>CM035417.1:144664457-145319457 GCA_020310875.1 Ceratopteris richardii
GGTGGGCTGCCCTGTAAATAGAGTCTCGTATCTTCCTGTGATGCCATCATATGCACTACATCTGCATACAAAGTGCTCCTCATCCTCCATCTCTACTCTGCATACCCTACATATCCGCTCCTCTCTGGGAATGTCTGCGGCTTTGCCTGTCTCAATCTCTAGTCGGTGTGATGAGACTCTCAACTAGCCAATCGCTACCCTCGAGCTATGAGGCATGTAAGTATCCATGTAGCGTGGTCGCTGGATGAAACTGTCCGCCAGTATGTCTAAGAGCTGGTCTTGGTAGTGCGATAGTCTCAATTCCATGTGTGGTATGTGCCATGTCTGACTAATGTAGAGCTGCCAGAGATCCTGTCTGAGCACAACATTCCTCTCAGGACGAGAGAGGTGGATATGAGGTGAGTCAAGGTCATACTGAAAAGGCGGCAATCTGTCCATATCAAGTCCATGATTATCAAACTGGACTCTAACCTGAGTGTACCAAGCTCTCTCATATCCCAACTCTGATATCTGTATAGATGCCTCAAAAGCTCTATGTGTGAGTCTGTTTATATATATATATATATATATATATATATATAGAGAGAGAGAGAGAGAGAGAGAGAGAGAGAGAGAGAGAGAGAGAGAGAGAGAGAGAGAGAGAGAGAGGCACACACAAAGACACAGTCACACACTGACAAACACAGACACATAGATAGACAGACACAAATATAGATAGATATATAGATATATAGATAGATAGATAGATAGATAGATAGATAGATAGATAGATAGATAGATGGATATACACATAGACAGACAGAGAGACAGATAGAGAGATAGAATAGATAGGATAGAATAGATAGGATAGGATAGATAGGATATGATGGAATACAATAGATAGGAATAGAATAGATAGGAATAGAATAGAATAGATAAGACAGGATAGAATAGATAAGATAGGATAGAATAGATAAGATATGATAGAATAGATAAGATAAGATAGAATAGATAAGATAATATAGAATAGATAAGTTAAGATATATAAGATAAGATAAGATAGAATAGAGAATAGATAGAATAGATAGGGTAGAATAGTTAGAATAGAAAGGGTAGAATCGATAGAATAGATGGGGTAGAATAGATAGAATAGATGGGTTGGAATAGATAGAATAGATGGGTAGAATATATAAAATAGATGGATAGAATAGATAGATAGATAGAATAGAGTAGATAGATAGAATAGAGTAGATCGATAGAATATAGCAGATAGATAGAATAGAATAGATAGAATAGAATAGAATAGATAGATAGATAGATAGATAGATAGAATAGAATAGAATAGATAGATAGAATAGAATAGATAGAATAGAATAGATAGATAGCATAGAACATGTAGATAGACTAGATAGATAGATAGAATACATAGATACATAGAATAGATAGATAGGTTAGATAGAAAAATAGATAGATAGATTAGATAGACAGATAGATAGATAGAGAGACATACAGATAGATAGATAGATTAGATAGATAGATTAGACCGATAGATTAGATAGATAGATTAGACAGATAGATTAGAGAGATAGATTAGAGATATAGATTATATAGATAGATTAGCTAGATTAGATAGATAGACAGATAGATAGTTTAGATAGATAGATTAGAGAGATAGATTAGATAGATAGATAGATTAGATAGATTAGAGAGATAGATTAGATAGATAGATAGATTAGATAGATAGATTAGATAGATGAAGTATGTTGATGGCGATGCAGCACGCTGAAGTCTCCTTCTCCAGAGCTCCACGATGATACCTCAAAGTAGAAAATCGAGCTCCAAGCACCGCACACAGTAGTCCGCATTAAGGTTACAAAATACGATGAAAACACATTACACACGGAGCATGCAGATAGATTTTGTAGGTGTTACAAAATGCAGTCGTACCTAGAGTGTGTGGCTGACAAGGACACTATATGTTTTATTAAAGAACATATGCAAAAGTGTTCAATGGCCATTTGGCCTTTCACATGGACACTAACGATAACAATCTCCCACTAAAGGCCAATATAGCCAAAGTGACTATGGGAGAAAAATAGAGAATGATAAATAATACCTGAGTGTAAGTATACAAACTATACCTATCATCTGATGGGCATGTTACACAGTATACAAGTAACTGTGTAAGATCATGAATCAAGTAACCCCCATCAAGTGACAACAATGTCGAAAGCTATCTTGTGGTAGAGCTTTAGTCAAAGCATCTGCAACATTATCTCGGGTATGAAGCTTCTCAAGAATAATGTGCTTAATGGCTAAGCAGTCTCTAATGAAGTGATACCGCACCTCAATGTGCTTGGTCTTTGCATGATAGACTGGATTCTTAGGCAATGCGATGGAACTTTGACTATTACTGAGAAAATGAGGTACATGCTGAGGTAACCCATATCACAAGCAAGACGAGATAGCCACAATGCTTCCTTATGTGCCCTACTTGCTACAACATACTCTACTTTTGTGGTGGAAACATCTATACATTCTTGAAGGTGAGATCTCCAAGAGATAGCATCTCCAACAAAATGAAAAATGTACCCTGATATAGACTTACAATTGTCTACATAGCCAGAATAGTTAGAATTTGTGTAACCAATAGGTTCGACTCATAATGTTATTAGTTCCCAATTAGTCAAGAGATTACGCTTAGACACGGTACATTCAGATTATACTTATACCGTGGAGCTAGCCGATGAGAAGGGAACTGAGACTTGGGATAGATGAGTAGTTGATCTTCCTATTCAGATCCAGTCCTATGAGGATAGATTGGACTTTGAGATAGCGAGATTAGCTCGATTCGACATAGTTCTTAGTAAGAAGTGGCATGCGAGGAAGAAACCAGTGATTGATTTTAGCTAAATAATGGATGCTTTCCCTCTAACTAAGCCTAGGCACTTGTCCTTAGTGCTACTCAGATATCTCAAAATCATCTTGATTGCTTCCCAATGCTTCTTGCCAGGATAAGACATATATCTTCTCAAAACTCCTACTGCAAATGCAATGTTTGGTCTCGTAGCTACCATAACATACATTGGACTACCAAAAACAAATTGATGGGGAATTTTGGTCATGAATTCCTTTTTCTCATTTGATTTGGGACAATCATCCTTGCTCAATTTCACATATGTTGGTAAAGGTGTACTCAATGCCTTTCCACCCTACATATTGAACCTATGAAGTGCTTTGGATATGTACTCACTTTGAGACAAGTATATGCATCTTTTACTCATATCACGAGTAATGTGCATGCCAAGAATATGTTTGACATCCCCCAAATCCTTTATATCAAATGTATGACTCAATTTCTTTTTGAGAATTGGCAAGTCATAAGAGGACTTCCCAACAATCAACATACCATCAACATACAGTATCAAGCATATTAAGCTACCATCTGAGCATCTGTTTGTGTAGAGACAAAGTAAGTAGAGAACCACTCTCTATGTGGTGTCACATGGAAAGAAGCACCAAAATCTAGCAGCCATGTGTGGGAAAGAGAATCAGCCATAAGAGCCTCAATAGGCATAGTACTGTCAAGTGTCAACACATCAACATCATCAGAAATAGCATTGATTTCTTCAACATTGACAGTCGAAGTAGATGGTGCCGGTAGCTGTTTAACATGCCCATCAACATTTTTCCCTTTATCTTTAGCATTCTTTAATGCATAGCGGTCTTTCTTCATGTGTGCTTTCTTATGACAATAATGACATTCAATATCCCTCTTCCTTGATTTACTTCTACTCTTATTTCTTTGACCATCCTTTTCCTTGTTCTTGCTCTTGCCATGTTGCTGATTCTTTCCTTGGTAAGAATCACGAACATTATAGATTTTCTACGATTCTCCTCACTCAAGAGTGCTCCACATATGTCATCATAGACCAGTTTACCACCAATTGCACTATTGCTAATAACATTGCAAAATGTATCCCATGATGATGGCAATGTGCATAACAACAAGACTAGTTTCATTTCATAGATTTTCTACGATTCTCCTCACTCAAGAGTGCTCCACATATGTCATCATAGACCAGTTTACCAACAAGTGCACTATTGCTAATAACATTGCAAAATGTATCCCATGATGATGGCAATGTGCATAACAACAAGACTAGTTTCATTTCATTATCCATGTCCATTTTCTGAGCCTATAACTGAAAGAATATAGCATCAAACTCATTTACATGAGCAGCAACACTATCTCGGTCCTTCATACGGTCATATAATTTTCTCATTAGATACACTTTATTTGATGTCGTTTCTTTTTCAAATGTATTGCATAACTTCTTCCAAAGCTCCTCTGCACTTTCATAGTCCATTGCCAATACTATAAGGTAAACATTATATGCCAGGTGCAATCGAATGGTAGACCTAGCCATTTCATCCAACTCATCCCAGTCATCTTTATCCATGTCAGCAGGCTTGTTTGCGATTCCATTTACTAGGTTCCATTGCCTCCTTTGAATCAACACATCTTTAATTTGATTCTTCCATAGAGCAAAGTTTATGCCATCAAATTTTTGGATCTCAAAATGGTCTTTGCCATGCAAGTTATAGCTCCTCCTCGGAACACTAGCACCAGAACCTGATCCACCAGACATGCATGTGATCTCTGATGCCATGATGATAGAGAACTGAATAGAATGATAATGGAGCTGGAAGAGTCCAAACACCACTAAGACTCAAAAAAAGGATGACCAAGTGTCAGATTTTGAGGAAAAACCAGTCTTCCTAGAAAGATGAATTATGAATACTAATGACTAACCAAAAAGATTATGTGAAAATAAACGTGCTCACACTAATAAGTGTATGAAGGAGAAAATCGAACACTATATAGTTGACAAAACCAAAAAAATTGGAAAAAATTTACTAGAGTATCCTCTGCAAAATGAACATATGACCAGTGCCAAAATTTCATAAAACTACAAGTATTGACATGTTAACCATCTAATCAATTACTCGAAAGAAACCAACTAGGCTTATCGAGTACCTATGAAAAACTAGCATACATCTCCTATAGCGAGAATGGGTAAGACTTCCACTTTCATTATTGAAGAGACCCCGACATCTGGGTATCTCTCACTTAAGAAAACTTCACCACGACCCTCTTTATCAAATGTAAACGGCTTTATGCAAAAAACATAACCGCTATATCAATGACCACATGAATGTACATAAGCGGTATCCACAAGAGCATACATAGTGTGTATGTGTTCAATATATGCCATAAAACAACGCTGAAAAGGTTGAATTTAGAGCCCAAATACTATCCAACAATACCTGCAAGTGTCTATCAACTCTATTCTTTCGGCTCAAAAACTTGCATAAACTTGCGGTGGTTGCTTCCACCACAACTAAAACCTTTCAAGAAACTTGTAGATTTACTAGTGTGGCTGAACAACATAGCCCCAAAGGCGAATATTTGTTGTCGAAGAAGTACAAAGAGCACTCTTGTTGATGTTCTTGAACTTGTGTAAAGAAAACTATGTGCAAAACTATTCCAAAATGGCTCCAAGAATCACCCCAAAAATGCTTCAAAACACGCTCATCATTTACGAGGACATGTCTCACTAGATCATAGAATAGCTCCTAGAACACATTTCATTAGCATTTAGAGTTATCATTCATAGTTTATGGAAGATTTATCTTCCAATAGAGTATGAGTTGGGTGCTTTTTATCTCCATAGATATCACATACTCACCTTATAGTTTTTAGGAAGGATGATTCCATTAGTGTGGATAGATCATATAGATCCATGCATAGAGGATGGTTGTCATAGATAGTTTCTTAGTATGGATACACTTCTATTTATTATGGTGTCATGTCATATCATTGCTAACCATTTTAGTAGAGGGATTTGACCCTTGGAAATAATTTATTTTCTCCACTCTTCACTATATACACCTTCATTATATATGGGAGATTCATTCTACACCTTCATAGGAATGTATGTAAATGAGGGATCATGCATTGGTTTAAGGAAGAGCGGAGAAATGAATTCATACAATTCTCTTTTAAGGAAAGGAAACATGATTTCTTCATAGGAGAAGAATAGAGTATGTTTTCCTTTATAGCTCCAAGATCGAGATCATTCCTTTTGAGATTCAGAAGATCCCGAAGTACCTTTTCTCCTAATTGATGTTCAATCATCATCCTCATGATGAAACACCAACTAAGAGTTTAGTAACCCAATGGTTAGATCTATCCCTATCTCCTAGCGAATCTAAAGAAAAGATTCATTACTCTATTCCCAGTCTCACTACTATCAGTAACTAGATCATCTCATCTAGTCACGGACCATCATTGGAAATAAACATAACTACTTCTCTCTAGAGCCTCCATGTGAGACTCAATCGAACCACCATGATTAAATTTTCTCCCTATTGCCTCAGATAGAAGAGTGGCACTCCTATCTAGATAATCTAAAAGTGAGAAAGTGAAACTCTCTCTTTCTTTAATCTTGTCTAAGGAAAAGAGCTCTAGTAGTGGAATCTATTTCACTTTCCCTTTCCCTTGGGAAGAGATTTTATTCAATCCATTTGCTCTAGTCATCCATAACTGAGAACATGTATATAAGTTCTCCATATATTTTCCTATGTGAAGGAAAATTACACTGAAAGGTAGATGTTTGCATTCATATGGCAAACTAGAGGGAAGACAAAATGATAGAGTTTGCATAATGCCTATGTATGCTCTTCCAAGAGAGCTTAGTCCAAAGGTAATGGATGAAAAACCAAAGACTTCTTGGTTAGTGGAATGTAGAGATTCATTTTAGTACCAATGAATTCTTATATGTGAACTAGATGATGGATCTGTTACACTTAAGTGTTCCTCGAGTAGCTTTGATGTGAACCTTTTCCCTATACATGGGCACTTTTTACTCTAGTGCTGGCTAGAGGTTTTTTCCCCATGTTACCACATGCTTGATACTCTCATATGTGGTGGTACTTTGTACTTAGGGATATTATTCAGCTCTTACTTCAGTTCAATTCATCGTCAATAGAGAGAGCTATTCCAGTCATCATCTTCTCCGTGTCTCTTGCTATGTTTGTGCTCCTTGTGTGTGCTTCTCGTGTGTCTCTCACACTTCTACACACACCCAATAGTGGTATCAGAGTAGGTTCAGCTTCTTCTCAAGTTTTGGTTTTTTGCATCGTGGCGTGCATGCACTTCTAACAGTGCAAATCGACTTCGGAGCATAGAATTGTGAATTTCAGCAGCCAAGAAACATTTCCACCAGGTGCACTGAGGTTTTACCCCCATTTCGAAGTCATTCATGCAGTGAGAATCGCCATCAAAGTGATGGTTTGTGAGCTGAAATTTCAGCACTTATTTTAGCTTTCGTCGAAGTGAAGATTTTATCACTTTCTTATTCCTTAGTGAAATGGCGAGTAGCAATGACTTGTTTGGCATGCTTCAAGCTGAAGATAAGCTTGATGGGACCAACTATCCGATGTGGTCTTACATGATGAAGCATGTTCTTGTTGCTAAACAACTTTGGAACATAGTGGCAGATGTAGATCGAAGATCTGCAGGTTCTTCTACTTCACAGTCTACCGTCACAGATGGAGCTTCTTCTTCGAGTACAGTGGTTTCTCCTTCTCCACCTACACAGGAGCACCTTAGATGGGATGGAAAAGATGCTCAAGCTAATGCTTTGATTGCGCTTTCAGTGAAGCATCATATAGTTCCACACATTCGGTCATGTTCTACATCGAGACAGGCATGGGACACTCTTGCTTCTTTGTATGCCATGTGTAATGAAGCACGTGTTGCATACTTGAGGAAGCAACTTGAGGATGTATGTATGGATGAAAATGAGTCGGTGGATGTGTATGTGACACGCATCAAGGACTTGAAAGAGCAATTGGCAAACATAGATAAGATCATTCCGGATGCACCACTTATTTCTACATTGTTGAAAGGATTACCGGAGTCTTTTCAAAGCTTTGCTACTACACTCCGTTTGGTTGCAAAAGGAAATCCTAATATGTATGCATTTGATGAAGTTGTGTCTCTTCTTTTACAAGAAGAGCAATCTAGAGTGAATAGGAGTGGTTTGATTGAGGGAACGCAAGCACTTGCTATCTCACAAAAGGGGAAAGCAAGTATGGTTCAGATACATGTCACATGAGTTAAATGTTTTTCTTCGTGAAAGAGGTATTTCACACCAATGTACGATGCCATATACACCTCAGCAAAATGGTGTTGTGGAGCGTAAAAATAGAACTCTACTTGAAATGGCACGATGTATGGTTAAAGGAAAGCATCTTCCTGATAAGTTTTGGATGGAAGCGGTCATGTGTGCAAATTATGTGTTGAATCGCTACCCTACAAAAGCATTGAGAGTCATCACTCCTTATGAGGCTTGGAATGATCATAAGCCTATGGTTAGTCATATGCGTGTGTTTGGTTGTTTGGCATATGCTCTTGTGCCATCACAACAACTTCACAAACTTGATGACAAGGCAAAGAAATTTATATTTGTTGGTTATAGTGATGTAAGTAAGGAATATCATTTGTACCATCCATTGACGAACACAATTATTGTGAGTCGAGATGTGGTATTTGCTAAAAATTTAGTTTTCCCTCTACTTGAATGCAAAAAGCAACCAACAGTTAGCTCACAAGATGTTTTTGATACACTCATGCCTTTGTTCCAAAATGGTGCGCTTGACTATGGCCATGTACACCAGCCAACAGAGGTTTAAAGGGCTAAAAAATTCCAGCCAAATAGGGCTGAAAATGTAGAGAATTTCCGGCCAAACATGGCTGAAAATTTTCAGCTAAAAATTATCAAAACTGTTGGAAATTTTCAGCCACATATGGCTGAACATTTGTGTCAAAATATGGTTGAAAATGAGCATGAAATTCAGCCCACACATGATGTACATATTGAAGATGTTTTACATAATGAACGCATGTCTATCAAGAGTGCACAAACTATGCCAAAGTGGCTGAAACAAACTTTGCAGGATAGCAAATTAAGTGCACCTTTACTTGGTAGAACAAGATCAAGCTCTCACCATGCATCAAGTAATTTTGTGGATTATTCTCTTATTGCTACAACATGTAATGAAGAGCCACTTTCTTTTGAAGATGCATGTGATGATCCACAATGGATGAGTGCTATGCAATCAGAAATGGACTCCATACATAGGAGTGGTACTTGGAAGTTATGTGAATTGCCAAAAGGAAAGAGTGCCATTGGTACAAAGTGGGTTTATAAGATTAAGAGAAAATCTGATGGTAGCATTGATCGCTACAAAGCTAGATTGGTTGCCAAAGGATATGCGCAACAATATGGAATTGACTATGAGGAAACTTTTGCACCTACTTCACGCATGACTACCATTCATACCCTGGTTGCATTGGTTGCCCATCGAGGTTGGAAAGTGCATCAATTGGAAATAAAAAGAGCCTTCTTGAATGGTGATTTGCAAGAAGAGGTTTATGTGAAGAAACTTCCTGGATTTGCTATGAAAGGGAAAGAGTATATGGTTTGTCGCTTGCATAAAGCCTTGTATGGTCTCAAGCAAGCTCCACGTGCATGGTATAACAAAATCCATAAGCACTTGATTGCTCTTCGCTTCACATGTAGTCCAATTGAAAGCACACTCTATGTACGCAAAAATGGGGCTGATCTTATAGTGCTTGTTCTTTATGTCGATGACATACTCTTGACTGGGTCATGTGATGCAAAACTTGACATTCTTATGGCTAATTTGCAGCATACTTTTGATGTCACTTATCTTGGTCTTTTGAGCTACTATCTTGGCATCCAGTTTGTATCCGTTGAGGGGGGAATTGTTATGCATCAAGCAAAGTCTGTTGAAAAACCACTTCAGCATTTTGACTTTGAGGATTGCAAGCCAGTTTCCACACCAGTTGAGACAGGATTCACGTTCTCAATTGAGGATTCCAAAGATTCATTTGACACTTCTCGTTATCAGCAAGTTGTGGGATGTCTTATATATGCGTGCAACACAAGGCCGGATATACAATATGCAATTTCCCAGTTGAGTCGATTCATGCATAGTCCTGGCACTAATATTGGCAAGCGGTGAAACGTGTGTTTAGATATCTTCGAGCCACTTTGATCTTAGGTCTCTTTTATGGCAGAGATATTCAACCATGCTTACATGCTTTTACAGATAGTGATTGGGCTGGTTGTTATGATACTCGCGTGTCCACTAGTGGTAATTGCTTTTTCCTTGGAGACTCATGCATATCTTGGTTGAGTAAGAAGCAACCTACAGTGGCGACATCGAGTTGTGAAGCTGAGTACAGGGCAGTTTTCACAGCTACAGTGGAGTGTATATGGCGGAGACGCCTATTGATGGATCTTTGCATGGAGATTGATGCTTCTATGCATATTCTCACTGATAGTCAGAGTGCTTTGGCTATTGCACGAAACCCCGTGTTTCATGCACGGACCAAACATATTGAGGTGCATTATCGTTATGTGAGAGAGCGCCTTCATGCAGGAGATATTGATTTGGTATATGTGCCTACACAAGATAATGTGGCAGACATATTCACCAAAGCTCTTCCATGGGAAAAGTTTGAAGCTTTTCACAAAGCTTTAGGCTTATTACCTTGTGGGGGCTGATCTGTCACTCCTTGTGTGTGTTCACATCATTTGCTCCAGGGGGGTTTGTTACACTTATGTGTTCCTCGAGTAGCTTTGATGTGAACCTTTTCCCTATACATGGGCATTTTTTACTCTAGTGCTGGCTAGAGGTTTTTTCCCATGTTGCCACATACTTGATACTCTCATATGTGGGGGTACTTAGGGATATTATTTAGCTCTTACTTCAATTCAGTTCATCGTCAATAGAGAGAGCTATTCCAACCATCATCTTCTCCGTGTCTCTTGCTGCATTTGTGCTCCTTGTGTGTGCTTCTTGTGTGTCTCTCGCACTTCTACACACACTCAACAAGATCGGCATAGGAGACAGGATGGTTTAGGTTAAAATTATCACTTATGACCACTCAAGGATAAGAATACCTTGAGAGACATGAGGTTAAGTTCATCACCTTAGGTCTAGATGGGTCTAGAGTCACTTTTTATGGGACTTTGTTCTACATATCAAAGGATTCTATGGTTTATTATGTCTATTTTGGTATGATCAAGCCTATAAGGTTGGCACCTTACATTTTTTTTATATTATTACTGCATTGAGGATATATGATATGGATTTAGGTAATTTTGATGATGTTATATGTTATGGGAATGATAGTTTGGAAACTAGGTGTATATGGGAGATAGTAGTCACCATGCAGACGATTTCCCACCTTTCAGATAATCTTTTATGAGACTTCTTAATGGTAAGGATAAGGGGAAAGAACAACATTGAGATGATCATGTACAATTTTTACATGAAGCTTGGGGGATGCTTAGAGTATTTATATAGCTCTATTTTCAAAGATGAAAATGGGGAGAAGAATGTTATAAAAGAATTTTATGACATGAGGGTCCGATAGGTTCAAATGGATCTGAGATCGAACATTATTTGTTCATTAAAGTGTAGAGAAGAAGTCTTTAGAGTAGACTTAAGCAAAGGTGCTTCTACTCTCTAGACAAGCAAAGGTGCTTCTACTTTCTAGACAAGCAAAGGTGCTTGGCTTAGTGGTTAAGCCATATTGATGAGAAGGAAGAGGTCTCAAGTTCAAGTCCTTTGAGAGACGTAGGAGAGGTTTTTTTTCCCATAGCTCTAGAGCCTTCTAGAAGCATCCTTTTAAGTTAAGTCAAGTTAACCAAGACACTTGCCATGCATGTAGTTACATGCCCGACACTTGGATGGTTACTATCCACCTGCTTGGAGGGAGTATATATAGAGGCATTTGATTGGGAGGAAAAGAGACTCATCTCTCTTTGTAGGTCGTAGGAATGCTTCACAAAGCCTTATCAAAGCAGCAAGCCATGTGCTCTTGAGCTTTGATGTAATCTAGAAGGTTGCTTCACATACACATTTGCTTGCAAATCACCATTCAAGAAAGCTATTCTTATATCCAATTGATGCAGTTACCAACTAAGATGGGCAACCAATGCAATCACATAACCAATGGTATTCATGCATGAAGTATGTGCAAAATTTGCACTCATCGAATTTGCATCATCACATGCATCTTCAAATGTGAGTGGTCTTCATTACATGTGATTTCAACAAAGACATCCACAAAGTCACTTGATGCATGGCAAGAGCTTGATCTTGTTCTACCAAGTAAAGGAGCACTCAACTTGCTATCTTTCAATGTCTTTTACAATCATTTTGGCATAGATTGTGCATCATTGATAGAAATGTGTTCCTCCTGTAATACATCATCAAAATGTACATCCAAAGTGGGTTGAATATTGTAATTTCAGCCATGTGTGGTTTGGAAATTTTTAGCCATGTTTGCTTGGACTTTTTCAAGCACACCACTTCAAAACTAATGCATGTGTCAATCAAACACATCTTGTGAAGTAATTGCTGGCTGACTTTTGCATTCAAGTAAAGGTTAAGCTGAATTTTCAATAAATATCACAAACTGAGTTACAATAATTTTATGCAACTATGGATGGTTTAATCAATAGCCTTTATTCTCATTACTATATCCAAAAAATATACATTTTTTTGCCTTTTCATCAAGTTGTGATGGCAGAGAGCATAATCCAAACAACCAAATATGTCACATCCATTGAGGGGGGAATTCTTGTGCATAAAAAAAAGTGTATCAAGAAACTATTTCAGCCTTTTGGTTTTTAGGATTACTCAACACGAATGGAAATAGGATTTAGGTACTCAATTGAGGATAAAGGTGATGCATTTGATACTTCTTTTTATCTGCAAGATGTGGGATGTTTGATATATGCATGTAACACAAGGCCAGACCAAACAGATAGTATGTAGTTTCCCAATCTAGTCGATTTATGCATAGCCTTGGCATTAAGCATCAAAAAGCGATAAAAGATGTGTTTAGATATTTCAAAGACACTTTGAGTTTGGGTCTCTTTTATGGTAGAGATGCTCATCCATGCTTGTCATGCTTTTACAGATAGTGATTGGGTTAGTTGTTAGAGGATCATGCATGCCTTGGTTGAGTAAGAAGCAACCTATTGTGGCCACACCGAGTTGTGAAGCTGAGTATAGGGAAGTATTCACAGCCATGGTGGAGTGTATATTGCAGAGATACCCATTGATGGATCTATGCATGGAGATTGATGCACCAATGCATATTCTCACTAAGAGTTAGAGTGCATTGGAAGCTATGAGAACTATGATCTCTCATGTGCATGCAAAACACATTGAATTTCATTCTCATTATTTCAAAGAGTACCTTCATAGTGGACACATTGATTTGGTATATGTGCCTATACAAGATAATGTGGTAGACATATTCATCAAAGCTCTTCGACATGAAAAGTTTGAAGCTTTTCAAAAAGCTTTAGGCTTATTACCTTGTGGGTGCTGAACTTTCACTCTTTGTATGTGTTTACATCATTCACTCTAGAGGGGTTTGTTACACATAGCATCCCTCGGGTAACTTTGATGTGAATCATTTCCTACTTGGGCACTTTTTAATCTAGTGCTCGCTAGAGGATTTTTCCCCATGTAACCACATATACATAATATAGTCATATGTGGTGGTACCTAAAGCTTATGGATTCATACATAGATCTCACTAAACTCATTCCCTTATTATTGATCATCTATACATAGAGAGTTCTTCCAACCATCACGTGTCTTTGTGTGTTGATCTCCTTCTTCCCTCTTATGTGTACCTCTATTTGTGATTCCTCACTCTCTAAAACACCCAACGATCATGTTGTAGACATGTTTACCCAATCCTCATTAATGCAAAAGTCTCACTAATAAAATAATGCCTTTTTAATGAGATATGACCTTTCTTGATTTTTCATAGATATTTAGCACAAAATCTAATTCTCATTTGGGTTTTTTGAAACCATAAGAAAATGAATGAATAACATTCTTATAAGGGCTTGAATACTTGATGAAGTGATAAAAGTGTGATTGAACACCTTTATTGCCAATTAAGTGCCTAGCTTATCAAGATGTTGGATTACCAATGGATGATATAAACTTATATAAAAATAACAGTTATGGCCTATTTTGATTTGTATACTTTGTAAAGGTTGGATGATGAACTTTCATCCACATTTCATTGCATACAAGATCAATATAAAGCCTTATTTCTTTCCTTGATATTTCCAATTGCATTGGTTTCTTTGATTTGGTTACTTGCAAGCCTTCGGTTTTGTATAATAACATTGGCAGAGATAATGTAAGACTCCTAGATAGGTTTGGAAGGTTGTAAGGCTCTGCAATTACTTTTTCACGCACATAGTTACAAAGTTATTCAGAAAACATAGCTTATATATATACAAATAAGATCTTACATGAAGTAACTTTCTCCTCCATATCTTAGAGTCAAATTATCCTGATTATCCAATGAGTGTGGTGTAGTGGTTCCACCTTGACCTTTAAAGCAGATGGCCAAGGTTTAAGTTCGACCCAAAAATGGCTGCCTCAACTTTATGACTATTTTTATGATCTATATGATCCTTGTACTGTAAGATGGGGTGTTCCTCCCTCTTTAACAGGGAACCGGGTGTGTGTTTGTGTTTCGAAATTTCCTGTTGTTCTCAAAAAAAAAAACAAGAGAAATGATCTCATTTCAATCGAAGTTGTGCTTGTTGCCTAAATATAAATAGGATTGAGAAACACAAGTCTATATATAATCGATTCTGTAACCACTAAATAGAAGAAGGATGTGATGCTGCTCATTCAGTCGTACGCAGCGCAGCTGAATGAACGAAGCGTTGATGGATATGGGAATTGCTCACCCAAAACACAACCATCTCAACTCGAAAACACCATCTCTCGCATCATAGACACAATTACTGTCAAAGGAATATCAATGCACACACACGTGGGTGCTCCGGATATCAATGCGCGCAAGTCAAAACTCAGAAAAACTTCAAATAGAACAGGCCGAAGCTGTGTGTGTGTGTGTGAGAGAGAGAGCTAATTAGTCGTAGTTGATTTCGTGATTATGGTTTTATTTCGGCATATATGCTCCGGATATCAATGCGCATAATTCAAAACTCAGAGAAACTTCAAAGAGAACAGGCCGAAGCTGTGTGCGTGCGCGCGCGCATGTGTGTGTGTATGAGAGAGAGAGAGAGAGAGAGAGAGAGCTAATTAACCGTAGTTGATTTCGCGGTTATGGTTTTATTTTAGCATATATGTGGAATATCAGCTGAGAAAAATAATCTGTGTCAATAGAATGGAACCAACGATTCCGACAAAGTCATCAAATAGACGAGGAAGATGGCAGCTACTATCTAATAGCCAGGTTCTGAATATGACTCAGGCTTTTTGTAGGTGACCGAGGGAGTCTCATCGTCGTAGAAATAGGGCTTAGTTTCATAGTGAGGTTTAGGCTTGTAGTAGTTGATGGGTTTAGTGTAAACTACTGGTTTTGGCTTGTAGTGAAGAACAGGCTTTGGCTTGTAGTAGTAAGAAAACACATGCCTCTTTGGCTTGATGTAAACTACAACAGGTTTGGGTTTGGGTTTTGGCTTGTAGTACACCACATCCTTCTTTGGCTTGATGTAGTCTACAACAGGTATGGACGACTCCTCTTCATACTCCTCCTTATTGGGTTTCCCATACTCCTCGTCTTTGTACTTGGGCATGGGCTTCTCATACTCTTCTTTGTATTTGGGCTTCTCATACTCCTTGACTTTGTACTTGGGCTTCTCATACTCTTCTTTGTACTTGGGCTTCTCATACCCCTCGTCCTTGTACTTGGGCTTGGGCTTCTCATACTCTTCTTTGTACTTGGGCTTCTCATACTCCTCGCCTTTGTACTTGGGCTTGGGCTTCTCATGCTCTTCTTTGTACTTGGGCTTCTCATATTTCTCGTCCTTGTACTTGGGCTTGGGCTTCTTATACTCTTCTTGGTACTTGGGCTTGTCATACTCCTCGCCTTTGTACTTGGGCTTGGGCTTCTCATGCTCTTCTTTGTACTTTGGCTTCTCATACTCCTCGTCCTTGTACTTGGGCTTGGGCTTCTCATACTCTTCTTTGTACTTGGGCTTCTCATACTCCTCGTCCTTGTACTTGGGCTTGGGCTTCTCATGCTCTTCTTTGTACTTGGGCTTGGGCTTCTCATACTCTACTTTGTATTTGGGCTCCTCATACTCCTCGTCCTTGTACTTGGGCTTCTTATATTCTTCTTTGTACTTGGGCTCCTCATACTCCTCGTCCTTGTACTTGGGTTTGGGCTTCTCATACTCTTGTTCGTACTTGGGCTTGAATTTGTAGAATTTGTACTTGGGCTCCTCAGAATCCTTCCTGAGATTGAATGTGTACTTTGGTTCAGCCTCGTACGGCGGTTTATACTGAGGCTCTTCCTTGTATCCCTTCTTCAGTTCGAACGTGTATTTGGGATCCTCGGTCTCGTTGTAAGGGGGAGGAGGAGGAGATTCCTCTTCCTGGTAGTAGCCATCTCCGGCATTGACAGTAGCGAGCGAGGACGAGGCTGCAAGGACGCTGAGTACGAGAAGCAGGAAGAAGTAACAGCGACGATGACTTTGTAACGCCATCTCTTTGGGTTGAGAGAGACGCTACGCTCAGTGTTGAGGAGGAAGGGCGAGCTCCATGTCTTTTTGTACACAGAGAGAGAGAGAGCATTCCGATCGTGCTTCGTAGTTGGAGAGAGAGAGAGACAGAGACAGAGAGAGAGAGAAAGAGAGAGAGAATTCTTATCGTGCGTCCTAGTTGGAGTAACATGTGTGTGCGTGCGCGTATTAGAGTGAGTGAGCTGTGGCGGTGTCAACAGAACATGGCGATGAGTGGGCTTCAACGATACTGTCACTTAACTTCCGAGTGGGGAGAAACTTACGCGAAAACAGCATCTACTTCACAATATCAAACTCGAGTGTTTGTTTGCATTCCGGAGCAAAGTTTTGATTTAGATTAATTTCCTTTCGGTAAAAAGGAAACTTAATATAAAAATAGAGCCATCAAACAACATAGTCTATCTCCCATTGTTTTAGTGGTTGAGTCTTTGGTTTCTTGAAGAGGAGGTCGAGAGTTTAATCCTCAGGTTGGATATATAATGAATCTGGTCATTTTAAACGAGTTTAAACCAGTTGTAATTTTTTCTAATTTCTTCATTGTGGGATACAGGTATCCAGTGGATACTATGCCCATTCACCTGTACAGTTGTTCTTTCAAAGTTAAAGCTCAAGAGAGTAGGTGCTTGTTGAACCTCCATTGAAAAAAAAACATGGAAATTTTTCTTTGAAGCAATGACATGGGCAAGCATGCACAAGAAGTGAAGTCAAATGGACTTACTAGAAGAATCATACAAAACAATGTTAGAAATAGTTCAAACCCTAAAACTTGAAAAAAAAATGTCCGCACGATACATTTTAGGGAACTAGGTCGAACCCTAAAAATTTGGAAAAATTTTGAGACAATTAGGTGAAGGTCTTTTATTATATGCAAGCTAATTACATACATAAATTCAACTTTGTGAGTGATCCTTTCTATGGTCAAAAAACTTATAATAAATTAGTATTGCCAAGAAGAAAAGAATCTTCCAAGTATATCTACTTATGTAGGTACAACCTATTTTTCAACATCATGTCAAAGTGGATGGTACATGAAGAGGAATCCTAGGAGGCTCTTATTATACATAGTTCTACAACATGTGCTTACCTCTTTCCTTATGTATATGATCTAGAAAGCTAGTATTGAAAATATGTATAAGGAGGAGTATATATTCTCCTACCCATGTCTTTTTATTGATATAAAGAATGTTGTAAGAAGTTGTGGATGTGCAAAATGACAATTATCTTATAATCATCACCTTTTCTATTTCTTGTTATTTGTCTTTAAAAGCTTGAAAATTCTTTTGAAAGGCTTCATGAAGAAACTCCCTACAAGAATTTTTACCAGATAATAGTAATCCTTAAGTGCGTTTTGCACTTATGTAATTTCCCCTAGACAAAGGGGACAAGGTATAGAAATCCGTTTGTAAATTAATAGGGAGAGGTTACATAATTTACTTTATTAGGATTTAAACAATGTGAAAGGCACACATATCTATGTAGATGCAGTAAAGAAATATGGGAAGTGATGATGTAGGATCATCAAGAAAGGGATAAGAAATCCCATATGGTGAAGCACATGGATGTGATCTCTTTGTACACATGTGGAATGATTTATTTGATTGTGGAAGAACCATAATCATTGTATCCATCAAGAAATTAACACGAAGAGGAAAATGTAGGTCAAGTAATGAATATCCAAAATGACATAAATGATATAAACCAACATGATTGAACACATGTTAAAGAAAATCATCCAACATGATTGAACTATTTTGTAAGCAATTCTCTTCATGTTACTCTAACTTCAACCCATTTAGTCAAATAATACATACCAATATGATATATTCAGCATGCAAGCCTATTGTCAAGTGGGCTAATAGGTCCAACAAAATCAATCCCCCAATTAGCAAATGGTCTTCCACCCATCATTGGTCTAACTGGCATCTAATCTTTGCAAAAAGGAAACTTTGTTTGTTGACAAATGTCTCATCTTTCCACATAACTTCTTGCATCCAGGTGCAATGTTGTCCACCATAAGTGAGCAAAGATTATATGCTTGGTAGTTCTTTCAGGGAAGAAATGTCCTCTTGAAGCTCCTAAGTGTGCGATTTCTAGAATTGGGAAATATTCACTCTCACCAATTCACAAATGCAAGAAAATATCCTTTCTTCTTTCATACAGTTGATTCCCAATAAGAGAATAATCTTTAGATTTGTCTTCAATTAACTTCCTTCTAGCAGGAGTAATGGCTTATGGGAATATTCCACCAAGCTGACTACATGATCATAGGGATCAATAGAACCTTCATGATAGTTCTTCATGCACTTCATCACTTGGGATCAATAGAACAGTCAAAGGTGTTGATCTGAGTCTTCAACTCTTGGCATTGAGTTTTCTACTTGAGCATATGATTGGACATTAGCTCACACGAATATTAATCGATAGGAAGTGGACTAGATCAATGTTAAGTTCTCAATCCAAGAATATTTACCCATTCAAGTCTATGGAAACTTATCTCATGAAGCTATGGAGTCCAAATTTGCACTCAAGAAGAAGACCAACCTGCGTACAAGCAGTTAGAGGCAAGAAATATGCAAGAAAAGCATGCAAAAATGCCTAACTTAAGTGGCTATGGGGTTGGGACACCTCAAGAACGACATGCAGGCTTCACATGAAGAAAGAGATGAGGGAACAGAGCTCAAAAAGCAAGATGCAGGAGATTCTATTCAAAATGAATGAAAAGTCCTTACAAAATCATGGTTCTTTTATTTTATACTAAAAGACTTGACTATTTTCAAATGAATTTCAGACAACAAACACATAAAAGTGGTCTTAATGCCTATTTGGCCTTCAAAATGAGTCCTAAAAATGTGGAAAAAATCTAGAGAACTAGGAATTCGCTATTCAGGCTCAAATACTCCTTAGTCTTTACAAAAAATGAAGTTTTCATCTAAAAAATATACATAGTTTGCTCAAAAAGAGGCAAATATAACATGGATTTTCTATTTGACCCAACACCTTTTCATTTAGGCTTCCATTATTTCTTGGCATCTTCTAAGTGATATTGCATTCTCTTCATCGCCCAAGTTGAAACAAGATGGTGGGGCTCCCTACTTCCATAGTCCTTGTCTTCATGTCTTCTCTTCACTTTACTACTACAATTGCCCCCTTTCTAATAATGTGGTTCTTCCATTCTAAAGATGTTTGTCCCAAGGAGATAGCTATCATATCGGAGTGTTGCAATGTCAAGTTGGATGGGTGTGATTGTTATGTAATTTACAAAATATCTTCTAGTGTCTCTCAAAGAGCTCAGTGGGAAATGCTTCCTCAAAGGTTGCCACATGGTGTCTCTTGATAAGTTGGTATGAATTATAGTATGGTATTAGGCATTTAAGAAGTGGTGTCTAAATAAAAACAAAAAGTGATGGGGTGATCCCATATCTAAAACTTGGAAGGTTGATATCTGTTGTTGATGAAGAGTTAAATGTGTTAAGATAGACTTTAATAGTTTCTGATATCTCAACTAACATCTGACATGTAGGCTCAAGGATATGAGTCACTTCTTGTTGCAAAAAGTTGATGGTAACAAGAATGCAAAAGATGATGAAAGATAAGAAAAACAAATGATGAAGCTAGCGGTTGAAACATTGATGATGGTGAAATGAATGGTTCCATGAATGATGATTGTGATGGTGGATGGCATGAGAGTAGCTTAGAGAAAAAAATAAAAGAACAACGGTTCCTATGTGTGTGTGAAAGTTGAGTGAAGTGGGATGAAAGCATGTGTGCCTGATGATGGAGATGTGCATGCAATGAAAATTCCTAAGTTAAGAGGCTCTAATATTTTTTGCTTGCATTTATCACTATAGGATGGTCTAGATGGAATGGTAGGAGCAGATCAGGCAAAGTGGGTGGAGTGAAAATTCCTAGGCCAAGAGGCTTGTCTATTTTTTTATTGCCTCTATCACTATGGGATGGTCTAGAAGGAATGATATGAGCAGATGGGGCTAAAGTGGGTGCAGTTGTAATGATGGCCACTCTAGGTGCATTCAATATGTTATTCACTCATGTGGGAATGGAAGTCGTGGTGTTAGTGGTGAAGGTGATTGCAGGTTCCTTGGTTCAACTATTAGTGGAATCATAGTAATCAAAGGTTGAAGGTGGTGATGGTGGTGGTGGTGGTGGTGGAGTAGGGCATGGCGTGATAACATGACATTTATGTGCAAATTTTATGATTACCTATTCTTCATCAAATTTAGAATCTTCAATTGGTTGGGGTTGAGTGTGTACCTCCTGAGCTCTCTCCTTTTGGGACTTATTGACTATCTTTCCAACTGATGTCGTTACTTTAGAAACATCGATCTCTTCCTATGTGTCTCCCTTTCTTCTCCTTGATAAATCTGGTTGTGTGGAAATTTTATGCTAGACGAATTCCTTCAGGGATTCTCTATGGGTTCTTGTGGATACTTGGCCACCTCTTTTTCCTCTAATAAGATAGTACTGTGTGAATCCATTCTTCTTATCGTGCATCTTTTTGCTTGTACCACACATTTTAGGGATAGTAATTTTATGGTTGCTTGTCCATGCATCCTTTGGAATGTTCTATATTTTTTACTTATTGATGGTACTAGCATAACCCTTCTTGGAGTTCCTCTTTTTGGATAGTATTTGAATTCTTCTAGTTCATTTATTGTGTAAACAGTGAATATCACATCTTCCCCAAATGCATATAATATGATTTGTGTGAGTACTTGGTACCACTTAAATTTATGTGCTAACACCAGTTTTGGATGGTGGAGTGGCTTGTCAGAATTTCTGAGCCATAGTAAGCCATGTCTACTAGCTTTTTATTTTCTACATTGCACTTAGTATAGTGTAACAATGTCTTGTGAGGGATTGTGTATCTTTCTAGTATATAAGTGAAAATATTGTGCCCATAAATCAATGGTTGTTCTTTTCACTATATCTACTTTTAGGTTACTATCTTATTCTATCCAACTAGAGGTCCATTTATTGCACTTTGATCTTGTTGTTGCTAATGATTCAAGATTCATGATACTCTCTCTAAAGTACAAAGCTTTCCTTATACTTTCTAGTGTGACTTTGAATTCCATTAACTCGTCATTCATATTGTGAACTCTAGAATATACATGCTTTTCATTCTAGATGGGATTGTCCATGAATCTCCTAGCTCTGGGTGGTTCTGGACTGACCGGTGGCAATCTTAGGAATTTTTTGCATCCCAATGAAACCCAAATGTTCATGATAGCTCATTCACTACTTTGTAAAGCATGGAACTCCTTGGTCATGAAATAAAATTTATTTTTCCTTTCTTCCATGGTGCAAAAAAAACTTAAACTTCCCTCTTTTCCATAAATGTATGGCATGATTTCGAAACTAGTGAGCCCCTGCTAATTTCACTAAATTCACTAGAAAGGGACATGCAAGAAAGATTTTTTGGTCGGAGGATCTCAACATATGCATTGAAAAATCCTGAAATGCCAGCAACTAAGGTTGCTTAAGCAAAAGAATTCACTAGACAGGACATTATATTTCTTAACTTGGTGAGAACTTGTTCAAAATAAGTATGATTCAGGCTCCAAGTTCAAGCGTTTTATTTTTCTATTTATACTTATGAGTCCATGAAATATCAAACATTATTACTCAAGGATCCAATAAGGTTTGGGTTTTCACTTAGTGAATATCAAAAGATACAAATTTATTGTGCAAAGTTATCTAACTACACTTATCTATTTGATCATCTCAACATATGAAAATATTACACACTGATCACGAGATAAACTTGAGAATATTTACGTATCCATTTCTGGATAGGTAAAGAGGTATATTCAATGGTGCTACTCTTAGTCGAGAACTTGAGAATAGTTATAGAAGGCACTTTTGATGGTGCTTC
The DNA here is from genome assembly GCA_020310875.1 of Ceratopteris richardii. NCBI lineage: Eukaryota > Viridiplantae > Streptophyta > Polypodiopsida > Polypodiales > Pteridaceae > Ceratopteris > Ceratopteris richardii. The sequence continues at coordinate 144,687,036 of CM035417.1, forward strand.
CATAACATGCATTTATCTTTGTGAATCTCCATAAGAAAACTTTGGTGGATCTTTCTTTCTCAAGATGAGTTTTATGGTCCAGGGTGGTGGAAATAGTTTCTAAGTCCTTGTCTATGTTTCCCCCTCATATGGGTTGATTCTCTTGAATGGCTTTCGATTTCGAGGATTCGTAGAGTTGAGCTTCTTGAGCGGATTAGGGATAATACTAGATTTGGGAACCCAAATCTAACCACGACCTTTTGTGCTTCTACTAAAGCCTTAAGTGTCCAAATATACCTTGTGGGATAAGAGTGATTAGGAAATCCCTTGTTTCATCGTTATTTTGATGTCTACTTTTGAGTCTTCTCAGGTTTTGAAAGTAAAGAAGAAGTAATTCCTTTCACATGGATGGCAATCAATCAACAACAGTGGCTTTTTCTAATTGACGATGGAAGTGTTCATGGCTCTTATTGAAGGCTACACAACTATATAATACCTCAAGAGAAGGGGAAAATTCTTAAATTGAAGATTGCAAAGCTAAAGGAATTCATATTCATACTCAAAGCTTGTAGAAGAGTAGGTCAAATGCAGGAGTATACTAAAATCTTAGAAGAGAGAACAAAGAGCCGACAGAGCTTTAGCAAGGAAATAAGAAGACATTGGAGTTTTCATTGGAGTTGGTAGTCAAAGGAGTTGATCAATTCTTATTGAAGACTTGGACAATGCTGGATTCAATAGACAATACTAATTTTGAAGCTTGAAGTGATGCGACAAACGTTGAAGAAGATCGATTAATCATGGAAGAGCTTAAAGAAATGAAAAATGTTATGATTCTCTTCTATCTATCACTTGAGCTTGCTTGAAGCACCCCACGTGTATTGTATTTTGGAACGTCGATAGTTAAAATGAATCCGGCCGATTGAGCACCTTCATGACACTTGAATCCAACATGAAACGCTCCACGGTGGCAAGTCTCAAGATTTTGGAGATAACTTGGAGTTGGTGGTAAGGCTCATCACAAACTCGTTAAGTGGAGAAGGAGCAATTCACGGTATTTATATGTGTATTTTCCTTGCTTGCACATACACATAGAAAGATGAAATCCAATTTTGAAACGCTTCTTCATGATATGCAATGATGAATAGTTTCATCTATGGATATAAATTTTGACTCCAAGTTTGATTCATTGAACTCATTCCTCTAAATATTGACAAAGCAATGATAGAATTTACAAAAGCTATTAAGTCAATAGATACACAAGTTGAAGATGAGTTTGGGTCGGTAGAAGGTGAATGTTGTTTGTTGAGGATAATTTGGATGGTTCTAACTAACAATTGTGGGCATACATTATGCGTAATGTATTGGTAGAAAAATTCTTATGGAATATCATGCAAGATATTGAAATAATTTGATAGTAGGTGATGCATGTGGTGTTGGAGTTAATGATCTTCAATTTATTGGTCTTGTTGTGGTTCTTATTGCACATACTATAGAGTAGCTTCATTGTGATGGTAGAGATGCACAAGCACATGCATTGATAGGTTGTTTCTATCAAACATGCAAGTATTCCTCACATTCATCCATGCAAAATAGCCAAAGATGCTTGAGATATTGTTATCACACTATATCATGCAAGAAATGAGGTTCATGTTGCTTACCTTCAAAGAAATTGGATAGTGAGCAAATGAATGAAGGAGTATCAATGAAAAAGTTTTTGACAAAAATCAAGCATTTGAAAGAGAAATTGATTTCTACTGATGAAATCTTTTCTGATAATTCACTTGTGCATAATATTCTTAGTGGTCTTCCAAACTCTTATAAAAGGTTTTCTTTCACTCTTTTTCTGATGATGAAAGTCAATCCAAATGCTTTAAAATTTGAGGATTTAGTCTTTGTTTTGTTGCAAGAAGATAAATCTAGACAAAATAGGCCAACAATGTGTATTGCAAATGAAGCTTTCTTAGCTAGTCAGAAGAGGAAAGGTAAATGGAGCTCCTCCACTAGTAATCAAAAATCTACTAATGTCCCATAGTCAAAGAACGAAAATAAAGATGAAAACAAAATAAAAAATAGAAATATTTCTGTAAGTATTTTAAGGCAACTAAGCATGTCATTAAGAGTTTTCCTAAGCTAGCTGCAAAGAGGAAAAGAAATCCACATGCAGAAAGGCAGTAGTCTAGTTGCTCACCTCTTGAGGTGAGGGTGAGGTTTCAACTCCCCCTATCTGCAACTGGATAGTTTATGGGCTAGAGTCCATATTTAAACTAGTTCTAAAGCACTTGGTCATCTTCGCATTTTACTTCTTTTGAGCTTTTCTATCATATCACCCCTACTTTGTGGGATGTGAGGGGTCCCATGGGTACTATGCCCCCTTTACTTGTATAGTTTCTCGTTCCATTAATTCAAGCCAAGGAGAGTAGGCGTTGGCCAAACTTCTTCTTTAAAAAAAAGAAAAGGAAAAGAAGAAAGACGTTGGAATGGTTGCTACAGAGGCCTCAAAAATATAGTCTCTTAACCTTTCAAAATGAAGAATGGGTGTTTACTACTCATTGTAGTTATGACCCATCTTCTCATGGGTAGTGTATGTTTGTGGTAGACTCTAATGTTTAGTATTTTGATAATGGTGAAACCAAACATATTACCTCATAGCACATTTTATTCAATTCACTTGAGCTTTCTCCATCAAAAATATAGTCTCTTAACCTTGTTCAAAATGAAGAATGGGTGTTTACTACTCATTCCAACTATGACCCATCTTCTCAAGGTTAGTGTATGTTTGTATTAGACTTTGATGTTTGGTATTTTGATAATGGTGCAATCAAACATATTACCTCACAACATAGTTTCTCCAATTCACTTGAGCCTACTCATATGGAGAATACTGTCAAATGTGCTAACAACTCCTCTTATCCTATCATGGGAATCAAAAAGATCATTCTTGCTACTATTGATGGTAGGACTTTCACCCTATTAGATGCCTAATATGTGTCAAAGATTGAGAGAAAACTATTATTAGTTTCAACACTAGCCAAATGTGGCTTGATTGTTAAATTTGTTGATGACATGATCTTTCAAATTATGATGATCATGTTGATTCTAGCATCTTATGTCATGGATTGTATAAGTTCATAGATTATAAAAAAACTAAGAATGATTCAACATCTTCAATTCATGATTCTCAAGCTATTTTTATGCAAAATTTTGGCATTCACACTCAAATCATTTGAACTTTTCTAGTTTGCTTCACCTATAGAAATTTGAAATGTTGTCCTCTCTGACCAAGCTTGAGGCACCTTCTAAACATGTTTATGAGGGCCATATATTGGGTAAAATGAAGCATTCTTCCTTCCCCAAAGATAGTTCAAATAAATTTGTACATAAATTGCATCTTTTTCATAGTGATGTATATTGTCCAATGCAAACACATTCATTTGGGAATCACCTATACTTTTTGACTTCTATTGATGAATTCTCTAGACGTGCATGGGTTTATCCATTGAAAGTGAAGTCCAAAGTGCTTATCTGCTTTAAACAGTTCCTCATTGTGGCAGAAAATTTGTCATCATATAAAATGAGCACCCTCCATTCTAATGAAGGAGGACAGTTTATGTCTTTTGAGTTTAATGCATTTTTAATTGCTCATGGGATAAAACACTAGTGTATAATTTTTTATACACCTCAACAAAATAGAAATGGCAAGGTTTATGTTCAAAGCTTGACTTTAACACATAGCTTTTAGCCTGAGGTTGTTATTTATCCAGCATATGTACTTAGCAATTGTCCCACCAAAGCATCGCAATATTCACTCCATATGAGGTTTGGTTAAGAATGAGCTATATCTGATGTTCAGTGTTTCTAATAGATAGTAGACCCAAATGTGAATCACATTTAAAAATAATTTCAAATTGCTCTAAAATTACCTTAGCTAGTAGATTCTCCCTATAATTAGAATTAATCTCCATATGTTCATCCATCCTGGATCCTAGTCTTCATGAACAAACAAACAAATAAACAAACAAGTAATTTTTACTTATTCATATTCTCATCTAAGTAATTTAATGGCAACAGCGACATCGTCTATTGGAGATTCAAGTCTCAAAAAATGATGATCCTTCTTTTGAGATGTTTGTGTTGGGATAGATGGATGGACACTCCAGGAAATGAGTAGGTACTGCCAAATCCTGCTTTGTACCAGCCCCTTCTTGCTTCAGAGTTGAGTTTTAGGCACTCTTAGCTTTCCAATGACACTATACAAGTGCCTATGTACTTTGGAAATGATGTGAGAAATGATTGAACCAAAACAGACTACTTCCAAGTTGAAGGATTAATGAAAACCTTCTATTTTTGTTCACACACCTGTTGCTTGTTATGCTCAGTGCTTCTAGTATAGTAGGAATTAGAAAACTTCCTCTTAGAAGTATCAAATTAGCTTAATTAGCTAATGATTCCAAGTGGAATAACTTAAAATGATGCACCATACACAAAGCAATCAATTTAGCAATCAAATCATTACCCCTGATTTTTTAGGACCTCTGCAGAGTTTGACCAGTGAGTGCTTCGACGCACTTTTCTCCAAATTGGCTAAATGGATTACCTTCAAACTTTGTGATCACGTAGAGAACTTGGAGCTGATTCCAAAACGCTATAGAACATTGAAAATGGTGAAGAAGTGACTGAGATATGAGCAGTACAAGTTGATTGCTATAAGTGACTTATGACAGAGAGTCCATAGATGAGAAGTTTTGATCGATTGTATTAGTACACAATGTTATACAAGATCATTAGCATGATAATCAATGCCTAATGACAATGAGTAGTGTAGGCTATAATGTAATCCTCACTCTCTTACAATGTGGTCAAGGAAAACTTGGAAAATGGAGTCACATATCCCGTGAGTTTTTAGACATCTTTTATAGATAGGATATTGACATTTGAATTTGAATCCTCCATTGTCTCTCCCTAAAAGTGATCCTCTATTCCAGGAGATAATCTCTCAAGTAGAGTCGTGTCTTTTCCAACTAACAAGTCCCACAAATTTAGTGGTAGAGTGGTAGTTACAAATATTGTTTCAAGTCAAAAAAATGACTTTTACAAATGGTAAAGATAAAAAGCTTCAAAGTTTCCTAGCAATGGTTTCCATGGAGCTTCAATTGTACATAAACTCTTAGCCAAATGTGTAGGCTTGGTGTTTGCACCAAGAGCTCCCCTCAAGCCAAACATTTTGGCTTGGACTTCTTCTTCAATCTTCTTAAATGTCTTGCAATCCAATCATAGACTTAAACCTGCAAAGTTTTGTACCATCTAATGCTTTAGTCAATAAGTCTGCACATTGCATGTTAGTTGATACATAAGCCAACTAAATTTCCTTGCTCAATAGCTTCTCTCTCACATAATGACAGTGGACCTCTATATGATTGGTCCTAACATGATAAATAGGATTTGCTACAATATGTAGTGAGCTTGTATTATCTCCAAAAATCATTGGAGATGTAGTATGCAAACCCAAATCTGTATATAACAATCTGATCCATATGGCCTCTAAATTGACTTAAAACGCTTACTCCATAAGCAATATCAATCCTTGTAAATGTAGCATAGTTCAAGCTTCCCACTATGCTTTGGTAACCTACAATATTCTCAAGCACGTCACCTTCATGAGCACTTGACTTTTGATTTACCTCCATAGGAGTACTTGCTACCTTGGCATCCTGCAACTAAAACTTCTTCAACATATCTTGTATGTACTTTCTGAGTAATATAGATTCCACAGTTAGTATAGACTAACTCAAGTCCAAGAAAATAGTTTAATAATCCAAGGTCGCTAATTTTGAACTCCTACATCATTTGATTCTTAATCTACTTGATGCCATTAGCATCATTACCTGTGAGTATGATATCATCAACATATACACATAGGTATATTACCTCTGAATTACTTCTCTTAACAAATAGAGAAGTATCTGCTTTACTCATCATGAATCATTGATCTTGAAGGTATTTATTCAACCTATGGTTCCATGCCCTAGGTGCCTGCTTCAATCCATAAAGAGGTTTGTTCAATTTACATACATATGTTACCTTGCTTGGATCTTCATAGCCAAGAGGTTGAGACATGTACACCTCCTCTGAAATCTAGCCATTTAGAAATGCATTTTTTACATCCAATTGATACATGTTCCAATTCTTTGATGCAGCCACACTTACCAATACCCTGATGGTTGGTATTTTTTCCACAGGTGAGAAGGTTTCTTCAAATCAACTCCTTGTGTCTGTGCAAAACCCTTAGCCACAAGTCTAGCTTTGTACCTGCTCATTGATCCATCAGAATTTCTTTTGATCTTATAGATCCATCTAGAACCAATTACCTTCATAGACTCCTTCTTTGGTACTAGTTCCCAAGTATCACTCTCCTTGAGTGCTTCAATTTCCTCATCCATAGCTTCCTTATATTCTGCCTTGGTCTTTGCCTCTTCATATGATGATGGCTCTTCAAATGACAAATCTTTTGCAGGATAAACAGAGTGCTTAGTAACTAATGAAGTGTCATACCCATATCTAATTGGCTTCTTGCTCTCCCTTTGTGATCTTCTGATTGCTTGGTTGGATGATTCAGGTATATCCTCCAATTTCTTCATTTTGACTTTGCCTTTGGACTTCAATGCCTTGAATTCTTCTAAGTTGATGATGACCTCATCATTTGAGTTGATGTCTTCAATCTGATTAGGCTCCTCCTTAGTGAGGCTTGGAAACTCCTCTTCCAAGTCATAAGGTAGCTTTACTTTTCTGCATTCACTTTCAAACCAAGAATCATTCTCATCAAATACAACATCTCTACTGACCATGAATCCTTTCTTTGAAGGATTGTAGAACCTGTATCCTTTCTGATTCAAGTCATACCCTATGAAGATGCACTTCTCTGCCTTAAGGTCTAGCTTACCTCTTATTTGAGAAGGGATATGCACATAAGCAACACATCCAAAGATCCTGCAATGATCAAGTGAAGGTCTTCTACCATGCCATGCTTCATATGGGGTCATCCCATCAAGAGATTTGGATGGCAACCTGTTTACAAGATAAGTGGTAGTAGATACACTCTCTGTCCACAAGTAATTAGGTAATTTTTTCTCATTTAACATTGACCTAGTTGTTTCAACAATTAATCTATTTCTCCTCTCAGCCACCCCATTTTTCTTTGGGGTATACCTTGTTGTAATTTCTCTCTTGATTCCTCTGTCCTGCAAGAATGCATCAAACTCAAAAGCTTGTTCCGCAAAAGTTAGATTCCTTGACTTCAAGGCCCTGAATCGGGTTGATCTTCACCTAGGGCAAAATATACATCCAATGGTAAGGGTTGATTTTCACATAGGGCCAAAAGTCTAGATCCAAAGATGTAGAATTTATTTTACTTTTCACATTTCCATCCATACCATCTCTCAATAATCTAAGCCTATAAATGATAGACCATCTTCAAATGCCTTAAGATTCTATGAACTAATGATATTCACATGAATTATGATAATTTTGGGGCCTCACAATTGGATTTTCACATCTAGGATGCTAAGTTCTTGAGAGGTGGGTGATTGATTTTTGTAGTATGCCCTCAATGTTCACCCAAAGGTTGAATTTTTATTCTTGGATCAACTCCATTTTGACAAAGATGTTAGCTAGGTAGATGTGATTGCTTTTGAAAAAATAACAACATAGCTTTTATTTTGAGATAGTCATTTAACTCCATCACTTAGTCTTCTTTAACTCGCAAAACATAAAGATTCTAGATCTCCATGTGCTTTTTTTGAGCATGAAAGATTGGAATGTTTGCATAGAACTACAATTTTGATTCTCACACTACATTCATTGCAAGAGCAATGTGACTTTGATTCTCACACTTTAAACTATAAGATTCTATATGTTGGAAATTTTCTATTACCCTAACTATGCACACAAATGACTTTTTGAAAAAGATCTTGTGCTAAGTTGAGTTAAGGCCCTAGTAGAGAACCCTAACATTGTTTTTTATTTCATGTTCTTCACATGAAGGATGATTAGATCTATAGGATTTTAGACAACAAGAGGAAAGGGAAATAAGATGGGAATTGAGACCACAATGAAGCCATTTTATTTCCCTAATAGTGATATCAGATCCAAGAGGAAGTAAATTTTTTATAGCTTCTTGCAACAAATCTATAGATCTTTTAGTGAATCTTAAAAATGGAAGTAATAATGAGGAAGTTTGTCTCTATTATTTTGGAGATACATACACTTCTTTGTGTTCATACAACTCAGGGTTATACTCATCTCAAGCAAAATAATAATAATAATAATAATAATAAGTTTCACTTTTTGGGTAATCTTGGACTCTAGAAAAGAAGAAAAGGGAGGAACAAGCATGCACAAACTTGCATAGGAGAAAAAATGAGCAAGAATCGAGAGAATGAAGAGTGAAATGCATATATGATTGTGGCATCGTCATCTTTAGAAATTCGGGGTAAAATGAGCTAAATAATCTAGATGTCATTAACTAATTAATTTTCATTATGTTTGGGTAAAATTTTGACCTTAAAATGACCTCTACAATTGGATTGCGTACCTCCACTTCTATATGAAATTTCACAAATGTACATGCCAAAAATGATTTTTTTTTTCAGTTTTTTTCTTCCATCCTTAACTTTAATATTATTTGATTAACCCACGTAGACATTAGAAGATTTATAAATCCATCAGATTCTTTTTCTAATAGAGGGATGTAAACACATTAACACAAAAAAATTTTATGGGCCCAAATAATGTGATGATTTCTTCAAAGCTACGAATTCATTGATTATGAGACTTTAATAATGTTATCAGATCTATTTTATACGCAACATCATTCCTTATTGGATTAAATTTAGGCATATAGGTAGCTTATGCTCCATAGTTCCTAGGCTTGGTGAGGAATTGCTAGAAAATCACATCTCGATACAAAAGAGTCTTTATTTCTATTAATTCTGAATTCGAAAGTGTATTCTTACTTTATAATGATAATAGAATATTACAAAGGAATTGGAAACCTAAAACTCATGAACAGTAAGATTTTAAACAATTTGTTTAAGTAGTAGCAAGGTCTTTCGGAGTGGGTAGTGTGTACGATTGCCTAGATACAAAGTTCAATTCTTTTGAAATTTTTATAACTAGAAAATTATATTAATATCACATGTGTTGAGTTTAAATATAAAGGTTTTCTTTAGATCAAAAGTCCTTACTTTGAGGAGCATATGATCCCCAAACTATCTCTTAAAAAATCATGTTGCAAGCATACAATTTTTTATGTAATTATCATAACTTGCAAAAAAAAAAGTTAGAATATGCTAATGAACTTGATATAAGATAACACTCAAGTCATTCGAATTTTCTTTCAAAGGTCTATTAACTTTTGCAAGTTCCTGTTATACCGCATTTAGAAATGGATATTATGTACTTGCTAGCATTACAAAATCTCCTATTTCCTCTAAGTTAAAAATAATTTGAAGTAATTTTTTCTCATTTGAGAGTTATTTTAAATAGGTATCATTTGCAATAATTTTGGTTTTATTTACACTATTTTGTGATGTTGAGATCATCTTTGCACCTTTTTGCATGCATCTAATTCAAACGTTCACTATTTTGTATTTAGAATTTTCTAAATAGGTTGTTACTTTGGTTATTAAGTTCATACGTTGACCATCATTTACTCACATGAATTACACTTGTAAATAGTGTTGGTGCATGTAAATTTCCTTCTTCAATGATCATAATTCTATGGTTTTTCCTCTGCTAATTCTAAATTGTTGATTAGAGTATTTGCAAAGTTATAATCTATTTTTAAGGAAGTCAAGCAATGAGAGATTTGTATTAGTTCATGATCGGAAGGCTATCTTTTGTTTTTGGAAAATAAAAGAATCACACATCAAGCAATGAGAGATTTCTATTAGTTCATGATCTGAAGGCTTAAATGACGTTTTGCATATCATTGGATGGATCTAGAGGGCTTGATCCTTATTTTTTTATCTACCATATTCTTTCTTTGTAATTTCTTATTCTAGGAGACATGTTGTCATAAAAGAAAGCGTCCTATGATGCTAATATGCAATAGGTATCATGTTACATAATGGTGAAGTGTAATACTTTCAACACATGAAGAAAATAATTTCTCTATCACAGGCATACAATCACAATGAAAAACACGAAATGGTGTAGATGGATCACTTTAGATCTTTGTCATAAACATGTATGACTTGGTTGAAAGAAAACACATTTACATGAAATGTTGTTTAGTGTGTAAAAACACGTCTATAAATGACATCTTAAGTGTTTTACTAGCTAGATATATAGTAAAAGAGCACTTGTCTACATGTAAATAAGAACCTACATGAACTTAGGCATTGCATTCAAGCTATTTCTATTTTAGATTGGTAATGTACATTTTCATTATTGAGAATTTATTCAAGATTGATAATGTGCACTAATTTTATTTTATGCTTTAATATTAAGTTTTGGTTTAGCCAAGTTGATAGTCTTCATACTTTTTTGCCATTTGAGTTGGTTTATTACTTTCATTATGTTTTGGCATGATGTATAATGCCTTAAATACAACACAATTATCACAATGCTAGACATAGATCCCTTGGTCTATTTTTTATTGCAAGATCAACTACAAGATAACATGATATTACAAATAGAACCCACATAGGGCTTGCAAGATGCAACATTTCTCAAATGGATACAAAGGATCCCATAACTCGAGACTACAACTTCAAGTTGACTCAACACAAGATTATCCCACAACCCCAAATCTTAAGTGTGAATACATAAGTTCTCAACACGATACAAGGTCCCATAAATTGGGACTATATGCATAGAAAAAGCGATCCGTATTAGATTTCACAAGAAATGAAGGACAAGATTACAAGGTTTTCACGACAAGATCATAATACAAGATGACATTCTATGACTATCTCTATAAGTTGTTATTTGGTTGTACTCCAAATCATGTGTGTTTCATGACTTGTTGTCCAAGCTTGATGCTTGAGATCTAAGGGAGACTAAGAAATCATGTGACCAGAATCCCTATTTATAGTTTTCATAAGGTGGTTATTAGGCAGGTTATGATTGCATATGCCATCAATGATGTCAATGTCTCAAAGCAAGGTCTCTAGATATCAATAAAAAATACTTAAGCAAATGCTTTTAGAGTTTCTGCATGCTTCAAACACAAGGATGATGATAAAATCTTGAAATTTTGCATCCATGTAGAAGAAAAGTGACATTGTAATTACAAGAGCAACATGTTAATGGTAGAGAGAGCTTACAAAATACCTACCATCTCATCAAGAAAAGGACGAGGCATGGAAAGGAGGTCTGCATATGATTGTATGAGAAAATACATGTTTAGGTAGTGCCCTAGAAAAAAATAGCCATGGTACTAGTCATAGGTATCTGATTCCAACACATCCACTAATGATTTTTTAGATATAAATGTAAATTTGGATCCACCATTAACTCATGCAATGGTAATATTACTGTCATTGAGAAGGTTACTTCTATGCTACATGGTGCTCTTTATCTAATGGCATCAAGAGAGTAGCAATTTTTTCACATTGAGATGGTGGTTATGTGGAGCAAATTAAAGTGTCAACCTACGATAAGAGTCCATACACATATATCAAATTCAAATGGCCTCTATTCATCTCTCAACAAACCTTCATGATTTGTAGTATCTATTTAGAAGACTTGCAATACTTATCATACAAAGATTTCCATGCACATAAAATTTTATTTTCATTCTAAACTTCAACAACACTCGGGGTGATTCAAACAATAGCACCTATTTAGGATCATAATTTCAAACTTTAGCAAACAAGCAGAAACCAAAGCTATACATGTACCAATTGAGCTGGGCTATTTCAAATTTTAATTTTATGCAAAAAAAATGCAGACAGGTAATGCTTTTGTTCGGAACAAGAGATGGAATAAGATACTACATGGAACCAGTTTACCATAGCAAAAGGGGGGGAAATCCATCTTATAAGCTGGAAGAAGCAAGAGGAAATCCTTGTATGCATCATGTGCCAGGGAATCGAAAGGAGAAGGGGAAGAAAAAAGAGGGTGAAGAACAGAGAGGAATGGAGTCAAACAGCTCAACAAAAACTATCCGACAGAGAAAGACCCTTTTTCTGGACATTGTTTGGGTTCTATAGAAGAGAGCAGCACCAATAATCGCTCAATAGAAACTCATAATCATCATAGGGTACTCTATTTACAAATAGATTACATTCTTTCCATGTGCTGATATTGGAAGACTAGGAAAGGGCTTAACAGGCAGAACAAGTGAATCAATAAGATCCTCAAGACATAGGCCAATAACACAGGTGAGAGTGTAAACTAGTTCTGATAAGCCAAGGAAAAATAACCACTACAAGAAGTTAGAAAATAGAAATGAAGTGCAACGATTGCCAGGGACAGGAATCAAACAATAAAACAAACAAAATCAAATTTATGCAGCTCCACTGTTGCTAGTGAGGTACACATCTAGGCTTCCTTTTTTTTTTCTTTTTCTTTCTTTTTCTTTTTTTTTTTTTGTTTTGTGTGTGTGTGTGTGTGTGTGTGTGTTGGGGGGGGGGGGGGGGTGGGTTGGAAGTTCTGTCTTCAACCTAACCTTCCATTAGGCTTGAAATTTGAAAGAACAACTCACACACCCTGGGTACCCCCTTTACCCCCACTTTCAAGGGCTAACCTCTTACAAAGATATTAGTCAAGCATTCAATCGCAAAATTCAGATTGCTAATAGAGTGGCATTGAAATATAATTTTCCACTACAAACATTTCTGTTAGACATGATGACTGTAAGTCATCAGTGGCAAAGCTGCTCCTATCCTCGTTTCAATAATACCAACATGCTCATCACAAATAACACAATTTAGGATAGAAGGAAATGTCTGATTTGACATTTGAACTTCTAAAATTACTCAAAATATTGAACCTCCTCTAGACCTAGATGAAGGTCATTAAAAAAGTGAGGAAAAAGGCTCGCTATTCTTCAATGGACTACCAAATCAAACATCACTGCATCAGAAGCCGTGGAAAAATGATGCAGATTACAAGAGCTACTCTGATTTGTACTTCACAAACAGAGAGCACACATTCTTCTTCAATGTCAACTCATCAACTTTTGTAGGATTCACATGCTGCAGAGAAAAAAAAACAAAAAGATTAATGGGCTGCACATAAATGATTATAAGGAAAGTAAAGGAGGGGGAAAAGATATGCACATTTGTATTTGAAGTAGCTATTTAAAAAAGAAAGTTAAACCACAATTCTTACCCCTGAAAGAAGACGTTCCAAACGTTCTACCTCCTTTTTGGCATACCCTTCTCCCTTCTCTACTGTTTTATGAGCAATTTTGACGTATAGCTTTCCATAGCTGTATTTTTTTTTATGACAATAAAATCAGTCAATGATGAATGAAGGGGGAAAGAGCAGAAAATTTTGAGCAGGAGATTATTGACATATGTCATAGAATCAGCAGAGCTTAAGGCTTACAAACAGTTGTCAACATTAAAAAAAAAAAAATCATTTCTTTTTTTGCTTTTTATATCTATCACAGAAAGTGAGACAGATGCAACAGATACTAAACTGAAATTGACAGAAGTCACAAAACAAAGACTTTAAGCACAGACACTTCTTAGCCAATGCAAGTGTAGCAGAACACAGAGTAGATGCAGAATTTGAACCAAAAAGACCACGTCCAAGAAGACTCCTAGAAGAAAAAGACACTTGCCAAAAGTGTCTAGATTACCAAAACTTTAAGCATTACAGATACGGTGTCAAAGAAAGGTATTTATAGCCCTCCTAGAAGGTTGAAGAGCTTAAAACAAGGTACAAAAAACTGAAGATATATCTAAAGAGTAAAAATTAAAGTTAGCAAGCAAAAAGCTAAGAAAAATCTGCAACTCAGTTTTTCCGGGCAACACTGAGCTTTTCATACTATTAGTTTGCATTGAAAATTAAATTATTTGTGACTTACCGTAAAACCCCTACTTTACCTAAAAATTTGGCGCCTAGGGTTTTACAAGGGTTAATCTGATAGTTTTTTGGAGAATAGATATAATTGCCTTCAAAAACTACACTCAATACTATGATTGACTTTGACTTGCTGTCGACTCTTTGACCAGCCTCTTTGACCAAAATTTGACCTGAATTTTGACCCATTGATTTTCCAACAATGCCATAATCTTTGTGAATCCCATCAATGGTCCTGTCCTTGAAGTGTTTGCAAAGGGTTTAGCAATTTATCAACTAAATACATTGATGGTCAAAACCCTGGTTTAAAATGGGCAATTGAAGTGGTCAAATAATTGACTTTTCCCAACAGTTCCCCCATGATAATCTACATTGGTAAGAAAGCACTTTTGTTGCAAAGTTTGCTGTCAATGCAGTATTCAAGCTATTTAGACGAATCTAGCCACTCCAAACCATTTTCCTGACAAGTCTTCATACAATTTTAATACTCTTGATCCTACCTACTAAGTCTGAACATAGTATCAAAAAAAATTCGACAAGCTTCATTTCCAGCCCTGCTAAGAAAGTTTAAAAAAATGTTGGACACTTCTGAATTTGCTATTAAAACTAAAAACCAAGGGAATCTTGAATAATCATCAATAAACATGATAGAGTATGAATACCCTAATCCACGAGCATCTAAATGAATCACATCTGTTTTTCTAAAGGCTTTCACAAATTTCTGAATAAATCAATACTAGTTTTCTTGAGGTCTTGGAAATAGTATCCCTTTGTTGAAGGGGAGCCAATGCATCTTTCCAAGGGTGCAACCTTCCATACCTGGTAAAGTTAAAAGCTCCGATTATAATCTGCTTTCTTTTAGTGAGAACATCATTCAAATCCAAATGCCTATATCCTGCATGCCATCTGTTGGAGCTTCACTCACTAATTGAGCATGAAGACATGAAGCATATGAAGATGAAGATATAAGTGAACAGAAGAGAAAAAGGATTATGAAGCTTGGACATTCAAAACCATGCCTATGTCAAGGGACAAATTCACATGTGTAACATATACTTAGAAATTGGTAGACCATAAACATTCAGAGTTAAGAGTAATTTACTCGAATGTAAGTCCTAAACTTGTGTATAGGCAGGCAGTCTGGGTAATCAGGGTAAGAGGTCGTGAAGAAAGGTACTTAGCACTTAGAGATCTTTCTATGGTTATGAGCATATTCAAGCCATAACATTTTGCACACACCTTCCCTAATAGCAAAAAAAATATTTGTGTAGAAGAAATTGAGTTGATTCTTGATGTGTGATGAGATCAAAGTCATTTCATAACTATATGTATGATAGTTGACAGTTATGAGATTTAGGCACAAATTTTCATGAACTTCTTAGGGTCAGATCTCGAAGTATTGTGTAAATGTTTTAATAAGTGATAGCTCATTTGAAAGCTAGGATCCTAAGCTACATTTTGTCAAAAGATCTTTACAAAATGGGATGTGTGCTCAAAGAATAAAGCTTAACACTGAAGATATGCCAAATCAAAGAAGACAGAAGACTTGAGACATAGTATAACTTCTGAAGAGGATTGAAGTTATTTATCGGGTAATGCCTGAAAGTATTGATTGGGATTAGTTACCTACTGTATGAGACAACTTCTACTAGTCATTGCACATAAGAATCTTGGAGATTCATAACAAATCAAAGATAAATTTGAAGGTAAATTTCTAGAAGAAAAAGGCACATGTTCAGAGAAAATAAATAATCACATTTCTTACATAAAGTGACAAAGTTTTCAAAGCTCGAAGTGTAGTTGAGCTACTGATGATTGTAGAAAACTTCTAATATCACATTAGCTTGGTTCTTGTGGTGTTATACACATCAACAAGTGGTATCAGAGCAAAAAGGTCCTAGAGAGTGTGAGAAGAGTTGTAGACATTCAAAGTTTTGGAAGTTCTCGACAAGAAGCTGGGGTCTGAAGTATTTAACATCAAAGAGTATCAAAGGATCATTTTGAAAGTATCGTTAAGTACAAAGCTCTACAAAAAGGTAACATTCATAAAACTTTAATCTCACAAGTGCCGAAGAAGAAAGGAGATCGTGGAAGATCAATTGATAAATTGGACAACGATAATTATCTTGCTTGGGTAATGAAAATGGAGACCTTATTTATGAGTAAGAATCTCATGGTATACATAACATGTGAAGAAGAAAAACCTATGTTTGAAGATGATAGTCGACCAAAAAAGGAAGAGTTAGAAGCTTTAAAGTTATGGCAAAAGAAGGATACAAGTATAAGAGCGTATATCTACAACACAATTTCAGATCACTTGTTTCCACACATAAGAAGCTTGGAAACAGAAGAAAATATACAGAATGCATTAAAAGCTTGGAAACAGAATACATGGAATGCATTAGAAGATCATTTCCAAAACACTACTAAAGCTAAGAAAGCTAGCTTATGGTCAAAGTTTACCACATTCAAAAAGACTTAGAGTCAAAGCATTAGTGATTATGTCACTAAGATGAAAGACTTGGCAGATAGTCTTTGATCCATAGATGAAGACATTGAAGATCATAGATTGACTGCACAATTACTTATAGGTTCGAGAGGAGATGAAAGATGGAAATCTTTTGTATTATCAACTGAACTTTCATTAAATCATTTTGTGCCAGACCTAAATCAATTGCTTGGACTAATGTTCACATTTGAGCAAGACTTGAAGTTAGATGGAGAAAAAGGACAAAGCTCTATTATGTATGCAAAAAACAGAAATGAGATAAAGGTAAAGCAAAGGAGGATGAAGAATCCACTTCTCAGGCCAATTATGTCAAAGCGAGAGGCAATGGCAAAGGTAAAGGTAGAGGAAATGGAAGAGGAAGAGGTAACCAGAATAATAACAAGAAGACACATTGGATATGTGGCATATGACTGTTGGCATAATCAACAAAGTTCAAAACAAAATCAAAATAACAATGATAGAGGCAGAAATGGAAGGTATTAAAATCATTTTAAAAGAGGAAGACAAAGTCAAAGAGGTGGCTATGGTAGAGGTCGAGGAAGAAATTAAGGACAAAATTGATCCTACAACACTACCCACTACAACTATGCTAATGATACACAAAATAAGAATTGCACAACATTGATGATGAACTCTATTAATACGTCAAAGAATGAAGATCTCAAAGTATTTTACATTGACTCTAGTTGTTTAAATCATTTATCAAGAAATATAGAGTTAATGACAGAATTAGAAGAAGGCATTCCTAGCCATACAATTCATATAGGTGATAATGCAAGACATAATGTACTTTCAATTGGAAAAGTGAAGTGAAGGAGTGGAGTAGATTTGCCCACAAATGTTTTGTACATTTCCACAATACCTAAGAACTTGATTAGTGTGGGACAAATAGTTGAAAAAAGTTTTCAAGTCAGATTTGCAAATGGAGTGTTTGTGGAAGATCCAAAGAATGGATATAATCAGATCGTCTATTGTAAGAAGGAAGGGAGACTCTTCACCTTGAAGGTGAAAGGAAATATTGGTCAAGCTTTGCTTACCCATAATGAGGAGGTGATTACAAAATTAGACCTCTGGCACAAGACGTTAGGACACTTCAATGAAAGAGGAATCAAAGCTATGGTGGCAAATCAATCTGTTCTAGGTCTACCTAGTGTGAGGAATCAACATATGGTCTACAAATGTGAAGCATGCCAAATGGGAAAGGCACATAGATTACCATTTCAGAAGAAAGGATTCAAGCACAATAGAATACTAGAGCTTTATCCATACAAATGTATGGGGACCAACAAAAGAAGGATCGATCAATGGCTCTAAGTATTATGTTTCTTTTTATTGATGATGCTACAAGATGGATAACCCTTCATGTTTTGAAGAAAAAAACAGAAGTATCTGGAGCCTTCAAGCATTTCCATGCATATGCAAAAAGAGTAATAGGTCAAAAGCTAAAAAGTTAAGGTGTGATGGAGAGGGAGAATACTTCTCCCAAGAATTCAATGATTATCTTTGAAATGCAGGTATCAAGAGAGAAATACTTGCACATATGCACCTCAACAAAATGGGATGGCAAAAAGAAGGAATAAGACCTTGGTTGAGTTTGCTAGGGCCATGCTTGAAAAAAAGAATTGTCCAAATTATGTATGGGTTGAGGTTGTGAATACAACAACCTACCTTGTGTATAGGTTTCCATGTGCAGCTCTTGTGGAATGACTCCCTATGAAGCTTGATGGGTAAGAAAACAACATTGGACCATTGTAAAGTATTTGGATCAATAGCCTATGTTTATGTACAATCTCAACTTAGGCATAAGCTAGAATCAAAGGCAAAAAAATATATATTCATTGGATATGATGAAAAGCAAATGGGTTATAGGTTATGGAATCCTTTAACCAAACAATTTCTTGTTTCTAGAGATGTAACATTTGATGAACAGAAAAGTTCATACGTAGAACAAAGTCACACAATTGAAGCATTTGAGGAAGCGGTAAGAAGAGGTAAGAAAGGTAAATCAAAAGTACACGTGTATGAAGATGAAGATCATGGAAAGCAAGTACATCTAGACGGGATCATCAAGAAGAAATAAAGATGCACCTAAGTTTGATGAGGAAGTCTGTGCAGATACACAAAGTGGAGGAACCAACAAGGTCATGCAGAGTAAGGAGACACCCAACAAGGTACTCTTATGATACTTCTTATATGACTCAGAAAAACTATGCTTATATGATCAGAGATGGAACCTCAAAACTATGATGAAGCAAAAAAAACAAAACAATGGGAAGAAGCAATGAAGGAAGAGTTCAATGCATTTGAGGAGAACAAGACATGGGAACTTGTTCCAAACCACATGGTAAGAAAGTGATTGGAAATAAATGGGTTTATAAAGTGAAGAAACTTGCAGATGGAAGAATAGTCAAATACAAAGCTAGATTGGTGGTCAAAGGCTATGGCAAGAAAGTGATTGGAAATAAATGGGTTTATAAAGTGAAGAAACTTGCAGATGGAAGAATAGTCAAATACAAAGCTAGATTGGTGGTCAAAGGCTATCTCAAACTTATGGGATAGATTATGATGAGACATTCACTCGTCTGGCCAAAATGTAAACCATAAGGATAATCGTTGTTATTGTAGCTTCAAAAAGATGGACCTTGAGTCAGTTGGACATGTCACATAAAGATGCATTCTTGAATGGATACATATCAGATGAAGTATATATGGAGCAACTACAAGGGTTTGCAAACTCTAGGTATCCAAATTATGTATGTAGGTTAAAAAGAGCACTCTATGGATTAAAGCAAGCACCAAGAGCTTGGAACTATAGGCTTGTGAAGTATCTCAATGATCTTGGACATCAAAATTCAAAGGAAGATGCAAGTGTAATTATCAAAAGAAAAGATGAAGGTACAATCTACATTTGCATATATGTAGATGACATTATAATCACAGGTAACCCAAATGAAGGAATTAAAGAAGTCAAGAGATTACTTGAAAAAGAACACAAAATAAGTGATCTAGGAAAGTTATCATATTTTCTTGGAATGGAAATCACTTTTGCAAATCATGGGTTATATGTATCACAAGAAAGGTATCTTTTGAACCTATTGAAGAAGTTTGACATGGAGAATTGCAGAGAAGCCTAAACTCCACTTGAAGTCAATCACAAACTAAGCAAACATGACAGTGCAGAATATAAAGACATGGAGAAAAATATCAATCTCTTGTGAGAAGTTTGATTTATGCTACACTAACAAGACGATCTTAGATATGCAATGGGAGTCCTCTCATAATTTATGCATTGTCCAAAGGATCCACATTGGATTGCAAGTCAAAGAGTTCTCAAATATATAAAAGGAACCTTAAGTGATATATTATCCTTTTACCTCAGACATAAAATTGAGGGCATATAGTGACTTAGATTGGGAAGGAAGCCAAGATGATAAAAGATCAACTCATGGATATATGGTGTACATAGGTGATAAGCTTGTGAGTTGGTGTTCAAAGAACAAACACACAGTAGCCTTATCATCAATAGAAGCATAATACAAAGGATTGGTAGAAGAAGCTAAAGAGATCATATGGATGCCGACTTTATTCAAAAGCTTGGAAATTGATCAAGGTATACCTACAATTCATGGAGATAATATGAGTTCACGTTATCTTGCAGCAAATCCAATATTTCATGCAAGAACAAAGCACACAGAAATTCAATATCGTTTCTTGATAGAAAAGGTAATGAAGAAGGAACTTGAAGTGGTGTATACTTCTACAAAGGACCAAATAGCAGATACCATGACCAAAAGCTTAGATGGTGTGAAGACAAGAAGATTCAAAGAAATGGAAGGATAAAAGAGAGGAACAACATATGAAGACTCAGTGAATGTCAATTAGTGATTGAGGGGAAGTTGTTGGAGCTTCACACACTAATTGAGCATGAAGACATTGAGTTCGAGTTGTAGAAGCATAAGATCTAAATGTATATAAGTCAATTTAGATCATAAACATTGAGAATTGAGAGCAATTTACTCGAATTTAAGTCCTAAACTTGTGTATAGGAAGTCAAAGTAATCAGGGTAAGAAGTTGTGAAGAAAGGGTAATCAGAGTAATAGGTTGCGAAGAAAGGTCCTTGATAGTCAAAGATCTTTCTATGGTTATGGACAGAATCAAGCCATAACATTTTGTATACACCTTCCCTAATAGCAAATACATATTTGTGTAGAAGGAATTGAACTAATTCTTAATGTGTGATGAGATCAAAGTCATTACATAATTGTATGTATGACAATTGACAGTTACGAGATTTAGGTGCATGAACTTCTTCGAGCCAGATCTCAATGTACTATGTAAAGTTTTTAATGAGTGATAGCTCATTTGAAAGCTAGACCCTTCGACTACATTTGATCAAAAGATCTTTACAAAACGAGAAGTATGCTTAGAGAATCAAGTTTGACATTGACGGTATGCCAAATCGAAGAAGACAAAAGACATTTTAAGACATTAGAACTTCTAAAGAGGATTGAAGTTATTTATAAAGTAATGCCTGAAAGTATTGATTGGAATTAGTTACCTAGTGTATGAGACAACTTCTATTAGTCATTGTGCATAAGAATCTTGG
The DNA here is from genome assembly GCA_020310875.1 of Ceratopteris richardii. Classification (NCBI taxonomy): domain Eukaryota; kingdom Viridiplantae; phylum Streptophyta; class Polypodiopsida; order Polypodiales; family Pteridaceae; genus Ceratopteris; species Ceratopteris richardii. The sequence continues at coordinate 144,708,165 of CM035417.1, forward strand.
AGATTCATAACAAAACACACATGAATTTGAACCTAAATATCTAGAAGAAAAAGGTGCATCTTCAAAGAAAGTAAATGATCACATTTCTTCCATAAAGTGATAAAGTTGTCAAAGTTTGAAGTGTTTCTAAGCTAATGATAATTGTAGAGGACTTCTAATATCACATTAGCTTAGTTCTTGCAAAAGTAAATGATCACATTTCTTCCATAAAGTGATAAAGTTGTCAAAGTTTGAAGTGTTTCTAAGCTAATGATAATTGTAGAGGACTTCTAATATCACATTAGCTTAGTTCTTGCAGTGTTATACACATCAACACCATCGATCCACATTCTTAAGAAAAGTTGGTGTAATTTGAGATAGCAAAGACTTCTAAAGACATTTTATCATAACTGAATTTGGTCCTTAAGAATTAAATCCTCTACAATATGTTCCTTAAAATATTTGTGTCCACAGCCCTTGTCTCTCACTATGCACTTATTGGTAGAAATTGACATCTACACCATCTTTCATAAAAGTTGAAATCGATATGAAGTATTTCATTAATGCCTTGCATGTACATCCAAAAGAATAAATGAGCCAACATCTACCATTGTCATCAATAATGAACAAACACCTAATATATGCCAACACGAATCCAAGAAAACACCTAATGCCTTGAGTGATTGATTTTTGGCACAACTACCTACCTTATTGGAAGCACTATTGTCCAAGTCGTGAAAAAAGCAGAGATATACAAGCTTACCTCATCTTGTTCTTCTTTTATTTCTATCAATGTAACAAATACAAAAGCTTCGTCATCTTGTCAAATAAAATTGGTATCCTGTGTATTCATTATCATCTTTTTCACTTTTATTACCATCAACTATAGAATTATATGCACCTTTCGTTTCATTCTCAATGCTCTTTCTGAATTCTCCTATGTAATGGCCACATTTCTTGCAATGGTCTCACGAGCTAGGTTTCATAGATGAACTACCAAACTCGTATTCACTTAGATGACTTCTCATAGATGAACTACAGAACTTTTATTCACTAGATGACTTTAAATCTGACTTCGTCTGACTTGACTTACGATTGGAATCAAACTTTTTACCTGTTTGTTTGGCCTTACCTTTGTCTTTGTGTTTGCCTTTGTCTTTGCCTTTGATAAGCACATGTCAAGACTTGACATCAGCCGAATTTTCCATTGTATGTTCCTCTTGTAAGAAAAGCTTTGGAGTTCTAACAATATGATTTGTTGTGCATCTCCTCTCATATTTAATTTTAGAGAGATGATGAATAACAAGTAGGAAACATTAAGCAAATTGGACTAGTGATGAACTATGTTTCACAGATAACCATAAACCATTTAGGGATTCAGATAGTAAGCTAAGCGCTATTTTGTCAGAAATCTCAAGAACATAGAAGCAGTGAATTAATGTAGCAACCCTTAACCATTATACTTTTTTTTTTCAATATGCAATAGAGGAATGGCCACCAAATGAGATGGAAAATTTTTAGAAGTTGTATTCGGTGCATAGAGCAGACCTTGCTGCTGTGCCTGTCAATTTTGCAACTTCATCCTCTATCTTTGTAACAATGTCCTTCTGAGCCTCGGCTTCAGCAGCTACAAACTCTTCCACTAAAGCTGACAAGCTAGGCAGTTTGCCTGCCTGTGAGAGTTCAACAAGAACAAAGAAGATAGATATACTCAGTTTTTGATACCAATAGGCGTTTTTGATGTGTGGGCCAATGAGAGAAGAAAAGCCTGCTGTTAATTACCTCTGCAGTAAGTAATCCTTTGCTATCACGACTGGTACCCGTCTTTTCGTTGATAAAAGCCACAAAGTCATCCAAATCTCTACCCCCTTCATAATCTTCACCTGCCTTGTTATTTTTGGGGAAAAACTTCAGAGTAGGGTAGCCACTGACACCATACCTGCAATGTTGTCGAAATAGAAACCAGCGTAATAGGGTCAAGATGCAAAACTTGCCATTAATAATTTCAATATATGGTAGAAGGTGGCATGTCAATGTGAAATGACAGTGACCGAGTAGCAAAAGGAAAATAATTCCAGCAGCTTGGTCACAAAGAGTAAAATAACAGAAAAGCTATCCATGTATAACATACAAATTAAAATTTGACAGCTATTGAGTATCAAGCTTACTTTTCACCAAGACCTTTGTGACTGTCAGCGTCCACTTTAGCAATGACAACATCCTTCTCACCCTTAAATGCTGTGGCAACTTGATCATACACCTGTCCATTGTCAGTAAAGAAAATGCATAAAAATCATAGCCTGAAAACAGTTACAAACAGGTTTCCCACAATTGGTTTCAAAAAAGAGTAATTAATAAAATATTTTAAAAAATACAAAAAAAGCAAACAAACAGGCGAAATAAAAGCAAATTCTTTGTTACCGGAGCAAGATTCTTGCAGTGCCCACACCTGCATCAATAAAAATAAATATTAGTCTCTTGGGGGAGGAGGTGGAGGCAGGCAGCAAGGATAGGGGTGTGAGCATCAAGGGAGGTGGCAGAAGGGAAGGGATGTTACGAGTAAAAAATTCACATAGGTACTTATGCCTCACCATGGTGCATAGAACTCAACAAGCACATCCTTTGACTCGTCCAAAGCAATGGAATCAAAATTCTCAGGAGTGAGTACAGCAACATCAGAAACTGGTGCACTGACTTTCACATGTGTGCCTGGAAACAGGCTAAATCAGTCCTTTGAACCGCTCATACAGTCGGATAAGAGCAAAAAAAGATGTGAATGCATTCACTCCTTTGATATATATATTGAAGAATCATATGCAATGAGCTAATGAGGACAACCATGCATCCAGTCCCAATAATGAATAGAAAAAGCCATTCTACATTTTTCATAAGCATGAAAGATCTGCTGGATTGAATTTAAATAGCAAGCAAGATTATTGTAGGACTGCATAATCACCCTGAACTGTTTTCACCTTCGAACTGATGAAACAGTGAATTTGATTGGTAAAAATTAACCTTCTAGATGCTTTATTCATGGATGGGTTGAACAACCACTTGACACTGACATTTACTGTCATTCAGAATCCATTGTTTTAGAGACCCTCAACCTTGTATATGCACACGCACACGTGTGTGCACTGTGCACGTTAGTGTGTGTGTGTGTGTGTGTGTGTGTGTGTGTGCGCGCGCGTACATGTGCATGTGTGTGTATGTCGCATGCATATCTATTTCTACCGACTTGTATTTCAACCATGAAAATTTGAAAACTGCAAAGTTTGCAAAGAGCCTTACATCTTGATTTACTGAAATTAAAAGGGAAAACTTCCTAATTAAGGGAGAAGTTATGTACTTTAGATCATCCAAGCCTAGTTTTGTATATAAAGTGGTGAAATCAAAAAGTTTTGAGGCATAAAAAGTTTTGCAAGTAAAAACAAAATTATTGGGACAATTATCCACACAAATATACGAAGTTTTTTTGAAAATTTTTGAGCAAAGTCAAATCACTTTTTGATAAGCTAAAAAAGGAAGCAAAATTTCTTTCCGAAGCTAAATCAACTTTAAAAGAAAGTTTCTTCATTACTAAAGAATTCCAATGTGTGAAAATTCCATGAACGCCTTAAGTTTCTTCAAATCTTAGAATGAAACTATCAATGCCCTTTTCTATACTTTAAGAATGCAAGCATCCTTAGATGTATAAAGTCTAAATCTGCTTCAAATACTTCAAGAACGGCACCCTTCTTATGATGGCGCACCATGTCAGCTTATTTGAGCTAGCGTCCTAGTAGATTATACACCCAATGGTCACAAAGAAGTATCTTCTTTTCTTCTTTCATTGTTGATAGATTCTTTCCACTCAACATAAGGATAGGGCTACTCGAGAGTCCTCGAACAAGATTAGTCCACAACATGCAGCCAAGGTGAATTTTGCGAGCCATGCTTAGGGAATCCAACAGCTTAACTATTAAGTAGAGTAAGAGGTGACATGAACAAAAGAGCACCCTACATATTTCTCTATTCAAGCCACCCATGTTCTCATAACAACATCTCAAAACAACTCGCTTAGAGAGGGGGAAACATTGCTAAGGATAATATTTAGCATGTTGATTACAGCATATTTTCAAGATAGATGGTATAAATATTAACCACAATCACCAAGACACCCAAAATATATATCAAATTACAGCTCAACACCCAAGGGATGCATGTGCGCTCCATATAGAGCCATGTAAAACTATGATAAGACTAATATCCAATATGGCTGAGATATGAGGATCAATAATGAAGTATTTTAAGAGCCTTCTCATCCTTGATCAAGCATTAAGGTTTTTCATTAACAGATTGCATAGAGCACAAATCCAAAGGCACATCATATGGGTGTTTACATCCAAAATGCATCATAGGATGGTTCCCCCCTTTTTTAAATGGCAACAATCTCAAAGACACTTTGTATGCCTTGGTGGGTGGCAAATTCCGAAACCGAGATGGCCTTTCAATTCAACTTTCCAAGCATTTTTATAAAGCTTTGGAGTCCCCTCGTTGTTGTGCATTCAAGAGAAGATGATGCAACATGGACTTCTCAAAGGGACAAATTCATTCAATCCCCCACAGAAAAAGACCAAATTGAACAGCAACATTCACACACCTTGTTCATCTTATGTATAACCTATAACATGCTCATGAAGGTCCTAACATCAAAATGGGTGCTTGCGATTTCCAATCAATGTCGATCATTCGACCAATGTGGACATGTCCTCTTTAGATTATGAAGTCCAGTTAATAAGCCTTGGGTCTCATATGTGAGATGCATTGTGTGATTACCACACTTGCACCCTAAGCATTCTAAAGCTCTACCTATGGACCTATAATGATGTAAGTCGTTGGAATCCAATTCTAATCCTCGAGGTGGAGGCCAACCCAAGTGATTGCAAGCTCGCAAGCTCAGAAGCTCAAGAGAGAACATGTATTGGGGTATGCCCTCTACACGTTTCTATGTGTGAAGTAGGCGTCTACGCCCGAGGGCTACAACACCCTTGACAATGTATTCACTACTTGGGAAGTTGTTGCTTTGAAGTAGAGAGGATGAAATTGATGTTTTCCTTTTCGACTTCGAGAAGACCTACAACAAACTATATCGAGCCTTCCTTGAGGGCAACCTTGGGCATATAAGCTTTCCACTTCATTGATCCAAAATGTTGCAACATTATGAAGAAGAAAAATAGAGTTCTATTATTTGTAGAGATACTAATAAATGCTTCACCTTAGAGAGATTTAAAAGGCAAGAATTCCTCCTCAACCCTAAACGTTTCTTTCCATTGTTGAGGCCATGAGCTCTTTTGTATGAATTGGAACTTCTCATTTACATGCCACTCACTTCCCTTGGAGAGGAAGAGCTTGTCAACTTTGATTGAGTATATCAATATGATAAAATAATGTATTTAGACGGCATCATGAAGAGGGACAAGATGGATCTTTATTATTATTATCAGAGACAGTAGTAATTGCTTTGCCTTGAAATATTGTGAAGAAAAAAATTCTCATGAGCCTTGAAATGCTTTTATGCAGTCTATCCTAGCCACAAAAATGAAAAAAGAAAATTATAATTCTAAAAAATGTTCATATGTACTTAGATATTTTCATATAATCCTACATGTGTTACCATTTCCATTGTTTCAGTATGCAATGGTTTTAATTTATAAATTTTCTTTTTTAGAAATGTTTTATTTCTGTGAAAATTGACTGCTTATAGTAAGTAGAAAAGAACAACACAAATGCTAGGGGTCCAAGTTCCAATACATAAAGATAAGACCTGATGCAGGAAGTAATGAGCTTCCACATTCATAGAAACAGCTTCAACTTAAGAGATTAGTTTGTAAATACAGGAGTAGCAGTATCCTATTATTTGTTTGTAAATGTAGGACTAGCAGTATCCTGTTATATCTGCTTTCACAGATCGGCAATATCTGCTATAGTATAAGATGGCAAAAGAAAGAGTGCATTTCTCAAAAGCACAGCTCCAGTGGGCAATGATTGATTCCAAAGAAAAAACAACAAGAAGAGAGCGTACAATGATCTAAAGTGGCTTATGTTATCATATAAATCCATGTAAAGCTTTTGAAAAGAGTTTGACTGCATGAAATAAAACTAACATGCAAAAGTTTGTGGTCCAATGCTTAAGCTAAAGATAATATGATGCAAAAGCCGACGATCTGGCTCCGAGTCATGTAATCAATGTATAAGTGCAAGAGAAAAATAAAGACCTACTATGTTTGAATTTAAAGCTACAATTGATAACTGCAAGAAAACAACTTGTTTCAGTCAGTAAAATACAGACCTGCTTCTTGATTCACAAAATCAACAAGAGACTCTACTGTCCGGCCTCCAGAATAGCTGCCATAGCAAGAGAACCAGAAGTTACTAGAATCACACATAGTTTCATAAGTAAATATTTGCCAAAGTTTTTTTTGGTAAAACCTATGTCGAATTCCTGAAAAAATTGAGCATGATTGGAATAGTTTTCCGCAGTACAAAAAGTCATAGACAAATTTAAAGGCAACAAATGATAAAACTCCGTTGACAGAGGAAAAAAAAAACAGGGGAGGACCAGAAATTTGGACAGATTCACAGATGAGCAATAGAAACAAGATCTAGGCAATTCAAATACTTACTCTTTTGGCTCCAGTGAGCCTTTAGGAAACCATTTGATGGTGGGAAAGCCACTAACTCCATATTTTGTGCAAAGGCTTTTATGATCATCACAGTCGACCTGAAAATTAAGGTCAATCAGCACACGCACAGATAAGCAAGCTTTTCATGAAACAGAAAAATGAAATACCTTTGCTATCAATACAGACTTCGATTTCTTGAATGATGAGCCTAGCTTTTCATATTCAGGTGCCAATTTCTTACAATGCCCACACCTGGAATATAACACCCATTAAGAATTCCTTAAATTTTAAATAAAACACTGAGATCATCAAGTAGTGCTGATAGATAATCAGAACCTCGTTTGATTCACAAAATGCAACCGAGGCTTATAGACAAGTGGTTGTTGATCAAAGGGAAAACAAGAAAAGGGTAAATAACACCCACATCGAGTTGGAGAGATTTATAAAACCAACAGAATTGGCCCATATACTTGCGCCCACCATAAGTGAAAGCAAAATAGAGGGAAAAAGTAAATAGAAATCATATATCAACCGGGAGCAAAGGAGCAAGATATTGATTTCCAGTATAAAAGCAAGAAAAATTATATTTTGGGTTGGGTAGCTTGATTTTAAAACAATCAGTAACTGAACACTAGGATTCTTTGATGTGATTGTGTATCACTTTAGCTTCAAACAGATCTCAGATTGTTGACACATGAAAATGTGACTATCTTGTTGAAACACATCTACAACTAGAATTCAACCATTTTTTCAGCTAAAAAAGATGACTTCTACAGTGACCATTGCTCGACTGAAAAGAAAAAAATTACTTCAAATTTCCAAACCCATGAAACATCACAACATGTTAAGATCCACAGCTTTCTCAAACATATAAATCATGAATAACACAAAAGATTCAGGATATCAGAGCAATGTACAGTTAGGCCTGTGATCGTAGCTTCACTCACATGAATGACCGGCACGTGCAGAGCCATCACTTGACTTCACCATCGGTTTAGCTTAAATGGGAAAACTAGGGGATTAGATATTATTTTAGCCCATGCAGAAAATCTAAGGATATTAGTTGGCATGCAAATTTGTGCCTACAAATTCATCACCATTTTTTCCTACGACGATCTATGCGCACCACTTATTTGCTTTGTGCATAAGCTCTGTATTAAAACTAGATCCCTACACCGACATGAGAATTTCAACTTCCACAACCGCAACCAGTATTGACACTATAAAACAGCGTGAGAAGCAAACACTAAATGATAAATATTAAAAGACGTTAGGATTATTAGATCTGAAGGAATCTGGAAGAATAAGAATAATTTCACTCCAGAAAACAAACGCACAAAATAAAATGCATCAGTGAGCAATACCAGGATCAATTACAGTTATCTTATCGTAACAAAATTATAAGGACGGATCCTCAAAGTGTACTCCATTCACTATTCTATATTGGAAAGGAAAAAAAATAGCAATGATGATAACACCAATGTGAGTGCCACGAGAGCCCCAAAATACAGGCGAGGCTACAAATATGTACCTCTCTCTCTCTCTCTCTCTCTCTCTCTCTCTCTCTCTCTCTCTCTCTCTCTCTCTCTCTCTCTCTCTCTCTCTCTCTCTCTCTCTCTCTCTCTCTCTCTCTCTCTCTCTCTCTCTCTCTCTCTCTCTCTCTCTCTCTCTCTCTCTCTCTCTCTCTCTCTCTCTCTCTCTCATACACACACAATTTTTACCAAGGCGCATAAAACTCGACCAAGGCATGCTTTTCTTTCCCAACTTCGACCTCGAACGAGTCAGGATTCAGAGCTACAACGTCTTCAGCCCTAACAGAACTACTAATAGCGGTACATAAGATGAAGAGCAGAGAAAGAAAAGCCGATGCAGCCATGGAATCGCAGATCCGTCTACTCAGGGCACGCTAAACTGTACAATGACTCCAAGTCCTCGTTCTCCGATCTTCAACAGCTGAACCTGTTAGAACTATGCACGTTTCTGCTTTGGAGAAAATATCAATAATATTGACTCATTTTTCCTTTTTAAAAGAGTTGAAAGTTCAGACGTGAAGGCTAAGTCAAGGCACTCGATTACTCTTGGACATGTGAACTACTACATTTGTCTTTGAAACATTTGTGCCAACCATCAGCATGGCATGTAGAGACTCATTTTTTGGGTTGATTGGTGTGATTGACGGTGGGCTAACACCATCCTAGCAGCAGAATGCTTTACACAACATAAATATAAATTTTGTCTTTACATGTGTGCTCACACACCGTAGTAATAGCACACTACATATGCAAACAAAGAATGAAGTTTGGTTGGGTTGTTCGTGTGCATTAAGTTGTTTGGTTGGGCCTTTCACCTTTTGATGAGAGTACGAGGGTTAAGCCTCTCCCTATAGCAGGATAGTTGTGCGCCTTAGGCGAATGTATTGCCTTCAGACGAATTTAAACCAATTGCCTTTGGGCAGTCCTTTCCAAGTGTCAGATTCAGGGAGCCTAATCCCGACTTTGTGAGATACAAGGGTTTCATGGGTAATATGCCCCTTCACCTATACAATTGTTCTTTAAGTCAAATTCAAGCTATAAGGGAGATCGTGCTTCGGCCAAACTTCTTCTTTTTTTTTTTTAAGAAAGAAGTCTCCTTTATTTCTTGAACTCTACAAGTTGTCAAGTAATTTAATATCACACACCTTGAGTGTGTTTCGAGGATAGTACTTGCCCATTTCAAGTGGTGAACCTAGAAAAATCATATGATGTTCCTAACACACTACATGTGGAGTGTATATGGAGAGGGGGTGGTTTCCATCATCCTATCTCAACCCATCTAGATTGACATTATGGCTACATCTACATTGTTTTACATTGTTTTACATTGTTTTGTGTTGTTCTCGTTTTTCTTTCGTTTTAATATGAAACATGTTTAGCATGTGTTAAGTTGTTGGCCTTTTCGATCGTCTACAGGGCTCCAGAACTTCTCCTTTGTAAGATATAGATATTGTGGTGCTCGATAAGATAAACTCTTTCCTTTTTAGGGTTTTACAACCTAAGAACAACCCCGAGATAATAACATCAAAAGGGTATTTAATGTTTGTGCCACACAAACTTACAAAAAAAGTATAGGAGAACAAATGAACATGAAGAAGATGATTATTCGATGTATACAAGCTAAGATAATGAATAGAAGAATAATCAAAAGCATAAGAGCTTGGTGCACAACAATACCATCATCCTAAATGAATCTACAAGCCACTCACAATACCATCATCCTCAATGAATCTACAAGCCACTCACAAGAGAAGATCGGCACTTAGATGAAGATTTGGGAGATCCTAGAGAGACAATCTATATCAATCGAAGATAGGAAAAATAATTCATAAATTAGTTAAACAACTCGAGGAAGAAACCTAGTATCAACATTAATGAATTCATTTTAAATGTGAAGTAACTTAGTGATGCTCTAGGCTCCATAGTTTGTCGCATAGATGATGATGAACTAGTTTCTTATACCCTCAATGGTTTGAGCAATGATGAGAAGTGGAAGTAATTTACTACCTTTGTATATATTAAAGGTGATCTAGTTGATTTTGAATAGCCCTTAGCTTTTATGGTTGTTGAATAAATGAATATTGGAGGCCCTAAAGCAAAGGGCAACGAGGCCAAAGTATTCTATGTAGGCAAAGGAAGAGGACAAGGCAGCGAAAAAAGAAGACAAAGAAGAGGCCAAGGATGTGACTCGAATCAAGAAAAAGGAGGGCAATCATCAGGGAAAATAGGAAGAGGAAGGTATAGAGCTAGTGGAGGAAGGTAAAATGAGTTAAGAGACAACAGTAATTTTGAAGGATGCTACATATGCAAAAAGTATGGGCACGGATTGCTACCAAAGAGAGAAGGGCAACTCAGCATATGGAGATGGTTGATTACAAAGCTTAAGGGGACAACACATGGTACATAGATAGTGGTTATATCAATCATATGAGTTGTAACAAGGAGTTCTTCACAAACTTGCATGTACCATCCACCAAAGAGTAAGTGGAAAGATGTGATGATAGTGCCATTTCTCGTGTTGGTAATGTGATGGTAGATGGATCTCCAAGGGCAAAATGTTTGAAAGATCTGCTCCATGTTCCAATCATAACTAAAAATGTAGTTTTTGTGGGTCATCTTCCTCTTTTTCTTTGCCTGCAATTACTGAAGAAAGAGATTATTCAAATAAAAAAAGTCACATGGAATACATTTTTAGAGGTTTATAGATCACCAATCGTTAAGAAGATTTTAATTTTTCTGAATGTAAGTCAAAGTGGAGAAATCCTTCCAACATGGAAAAAACTACACAAGAGGCTTGGAAAAGTTTGGTCACATTGTATGACACTAATACCAAGCCAATGAAATTGCAACTCAAGAATAAGCTACATACACTGAAGAAAAAGAGCATGTGTGACTACACCATAAAAATCAAAAGCATATGTGAGTCACTTGCATCTATCGGCATCCATGTAGATGATGATAATAAGGTTGAAGTGTGGGGGGTTAGGAGCTACGTATAAACACTTCATAATTTCTATTCAAACCAAGGAGAATATTCAAATTTTGTTGATATCATATCCAAGATCAATAGTAAACTAATGCGAGAGGTAGAGGATAGATTCAAGGCAAGGGGAGTCAAAGAGGTTGTAGAAATTTCTAAAGAAATGGTTCACATAATGATAGTAAGTCGTGATGGAATTGTGGTAAACCAAGTCACTTTGAATGTGATTGCAGGTTGAAGAATCAAAATAGAAGAAAGAAACAAAACAATTATGCATCCACAAGTGTAGATTATTCAGAGAAGTTGTTTATGGTCCAACATCACATGATGAATGCAATGTCTACTAATGTTCATAAATTGAAATTTAATGTTTGGTATACTGATTCAAGTGCTTCGAATCACACGATGAGCCATACAAAATGGTTTAGTAGTTTGCAAAAACTACTAGTTCCTAGATTTGTTAACACAAGTTATGATACATCCCATCACATCATATCGAGAATATGAGGAACATAGCACTATCCATGCATAATGGGAAGGTAAAACATCTTTCTGATGTACTCCATGTTCCCAATATAGCAAAGAACCTAATTTTGATGTTCGACAAATGGTTGACAAGGGATTACAAGGCATGTTCAATTTTGATGTTTTATATGTAGAATGGTACAAACCCACTAAAAGGCAGATCATCAAAGGGAGTAAAGTGGGTAGGATGTTTACCTTGAATGCGAAAATTCTTGGGATGAATACAACCATATTTGCAAAAGGTGTAGGTTTTATTGCTAACATAGAAATATGGCATAAGTGAATTGGACATGAAAATTTGCAGAGGCTAGATTTGATGCATTCAAAGGTGCTTGTCAATGGGATACCAAATTTAAAGGTTCCAAAGATGTTGAAGGTATGTGAAGCATCTCAATTTGGTAAATAGTCAAGAACATTGTCTCCACATGACAAGCATGTTAGTGAGAATGTGCTAAAGATAGTGCATATAGATGTTTGGAGTCCTACAAGACCACATCTATGGGTAGTTGTAGGTTTTATGCCACTTTCATTGATGACCACACACAAGAAGTATGGATATAGCTCATGAATGAGAAGAGTGAGGTATCTACGCACTTTCACAATTTGAAGGTGATGGTGGAAAAGAATACATGGAAGTATGTTCAAACATTAAGATTTGATGGAGGAGGTGAATTGTATCACTTCCACAATCACAAGCTTCCAATCACCCAAGAATAGTAGAAGAGAGAAAGGAAAAACTTTGCACAAGAAAAGAGAAAATATGATGCTACAAGTAGACAAGATGTGATGTAGAGAAGCAAAAAATTTGGAAATATAGATTTGAATCACAATTGCTCTTGCAAAATAGCTTCGTGATGAAGCCTCGACCTTCGGACCACCCTTGAGCTAACACAATCTCATTCATACTCACACTCTCCATCTCACTCTCACTCACAATCTCGCTCACAATCTCACTCTCAATCACAATTGCAAGGTAATCCTCTGATTTTTTTTCCTCTTCTTGCACGACACAATGATCTCCCCCAAAGACAGTTGACCATTCCTCCTCAAGGAAGTGCATGATCTACCAAATTTAGCAAAGGTCTCACCTCTCCATGTCGCATGAAGAATTTTCACAAAAAAGCATGTGTTTTAGTGGTTTGTTGCTCTCTTTTGCGGCACCTTCCAAAAGTAGACTAAAACCCAACAAAGACATATACATCCATATACAACAAGTATGCATCAAAATCATGGATTCAATAAGAATAAAGAAGCCCATTTTTTTTTCGATGTTGGAAAAATCGACACTTTTCTAAGCCTTGTAACATAAAAATAGTATGGAATTCCAAGACGATTATGAGAGGCAAAAATGTTTAGCTCTTCAATCTGCACAGTAATTTTAGAGACACCTTGGGTCCAAATCCACCTCCAAATATCGATTTTGAGCCATACAAGTTTAGAAATTCAAGAGAGAGAATAAAATTAAGGCATTATCTTATAGTGAACAAACTCTTCAACATCAAACAAGGTACTCAAAACAAGATTCGCAAACTTTTTATAGAAACACTTTTACTCTCCTATGGGTGCTCTACCTTTCTCTCATAAAACATACTTCCTCCGTCTTTCATCTTCACGTTTAAATTTAAATAAGAAAACTTTATGCAGATAAGATTTAGCAAGAGAATATAAAAAACATCATCCCTAGATTCTGTCTATATGCTTAAAATGACCTAATTTTTTGTTCTAAACATTTTCCACACATTTTATGATAGAATAAGTATCAAATTAATTCAATAATTTTCTAAAAGTCATTGAGTTCAGAGGCAATTTTAATGGAGGTATGTACCATAATAGAATTGCATTGGTGAATGAAAAAATGGAAATATTGCAAAAATAGCGAGAGCCTGGATGGCTGAAAAGAATGTGCCTCATTGTTATTGGGAAGAAGTTGTGTACAATGTTGTATACATGTAAAAAACTAAACTTCTCACATATGAAAGTTTTAGTTGCATTTAGATGAGTTGAGAGGTTTGCAGATAAATTCCAATGACAAGGGATACTTTGTGGAGAATGCAAAGGAAGGATACTAGAATGTAGGCAGAGACAAGGAGGGAAGAATATTCTCATGGAAGTTAGGCATAACTCTAACCACATAGTCAACTTTGGCTATGAAAGGAAGAAGATTGCAGAGGTGGACCTTCGCCACGAATGGATGGGGCACTTAAGTGTACAAAGGATGAAAGATATGGAGAAGAGATGGTTAGTAAGTGGATTACCAGGCTTCCATAGTCATTGATTAGAGCATCTATGTGAGGCTTCCCAATTAGACAAACAAACTAGACTAGCATTAGAGAATAGCAACCACGTAAGTTATCACCCCCTTGACTTTATACACACATATATATGAGGGCCAACAAAGAAAATTTCAAATGGAGGTAATATGAATTTTGTAACATTTATTGATGTTTGTACAATGATGACATTGTTACTTTGTACGAGGCACAATTCAAATGTGTTCTATTATTCTAAGAAGTTCAAGACCCTAGTTGAAAGGGAAAAGTGGAAAGTACATCAAATGTTTAAGATCGGATGAAGGGGGAGAATATTTCACTCATAAATTCTCTAACTTCCTCCAAAGCAATGAGATCAAAATTGAGTATAGATACATGTATACCACCCAACAAAATGGGGTATCATAGCTGAAGAATAGGTATATTTTTTATGTGCAAGAGATATGATGAAGGAAATGAATATGCCAAATAGTTATTTGATAGATGAATCTCCCACTAGAACATACATCATGCTCTACATCAAGTACACATTATTCCACACCCTATAAAACTTGATACAAAATAAAACCAAATGTTTCATACCTCAAAGTCTTTGTATGCACATGTTATGTGTTGGTACTAAGCGAATTAAGAACAAAGTTGGATGATAGGGTAGAGAGATGTGTGTTCATAGGTATCTAGGTGGGTAAAAAGGGTGTGGAAGCTACAACCCGATAAGCAAGGAGTCAAGATATATAGGGGTGTACAATTTGATGAGTTATCACCATAATATATCTCAAATATATCTATGCAAGACAATGAAGATGATATAGATGGAGCAACAAGTGAGAATGAACAATCATTGAGCATGGATCTCAATGGACATCAAGAATCAAGTGGAACTTGCTTGACAAGACATTGAACATGGAGTGCAAGCTACATTAATTCAAACCAATGACACAAGGAGTAGAGTTAACGCAAATATTCGAGAGATTGAAGACAATAATGAAATGTGGATAGGTGTAGATGATGCATATAAACTATATAAAATTTGGATAAAGGGAAGAACTCCAAGTTAGTGATCAAGTATTCAAGAAAAAGGAGATTCATCTCAAATGAATGAGAATAAATAAAATAAGAAACACAAAGATATTGTTGATATATTTAGGTAGTGATGTGTGTGAACACACTAGGACAGTCGGGGCACTTTTTTCCCTCTTTAGGAGGTTTTTTTTCCCCTGGCTCATATATACGCCTATTGCCCTAATGGGCTACTTATCTTTGTACATTCTCTAGTAATACATTTAGTCAGTATTGTGTGTTTTGTGCTCCAAGCTTCTTCTTCTTCCTTGTGTTGTTCGCATGCTTCCGCAGACGTCTAACTCCAACAATTGGTATCAGAGCAGGTCGTCGCTTCATCTAGGGCGCCGTCGACACTCCTCCGTTTGCAGTCTCAGATTCGCACGAAATTTGGTGAGAATACTCAGGGTGTGTCAGAGATCAAAACAGGTTTGCTGTGTGGTGCCAAAATCGCGATCTGAGCTCCTTTCGGCCTCCCAACGCATTATCGTAGTGCTTGTGCAAGCTATTTTGTCTTTTTGTGCCAAAGCTACATACCAGTTTTTGTTCGCCAATATAAGCGTCTTGAAGTCTACTATAGGTCTAGCAGAATTTGTCAGGGCAGTTCTCTTCAACTTTTTGAGATACAGTCAATTTTCTGCATCAAGGTATTTTAGTCACCGACCATGGCTGAAAGCAGTGATGTATTTTGTATGTTGGCGGTTGAGGATAAGTTGGATGGTACCAACCATTATGGGCTTATATGATGCGACATGTATTGGTTGCAAAAGGATTGTGGAACATTGTGCACGGTGTTGAAAGACGTCTTGTTACACGTCTGACTACAGGTACTGCAAATACAGGTGCTGGAGCTGATGAAGATGGTGTCGAAGATGATATTCTGCAGATTCCTGTTCGTGCTGTTGTTTCTACTGCACCTACTATAGAGCAGATTTGTTGGGATGGGAGAGATGCCCAGGCACATGCATTGATAGCTTTGTCTGTCAAACGTGCCATTATTCCTCACATTCGCTCTTGTAGAATAGCTAAGGATGCTTGGGATACACTTACCACATTGTACCAAGCTAGGAATGAGGCTCGTGTTGCTTATCTCCGAAAACAATTGGAGAGTGAGCACATGAATGAAGGTGATTCTATGGACAATTTCCTAACAAAGATCAAAGACTTGAAGGAACAGTTGATTTCTGCTGATGAGGTTATACCAGATAGCTCACAGACCGTTCTGAATGGTCTTCTTGATTCATATCAGAGTTTTGCTTCTACTCTTTGGTTGATGATGAAAGGCAATCCAAATTCCTTGTCATTTGAGGAGTTAGTCTTTGTTCTGTTGCAAGAAGATCAGTCCAAGCAGAACAGGTCCATTATGCGTGTTGCAGATCAAGCTTTCCTAGCTAGTCAGAAGGGCAAAGGAAAATGGAGCTCTTCTACTAGTAAGCAGAAATCTGCAAATGCTGCACATTCAAAGAACCAAGACAAAGATGAGAAAAAAAACAGAAAAGAAGAAATTGTTTTGTAAGTACTGTAATGGGAATGATCACATCATAAAGAACTGTCCAAAATTGGCTACAAAAGAGGCAAAGAAAAAAGAGGCTGGAATGGTTGTTGCAGAAGCCTCTACACCAAAAACGGAGTCTGCTAAAGTAGACTCAGATGTTTGGTATTTTGACAGTGGGGCAACCAAACATATTACCTCACAACGCAGTTTCTTCTCTTCACTCGAGCCTGCCCCTACATGGAATACTGTTACATGCGCCAACAACTCCTCTTATCATGTTATGGGAGTTGGTAAGATCATTTTGACTACTGCTAATGGTAGTTCTTTCACTTTGTCAACTACTTTATTTGTGTCAGGGATCAAGAAGAACCTGTTATCAGTTTCTGCATTAGCCAAGATTGGCTTGGTTGTGAAATTTATTGATGACAAGTGTACAGTTCATGATCTATCAAATGGCGATGTGATTATTGCTTCTGGCATTTTATGTCGTGGGCTGTATAAGCTCATAGACTATGAAAGATCTGTAAATGATTTGGCATGTGCAGTAAATGATTCTCAGGCTATGTCAGATGCAAAGCTTTGGCATGCACGCTTTGGTCATTTGAATTTTGCTAGTTTACTACGCCTGCAGAAATCTGAAATGGTGTCCTCTTTGCCCAAACTTGAGGCACTTGGAAAACATGTTTGTGAAGGCTATATTTTGGGCAAAATGTAGCGTTCGTCCTTTCCAAAAGATGGTTCATTTCGGGCTACTCAGAAATTGCAGCTTGTACATAGTGATGTCTGTGGTCCTATGCACACACCTTCTTTTGGAAATTATCTTTACTTCATGACTTTCATTGATGATTTTTCCAGGCATGCATGCGTATATCCATTGAAGGCAAAGTCAAAAGTGTTCATGTGCTTCAAACAGTTTTTGGTTTTGGCTGAAAATCTGTCAGCATGTAAAATGGGCACCCTCCATTCGAATCGAGGGGGGGAATATATGTCTTCTGATTTTAATGCATTTCTAGCTGAACGTGGGATAAAACACCAGTGTATAGTGCCATATACACCTCAACAGAATGGTGTTGCTAAACGAAAGAACAGGTCTCTCATGGAGATGGCGAGGTGTATGGTCAAGAGTCAGGCTTAACCTCATAGTTTCTGGCTTGAGGTTGTCATGTGTGCAGCATATGTACTAAACAGGTGTCCCACTAAAGCGCTGCAATCTATCACTCCATATGAGGTTTGGCATGACCGCAAGCCATCCGTTGCTCATCTGCGTGTTTTTGGTTGTTTGGCATATGCATTAGTGTCTGAACAACATCGCAGAAAATTGGATGATAAAGCAGTAAAATGTATTTTTGCTGGATACAGTTCTGAAAGTAAAGGCTATCGTCTGTATCATCCACAGACTAAACACATTCTGGTTAGCCGTGATGTTGTATTTGTGGAAGATGCTATTCAGCCATTGCTTTCATGTACTAAGAGACATCTATTAGCTCCAAAGACATGTATGATACTTTGATGCCTCTTTTTACAAGTGGAGAGTCTAGTGATGGTCCTAATGAGGCAAGTTCTTAGCCTTTTCAGGTTTCATATGATGATGCAGATCATTCCATTTCTGATGCAGATTTACATGATGCACTTGTTGATGAGAGAGCTGATATTGAGCAGGCAAAAACTATGCCAAAATGGCTGGTGCAGACTTTGTGTGCCAGCAAATTAGATGCATCTTTGTCATATCGTACTCGTTCAGGCTCTCATAGTGCCTCCTTTGCATAAGATTGCTATGCTATGGCTGCGTCTAGTCTCTGTGATGAGAATGAGCCTGTTTCTTTTGATGAAGCACAGAATTCAGAAAATTGGATGGCTGCTATGCAATCTGAATATGATGCTATAATGAAGAATGGTACATGGTCTTTATGTGACTTGCCCCCTGGCAAGAAGGCCATTGGCACTAAGTGGGTATACAAGTTGAAGCGTAAAGTTGATGGTATAGTTGACAGGTATAAGGCTAGGCTTGTTGCAAAGGGTTATGCACAGGAAAGAGGCATTGATTTTGATGAGACCTTTGCACCTACATGCCGTATGACTACTGTTCGGAGCATTCGTGGACTTGCAACCCATCATGGTTGGAATGTACATCAGTTGGACATTAAAACAGCATTTGTGAATGGTGACTTGCATGAAGAAGTGTATGTTTTTCAGCCCCGTGACTTTGTGCAGAAAGGGCATGAAAACCAGGTGTGTAGGTTAAAGAAGGCATTATATGGTTTAAAGCAAGCACCACGTGCTTGGTATGAGAAGATACATGCCTATCTGGTTGCACATGGTTTTGAGAAGAGTCCAACTGAAAGCACCTTATATGTTAAGCGTGCTAATGATGTGCTTCTGATCATTGTTGTCTATGTTGATGACATGCTGCTCACTGGTCCTATTGAGAAGCATATTGCTGATTTCAAGGCTGATTTTCATGCCTCATTTGAGATGTCAGACTTGGGGCATTTGCATCACTATTTGGGCATTCAGTTTATGAAAGTTGATGGTGGAATGGATTTGTGTCAAACTACATATATTGACACATTATTGCAGCATTTTGGCCTTGAAGACTGTAAGCCTATTGCCACTCCTATGGAGACAGGTTTACGATTGAGTCTTCATGATGCTGGAGATGCATTTGATGCTGTTCTCTATCAGCAGGCTGTTGGATGCTTGATTTACTTATGCATTACTCAGCCAGATATTCAATTTGTTGTCTCACAGATGAGCAGGTTTATGCATTGCCCAGGAGTCACGCATTGGAAGGCGGTTAAGAGCATCTTTCGCTACTTGAGTGGTACTCGGCTACTTGGGTTGTTTTATCCCAAGGGGGGATCACTACCGCCAGATTTGCATGCTTTTTCTGACTTAGATTGGGCTGGTTGCTATGACACTCGTGTGTCCACCAGTGGTTTTTGCTTCATGCTTGGTAGCTCATGTATATCTTGGTTGAGCAAGAAGCAGCCTACTGTGGCCACTTCCAGTTGTGAGGCTGAGTATAGGACAGCTTTCACAGGGACTGTTGAGTGTGTGTGGCTCACACGCCTTATGGCTGATTTGAGTGTTGGCCTGTCTTCTGCCACCACCATCTTCACTGACATTCATAGCGCATTGGCAGTTGTGAGGAACCCTGTGTTCCATGCTCGCACTAAGCACATTGAAGTGCATTATCACTATGTCAGGAGAGGTTCTCTGCTGGGGAGATAAGCTTGGCATATATGCCCACGCAGGAGAACATTGCAGACCTTTTCACGAAGGCTCTGCCTAGGGAGAAGTTTGAAGCTTTCCGCAAAGCTTTGGGCTTACTTCCTTTTGTGGAGTGATTTCCACATAGCTTGGCACTTCCCTATACATGAGTGCCAACTTCTTGTTCAAAGCATCACTCCTAGGTGGGGATTTGTTGATATATTTAGGTAGTGATGTGTGTGAACACACTAGGATCGTCAGGGCACTTTTTTCCCTCTTTAGGAGGTTTTTTTTTCCCCGGCTTGTATATACGCCTATTGCCCTAATGGGCTACTTATCTTTGTACATTCTCTAGTAATACATTCAGTATTATGTGTTTTGTGCTCCAAGCTTCTTCTTCTTCCTTGTGCTGTTCGCGTGCTTCCGCAGACGTCTAACTCCAACAGATATGATGTTGAGAATCTCACATGTGTTTCCCTTATGGCTAAGCATTATGCATATATGAGCAAGGTGGTTGAAGTTTATGAATTTGCATGGTTTGAAGATGCAAAGAAGTGCAACGAATGGTAGGGAGATATGCAAGAGGAAGTGGAGGTCATGGAAGAAAGCAATGTTGGGGATGTAAGGGTCATGCGACCTTACCCCCATATTCATATATATACATCGTATATAGAGCATTGCCTCAAGAGAGATCATTATGTGGGTTTCGAGGCTCCCACGCATGTCCGCGCGTCTCTCCTCTCTTCTCTCTCCCTCCATCTCCTCCTTCCTCCTCTTGTTCTGCACACCAAAGCCCTTCATTGGTATCAGAGCATGCTGAAGGTTGGTGTGCAAGAAGCTTCAATGGAAGCTTAGATCATAAGGAGTAGAAGTGCAGGTCGGCATCTCTTGACAACAGTTCAGTATTTCGGTCATAACTCAAGCTAGGAAGCTCGGATTGATTCGTTTTAAAGTTCTATGCGTAGCTAACACAGAGAGCTACAACTTCACAGAAGAGCGCACAACCTGGTTCGAACTTTAGAAGTGCCGAAAATTCGAAAAACGCAGACTGTTGTACAAAGCGAATCTACATTCAATAGGACAGTAGGTCAGTTTTTGGATCGTAACTTGAGTTCTACAGCTCGGAATTCGATGATTCAACTTGCTATGCGTAGCTTGGAAAGATATCTACAACTTTGAAGAAGAACTCAGATCCAGATTCTGAGTTTTAGATGAAATTGACAACAGGTGCTTGTTTTGAGCATATCTTGAGCTATGCACCTCCGATTGAGGTGTTCTTTATCTCGTTACGTAGCCAAGAGTTAGATCTTGAAGTTTGCTGAAGACCAAAAGTCCAGATTCAGAGGGTATCACCTCTGAAACAACAAAACACAGAGCAGCACATTTTTGCTATAAGAACCCTAATTGCACTTGGAGGTTGAATTTGCTTTGGAACTTCTTCGAGAGAGAATTTTTGGTTTGCAAGCTCTTATTCTTAGAGCTTGAAGACATTGTAAATGTATGATCACTGTGGTAGCTCCTCCATATGAGAGTAGAGCATGATCTTATCACGTGCAAGATGACATTGTGGTACACTCTTTTTTGAGGTTTATGTCATCATGAGTTCGATCATGGATGTATAGTGGCATTGTGGTCTATATCTTTCTTATGCCACTTGGTTATGGATTTACTTGCCGGTTGCACATACTTTTATGAGAGTTGATTTTGGATCTTGTTTGGTACTTGTATCTTTTGTTTTCTTTGCAGGTACATGATCCAGATTGGAGCCTTAGTTACACATTCGTTTGTCACCATTATTAGCATTTGGTCATTGATTGATATATATTTGCCAGTGTGATTCTTGGCATATGTGGATGGTGATTCCCACATGGTTATTTTGGTTCTAGAGTCCATTTTATAGAGGAGATGCTGCCGAATTTCACCGACTTTTATGCTAGAAAGGAGCTCTAGTGGATCTTGAAGCTTGTGTGATAGCTTTGGATCATTGTTTATCTCCATTCATTTGGACTTGGTCACAGGTTATTTGTGATAGGTTGGACCATCTTGCAAGATTCATTCTTGAGTGGGAGGTGCATCACCATTGTATTGGCGTGTGTTTCCATTATCTTCTTGATTAGATCAGTGACATGTGGTGACATACTACTCATTGTTCTTTCATTATTGGTTATCTTGTTTGATTGCTCAATTTACAGGGGATACTCTGTCGAATTTTTCCCAGGATTCTTTTACATCTACTTGGTCAGTTTGGAGACTTAGTGAGCAGGCTTATGCTCATGGTTTTATGTGCATGCTAGAAGCATGGTTATGTGACAGGTGATTCACATGGTAGATATTTATGATGTGAGTTATGCATATGGATATGCAGGTATGATCCTATTGAGGATAGAGTATGTTTTCTAGTCTCTTGTTACAGTTTTAGTCTCTTGGATTGCCAGCATGGTGTCTTCTCGATTTGATGGCACTGACTTTCCGAGATGGAAAGCTCAGATGTGGCATACATTGGTTTGTGCAGGGTTACATATGTATGTGCATAGAGATGCATAGAGGCCTCGTGACATGCCCGACCACGTATGGATGGATATGGATGCATTGGCCAGCTCCACTATCCGATTACAGCTTGTGGATTCCATATATGAGTTTGTTATGTATGAGGAGACGAGTAGTGCATTATGGCAGAGACTACATGATATGTATGCGAGTCCATTGACTCATGTGAGACATAGATCACATCGACGACTTCGATGTTGGCATTGTGGTCATGAGGGCAATATTCAACGACGTTGCTTCAGGCGGATGCGATGACGATGTCAGAGATATGCACGTGATGCAGGTCAGGTAGTGGTTTCAGGAGAGTCTATGGTAGTTGATTATGCTAGTGATGGTGATATCACTTTCTCATATGGTTCATCTCAGGATTCCTCTTATTCATTGGATGGTACACATATGGCTTGGTTGCTTGATGCATTAGCCAATTTTCATGTTACTCCACATCGTGAGTGGTTTTATAGATTCTCAGGTGAGAGTCGTGGATGTGTGCAGTTGCCTGATGGTACGACATATGACATTGAGGGTGCAGGAGATGTATGCCTTATGCTACCTAGTGGAGCATCACTTATGCTTAGACATGTACGTTATGTGCCTTCATTCCCTATGAGCTTGATTTCAGTTACCCAGTTACAGGAGAGCAGATATTATGCATTCCTTGGTGAGCATCATTTTCAGTTGCAGTTGGGACAGCTTATGCTTGTCAGAGGTGCTAGGATTGGGCACAGGTATCCACTGCAGGTACTTCATGTGAGAGACAATCTCGTCTCAGTGGGAGTTCAACCTTATGTGCGATGTGAGACTCGTCATGTCTCATTTTGTCTACCTATAGATAGGTCTAGTGACATTTTTGATGCACATGTATGGCAAGATTCAGATGCTCAGATGGATGTATGTATAGAGCATGCTTTGGATGCTCATGATGCTTATGGAGAGCATGATTATTCTGATCATATAGATGCTATTATGGAGCATACTTCAGATGATCAGTTAGATGCTTTAGAGCATGATGTGGATGCTCATGTAGAGCATTATGATGATACTTAGTTAGAGTGTGATCATCAGTTTGACCTTGGTGTTGATGTTGTGCAGTTAGCTTATGTGGAGCATGATGATACACTTGGTGTGATAGAGCAAGATTGCTCTCATGATACACAATGTGTGATAGAGCAGTGTAGCTCTCAGGATGCACACCTAGACACATCCTTGGTTAATAGGATGACTGATTTAGATGCTGAGCAGTCAGCTATTATGCAGTCATTCTTGGATTCGCTCATGCCAGATGTCAATACAGATATGTCAGGACATGTTGGTCTTGATGATGGTGCTTTGGATGCCTTGGATAGAGGCATGGCTGACATACTTAGGTTAGCCAGGATAACACATATTTCGTCAGCATTCGCGAGTCTGATATACGAGTTCTTATGCTCGAGACCAGATGTTGCAGTTGCTATTGGAGCATTTGCACTTGGAGTTGTCAGTCGTTCGATGATTGACATAGGCATAGAGAGAGTGGGAGCTTTGCAGGAACTTCATGAGTTCTTGCATCAGTCATATGTGAGCTTGACTCTTATCGATATGAGTCTAGAGCAGTTTGAGGTGCATGGATACACCTTGTTCGAGGCAGTTGGTGTATGCTGATCTGTATGGGTTGAGATCCGAACTCTTCCTATACATTATTGTATAGTCCTACATCATTCTTTGTATATTTTTCCACTTATGGTCACATTGACCCTTAAGTGGGCGATTGTTGGGGATGTAAGGGTCATGTGACCTTACCCCCATATTCATATATATACATCATATATACAACATTGCCTCAAGAGAGATCATTATGTGGGTTTCGAGGCTCCCATGCATGTCTGCGCGTCTCTCCTCTCTTCTCTCTCCCTCCATCTCCTCCTTCCTCCTCTTGTTCTGCACACCAAAGCCCTTCAAGCAAGACTTGGACATTTGTGCCAAGGAAGGAAGATATGAAGCTACTAGAAAATAAATGGCTTTACAAAGTGAAGAAGCATTCATAATGGAAATCCTTGCTAGGTACAAAGCAAGGCTTGTGCCGAAAGGATTTTCTCATAACTATGCCATTGATTTTGAGGATCCATTTATCCCCATTTCTAAGATGATCACCATTAGAATATTGAAAACAATTGAAGCTAGAAAGGGTTGAAATCTACTCCAACTAGATGTGAATAACGCTTTCCTTAAAGAGAGCTAAAAGAGGTTGTATACATGGATCAACCTCTAGGGTTTGAAGATAAAAGCAAATTAAATTATTTTTACAGGTCAAAGAAGGTCCTATATTGTATTAAACAAGCACATAGGGCATGAACCAAAGATTGGTGGAATATTTGATCAAATGTGGGTACCATCAAAGAAAATAAGATCCATCTCTATTCACCAATAGAAAAGGTGACACATTTTTTTATTTATGTGTGTATATTGATGACTTAGTCATAATTGGAAGCCATGAAGAAGGCATCACGGAAATCAAGAAAATGTTTGGTTTAGAGTTTCAGAACTTTGATTTGGTAGATCTAAGGTACTTTCTTGTTATTGAAGTAGTTAATAGAAGCAATGGTATATGGCTTATGTAGAGGAACTATATTTTGGACCTCTTAGAGAAGCATGTGTAGAGAGTACACATGCGGAAGCAAAATAAAAGGTAAAGTACTCTCACAAAACAAAGAATGTGTGAGACACAAAATGAGTAGACCATGAAATGGGTAAACTCATGTGGATTAGAAATGAGCTTGCCAAGAGCATGGAGTAGGCTCCTCAAGCTTCTAACCAAGTACAAATGAGGGGAGAGGCCCTCCTTATATAGATTTGGGAGGGGCTCTCAAAAGTACATCATATGTGGGATAAGTCTTCTGAAAGGAGAATGAATACAACTGGTAGAAGCACATGGCAAGGTACCCAAATACAAAGGAAATACAATATAAAATGGAAATAGACTAGAAATGGAATTCCTCCTAGATACTAAATGGAGATGCACTCATGCAGATACAAATGTAGATGAAGTAGGATCAATCATGTCGTCAACACCCCCTCTACAGCTCCATTTGGAGCGACTGAATGTTGCAAAGGTCCACCAAGCGCTGAAGCGGAACCGGAGGTAGAGCCTTTGTGAACATGTCCGCCAGGTTCTCCTGAGAGGTACACTACTCCAGAGAAATATCTTGAGATATGATCTTCTCGCGGATGAAGTGGTACTGGATCTTGATGTGCTTCGTCCGAGCGTGGAATACTGGATTCTTGGCAATGGCCAAGGCTGACTGGCTGTCCGTGCGAAGACATGTCGGAGTATCCTACAAAACACCAATGTCAGATAATAAACGCCGAAGCCAGATGGCCTCACATGCTGCAAAGTTAGATGCTCGATACTCGGCCTCGATAGATGATAGAGCAACTATAGGCTGCTTCTTACTTTCCCAAGAGATAGGTCCTGAGCCAAGCAAAATATATATCCAGAAGTAGACCGTCGAGAATCACGATCACCAGCCCAATCAGAATCTGAATATCCGATGAGTTTGATGCCCCCTCTATACCAAAGACCATGATGTCGCATGAGGGCAAGGTATCAAAGTAGTCCCTGAGCAGCATCCCAATGAGTCTGATGAGGCTGATGTGCAAACTGACTGAGTATACCAATTGCATAAGCGATTTCTGGTCTAGTGTTGGCAAGATAGAGTAATGAGCCAACAAGCTGTCGATAGGTATGCACATCCACAAGTGATGATGAGTCCTCTAGTGTAAGCTTGATGTTGGGATCAAGTGGTGTAGAAAGTGAGCTACACTAGTCCATGTTATATCTGGAAAGTAGATCAGAGCAGTACTTCTTATCTGTGATAGGAATATACCTTCTTTTGTTTGCCAAACTTCCATACCCAAGAAGTAGTGTAGTAAGCCAAGATCTGTCATAGAGTACTCAAGATGAAACTGTGTGATGATAAACTGGATGCGTTCTTCGTCTGAGCCTGTCAAGATCAAGTCATCTACATAGAGAATGATGATGGCTACTAAAGACTCCTTTTGATAGATATAGAGATTAACATCAACATTGCTTCTGTGAAATCCCTTGTCTTGAAAGAACTTGTGAATCTTTTCATACCAGGCCCTTGGAGCTTGCTTAAGTCCGTAAAGTGCCTTGTGAAGCTTGTAGACTTGATCTTCTTTGCCTTTGATCTTGAAGCCTTGAGGTTGTTCAACATATACTTCTTCTTGAAGATCTCCATTGAGGAATGCACTTTTGATGTCCAGCTGGTAAATGTGCCACTTAAAGTGAGCACTTAGTGCTAAGATGATTCTTATGGTTGTGAATCTTGCATTAGGAGCAAAGGTTTCTTCATAGTCAATGCCTTGTTGTTGCCTTTATCCCTTAGCTACCAATCTTGCTTTGTACTTGTATAATGTGCCATCTGACTTGTACTTAACTTTATAAAGCCACTTAACACCTATGACTTGATGATTTGTGGGCTTAGGTACAAGAGTCCAAGTTTTGTTCTTCTCGATTGCATCCATTTCTACTTGCATAGCTTCTTCCCACTCAGGTTGTCCTTGAGCTTCTTTGTAATTACATGGTTCTGGGATTTATTGAATCTGATGCATTAAAGCATAATTGACATAATGACTTTGTTCTCGCTGTCTCTTGTCAATAAGTCTTTGAGATCTTCTCGAATGACTTGAGGTACTTGCTTCTGAGTTGGAGTTTGGAAATACTGAGTCCCCCTCTGAAGTGTAGATAGGTGGACGAAGACCTGTACTTGAATCTTTTCTTGAGTATGAGGAAGCTTCATTGAAGATCGCATCCTTCGAAATGGTGATGGAGTGGTTTTCCATATCATATAGATGGTATGCCTTTGATTGTTCATTGTACCCTATGAATGTGTTTTTTGGATTTTGATTGTAACTTGTTTCTATCTTCTTTTGGTACATGGACAAAAGCTTCACTAACAAAGACTCGAAAGTAATTCACATTTGGTTTTCTTCCATAGTAGCCTTCGAAGGGTGTTTTGTTGTGTAATGCATTTGTAAATCCTCAATTAAGAATGTGAATGGCAGTATGCACGGCTTCGGCCCAGAACTTGTAGGGTATATTCTTGTGATGAAGCATAGTTCTTGCCATTTCCATCACACTGTGTATCTTTCTTTCAGCTACTCCATTCTGGGATGGAGTATGAGGCTGAGTGACTTGTCTTTTGATCCCTTTTTGGTTGAGAAAGTTATCAAAGTCATGATTGATAAACTCACCACCTCCATCTGATCTCATGGTTTTAACTTTAGTTAAAGCTTCATTCTCAACTTCCTTGATCCAAGTTTGAAACTTAGAGAATGTGTATGCCTTTGACTTCAAAAAGTACACCCAAATATAGCAAGAGTGGTCATCTACTAGAAGATAAAAGTAGAGGGATCCACTCAGGGATGGGGTATTCATAGGTCCACATAAGTCCATTGTTGATATATTTAGGTAGTGATGTGTGTGAACACACTAGGACTGCCGGGGCACTTTTTTCCCTCTTTAGGAGGTTTTTTTCCCCCGGCTTGTATATACGCCTATTGCCCTAATGGGCTACTCATCTTTATACATTCTCTAGTCATACATTCAGTATTGTGTGTTTCTGCTCCAAGCTTCTTCTTCTTCCTTGTGCTGTTTGCGTGCTTCCGTAGACGTCTAACTCCAACAATTCGTATCAGAGAAGGTCGTCGCTTCATCTAGGGTGCCGTTGAAACTCCTCTGTTTGCAGTCTCAGAATCGCACGAATTTTGGTGAGCATACTCAGCGTGTTTCCGAGATCAAAATAGCTTCTTTGTGTGGTGCCGAAATCGTGATTTGAGCTCGTTTCGGCCTCCGAACGCACTATCGCAGCGCTTGTGCAGGCTATTTCGTCTTTTTATGCCAAAGGTATATACCAATTTTTGTTCGCCAGTTTAAGCGTTTCAAAGTCTGCTACAGGTCTAGCAGAATTCATCTGGGCTATTTCGTTCAACTTTTTGAGATACACTCAATTTTCTGCATCAAGGTATTTTAGTCACCGGCCATGGCTGAAAGCAGTGATGTATTCCGTATGTTGGCTGTTGAGGATAAGTTGGATGGTACCAACTACCCATTATGGGCTTATATGATGCGACATGTATTGGTTGCAAAAGGATTGTGGAACATTGTGCAGGGTGTTGAAAGACGTCCTGTTACACCTGTAACGACAGGTACTGCAAATACAAGTGCTAGAGCTGATGAAGATGGTGTCGAAGATGATGTTCCGCAGATTCCTATTCGTGCTTCTGTTTCTGTTGCACCTACTGTAGAGTAGATTCGCTGGGATGGCAGAGATGCCCAGGCACATGCATTGATAGCTTTGTCTATCAAACGTGCCATTATTCCTCACATTCGCTCTTGCAGAACAGCTAAGGATGCTTGGGATACACTTACCACATTGTACCAAGCTAGGAATGAGGCTCGTGTTGCTTACCTCCGAAAACAATTGGAGAGTGAGCACATGAATGAAGGTGATTCTATGGACAATTTCCTAACAAAGATCAAAAACTTGAAGGAACAATTGATTTCTGTTGATGCGGTTATACCAGATAGCTCACTTGTGCAGACCGTTCTGAATGGTCTTCCTGACTCATATCAGAGTTTTGCTTCTACTCTTCGGTTGATTATGAAAGGCAATCCGAATGCCTTATCATTTGAGGAGTTAGTCTCTATTCTGCTGCACGAAGATCAGTCCAGGCAAAACAGGTCCATTATGCAAGTTGCAGATCAAGCTTTCCTGGCTAGTAAGAAGGGCAAAGGAAAATGGAGCTCTTCAACTAGTAAGCAGAAATCTGCTAATTCTGCATATTTGAAGAAGGAAGATAAAGATGAGAAGAGATCAGAAAAGCAAAAATTGTTTTGTAAGTACTGTAAAGGTAATGATCATATCATAAAGAACTGTCCAAAACTGGCTGCTAAAGAGGCAAAGAAGAAAGAGGCTGGAATGGTTGTTGCAGAGGTCTCTACACCAAAAACAGAGTCTGCAAATCTTGTGCAGGAAGAAGAATGGGCGTTTACTACTGTCTGCAATTTTGACCCATCTTCTCATGATCAGTGCATGTCTGTAGTAGACTCAGATGTTTGGTATTTTGACAGTGGGGCAACCAAACATATTACCTCGCAGCGCAGTGTCTTCTCTTCACTCGAGCCTGCCCCTTTAGGGAATACTGTTACATGCACCAACAACTCCTCTTAATCCTGTTATGGGAGTTGGTAAGATCATTTTGACTACTGCTGATGGTAGTTCTTTCACTTTATCAGATGCTTTATTTGTGCCAGGGATCAAGAAGAATTTGTTATCTGTTTTTGCATTAGCCAAGATTGGCTTGGTTGTGAAATTTGTTGATGACAGATGTACAATTCATGATCTGTCAAATGGCGATGTTATTATTGCTTCTGGCATTTTATGTCGTGGGCTGTATAAGCTCATAGACTATGAAAGATCTGAAAATGATTTGGCATGTGCAGTAAATGATTCTCAGGCTATGTCAGATGCAAAGCTTTGGCATGCACGCTTTGGTCATCTGAATTTTGCTAGTTTGCTACGCTTGCAGAAATCTGAAATGGTGTCCTCTTTGCCCAAACTTGAGGCACCTGGAAAACATGTTTGTGAAGGCTGTATTTTGGGCAAAATGCAGCGTTCCTCCTTTCCAAAAGATGGTTCAGTTTGGGCTACACAGAAATTGCAACTTGTACATAGTGATGTCTGTGGTCCTATGCAGACACCCTCTTTTGCAAACTACCTTTACTTCGTGACTTTCATTGATGATTTTTCCAGGCATGCATGGGTATATCCACTCAAAGTAAAGTCCAAAGTGTTCATGTGCTTTAAACAATTTTTGGTTTTGGCTGAAAATCTGTCAGCATGTAAAATGGGCACCCTCCGTTCTGATCGAGGGGGGGAATATATGTCTTCTGATTTTAATGCATTTCTAGCTGAACGTGGGATAAAACACCAGTATACAGTGTCGTATACACCTCAACAGAATGGAGTTGCTGAACAAAAGAACATGTCACTCATGGAGATGGCGAGCTGCATGGTCAAGAGTCACGCTTTACCACATAGTTTCTGGCTTGAGGCTGTCATGTATGCAACATATGTACTGAACAGGTGTCCCACTAAAGCGCTGTAGTCTATCACTCCATATGAGGCTTGGCATGACCACAAGCCATCTGTTGCTCATCTGCGTGTTTTTGGTTGTTTGGCATATGCACTAGTGCCTGAACAACATCGTAGAAAATTAGATGATAAGGTAGTAAAATGTATTTTTGTTGGGTACTGTTCTGAAAGTAAAGGCTATCGTCTGTATCATCCACAAACTAAACACATTTTGGTTAGTCGTGATGTTGTCTTTATGGAAGATGCTATTCAGCCATTTCTTTCATGTACTAAGGAGACATCTGTTAGCTCTAAAGACATGTATGATACTTTGATGCCCCTTTTTACAGGTGGACAGTCTAGTGCTGGTCCTAATGAGGCAGCTTCTCAACCTTTGCAGGGTTCATATGATGATGCAGATCATTCCATTTCTGATGCAGATTTACATGATGCACTTGTTGATGAGTGAGCTGATATTGAGCAAGCAAAAACTATGCCAAAATGGCTGGTGCATACTTTGTGTGAAAGCAAATTAGATGCACCTTTGTCATATCGTACTCGTTCATGCTCTCATAGTGCCTCCTTTGCATAAGATTGCTATGCTATGGCTGCATCTAGTCTCTGTGATGAGAATGAGCCTGTTTCTGTTGATGAAGCACAGAATTCAGAAAATTGGATGGTTGCTATGCAATCTGAATATGATGCTATAATGAAGAATGGTACATGGTCTTTATGTGACTTGCCTCCTGGCAAGAAGGCCATTGGCACTAAGTGGGTATACAAGTTGAAGCGTAAAGTTGATGGTATAGTTGACAGGTATAAGGCTAGGCTTGTTGCAAAGGGTTATGCACAGGAAAGAGGCATTGATTTTGATGAGACCTTTGCACCTACATGCCGTATGACTACTGTTCGGAGCATTTGTGCACTTGCAGCCCATCATGGTTGGAATGTACATCAGTTGGACATTAAAACAGCATTTGTGAATGGTGACTTGCATGAAGAAGTGTATGTTTTTCAGCCCCGTGACTTTGTGCAGAAAGGGCATGAAAACCAGGTGTGCAGGTTAAAGAAGGCATTATATGGTTTAAAGCAAGCACCACGTGCTTGGTATGAGAAGATACATGCCTATCTGGTTGCACATGGTTTTGAGAAGAGTCCAACTGAAAGCACCTTATATGTTAAGCGTGCTAATGATGTGCTTCTGATCATTGTTGTCTATGTTGATGACATGCTGCTCACTGGTCCTATTGAGAAGCATATTGCTGATTTCAAGGCTGATTTTCATGCCTCATTTGAGATGTCAGACTTGGGGCATTTGCATCACTATTTGGGCATTCAGTTTATGCAAGTTGATGGTGGAATGGCTTTGTGTCAAACAAAATATATTGACACATTATTGCAGCGTTTTGGCCTTGAACATTGTAAGCCTATTGCCACTCCTATGGAGACATGTTTACGATTGAGTCTTCATGATGCTGGAGATGCATTTGATGCTGTTCTCTATCAGCAGGCTTTTGGATGCTTGATTTACTTATGCATTACTCGGCCAGATATTCAATTTTCTATCTCACAGATGAGCAGGTTTATGCATTGCCCAGGAGTCACGCATTGGAAGGCGGTTAAGAGCATCTTTCGCTACTTGAGTGGTACTCGGCTACTTGGGTTGTTTTATCCCAAGGGGGGATCACTACCGCCAGATTTGCATGCTTTTTCTGACTTAGATTGGGCTGGTTGCTATGACACTTGTGTGTCCACCAGTGGTTTTTGCTTCATGCTTGGTAGATCATGTATATCTTGGTTGAGCAAGAAGCAGCCTACTGTGGCCACTTCCAGTTGTGAGGCTGAGTATAGGGCAGCTTTCACAACGACTGTTGAGTGTGTGTGGCTCACACGCCTTATGGCTGATTTGGGTGTTGGCGAGTCTTTTGCCACCACCATCTTCACTGACAGTTAGAGCGCATTGGCA
The DNA here is from genome assembly GCA_020310875.1 of Ceratopteris richardii. Lineage (NCBI taxonomy): Eukaryota > Viridiplantae > Streptophyta > Polypodiopsida > Polypodiales > Pteridaceae > Ceratopteris > Ceratopteris richardii. Next base: position 144,740,525 of record CM035417.1, read on the forward strand.
GTTGCGAGGAACCCTGTGTTCCATGCTCGCACTAAGCACATTGAGGTGCATTATCACTATGTCAGGGAGAGGTTCTCTCCTAGGGAGATCAGCTTGGCATACGTGCCCACGCACAAGAACATTGCAGACCTTTTCACGAAGGCTCTGCCTAGGGAGAAGTTTGAAGCTTTCCGCAAAGCTTTGGGCTTACTTCGTTTTGTGGAGTGATTTCCACATAGCTTGGCACTTCCTTATACATGAGTGCCAGCTCCTTGTTCACCGCATCACTCCCAGGGGGGATTTGTTGATATATTTAGGTAGTGATGTGTGTGAACACACTAGGACCGTCGGGGCACTTTTTTCCCTCTTTAGGAGGTTTTTTTCCCTCGGCTTGTATATACGCCTATTGCCCTAATGGGCTACTAATGGGTCTTGCCATCAGAGACGCGTTTAAACATCTATTCGGGTTCTTGGGAGTGGAAGGGGTCTGTTAAACAGAGGCCTATACTTGATTTTCCCAAATAAACTCATTCACATGATCGTAATCTAATATTAAAAATCTCTGTCAATACAACTTACTTATCAAGACTCTGGTTACACTCTTACAATCTTACTATCTGTAATCAGACTCATCAAAATCTACCGATTACAATCCAGTTGATGCATTCTCAACAGACAGCGGTGAAACTATCATTACCGTAATACAGAATCACTTTGTCTAACTTAAGAGCTGATCCAAACACAATTACTGTAAACAACAGAGACAATAATAGTAACTCAATCTGTACCGTACAGGTGCAGATAATCAAACAATCTATTCAATAACTTTACTAATACAACTTACTAACCGAAAACTCAGACTTCGTCTGATTCATCTACTCACAGAATGTCAATTCATACACAGATTAAGACTTCCTCAGTGACTAACGCACAATGCAAAGATGATCGTAACACAAACTCACAGTAATAAACTTAGCGGAATCGTGATTCAGTACTTAACTTAAAATAACCTTACTGTAACTTAATCTTTATCGGACAGGTATAGATAATCAACAACACAGAAAGACACAGAATAACTCAGAGTTCTCAAACACACCACGGAAACTACACAGACATCATTAACCAGACGAACAGTCTGGCGACTCCTTTGGTTATCACCGAAGCGTCTTTTTCATTGATTTATAAAAGGTTACAACATCTACGCAACGACCTTTCAATTCGTTAAGAGTCTGATTTTACAATTGCCAATCCGGCGGCTTACACTGGCACACACGGTGGACTTAAACCCGCAGGTATACAAAAATATTACGGCTCATCAACTATACCTTCTAGATACATAGTTCTAGCTAACCTGAAAGTTCAGGCAATTTTCTTCTTCAATGACTCTAACATCTGCTTCAAAATTTCTGGTTCTACGAGCTGAGCATCTGTCCGTACTGAACTTAAAGAAATAACTTGGCTTACTAAAATCTCTGCCTATGTCTGCAAAAAAGCTTCCTGTAAATAAAATTCATTTCATTTGATAGAGCTGCATCCCAGTTGACTTTCATATCTGCAATCTGCTTATCAACTCTGGATAGTCTTTCTTTTTGAGCATCCAGTTGGTTCTCTCTTCTTTCCAACTCTTGATTTTGAAATTGAATAGTCCTGTAATAGGCATCTCTTTCTCTTCTTATCTCTGGTATCTCCTTCTGTAGCTGGGCGACTAACATCATCTGGCTTTTGAGAGCAGCATTTGATTCAAATAGGTTTGAATTTGCAAAATCTAGCTGCGTATTTGTTTGTTTTAATAAAGCTGCCATTTCTTGCCCTTTCTGTACTGCTTCATCCAATTGATCTCGGGTTTCCTTTAAAAAATCACCCAGTGCAACGCGTGCATCTTCTTTATCTTGAACTAACTGCTTCAACTGGACAAGTTCTGCATCAGCAACACTTAATAACTCATCTTTTTCTCAAACTTCAGCCATTGTCGCATCTCGTTGACTGGTTACTGTTTCCTGTTAGGTAAGTCTGGCCTGTAATTCCTTAATCTGTTTGTTCAAACCTTGATTTTTTGCTTTGACGACAACTAGTTCTTCTTGAACTGTGCTAATGTCTGCTTCCAGAACATCAACCTTGTGTTGAAATTCTTCTCGGATGTTATCAGTCACTTCCTTCATTTGTGCTGGTAGTTGCTGCGATAGCTGGATTAGCATTTGTCCCATGGATGCGAGCTCAGAAAACATGGGAATTGATGGAACCAGAAGATTAGGACGTGGTTTAGATGAAGAAGTGGTGAGGAGCTGATGGGAATTTGGTGGAGAATAGTTCGGTGAAGAAGATGAGGAATCAGGTGCGTCAGGTACAATGGGGGAATGGGAATATGGGGTTTAATTGGAGGCACAGGTGGAGGAGTGGGAAGAACAGTGTTAGTTTCTAATACCTTTCGGTGGTTTGTTGCGTAGTGTCATTAGAGTTGGCAACTGCAGACTCCATTGCTTTAATCAATTCTTCAAAAATTTCTTTAATAATAGGTTTCCCATCTTCTTGCTTTTCCTGTTCGGATTGTTGTTGGGATTCTTCTTTAGAGGAGATGGCTGCAGAATCGACGGTATCATCATGCTCTTGTTGCTGATTTGGAGAGGACTGCGCTGATGAATCCTGGTGCATTGATGTTGCTGTGTCATGGAAAGTCTCTTCTTCATGCCCTTCCTCTTCTTTGTCGTCTGCTTTATCACCTGCGACAGACCCTTGCACCTGACTATCAGATGAACTAATCCTGATGCGTTTTCGGCGTAGAAGTTGGAAGATTTCTTCGTCGTCCTCTTCATCATCTTCCAATATCTACACAGATTCTTCATGATAGAGAACTGGACCTCTGGAAGGCGGTTGTGCTGCTTGTATGGCCAAAAACAGGAAACTTAATATGTGGGGGAGATGGGAACGCGGCATATCTCCTTTATTGACCTGTTTAATTACCAAAACGCATTCTCTGTGAATGCGACGGAATAGTATGAGGCAAAGTTTACAGGTTCTCTGGCAGCCAAATCTATTGTTGAATAGAATGGGCAAGATATCCCATATGTACGTTTTTGTAGGTTCAAGATGGCGACTAAGAACTGAAGGTTGTTCTTTCAAGCTCAGGACGACAAAGGATAGCATATTCATTAGAAGAATATCGGGGAAATAATTGGATCATTGTGGCGAGCGGCAAATTAGGGCCATTCTCTCGACCTCTCGAAGAGAGTCGGAAAGCATCAACAAAGGTCTGTAGAGTTATTACTACCCTAGAAGGTAATGAGGTTATTGGCCAACTCTGCTCCGTAGCAGGTGTGGCAGCGATGGCAACGATGATTTGGGCGTAGAACGGGTGACATTCCACTGAATGCCAAGGCAATTCAGCGAAATTAGCCAATCCACGGACACGTAAGAACTCACCTACATCAGCAGGGAGTCCATCACGGAACGGAGCAAAGTTTGCTAACGCTTCCATGATGCGCACACAATTGCACATGGTATACAGAGAGCACAAGCACGCAAATCATACAGACACAATAGCGATTATCAGTGGAATGAAAAAGGTTAAGTAGATACTTGGCAGCGGGAAGCAATTGAAATTGTTAATCATCGTACGATGTTGAGATGATAACCTCATAACTTCGGTGTGCATGCATGAGCAGAACGATAATGTAGGGTGGTTGTTGATCATAATTAGGTATGAAAACGAGGATATTTACAGACTTATTTTATTAATCATGCAAAACTAAAAAGGAAAACAAAAGAAAAAATACGCGGGCAACCGCAGAACACTTCAGTGCGAATCAGGCGCTTGATGATACGGCCACAACTTTGAACCATTTATCACTTTCAGAAGAGGAATTCCGGTCAAAGTAGCCAATCGAAAAGTTGTTGGGCCCACTTGTTCAGTAATCCGATAAGGACCAAACCAGCGTAACTTGAATTTTCCAGCAGAGCGGTTTGATTTTGCATTATAAAACAACACAAATTGCCCTACCGTAAAAACTGGAGTTTTTAGATACCGATCATGTGTACGAGCTTGCCGCAACTGCACATCTTGAAGAGTTAGAAAACTTTCCCAACGATGCTCATCTAATTCTCTGAGTGTGTCCAACCGAAATGACAAAGAATCTTCAGGTAACAATTTCTGAGAGATGGCCACACGTAAGCTTGGTACTACAAGCACCATTGGTGCAATTGCCTCCATTCCATATGTAAGTTTGAAAGGAGTCAGTCCGGTGGCAACTTTGTAAGTAGTCCGGTATGCCCATAATACTGCAGGTAGTAATTGATCCCATCTTTCTGGTGATTCGATAATCAATTTACGAAGCATACTCAGCAAGGTCTTGTTTGTACTTTCAACCAAGCCATTAGCACGAGGATAGTACGGTGAACTGAATTTGTGCAAAATCTGAAAAGAGTGCGTGAGAACTTTCATTAAATTGTTAACAAAATGTGTGCCTTGATCTGTCACAATTTCCAAAGGTAATCCAAATCGTGGGAATACGTCTTTCATTAAACATTTTGCTACCGAAATAGCTGTTGCGGACCGTAAAGCCCAAGCTTTGGCCCACCTGGTAGCATAATCTATACATGTCAGAATGTATTGATTATTACTGAGTATTGTTGGAGGTGTGATTGGTCCAATAAAATCAAGACCCCATTTCTAAAAAGGCTCCAATGGTAATACAGGTTGGAGAGGGAAAAAATATCGTTGTAAAGGCTATCCAGACCGTTGACAATTGTCACACTGTTTGACAAACTGAGATACATCTCTGTACATGGTAGGCCACCAAAGCCCACTTTGCAGAATTTTCCGGTGTGTTAAATCTGCTGCAAAATTTACACCGGAAGGTATGGAATGTGTCAGAGTGATAACTGAGTTTACTTCATGTGGAGGAATACAACGAAGTAAGACTCCAGTGTGATCCATATAATACAATTCTCCAGCAATCAACCGAAATCTGCGACTGTAAACTGCAATTTTCCTACGCATTGCAGGAGAAGTCTGAGCAGGAAGATATCCATCAGTAAGAAAGGCTAATAACTGATCATAGTAAGCAGATGTCACAGGAGGTTCTGCAGATTCATCATTAGTTGGGTCAGTAACATAAATTGCAGGTGTGGTGTCATCAACACCGACCGGAGCTTCATCGGAATCCAACCGAGAAAGGAAATCTGCTAATGCATGTGCAGTTCCAGGTCGATGAATCACTTCGTAATCAAACTCTTGTAATAGTAGAACCCAACGTGCTAAACGACCACCTAAATGCTGCTGCCGAACCAGATATACTAGCGCAGCATGATCTACATGAAAGACGAATTTTTGGCCTAACAAATAATGCCGAAATTTCTTTACAGAATATACTAAACCAAGGCATTCTCTTTCAGTTACTGAATAATTCTTTTCAGCAGGAGCAAGCTTTCTACTTGCATAATAAATAGGCCAAAACCACTTATCAGTTTGTTGCATTAAGACACTTCCAATGGCTATATCTGATGCATCTACAAAAACATGAAATGGATGTTCCCAATCAGGAGGTTGTAGAATTGGAACCTACGTTAATAAGCCTTTTAGACGATCAAATGTTGTTTGACATTCCTGAGTCCAAGCAAACTATCGAGGAGTACTGGTTATTAATCTATTGAGGGGTATTGCCAAATGAGCAAGCCACCGTAAATGTCGACCATGCCACTTGACTTGACCGATGAATCTCATGACTTCTTTCGGTGTAGTAGGTACAGGTGCTTCTAACACAACTGCAATTTTATTTGGATCAACTTGTATGCCTTGTGCAGACACAATATGGCCAAGAAGCTTACCACATGAAACCGCAAACACAGACTTGTTTAGGTTCAGGCAGAGTTTGTATTCACGACACTTCTCAAAGCAACACCGATGATACAGGTGTGCTACCATCTTACCAAATAAAGAGAAATCATCTAGATATACTTGCATGAAAGAAGTAAGATAGGGAGAGAAGATTTCTGCATACATCATTGAAAAGTACTAGGAGCATTTCTTAATCCAAACCACATGATTGTACAAGAAAAAACACCCCAATTGGTAATGAACACTGTTTTTGGTATATCTTCTTCAGCCATTCGAACCTGGTTATAACCACTATATCCATCAAGAAATGAATACATTTCATGCCCAGCCACTCTATCCAGCATTGTATCAAGAAATGGAAGTGGAAATGGATTAGGTACGGTGGCTGCATTCAATTTCCTGTAATCGACACATATTCGGAGCTGCTTGTTTTTCTTTGGTACAATTACAATCGGGGAGATCCATTCAGCATGTTCTACTGGAACGATGAATCCGACTTTTAATAACCTATCAAGCTCTGCCTTTACCTGTGCTGCATAGTTAGGATTCATCCGGTAGCTGGGTTGTTTAATTGGTTTTGCTTCCGGTTTAAGTACGACCTGATGCTGATAGAGGCGAGGGTCTAGACCTTTCATATCACGATAATCCCATGCAAAAACATCAGAGAACTCGCGAATAAGTTGTATCAAATAAACTTGAAATGCTTCAGACAATCCTTCCTTTATCTTGACAGGTCGTGGATTTACTTCATCTCCTAAATTATATGTGATCAACTGATCTTCGGGAACATAAAATTGATTAGGTTTTTTTGAATCATCAACTGATTGTAAAATTTGCTGTATATCAACCTCATCCTTAACAACAGTATCTTCTGTCTCTACTTGTTCGGTCACAGGCACCACCGTACAAACAGTGGGATTCCAATTATCTACAACAGATTATAGATCAACAATCCCTAAGGAGATTAAATCTATGTTATTCTTAAAAAATTCTTCTTCTTCGTCATCGGATAAACCATCTAGCATATGGACCGGTTCTGCTACATATGGTCTAGCATGTAGTTCACAGGGCTGAATAGCATCTAATTTTACAACATATTTTCGGTTATTGTCTTTGAAAGTGAGTTCCTATGCGGACCAGTCCTGTATAACCTTAGCTTGTTTCAACCAAGGACGGCCGAAAAGAAGATTATAATCAAGACTAGACTCCGGTAGTTCTAGAACTACAAAAGTCATCTTAAAAGTTATACCCTGCAAAGTGATTGGGACATTCCGTACAAGTCCTACTGGGTGGACTCTGGATTGGTCGGCCATTCTGACAAAAAACTGGACAGGCTCAATTTCGGTCCATCCTAACTTTTTACAAAGTGTTGCAGTAGCTATGTTTACACCGGAACCACCATCAATTAATACTTGAGTAATTTTATGATTTTTGTACCATACCGTAATTAAAGGAACCGAATGATCCACCGTTGAGTCAGTTTCCGATTGTATTGTCACTGTTGCTAGAATGCAGGAAGACGCAGAACTGAACTGCTGCTAGAATTGTTGCCGAACTCCTGGTACTAATGCAAGTAACTGTCCAAGAGGAAGAGTAATGGACGCTTTAGATAAAATTTCCCATGCCTAATCTACTTGACTTGTACCTTTTACTGATTCTGAAGATGATGCGTTTGCTACTGGGGTAGAATGTTGTTCTTGCGAACTTTCATGTGGTAGTGGACCTTGTGTCACCGGAATTGGATCTGGAAACACTGTAGGTTCTGTGGTGGTCCACTGACTAGCTTTGTCATACATTCTTTGTTGCTCACGAATATCTGGTTCAAATACTTCAGCTGCTGGTTGCAGTGGCTTACCGGATTGGGTCTGAACTACTGCGGCTTGTGTTTCTATTGGTGTGATATGAACCATATTTGTCATTGGGTTCTGACGCTCTTTCTTCCTCTGATCATATTCGGCTGCATCTTTACAGAATCTTTTGATGTGACCAAACTCTCCGCAAAAATGACAGCGAGGGGGTGGCAAAGGATTACCTTCCTGTGATGTTCCGGTCTGCCAGCCGTTTGTATTGTAGTTATTATTCCTCTGTCCTCAATAATTTCTGTATCCTTGCTGCTGGTTGTTTGTCATTTGAGGAGGTACATAGTGAGCGGCAGGCTGGCCTGGTTCCTATATAATAGCATTTACTGTTGCTGTTCCTTGCACTTTGGCATTATATGCACAGTTTTCGGTGGAATGTCCGGTTGTGTTGCAGATAGCACAATACATCTAATTAAGTGCACAAGTGGCACTGGTATGCCCTGAATTCTTGCACGTGGTGTAGTACATCTGTCTAGTTGGGTCTTCTGCAATATTTTTACTAGCTTTTAACCATTCCAGGTCTTCGGTAAAACCTCCAACCTTATTCTCGAGCTGCAGGGCCATTGCAATAACTACATCTAGTGTCATAGCTCCCACACAACGAATGATCATAATTTGTCGGAGCTGCGGAGTCAAACCATTAATAAACCACTGCATGATGACATCATCTGGCATGTTTGCATGGGCCGGCGGTAGTTGTCTCAAATGAGTTCTGAATAGGGTGGCATATTCCTGCACTGTTTGATTCAGCTTCTGTCTATTGTTTTGCAGGTAATCAAAAATTTTGGCAGGGTTCTTCTTTAGCCGAAATCTCTGCAGAAACGCATCTCTTACTGCTTCATAGGTGCCAAAATGGTTGATATCATATTCTGTAAGCCACCTGGCGGCTTCATTAACTAGTGTTGACTGGAATACTATGGCCTTGTACGCCGAATCGAGTGGATGATTAAGTACTGCATAACTAATTTCAAAAGTTCGTACATGAGCATCAGGATCATCACATGGAAATCCACCAAATTTTGTGTAGGTAACTCTTGTCCGAACCGGACGAGGTGGAAGTAGATGTTGTTGTTGTTGTTGTTGCCCACTCATGGTGCTTGTTGTTGTATTGTTACTATCTCCTGAGTTCCACAGTTGAATTTCTTGACCGTCGGAATCTGTATCGTCAGCCCGTGCACTCTCCGACTTGATAATATCATTCAGTCTCTTTCAGATTTCAGCTTCGAATAAGCTACCTTCCTCCTTGATATCAAATGTAGGGAAGCTTACTCTGAATAGTGGTGACCGAAATGAAGATTCACCAGGAAATGGTAAACCGTCACCGGGAGACTGTGAACTCTCTGTATCGGGGACCAAAATATCACTGGAATTTGTCAAAATTTCACCAAAACAAGGTACTTTTTCACCTTCATTGATTTCTTTGGCCAACACGCTTCTATCCTCAGACAAACTCGAATCTTGTCCAGATGGTGTTAAGTTAACTGCATACTGCGTCCTGGTAGACTCTGGAAATTGCAGTACGTTCCACCGGAATGCTACCGGAATCACTACTAACGTTCTTCACTTCCTTGACAACTGGGTTAAACGTATCTGCGCTTCTAGCTCCTGGGGGCATCCTTAGCAAATTAGGTATCACCCAATACTGTTCGTTTCTCCTATACTTCGGGTACGTTTCATCGGAACGAGTAATCGGCATATATCACGTTTGCAATACTTTGCGTACTACTCGTTGATTCACAATCTATGACCACTTTCTCACAATCAATTTACAACGCTCTACTGCCACTTTCCCACAGACGGTGCCAGTGTTAAACACGGGTCTTGCCGTCAGAGACGCGTTCAAACATCTATTCGGGTTCTTGGGAGTGGAAGGGGTCTGTTAAACAGAGGCTCTATACTTGATTTTCCCAAATCAACTCATTCACATGATCGTAATCTAACATTAAAAATCTCTGTCAATACAACTTACTTATCAAGACTCTGGTTACACTCTTACAATCTTACTATCTGTAATCAGACTCTTCCAAAATCTACCGATTACAATCCAATTGATGCATTCTCAACAGACAACGGCGAAACTATCATTACCGTAATACAGAATCACTTTGTCTAACTTAAGAGCTGATCCAAACACAATTACTGTAAACAACAGAGACAATAACAGTAACTCAATATGTACCATACAGGTGCAGATAATCAAACAGTCTATTCAATAATTTACTAATCCAACTTACTAACTGAAAACTCAGACTTCGTCTGATTCATCTACTCACAGAATGTCGATTCATACACAGATTAAGACTTCCTCAGTGACCAACGCACAATGCAAAGATGACCATAACACAAACTCACAGTAATAAACTTAGCGGAACCGTGATTCAGTACTTAACTTAAAATAACCTTACTGTAACTTAATCTTTATCGGACAGGTATAGATAATCAACAACACAGAAAGACACAGAATAACTCAGAGTTCTCAAACACACCACAGAAACTACACAGACATAATCAACCAGACGAACAGTCTGGCGACTCCTCTGGTTGTCACCGAAGCGTCTTTTTCATTGATTTATAAAAGGTTACAACATCTACGCAACGACCTTTCGGCTCGTTAAGAGTCAGATTTTACAATTGCCAATCCGGCGGCTTACATATATACGCCTATTGCCCTAATGGGCTACTTATCTTTGTACATTCTCTAGTAATACATTCAGTATTGTGTGTTTGTGCTCCAAGCTTCTTCTTCTTCCTTGTGCTGTTCGCATGCTTACGCAGACGTCTAACTCCAACATCCATGTGGATAAGGGCTAGTGGGTTCCTCGCTCGTGTTGAAGCTTCCTTGGGAACTGGGACCCTATGTTGCTTGCCTTGGGTGCAAGCTTGGCAGACATCAGTAAGTTGTCCGATCTTTGGCAATCCCTTCACCAGAGATTTTTGATAAGTAAGAAGTGGGGCCAAATCTCTGGTGCCACAAACTTGAGGTGGATTCTTTGGATACAAAGCAAGATAGTTTGTATAGGCCTTTTTCTTCAATACCTTGAGCAATGACATCCTTTGTATGGGGATCAACTACCTTAACTGAGGTGTTATCAAACCATACTTGTTTGTCCTGATCTATAATGGCCTTGATGGAAAGTAGATTCATACATAAATTTGGAACAAAAAGATCATTGGATAAAGACTTGGATTCCCCCTGATTGTTGGTAATTTGAACTTTCCCTTTTCCTTCGATGGGTAAACTTTTGTTGTTGCTGAGATAGACTTCTCCCATGTGATCTTCGAGTTCTTCAAAGGAGTCCTTGTCTTTGCACATATGGGAGGTAGCTCCGCTATCAAAGATCCACTCATGTGGGGAGCTAGAAGTAACTAGTGCATTGGCTTCCGTGGAGAAGAAGAGTTCCTCACTTGAGCAGTGGGATCTATGTTGGGATCCTTTGGATGCTTGCCTAGACATAGAAGCCTTCGATGATTGTTTCTTTTTATAGCAAAACTTTTCTAAGTGTCTTGATTTTCCACAAAAATTACAGGTGAACTTCTTCGATGAATTATGCAATCCTTGCTTAGATCCATTGCTAGTGTGATGACTTGTGGTTTTGCCCTTATTGAATGGGCCTTTGGCCTTCATGGCTGACTCTTATGAGGAAGTCGATTTGGCTCGTGAGTCGTGAAGGAGCAATAGTCGACGAACCTCTTCCCAAGGTAAGACTTGGCCGCGATTATACAAAGGTGTGACAAATGTCTCGTATGACTTAGGTAACTTGTTAAGAAGTCTAATGGCCATGTCTTCACTAGAGATCTACCTACCACATAGTGCTAATTTACGTGGGTAGTCCTCAAATTGGGCTATGACCTTGGTAATTGTGTCGTCTGGCCGGATGGTCAAATTATGAAACTCGACCTCTAATGCATATATCTTCGAAGGATTTTTGTCTTCATACAAAGCGAATAGCGTATCCCAAGTGTCCTTGGACGTCTTACAGGCCATGATATGACCTTTCATCAGCTTATTGCAGGCAAGTAACAACTGACCTAAAGCTCTTTTATCCTTGACATTCCACACATGCCAATTGTCTAAGTTGGTATCCCTATTGGGTTCGGGGTCTGACCCATCTACTACCTCATGAAGAAGATTTGTGTAGAGGTATGCACACATGACATCTTTCCATAGATTGTAATTTTTTCCATTGAGGCATTCATCCTTAGGCATAAAAATAGGGGTGAAAGAGGGTAAGAAGTTAGCCATATATGATGAGCTACCTTCACTTTTGGTCATTACAAAGCTTTGAGGATAAAGTGTTTAGAAACACTATCAAAGATACTTGCCAAAAGTACCACGTCAAGATAACTGCAAAGCTTGAAATGAACGACTCGATGTCAGACTGAAAAACTCCTTGGGGAGAGGGGGGGCTTAGAGTAGCCCTTCACTTGCACCAAGAATTAGAAGAGACACTTCGGGGGGCTTAGAATAGCCCTTCACTTGTGCACAGAGAGACACCATGGAGTTGATGCTCAAAGAGAACTTGTGGATGGGCTTAGATTAGCCTCCAATCCCACAATCATACACACACAATACTTTTTCTTTTATTGCTACTTAGTGCCAATTGGTGTTGAGAGAGAAGCCGTTGTGAGAAATACAAATGAAGGCCAACCAATGTGCGAGAGTTAAGGTTGAAACCTTTGAGAGAGTACAAAATAATGACTTGGTGCTCAAATTCAATAAATTCCAAAGGTGATTATTCAACCCTTGGAATGCTACAAAGATTCCTTTGAGTGATGCTAATTTGAGTGCTACAAAGAGGAAGAATGACACTTTAGAAAGTGGAAAGTCAGCACAATAGAATAGTATAGTAGTATCCGTGTGAAAATCAATGTTCATCCTCGTTTGTCATCATCCGTGTATGAGAACTAGCTGGCGAGTTAGTGCACCGAATTCGATCCCAATCCACTCCTGTCATACGTAGAGCTCCAAAAATAGAAAACCTAGAGAGTTGACGAGTTAGTGTTGGAATGTCAGACTCGCATCCAATCCACTCCTGTCAAAATATTGTGTAGCCCGCCAGCCTCTGAAGGTACACGTGAAGAGCAGCACCAAAAACAAGAAGCCCGCCAACTTGCGCTTCAACAGAGATGAGAATGAGTCTCTCTCTTAGAACAAAGTAGCACACGTCTCTAATCTCAGTTAATCTGGAGTGTCTTGTAGCAGAGAGTATGGCACACGGCATGAATTTGACCTTCAAATTTTTGTATTTTCTCTCGCTCTGGCTGATCGTTCATTTTGTCTGCCAGTATCCACATTCAAGAGTGATAGGAAAACTTTTGGCCTCTTCCCCGTGCGCAAGTATTACCGGTGCCAAATGCTTCTGAGGATGCACAGACTGGGACTAACACCAATGGAAGCACAGAGCGCAAAGGCACACTTACTCTGTCATGCGTGCTATCGCTACAGAGGTCATTGGGATAGATCTGTTGTGTTCACCAATGGTTATGTTGGCCTCGCGCTATCTCTGGTGGTCAGAGAGGTCACAGTGTCCTAATAACTCCTCATGATAGAGTTCTTTGAGCTCTTGTGCGCGCAATATAGAGTAACACCAGAGTGCTCTACGTAAGGAATTTGATCAGCTGCAGCCATGTTGCCAAAGAGGATGTGTATCAGACGTGCAGCTCGAGTGAGAGCGTGAACTTGCCACAAAGACTATTTTTCGTACTCGTCTTCGGAAGTTTCAGAGAATCTCTCTTTCTCTCTCTCTCTGTGTAGAGGAGAGATAGCGACCTTGAGATTAGTGCAAGTAGAATACTCAGTCCAGAGCACAGAGAACTGCTAGCTCATTTGAACACATAGATGAGAATGGCCTGTGCTTGCTTGATCTGTTGTGAGCTAGACATTGTTGCAGAGCAATGCAAGCTTCTCGAGTTTCCTCCTTGTGTATCTCTGTGAGTCCCTCTTGTGTCTCGGTCGGTTGGATGGTTGACTAATAGAACTGAAGTTCAATGTTGCTAGAGTGGTGCCTGATGTAGCCCATTGTACTATACATAGAATTCAAAAGTTATGTCTCCATTTGCTAATACACAGAGTGCAACCTATGTGATGGTTTTGACACACATAATGCAACTTGTTCAATGGTGTTGGCTACGTTGGCTGTAGATACAGAGAAAAAGATAAGAGGATAGGGATATAAGATGGGCACATGAAGATCTCTGTGCACTTATCACTTTTTTTTTACAACATCTGAAAGGGTAACGTATGCTACAAGCTTACAAAGGGTGTAAGATGATGATGTAGCTGGCAGCAAGCATGAAATGATACAAGTTAATTTTCTTTGTAATAGAGATGAGGACTTTAAAATGAAGATGAACCATAGAAGAAAATTCAAGAAAGCAATGTCCATCACAAAGTGTTTATAAACACATTAAAATGATGAGATGTTCCAACCTGATGATAAAAACAAGATGCACTACTAAATCTCCTCACAAAGAGGGTGGAAAAATGATAAATCGGGGTGGGAGGGTGGGCAAATGGGCAAAATGAGGCCCAAAAGAGAAAAATGGATGGCAAAAGCCTCTCTCAATGGGGAGGAAGCAAAACTACCACCACTCAAGCACCACCACCACCAAAATGATCCCCAAACGCACCACCAAAACTCCACTAAAGCTCTGATACCATGTAGAGAGTACGCATGCGGAAGCAAAATGAAAAGTAAAGTACTCTCACAAAACAAAGAATGTGTGAGACACAAAATGAGTAGACCATGAAATGGGTAAACTCATGTGGATTAGAAATGAGCTATCCAAGAGCATGGAGTAGGCTGCTCAAGCTTCTAACCAAGTACAAATGAGGGGAGAGGCGCTCCTTATATAGATTTGGGAGGGGCTCTCAAAAGTACATCATATGTGGGATAAGTCTCCTGAAAGGAGAATGAATACAACTGGTAGAAGCACATGGCAAGGTACCCAAATACAAAGGAAATACAATATAAAATGGAAATAGACTAGAAATGGAAAGCCTCTTGGATACAAAATGGAGATGCACTCATGCAGATACAAATGTAGATGAAGTAGGAGCAATCATGTCGTCAACAACATGGACTTACGAGTTGCAAACCATTGGAAAATCCAATGGAAACAAATGTCAAACTAACTTTAATGGAAGCCGATCAAGTCAAGGATGTCACATTATATAGGTTTTTGATTGGTTCATTGATATATGCAACCACTACTAGGCCTTTCTTAGCATATGAAGTGGGGCTAATCTCACAATTCATGAAAACACCAAACGTTCCCTTTCTTCAAGCAGTGAAGAGACTTCTTAGGTACCCTATGGGTACAATAAAGTAAGTCTTATATTATTGATTTAAAGATGGCTTGCAAGTTAAATCTTACACAAATGTTGATTGGCCAAGGTGAAAATAAGTTAAGAGGAGTAAAAATGGACACGTAGTGTTCATAGAAAAGAAGCTTATTGCATGGTGTTCCAAGATGCAACCCATAGTTGTTTTATCATCAAGTGAAGCCAAATATGGAGCAATGATCCAAGAGACATGTGAAATTATATGGCATAAGATTCTAATGAGTGATTTGAACATGTAGGTGCACTCATTTCTCATCGTCTATGACAACATTGTTAAAAATAAAAATGTAAGGTTGTATATATTTTTGCAAAAAGGATTTTCTTCAAATAGAAGGAAAATACAAAAATGAAAAATGGAAGAATTTACTTCAGAAAGTAGTGGAGGCCAAAAGAGAATCAATCAAAAGAGAATCAAATCCAAAAACTAAACTGTAAGAGGAGTGGCTGTCCAAAGTAGTGGAGAAGTTATGGAGAAGAGCTCTCAAACTCATCATGAGAGTTTTTTGTCACTTGGCTATAAAAAAGGCAAGAGAGAACACTCAAGAATAGAGGAAGAAGGCGTGGAAGTCCCCTTGTAGCTAGTTCATTTGGTTTGAGTCATTTTGTTCACTTCACTCTCATAGACTATGTCCAATCGCATACTCATTTCTGGGTAGTCTACTTATGAGAGTCATATCTCTCAATATATGTATCCAATTTTAGAGTTTAAACATTTGTTGGAAAGCTTATCTCGAGTACTTCCATTTTCTAGAACAGATTTATCAAATCCTTTTTGGTCTGTGAGTTATTTAGGTTTTAGTGAAGTCCCATTTTTAGCCTAACTAAGTGGATAGGTAGCCTATTTTAAGGCAAAGAATTGCCAACCCAAATCTACTCCAAATTGAGTGTTTGATAGCTCATTTGAAAGCTGTAGGTGTCTAGTTTGTGTGACCAAAGTTTCAAGTTCATTGTAGTTTTTACTTGGTACCAATTTTCATTTGAAGGTTGAGTTGTTGGCAAAAGTATTGATCCTAAGAACGTCTTCTTGCTGTGAATAGGAGAGAAATTCTCCAACAATTGGTATCAGAGCATTGGATTTTGAAAAGGCAAAGCATTGGAATTGAAGTGAAGCAAAGGAGAAGTTAGAAATCAAGGGGGAGCTTCATAAAGTCAAGGAAGAGCGCCACACAATACTTGAGGTAAACTTAAATCTTGGAAGTTTTCAATGGCTGATTTAGGACAACAAGTTGAGAAGTTAGACAAAGATAATTTTCATTCTTGGAGGTATAGAATGATAAATTACCTTAAAGGTAAAGGTTTATGGAGTCTAGTTAGTGGAGACGATCCACAACCGGTGGACCTTGAGGATCCCAACATTACTCCGGCATAAAGGAGACAATTTGCTGATTGGGAAGAGAGGAATCGAAGGGTGATGTTCCTCATCTCACAAGTTATTTCTAACATTATGATTGGTCATGTGCAAAGCTTAGAAACAGCTAAGGAGGTTTGGGAAGCATTAGAGAAGGTGTATGTTACCTCAACAAGGTCTCGAAGGATGCAACTCAAGAACAAGCTCAACAACATGAGGAAAAGCTCAAACCAAAGCATTAGTGAGTATACATTGAGGATCAAGGAGCTTTGAGATCAGCTATCATCAGTTGGATGCAAGATAGAAGAGGAAGGCATCATCCAAACAGCCCTCAATGGCTTGAGGAGTGAAGAAAAGTGGAAGCCCCTCATCACAAACATTCTTTATAGAGACCCTCTACCAACATTCGATGAGATTATACCAAATCTTGTGGCTGAAGAGGTTGCTCAACAAGGAGAAGACAATAAAGGTAAGGACAACCATAGTCAAATGTTATATGCAGGATGAGGTAGAGGAAGGAACTCAAGAGGAGGCTCGAGAGGAAGAGGAAGAAGCTACAACAACACAAATTTCAGCCAACACAGCTCGGAGGACAACAAGGACAACTCAAATGACAACACACATGGAAGAGGTCGAGGAAGAAATAGAGGAAGAGGTCGAGGTTCATACAATCCTCATAAAGGTATAACATGTTATCATTGTGGTAAATTAGGACATTATTCAAATGATTGTTGGCAAAAGAATGGAAGGCTGAATGGAGGCAAGCAAAGGAGCCAAAATAACTATGCGAGTACATCAAGTGAAGGAGACAAGCAAACCATGCTTGCCATGAAGCATGACTACAACAACTCAAGAAGTGATGATAAAAAATGGTTCATCGATTCAGGTTGCAGCAACCATATGACATGCCAAGGAGATTTATTCACAAAGCTATAAGCTCCAAGTGGAAAAGGATGTGTGGAGACCGGCAATGAAACTCAACAAGCAACTGAGCATGTTGGAGATATCAAGCTTGGAGATAAGAAGGTATTGGCTGATGTTCTTCATGTTCCTACTATTGCAAAGAAATTGATTTCAGTAGGACAAATGGTAGAGAAAGGATATCATGTTATCTTCAATGAAAAAGGCTACTTTATAAAGAATCCAAAAGAAGGATTCAAGGTCATTGCTCAAAGAAGGAAAGAAGGTAGGATGTTCACCTTGGACATTCAACAACCACATGGAAAGGTGATGTATATTCAGTTTAGAAACAAGAGGATTGCTGAAATCGATTTGTGGCACAAAAGGTTTGGACATATCAACATTCCCAAGCTCAAGGACATGAGAAACCATGAAGTGGTAAGAGGTCTTCCAAGATTCAATGAAGATGGACTACATGAGTTTTGTGAAGCATGCCAACTAGGAAAGCAAACTCGACAACCATTCAAGAAGAGCAACTATGAGGCAAGGAATGTCCTCGACTTGATACACACGGATGTATGGGGACCATCACAACAACCATCAATGGCTGGTAATAGATATTTTGTCACTTTTATCGATGATCATACAAGAAAAGTATGGATGTTTTGCATAAAACAAAAATCAGATGTGTTCTCCATGTTCAAGAGATTTAAAGCACAGGTAGAAAGGGAAACAGGACGCTACATAAAGACCTTGAGGTCCAATGGAGGAGGAGAATATTTCTCCAAAGAATTTTCAGATTTTCTTTATGAAAATGGCATCAAGAGACAATTTACATGTAGGTACACACCTCAACAAAATGGAATAGCTAAAAGGAAAAATTGACATATCACAGAAGTTGCAAGATGCATGCTCAACGAGATGAAGATGCCACTAAACTATTGGGCTGAAGCAACTAGTACGACTGTTTATTTGATGAACAAGTGCACAACGGTTAGAGTGCATAATCTAACTCCCGAGGAGGTTTATTCCGGTAAGAAACCTGACCTTACACATCTCAAGAACTAAGGACAAAGATGGAGGCAAAGTCAGAAAAATGTATTTTCATTGGATATTCATCGGAGCAAAAGGGATATAGGTGCTACAATCCGGTGACAAAGGAGCTACAAGTCTCACGAGATGTGGTATTTGATGAGCTAAGACCATGGTTTGGAGATAAAGGGAAAGAGAAGATTCTTGAAGAAGATTGCGAAGATGATGGAGGTGCTGTCCAAGAAGAACTTTAGCAAACAAGCACTCAAATGTCAGGTCCAGAAGCTTCTACACCACTTGGAGAAAGCTCAACATGGAAGGAGAGACTAAAGAGTCATTCCTCATCACCAACATCATGTTATGAAAGATCTAAAGCTGAAAGTGCTACCCAAAATAGTGATTCAAATGCAAGTGAAGAAGAGTATGAAGAGGTGATCACACCAAAGCTAAAGTTGAACCGGTTGAAGAAGCAATATTCAAAAGAAAATGAAAGGAGGTCTTCGAGAGCAAGGTATCCAATTCAAAGGCTGAGCTATGATAGTTTTATTGCAAAGCATTTTGCATATATGACACAGGTGGTCAAAGACAAAGAAACGGATGCATATGAAGAAGCATGTACACAAAAATAATGGCAAGAAGCTATGCAAGAAGAGATGAAAGCTCTCAAGGACAATCACACATGGGAGCTAGTTCCAAAGGCTGAAGGTATGAAGATTGTTCCAAATAAATGGGTGTTTAAAATAAAAAGAAATGCTGATGGTTCTCTAGCAAGGCATAAAGCTAGACTGGTAGCAAAAGGATTCAAGCAAACTCATGGCATCGACTATGAAGAGACTTTCAGCCCGGTTGCAAAGATGGGAACATTTAGAACCTTGATTGCAGTGAGTGCAGCAAGGAGATGGCCATTATATCAACTTGACATAAAAAATGCTTTTCTCAATGGTGAACTTCAAGAAGAGGTATACACGAGTCAACCCATTGGATTTGAAGACAGAAAGCATCCAAATTTTGTTTGTAGATTGAAGAAAGCTTTGTATGGGCTGAAGCAAGCACCACGTGCTTGGAGTCAAAGATTGGTTGAGTACCTCACAAGGTGTGGGTATAGTCCAACTAATGCAGATCCCTCTCTCTCTACATGAAGAAAGAAGAAGGCAAGTAGGTATATATTTGCATATATGTTGATGATCTCATCATAGCAGGAAGTAATGTTATATGAATACAAGAGATCAAAAGGAAACTCGGTAAGGAGTTTAAAATTTCAGATCTTGGTGAGCTGAAATACTTTTTAGGCATTGAGATAGTCTACGGGAAAGATGGCATTTGCTTGATGCAAAGAAAGTACCTGTTGGATGTTCTTTTCAGATTTGGAATGAGTGAATGCAAACCACTCACTCAACCTATGGACACAAATGTGAAGCTATGCTCAAATGATGGAGAGAAGTTACATGATGTAACTACATACAGGAGTATTATAGGTTCATTGATCTATGCTACGATCACAAGACCAGATTTGAGTTATATTTTTGGAGTTCTTTCTCAATTTATGCAAGCTCCAACAAGTGAACATTTAAATTCAGCTAAACGAGTGCTAAGATATGTGAAGCACACAGTCAATCATGCCTTGTTTTATAGATATGATGAAGAATTGCAGGTAAAGGACTTCAGTGATGCTGATTGGGCTGGTTCGAAGGAAGATAGAAGATCCACTTCAGGTTATGTGTTCATGATAGGTAGCAAACCTATCACATGGAGCTCGAAGAAGCAACCTACTGTTGCACTATCATCGACAGAAGCTGAATATAGAGGATTAGCCTTTGCAACTTGTGAAGCTATGTGGATTAAGAAGCTCTTTGCTGATCTTGATGTGCAGGTGGAGACCATTCCAATTTATGGTGACAACATGTCAAGCATTCACTTAATGAACAATCCAATGTTTCATGCACGAAGCAATCACATAGAAGTGCATTATCATTATGTTCGAGAAAATGTTTTGAGCAAGGATGTGGATATAAAGTTCATTGGAACTAATGAACAAGTTGCATACATGTTTACAAAGTCCTTAAATGCTTCTAAGCTAAAGAGGCTCAAGGATGACATCAACTTGCACGATATGGCTGAAGGTGCAAGCTCACATTTGAGATTGAGGGGGTGTTAAAAATAAAAATGTAAGGTTGTATATATTTTTGCAAAAAGGATTTTCTTCAAATAGAAGGAAAATACAAAAATGAAAAATGGAAGCATTTACTTCAGCAAGTAGTGGAGGCCAAAAGAGAATCAAATCCAAAAACTGAACTGTAAGAGGAGTGGCTGTCCAAAGTAGTGGAGAAGTTATGGAGAAGAGCTCTCAAACTAATCATGAGAGTTTTTGGTCACTTCGCTATAAAAAAGGCAAGAGAGAACACTCAAGAATAGAGGAAGAAGGCATGGAAGTTCCCTTGTAGCTAGTTCATTTGGTTTGAGTCATTTTGTTCACTTCACTCTCATAGACTATGTCCAGCCGCATACCCATTTCTGGGTAGTCTACTTGTGAGAGTCATATCTCTCAATATATGTATCCAATTTTAGAGTTTAAATATTCGTTGGAAAGCTTATCTTGAGTACTTCAGCTTCTACAATAGTTTTATCAAATCCTTTATGCTCTGTGAGTTATTCAGGTTTTAGTGAAGTCACATTTTTAGCCTAACTAAGTGGACAGGTAGCCTGTTTTAAGGTAAAGAGTTGCCAACCCAAATCTACTCCAAATTGAGTGTTTGATAGCTCATTTGAAAGCTGTAGTGTCTAGTTTGAGTGACCAAAGTTTCAAGTTCATTGCATTTTTCAGTTGGTACCAGTTTTCATTTGAATGTTCAGCTGTTGGCAAAAGTCTTGATCCTAAGAAGATCTTCTACACTTTCCGCTGCAAATAGGAGAGGAATTCTCCAACAAAGATGACTAGTGTGTACCTATCTACCAGTCTTATGCTTCATGCTAGAAAAAAACACATAGAGGTAGAATAACACTACATAAGAGAGAAAATGTTGGCTACGGAAGTCCAATCTCAACATATAAATAGGTTCAATCTCAACATATAAATCGGTTCAATCTCAACATATAAATACCAAGGATCAATGTTTTAATATGATAACTAAATTTTTGGACATCACAAACGTATCAAATTTCGAGAAAGGAATGCTTGAGCTAGGGTAAAAGTTGAAGTTTGAGGGAGAGGTAGGACATCAAGTTCCAACGTTATGAGATAAACGTGGATTTTCATTGTTTCCAAGTGGATCATTAGAAGATATAGAGAACTTAATATGAGGTTCAACACCCAAAATTACATTTGAATTCCCCTGCAAATATTTATACCAATTTCACCAATAGGTATGATCTCATTTAGGGCATGTTTTCAACTCGTATATAAACATTGATTGAGTCAAATTTCTCCTCTCACGTCTACTAGTGTATTTTTAGTGTTTGAATAAGGGAAGTGAGAATCCCCCCTGCTTAGCAAGCCCCCTACCTAGTCAAGTGGTGTCTAAGCTTAGTAACTTCGTGTTGTTTGAGAGGTTTTTCTTCATATTGTGTCCATTTATTCATTTTCTATTTGCTTTTTGAATAATTAATATAGTGTTCATGTCCACACTATAAGACTCTCTTGAAGGTAATAGACCTCCACTATCTTAGACATTATCATTTTCACCTCTCATATTCATAACAAAGATGTAGGATAGTTCCCACTACAAATTCTTTATGCAAATTCTTTAACTCATAGGTTTGCTTGGAAACTATTTGCATGATGAAGGTCTATATCCTTCTGGTTAGGAGTTTATAATCCAAAGCCATCAAGGTTCATGTTTGGGATTAAAATTGTGATGAAGTAGCCTTAATCTACACACACACACGTATATATATATATATATATATATATATATATATATATATATATATATATATATATATATATATATATATATATATATATATATATATATATATATATATATATATATATATATATATATATATATATATATATATATATATATTCACTTTTTATCTTTATTAAAGATTCTAAGATTTCAAAACCTTTGAAAAGCATTGAGTTTCATAAGAAACTTAAACCCTTATTTCCTTTCTTATGTATGGTTTCTTTTCTTAAAATTTGTTCTTAGATTTATTGTCCTTATACCTTTCAACTTTTCCATCAGGCTTATGTCAACTGTTCCATCAGGCTTACGCTTCAACTTGTATATCCACTTAGTGCCAATGGCCTTCTTGCGAGGAGGCAAGTCACATAACGACCAAGTACCATTCTTCATTATAGCATCATATTCATATTGCATAACAACCATCCAATTTTTAGAATTTTGTGCTTCATCAAATGAAACACGCTCATTCTCATCACAAAGACTAGAGACAACCATAGCATAGCAATCTGATGCAAAAGAGGCACTATGAGAGCCTGACCAAGTATGATATGATAGAGGTGCATCTAATTTGCTCTCACACAAAGTCTGCACCAGCCATTTTGACATAGTTTTTGCCTCCTCAATATTAGCTTTCTCATCAACAAGTGCATCTTGTAAATCTGCATTAGAAATGGAATGATCTACATCATCACATGAAACTTGCAAAGGCTGAGAAGTTGCCTCGAGAGGACTAGCACTAGACTGTCCACCTATAAAAAGAGGCAGCAAAGTATCATACATGTCTTTGGAGCTAACATATGTCTCTTTCGTACAGGAAAGCAAAGGTTGAATAGCATCTTCCGCAAAAACAACATCATGGCTAACCAAAATGCATTTAATCTGTGGATGATACGGAGGATAGACTTTGCTTTTAGAATTGTACCCAACAAAAATATATTTTACTACTTTCTCATCCAATTTCATGCGATGTTGTTCAAGCACTAATGCATATGCCAGACAACTAAAAACATGCAGATGAGCAACTGATGGCTTGCGACCATGTCAAGCCTCATATGGACTGATAGACTGCAGTGCTTTAGTGGGACCCATGTTAAGTACATATGCTACACACATGACAACCTCAAGCCAAAAACTATGTGGTAAAGCCTGACTCTTGACCATACACCTATTGGGAAAGATGGATGGATGATCCAAGAGATTGAGTAGGTACTGCTAAAACCTGCTTTGTACCAGCCCTCTTTAGCTTCAGACTTGATTAGTAGACTCCCTTAGCTTTCCAATGACACCAAGAAATGACCTATGTCCTTTGGAAATGAAGTGTGCAATGATTGAATCAAAACATATAACTTTGGAAGTCACAAAGTCAAGAAAACCTTCTAGTTTGGTCTTGACACCTGCTCAATGTTTTGCTCAGTGTGACCAGCACAGTAGCAATTAATAAAATTCCTTCTATGGGTATTCAATTAGCTTAGTAAGCTAACATTTGCAAGTGGAATGGTGTAAAATAAAGAACTATGATAAGAGAAATTAATTTAGCAAGATTTGGTATACCCCCGACTTTTTAGGACTGTAGTAGAGATAGACCAGTGAGCACCTCGATGACGATTTCTCTGAAGTGGCTGAATTAAATCACTTCAAACTTTGTAAGCATGTAGATGACTTTGAGCTGAATCCAAGAAGCTTTGAATCACTGCATTTGGTGGAGTATTGACTGAGATATGCCCTTGACAAGTTGACAGACTTTGGAGTAGACAATCAGTGAGCACAGAGATGAATGATGTAAATGTATCTATAAATTAACACTTGTGTACAATCCCATTGGCATGACAAGCATTGCCAAATGGTGTAGAGAGGTGTAGGCTATGGTGTAGTCCTCACACACACTCAATGACAGTAGAATGAAGCTCGGGAGTGATATCTCTAACCGCGACTTTTCTTGATCACTTTTATATGTGATGACTAAGAATTTGAATTCATATTCAAATTCTTGGCTCCTTCTAATCAAGCTTCTAAAAACTTGGAGATATTCTCTCAATCAAGTGAACTAACTTTTCCACGAATCATCTGGGTAGGTGATTACAAAAGATTCCAAGTCAAATTGACTTTTACAATAAGGTAAGGTGGTAAGAAATCACTAGCATATGTTCCTATGGTTCTTCATGTATGTAGAGTCTTCATGATAACTTCCAAGCCAAATGTGTAGGCTTGTGATTTACACCAACAGCTCCCCCTCAAGCCAAACATTTTGGCTTAAGTCTTCATCTTCAATCTTCAAGTACATCCTGCAATCCAATCATAGATTTGAACCTGCAAAGTTTGGTCCCATCCAAAGCTTTAGTCAGCAAATCTGCACATTGCATGTTGGTTGACACATAGGTCAGCTGAATGTCCTTGCTTAGCAACTTCTCCCTCACATAATGATAATGAACTTCTATGTGTTTGGTCCTGGCATGATAGATAGTATTAGCTGCAAGGTGAAGAGAACTTGTATTATCTCCAAAGATAATTGGAGGCCTAGTATATAAGCCCAATTCTGTGTATAAAAGCTTAATCCAAATTGCTTCTTGAGTGGCATTAGCTAGCCCTCTATACTCTGCTTCTGTAGAAGACAATGCAATAGTTGGTTGCTTCTTTGTAGACCATGAAATTGGTTTGTCACCTGCAAAGGAAATGTAACCTGAAGTGCTCCTCCTATCATCCTTGCATCTTGCCCAATCTACATCTGAATAAACTTTTATATCAATATCTGAAGTGTAAGGAAAGTACAAACCATGATTCTGTGTACCCTTGAGATACTTCAATATTCTCTTGGCAGCCTCTAAGTGAGGTATCCTTGGTTTGTGCATGAATTGACTTAGCACACTAACTCCATATGCAATATCAATTCTAGTTAAGGTAGCATAGTTCAAGCTACCTACCATACTTTGATAACCTGTAATGTCTTGGACTTCATCACCTTCATGGGCACTTAACTTTAGGTTTACCTCCATTGGAGTGCTTGTTGCTTTAGCATCCTGCAAATGAAACTTCTTCAACATGTCCTGTACATACTTCTTCTGAGTAATGTATATCCTTGAATTAGTGTAGACTAATTCAAGTCCCAAAAAATACTTCAATAGCCCAAGATCATTGATCTTGAACTCCTTCATCATTTGGCTTTTGATATTTCTGATTCCATTGACATCATTACCTGTAATGATGATGTCATCAACATAGACACAGAGATAGATTACCTTTGAATTACTTCTCTTAATGAACAAAGAAGTGTCAGCCTTACTCATGACAAAACCTTGGTCTTGGAGGTATGTAGTTGGCCTATAATTCCATGCCCTAGGTGCCTGCTTCAATCCATATAAAGCCTTCTTTAATTTGCAAACATAAGTTACCTTCTTAGGGTCTTCATAGCCCGGAGGTTGTGACATATAAACCTCTTCTGATATCCATCCATTCAAGAAAGCATTCTTGACATCCAATTGGTACATGTTCCAATTTTTTGATGCAGCCACACTAACCAACACTCTAATTGTTGGCATCTTGGCCACAGGAGAAAATGTCTCTTCATAGTCAATGCCTTGGGTTTGTGCAAAACCCTTGGCTACCAATCTGGCCTTGTACCTGTTAATTGTGCCATCAAAATTTCTTTTCAATTTATAGATCCATCTGGATCCTATTACCTTCATGGAGTCCTTCTTGGGTACTAACTCCCATGTATCACTCTCCTTGAGTGCTTCAATCTCCTCATCCATAGCTTCTTTCCATTCTGATTTGGTGATTGCTTCTTCATATGAACCTGGTTCTTCATTTGACAAATCCTTTGCAAGATAAACTGAATGTTTAGTAACAAGAGATGTATCATACCCATATCTGATAGGTTTTTTGCTTTCTCTTTGAGACCTTCTGATTGATTGAGTTGAAGATTCTGGTATGTCCTCAAGCTTCTTCATCTTCATTTTGCCTTTGGACTTCCGTGCCTTGAATTCTTCAAGGTTGATTGAATCTTCATCATCTGAACTTGACTCTCCATTCTGAGTAGGTTCCTCCTTTGTAAGTTTTGGAAATTCTTCTTCCAAATCATAGGGTAGTTTGACCTTCCTGCATTCATTCTCATACCAATAATCATTCTCATCAAAGATCACATCTCTGCTTACCATAAATCCCTGATTGGTAGGGTTATAAAACCTGTAACCTTTTTGATTTAAATCATACCCAATGAAAATACATTTTTCAGCCTTGGGATCTAGCTTTCCTCTTACCTGTGAAGGAATGTGTACATATGCTACACACCCAAAAATTTTGCAATGATCTAATGATGGTCTCTTACCATGCCAAGCTTCATATGGTGTCATACCATCAAGTGACTTTGATGGTAACCTGTTTATGAGATAGGTGGCAGTAGAAACACTCTCTACCCATAGATAGTTAGGTAATTTCTTCTCATTAAGCATAGATCTAGCTGTCTCAACAATTAACCTATTTCTTCTTTCAGCTACCCCATTCTGTTCAGGAGAGTACCTTGTGGTTATTTCCCTTTTGATGCCTCTGTCCTGCAAGAAGTCCTCAAATTCATTGGAGAAGTACTCACCTCCTCCATCTGACCTTAGCCTCTTCAAATTCCTTCCTATCTGATTTTCAACTAGTGCAAGATATTTCTTAAAACAATTAAACACCTCATCCTTGTGCTTCATAAAGTATAATACAATCCATCTGCTATAGTCATCAATAAAAGACACATAGTACCTTGAACCTGAGACTGATGGGTCTTTGCTAGGTCCCCATACATCTGTGTGTACAAGCTCTAGATAGTCTTCATGCATAAATCCTTTCTTGGAGAAGGGTAACCTGTGAGACTTACCAAATTGACAAGCACCACACTTGTAAATCATATGTTGCTTGGATACATTAGGTATCCCAAGCACACATTGGTCCCTACACATTTGCTTCAAGGTCCTTTCTCCTATGTGCCCTAATCTCTTGTGCCAAATCTCAAGCTCTGAAAGTGTTTGATCTTTATAACTGTATAATGCAATGTTCTTTGTATCTTCCAACTCAAAAGTGAAAAGTCTACCTGTTTTTTCTCCTTTAGCTATCCTTTTGAATCCATGTCTTGGGTCCTCCACAAATGCTCCATATTGATTGAATCTGACCTGCAACCCTTTCTCTACAATCTGACCAACACTCATTAAGTTCTTTGTAATTGTAGGTACATAAAGTACTCTGCTCAATAAATTCTGATTACCATCACAAGTTTTCACATTTCCAACTTCAACTACAGAATGCTTTGTATCATCACCTGTTTGGACTTGGTGTTTACCTTTTGGTTCCTCAAGATCAGAGAGTAGTGCAACATTACCAGCCACATGATTTGAACACCCTGAATCAATATAAAATAAGTGATCATCATTTGTACCTGACTTTGAAGTCATGTTCATGATCAAGAGAGAGTCATCCTGCTCCTCTGTGTAGTTGTTGTAGTCCTTTCTATTTCTGAATCCTCCTTGGTAGTTGCCATTGTAATTGTTGTTTTAGTTGTTGTGGCCTTGGGGTTGGTTGAACCTTCCTCTAGACTGAGAGTATCCACGTCTTTGGTAGCCTCTTCCTCTCTGTTTTTTGTAATTTCTGTAACACTCATCTGTGGTGTGATTTGATAAGCCACAAATGTTACATGGTGATGAGTTATAGGGTCTCCCCCTACCTTGCTTACCTCCTCTGCCCCTTCCTCTTGAAGATCTACCTCTCCCTGCATAGTTGGCTTGGGAGGTAGAGCATTCATCTTCCACCTTCTTACTCTTGCCTTTACCCTTAGATTTCTTATCAGTGTATAGGGCAGAAGAGTTGTTACCTTTGGATGTATCTCCACTCTTGGTAAGCTTTGCTTCATGTGTAAATAGTTGTCCCATGAGAGTTGTAAGATATGGAGTGTGCGTGTCCATGTAGAGATCCATTGCAGTGGTGAAGCTTTCCCACTTGTCATCAGCCTTGATCCCATTGATTACCTACCTTACAATTTGTTCCTCTTCAATCTCTTCTCCTATGCTTGCTAACTGATCTACAACATCTTTGATCTTGGTCACAAATTCTAAAACAACTTGCTTAGGTTGTTTCCTTAGAGTTGTGAATTCAATCCACAACTGATTTTTCCTAGCCCTTGTATTGGAGGAAAAATATGATGACAAGGTTTCCCAAGTCTCTTGGGAAGTTTTACAATTTCTGATATGAGGTAAAAGAAAGTCACATATAGAGTTGAGTAAATAAGACCTTGCCAATGCATCCCTTGCACACCATGTGTTGAGTTTTTCTTGTTCCTCCTTGGTTGGCAAACCTCTTGCTTTGAATGAGGGCAATTCCTCATCTCTTGAGATGTATCCATAGAGACTCCTTCCTTGTAAGTAGGTCTTCATCCTTAGAGACCAGGCTTGATAATTGTTCCTGTCCAATTTGTCAATAAATGAAGGAAAACCATCTCCCATTTTACCTTATTTGCTCTGATACCACTGTTGGGAAAGATGGATGGATGATCCAAGAGATTGAGTAGGTACTGCTAAAACCTGCTTTGTACCAGCCCTCTTTAGCTTCAGACTTGATTAGTAGACTCCCTTAGCTTTCCAATGACACCAAGAAATGGCCTATGTCCTTTGGAAATGAAGTGTGCAATGATTGAATCAAAACAGATAACTTTGGAAGTCACAAAGTCAAGAAAACCTTCTATTTTGGTCTTGATACCTGCTGAATGTTTTGCTCAGTGTGACCATCACAGTAGCAATTGATAAAATTCCTTCTAGGGTATTCAATTAGCTTAGTAAGATAACATTTGCAAGTGGAATGATGTAAAATAATGAACTATGCTAAGAGAAATTAATTTAGCAAGATTTGGTATACCCCCGACTTTTTAGGATTGTAGCAGAGATAGACCAGTGAGCACCTCAACGACGATTTCTCTGAATTTGCTGAATGAAATCACTTCAAACTTTGTAAGCATGTAGATGACTTTGAGCTGAATCCAAGAAGCTTTGAATCACTGAATTTGGTGGAGTATTGAGTGAGATATGCCCTTGACAAGTTGACAGACTTTGGAGTAGACAATCAGTGAGCACAGAGATGAATGATGTAAATGTATCTATAAATTAACACTTGTGTACAGTCCCATTGGCATGACAAGCATTGCCTGGTGTAGAGAGGTGTAGGCTATGATTTAGTCCTCACACACACTCAATGGCAGTCGAATGAAGCTCGGGAGTGATATCTCTAACCGTGACTTTTCTTGATCACTTTTATATGTGATGACTAAGAATTTGAATTCAAATTCAAATTCTTGGCTCCTTCTAATCAAGCTTCTAAAAACTTGGAGATATTCTCTCAATCAAGTGAACTACCTTTTCCACGAATCATTTGGGTAGGTGATTACAAAAGATTCCAAGTCAAATTGACTTTTACAATAAGGTAAGGTGGTAAGAAATCACTAGCATATGTTCCTATGGTTCTTCATGTATGTAGAGTCTTCATGATAACTTCCAAGCCAAATGTGTAGGCTTGTGATTTACACCAACAACACCTCACCATCTCCATGAGTGACCTGTTCTTCCATTTAGCAACTCCATTTTGTTGAGGTGTATACGGCACTGTACATTGATGTTTTATCCCACGTTTAGCCAGAAATGCATTAAAGTTAAAAGACATATATTCCCTCCCTCAATGAGAATGGAGGTGCCCATTTTACATGCTGACATATTTTCAACTAAAACCAAAAATTGTTTGAAGCACATAAAGACTTCAAACTTTGCTTTCAATGGATATACCCATGCATGCCTGAAAAAATCATCAATGAAAGTCAGGAAGCAAAGATAATTTTTAAAAGAGGGTGTCTGCATAGGACTACAGACATCATTGTGAACAAGCTGCAATTTCTAAGTAGCTCGATCTGAACCATCTTTTGGAAAGGAGGAACGCTGCATTTTACCCAAAATACAACCTTCATAGACATGTTTTTTGCGTGCCTCAAGTTTGGACAAAGAGGACACCATTTCAAATTTCTGCACGCATAGCAAACTAGCAGAGTTCAGATGACCAAATTATGCATGCCAAAGCTTTGCATCTGACATAGCCTGAGAATCATGTACTGCACATGCTGAATCATTCATAAATCTTTCATAGTCTATGAGCTTATATAGCCCATGACATAAAATGCACGAACTTATAATCATGTCACCATTTGACAGACATGAACTGTACATCTGTTATCAACAAATTTCACAACCAAGCCAATCTTGGCTAATGCAAAAAATTGATAATAGATTTTTGTAGATCCCTGGCACAAATAGAGAATCTGAGAATGTAAAAGAACTACCATAAATAGTAGTCAGAATGATCTTACCAACTCCCATGATAGGATAAGAGGAGTTGTTGGTGCATGTGATAGTATTCCCTATAGGGGCAGGCTCAAGTGAAGTGAAGAAACTGTGCTACAATGTTTGGTTGTCCCACTATCAAAGTACCAAACATCTGAGTCTACTGCAGATATACATTGCTCATGAGAAGATGGATCAAAACTGCAAACAGTAGTAAACACCCATTTTTCATTTTGCACAAGATTAGCAGACTCTGTTTTCGGTGTAGAGGCTTCTGCAACAATCATTCCAGCCTCTTTTTTCTTTGCCTATTTTGCAGCCAAGTTTGGATAGCTCTTGATGACATGATCATTTCCTTTACGATATTTGCAAATCAATTTCTGCTTTTATGATTTCTTCTCATCTTTGTCTTCCTTCTTTGAATGTGCAACATTTGTAGATTTTTGCTTACTAGTAGATGAGCTTCATTTACCTTTGCCCTTTTGACTAGCCAGAAAAGCTTGATCTGCAACACACATAATAGACTTGTTCTACCTAGACTCATCTTTTCACAACAGATTAGAAACTAGCTCTTCAAATGTCAAGGCATTTGGATTGCCTTTCATCATCAAATGAAGAGTAGAAATAAAACTCTTATATGAATCAGGAAGACCATTTAGAATGGTCTGCACAAGTGAGCTATCTGGTACAACTTCATCAGCAGAAATCAATTGTTCCTTCAAGTCTTTGATCTTTGTTAGAAAAATGTCCATAGAATCACCGTCATTCATATGCTCACTCTCCAACTGTTTTTGGAGGTAAGCAACACGAGCCTCATTCCTAGCCTAGTACAATGTAGTAAGTGTATCCCAAGCATCCTTAGCTGTTCTGCAAGAGTGAATGTGAGGAATAATGGCACATTTGACAGACAAGGCTATCAATGCATGTTCCTGAGAATCTCTGCCATCCGAAGGAATTTGCTCTGCAGTAGGTGTAGCAGAAATCGTAGCATGAACATAAGTCTGAAGAACATCAACATCTTCTATGCCATCTGCATCAGCTTCAATACCTGTATTTAAGGTGTAATAGGACGTCTTTCAACACCCTGCACAATGTCCCATAATCCTTTTGCAACCAATACATGTCACATCATATAAGCCCACAATGGGTAATTGGTATCGTCCAACTTATCCTCAACAACCAACGTACGGAATACATCACTGCTTTCAGCCATGGCCACTTACTAAAATACCCTAATGCACAAAAATGACTATATCTGAAAAAGTTGAATAGAACACCCTGATGAGTTCTGTTAGATCTATAGCAGACTTTGGGACACTTATACTGGCGAACCAAAACCTGTATATATCTTTGACACAAAAAGACGAAATAGCCTACACAAGCATTGTGATAGTGCATTCAGAGGCCAAAATGAGCTTAGACCCCAATTTCGGCACCACAAAGCAAAGCCATTTTGATCTCCTAATCACGTTGAGTATGCTCACCAAATTTTTTGCGATTCTAAGACTGTGTTCAGGGGGGTGTCGACGATGCCCTAGATGAAGCGATGACCTGCTCAGATACCAATTGTTGGAGTCAGACGTCTACGGAAGCACTCAAACAACACAATGAAGAAGAAGATGCTTGGAGCACAACACACAATACTAAATGTATTACCACCAGAATGTACAAAGATAAGTAACCCGTCAGGGCAATGGCATATATACAAGCCGGGGGAAAAAACCTACTAAATAGGGAAAAAATTACCCCGACCATCCTAGTGTGTTCACATACATCACCACCTAAATATATCAACAAGTACTCCTAAGTGTGTTCATAGAAATCATTATCAAAACATGCTAGCAATCCCTTTAGAAGTGATGTAACATCAACTAATGTGAAGCATGCTAGAAAGAACAAGTAGAAAGGAGGATAGAGTGGCTTCTTCTTCTTGGAAATTGACTTCTTCAATCTTTCACATGTAGCTATAGTAAAAGAAAAGCATGCTTGGGCAAAGAAGGAATCAAAATCCTTGCCACCTTGCACAAAGGCACATGAGCTAGCAAATATACCCATGTGATTTAGACATGTATGCAAGCTCACAAGCAGGAATTTGGACTTGTATTAGTACAAGTGGGTGTTGGACAAACATGCTTTTTTGGAATGTTTTTGGGAGCCATACAGTTGAGAGGAAAGGAGTCAAAAGGCCAACTTCAAATGAGAATCGAGAATAGATATGAGAAATGCAGATGGGATGCATGTTTGAACCCAGGTAACAAGGATGGGAGGTGCGACATATAGTAGTTTTGGCCCTCTCTAGACCTAGTATTTGACTAGGGCTTATTTGAGGGCTCAACCAAAGTCTAAAAATCATGGAAATTGGTACGTGGCTGCTTCTAATACTCCTCAAGCTCGAGGAGTCCTTAGGTTGAAAAAAATGGAGTTGCTCGAATGTGAAATGATATCTACAAATGTTTTTAGTGATCAAAATCATTGTTTTTTACATATGAAGTGTATATGGAGAGGGGGTGGTTTCCATCATCCTATAACTCAACCCCATCTAGATTGAAATTATGGCTACATCTACATTGTTTCACATTGTTTTGTGTGTTGTTTTAATTTGAAACATGTTTAGCATGTGCTAAGTTGTTGGCATTTTCAATTGTCTACAAGACTCTTCTCCTTTGTAAGATGCAGATATTCTGATGCTCGATAAGATAAGCTCTTGCCTTTTTAGGGTTTTACAACCTAAAAACAACCCCCATATAATAACATCAAAATGATATTTAATGTTTCTGCCACACACACTTACAAAAGAAGTATACAAGAACATATGAACATGAAGAACATGATTATACGATGTATACAAACTGAATAGAAGAATAATCAAAAGCATAAGAGCATGGTGCACAACCATACCATCATCATAAATGAATATACAAGACAATCACAATAGCATGATCCTAAATGAATCCAAAAGCCACTCACAATACCATCATCCTAAATGAATCTACAAGTCACTCACAAGAGATGTGCACTTAGATGAAGATTTGGGAGATCCTAGAGAGACTATCTATATCAACCAAAGCTAGGAAAACCAATTGGTAAATTAGTTAAACAACTTGAAGAAGAAACCTAGTATCACCATTAATGAATACATGTTAAAAGTGAAGTAACTTAATGATGCTCTTGGCTCCATAGTTTGTCACATAGATGATGATGAACTAGTTTCTTATACCCTCAAAGGTTTGAGCAATGATGAGAAGTGGAGGTAATTTACTAGATTTTTATACATTAAAGATGATCTACTTGATTCTGATTATCCCTTGGCTTTTATGGTTTTTGAAAAAATGAATATTGGAGGCTCTAAAGCAAAGGGCAATGAGGCCAAAGTATTCTATGTAGGTGAAGGAAGAGGACAAGGTAGGGAAAAAAGAAGATAAGGAAGAGGCCAAGGTGTGACTCAAATCAAGAACAAGGAGGGAAATCATCACACCAAATAGGAAGAGGAAGGCATAGAGGTAGTGGAGGAAGGTAAAATGAGTTAAGAGACAACAACAATTCTGAAGGATGCACATATGTGGAAAGTATGGGCACTTTGCTAGGGATTGCTACCAAAGAGAGAAGGGCAACTCAACATATGAAGATGGCTGATTACAAAGCTTAATAGGACAACACATGGTACATAGATAGTGGTTATATCAATCATATGAGCTGTAACAAGGAGTTCTTCTCAAACTTGCATGTACCATCCACCAAAGTGTAAGTGGAAAGATGTGATGATAGTGCCATTGCTCATGTTGGTGATGCTATGATAGATGGATCTCCAAAGGCACAATATTTGAAAGATCTGCTCCATGTTCAAATCATAAATTAAAACCTAGTTTTTGTGGGTCATCTTCCTCTTTTTCTATGCCTGCAAGTACTAAAGAAATAGATTATTCAAATTAAAAAAGTCACATGGGACACATTTTGAGAAAATCAAAAGTATACGTGAGTCACTTGCATCTATTGGCATCAATGTAGATGATGATAATAAGGTTGAAGTGTGGGGGTTTAGGAGCTACTTATAAGCAATTCATAATTTCTATTCAAACCAAGGATAATATTCTAAATTTTGTTGATATCATATCCATGTAGATAATTGAATAAAAGAACATTGATGAAGAATGAAACTCCTAAGGAAAAGCTTGTTCTTAGAAGGTATTCTACTCTTGCCGAGGAAGAGGTCAAGGGAGAGGCTTTGTAAGTGGAAGAGTAAAGAATAATTACAACCAAGATCAATATCAAACTAATGTGAGAGGTAGAGGATAGATTCAAGGCAAGGGGAGCCAAAGAGGTGGTAGAAATTTCAAAAGAAATGGTTCACATAATAATAGTAAGGGATGATGGAATTGTGGTAGAGCTAGTCACTTTGAACGTGGTTGTAGGTTGAAGAATCAAAATAGATGAAAGCAACATAACAATTATGCATCCACAAGTGTAAATTATTCAAAGAAGTTGTTCATGGTCCAACAGCACATGATGAATACAATGTCTACTGATGTTCCAAAATTCAAATTTAATGTTTGGTATATTGATTTAGGTGCTTCGAATGAGATGATGAGCCATGCAAAATTATTTAGTAGTTTGCAAAAATTACTAGTTTCTAGACTTGCTGAAACAGATTATGATACATCCCATCAAATCATCTTGAGCATTCACGAAACATAGCACTATAAATGCATAATGGGAAGGTAAAACATCTTTCTCATGTAATTCATGTTCCCAATATAACAAAGAACCTAATTTTTTATTGACAAATGGTTGCCAAGGGATTACAAGTCACATTCAATTTTGATATTTTATATGTGGAAGAGTACAAACACACTAGAAGGCGGATCATCAAAGGGAGGAAAGTGGGTAGGATGTTTACCTTGAATATGAAAATTCTTGGGATGAATGCAACCATGTGTGCAAAAGATGTAAGTGTTATGTTGATATAGAGATATGGCATAAGTGAATTGGACATGCAAATTTGTAGAGCTAGATTTGATGCATTCAAAGGAGCTTGTCGATGGGATACCAAATTTAAATGTTCCAAAGATGCAGAAGGTATGTGAAACATCTCAATTCGGTAAATAGTCAAGAGCATTGTCTCCACATGACAAGCATAATAGTGAGAATGTGCTAGAGATAGTGCATATAGATGTTTGGAGTCCTATAAGACTACATCTATGGGTGCTTGCAGGTTTTATGCCACTTTCATTGATGACAACACATAAGTATGGATATACCTCATGAAGGAGAAGAGTGAAGTGTCTACTCACTTTCACAATTTGAAGGTTATGATGAAAAAGAAGACATAGAAGTATGTTCAAACATTAATATTTTATAGAGGAGGTGAATTGTAGCACTTCCACAATCACAAACTACCCCCAATCACAAGCTTCCAATCACTCAGAAATAGTAGAAGAGATAAAGGAAAAACTTTGCACAAGAAAAGAGAAAATATGATGCAACAAGTAGACAAGATGTGATGTAGAGAAGGAGAAGATTTGGTAATATAGATTTGAATCACAATAGATCTTGCAAAATACCTTGGTGATGAAGCCTCGACCTTTGGACCACCCCTGAGCTAACACAATCTCATTCATACTCACACTCTCCATCTCACTGTCAATTGCAAGGTAATCCTCTATTTTTTTGCCTCTTCTTGCACAAGAGAATGATCTTCTCCAAAGGAAGTGGACCATTCGTCCTCAAGGAAGTGCATGATCTGCCAAATTTAGCAAAGGTCTCACCTCTCCATGTTGCATGGAGAACTTTCATAAAAAGCATGTGTTTTAGTGTTTTGTTGCTCTCTTTTGCAGGACCTACCAAAGGTAGAAGAAAAACCAACAAAAAGACATATCCATCGATATCCATAATATGCATGAGAACAAGTATGCATCAAAATCATGGACTCAATAATAATAGAGAAGCCCAATTTTTTTTCGGTGTTAAAAAAATCGACACTTTTCTAAGCCTTGTAACAAAGAAATAGTATGGAATTCCAAGATGATTGTGAGAGGCAAAAATGTTTACTCTTCAATTTGCACAATAATTTTAGAGACACCTTGGTCCAAATCCACCTCCAAATATCGATTTTGAGCCTTGCAAGTTTAGAAATTCAGAGAGAGAATAAAATTAAGACATTGTCTTATAGTGAATGAACTCTTCAACCTCAAACAAGGTACTTAAAACAAGATTCACAAAATTTTTATAGAGACACTTTTACTCTGCTATGGGTGCTCTACCTTTCTCTCATAAAACATACTTCCCGAGTCTTTCATCTTCATGTTCAATTCTCAACAAGAAAACTTTATGCAGATAAGGTTTAACAAGAGAATATAAAAAACGTCATCCCTAGATTTTGTTTATATGCTTAAAATGACCTAAATTTTCATCCTAGACATTTTCCACAAATTCTATGATAGAATAGGTATCAAATTAATTCAATAATTTTCTAAAAGGCATTGAGTTCAACGGTAATTTTAATGCAGGTACATACCACAATAGAATTGCATTGGTGAATGAAAAAATAGACATATTGCAAAAATAGCAAGAGCCTTGATTGTTGAGAAGAGTATGCCTCGTTTTTATTGGGAAGAAGTTGTGTACAATGTTGTATGAATGTAAAAAACCAAAATTATTACATATGAAAGTTTTAGTTGTATTTAGATGAGTTGAGAGGTTTGCAGATAAATTTCAATGCCAAGGGATACTTTGTGGAGAATGCAAAGGAAGGATAGTAGAATGTAGGTAGAGGCAATGAGGGAAGAATCTTCGCATTGGAAGTCAGGCCTAACCCTAACCACAGAGTCAACTTTGGCTATGAAAGGAAGAAGATTGCAGTGTTGGACATTTGGCACGAATGGATGGGTCACATAAGTGTAGAAAGGATGAAAGATATGGAGAAGAGATGGTAAGTAAGTGGAATACCACGCTTCCATAGTAATTGATTGGAGCATCTATGTGAGGCTTCCCAAGTAGACAAACAGAGTAGAATAGCATTCAAGAAGAGCAACCACGTGAGTTATCATCCCCTTGACTTTATACACACATATATATGAGGGCCAACAAAGAAAATTTCAAATGGAGGTAATAGGAATTTTGTGACATTTATTGATGTTTGTACAATGATGACATTTCTACTTTGTACAAGGCACAATTCAAATGTGTCCTATTATTCTAAGAAGTTTAAAACCCTAGTTAAAAGGTAAAAGTGGAAAGTACATCAAATGTTTAAGATCGGATGGAGGGGCCGAATATTTCACCCATGAATTCTCTAACTTCTTCCAAAGTAATGAGATTAAAACTGAGTATAGATACATGGATACGACCCAACAAAATGAGGTAGCATAGCTGAAGAATAGGTGTATTTTATGTGTAAGAGATATGATGAAGGAAATGAATATGCCAAATAGTTATTTGATAGATGAAGCTAGCACTACAACATCCATCATGATCTACATCAATTACACATTATTCCACACCCTATAAATCTTGATACAAAAGAAAACCAAATGTTTCACACCTCAAAGTCTTTGTATGCATATGTTATGTGTTGGTAGTAAGTGAATTAAGAACAAATTTGGATGATAGGGTAGAGAGATGTGTGATCATAGGTATCTAGGTGGGCAAAAAGGGTATAGATGCTATGTTGGAGTTAGACGTCTGCGGAAGCACGCGAATAGCACAAGGAAGAAGAAGTTTGGAGCACAACACACAATGCTGAATGTATTACTAGAGAATGTACAAAGATAAGTAGCCCATTAGGGCAATAGGCGTATATACAAGCCGGGGGAAAAAACCTCCTAAAGAGGAAAAAAAGTGCCCCGGCGGTCCTAGTGTGTTCACACACATCACTACCTAAATATATCAACAAATCCCCCCTGGGAGTGATGCGATGAACAAGGAGTTGACACTCATGTATAAGGAAGTGCCAAGCTATGTGGAAATCACTCCACAAAAGGAAGTAAGCCCAAAGCTTTGCGGAAAGCTTCAAACTTCTCCCTAGGCAGAGCCTTCGTGAAAAGGTCTGCTATGTTCTCCTGCGTGGGCACATATGCCAAGCTGATCTCCCCAACAGAGAACCTCTCCCTAACATAGTGATAATGCACCTCAATGTGCTTAGTGCGAGCATGGAACACAGGGTTCCTCGCAACTGCCAATGCGCTTTGACTGTCAGTGAAGATGGTGTTGGCAGAAGACTGGCCAACACCCAAATCAGCCATAAGGCATCTGAGCCACACACACTCAACAGTCGCTGTGAAAGCTGCCCTATACTCAGCCTCACAACTGTAAGTGGCCACAGTAGGCTGCTTCTTGCTCAACAAAGATATACATGAGCTACCAAGCATGAAGCAAAAACCACTGGTGGACACACAAGTGTCATAGCAACCAGCCCAATCTAAGTTCGAAAAAGCATGCAAATCTGGCAGTAGTGATCCCCCCTTGGGATAAAACAACCCAAGTAGCCAAGTACCACTCAAGTAGCAAAAAATGCGCTTAACCACCTTCCAATGCGTGACTCTTGGGCAATGCATAAACCTGCTCATCTGTGAGACAGCAAATTGAATATTTGG
Organism: Ceratopteris richardii; assembly: GCA_020310875.1. NCBI lineage: Eukaryota > Viridiplantae > Streptophyta > Polypodiopsida > Polypodiales > Pteridaceae > Ceratopteris > Ceratopteris richardii. Next base: position 144,779,656 of record CM035417.1, read on the forward strand.
CCGAGTAATGCATAAGTAAATCAAGCATCCAATAGCGTGCTGATAGAGAACAACATCAAATGCATCTCCAACATCATGAAGACTCAATTGTAAACATGTCTCCATAGGAGTGGCAATAGGCTTATAGTCTTCAAGGCCAAAACGCTGCAATAATGTATCAATATATTTCGTTTTGACAAAAAGCCATTCCACCATCAACTTTCATAAACTGAATGCCCAAATAGTGATGCGAATGCCCCAAATTAGACATCTTAAATGAGGCATGCAAATCAGCCTTGAAATCAGCAATATGCTTCTCAATAGGACCAGTGAGCGGCATGTCGTCAACATAGACAACAATGATCAGAAGCACATCATTAGCACGCTTAACATATAAGGTGCTTTCAGTTGGACTGTTCTCAAAACCATGTGCAACCAGATAGGCATGTATCTTCTCATACCAAGCATGTGGTGCTTGCTTTAAACCATATAATGCCTTCTTTAACCAGCGCACCTGGTTTTCATGCCTTTTCTGCACAAAGCCGCAAGGCTGGAAAACATACACTTCTTCATGCAAGTCACCATTCAGAAATTTTGTTTTAATGTCCAACTGATGTACATTCCAACCATGATGGGCTGGAAGTGCACAAATGCTCCGAACAGTAGTCATATGGCATGTAGGTGCAAAGGTCTCATCAAAATCAATGCCTCTTTCCTGTGCATAACCCTTTGCAACAAGCCTAGCCTTATACCTGTCAACTGTACTATCAGGTTTACGCTTCAACTTATATACCCACTTAGTGCCAATGGGCTTCTTGCCAGGAGGCAAGTCACATAAAGACCATGTACCATTCTTCATTATAGCATCATATTCAGATTGCATAGCAGCCATCCAATTTTCTGAATTTTGTGCTTCATCAAAAGAAACAGGCTCATTCTCATCATAGAGACTAGATGCAGCCATAGCATAGCAATCTGATGCAAAGGAGGCACTATGAGAGCCTGAACGAGTACGATATGACAAAGGTGCATCTAATTTGCTGTCACGCAAAGTCTGCACCATCCATTTTGGCATAGTTTTTGCCTGCTCAATATTAGCTCTCTCATCAACAAGTGCATCATGTAAATCTGCATCAGAAATGGAATGATCTACATCATCATATGAAACTTGCAAAGGCTGAGAAGTTGCCCCATTAGGACCAGCACTAGACTATCCACGTGTAAAAAGAGGCATCAAAGTATCATACATGTCTTTGGAGCTATCAAATGTCTCCTTAGTACATGAAAGCAATGGCTGAATAACATCTTCGACAAAGACAACATCACAGCTAACTAGAAGAGCATGTCATCAACATGCACAACAATGATGAGAAGCACATCATTGGAACGCTTAACATATAAGGTTCTTTCAGTTGGATTGTTCTCAAAACAATGTTCAATCAGATAGGCATGTATTTTTTCATACCAAGCACGTGGTGCTTGCTTTAAACCATATAATGCCTTCAGCCAAAACCAAAAATTGTTTGAAGCACATAAAAACTTTGGACTTTGCTTTCAATGAATATACCCATGCATGCCTGGAAAAATCATCAATGAAAGTCACGAAGTAAAGATAATTTCCAAAAGCGGGTGTTTGGATAGGACTATAGACAACATTGTGAACAAGCTGCAATTTCTAAGTAGCTCAAATTGAACCATCTTTTGGAAAGGAGGAATGCTATATTTTCCCCAAAATACAGCCTTCATAGACATGTTTTTTGCGTGGCTCAAGTTTGGACAAAGAGGACACCCTTTCAGATTTCTATACGCGTAGCAAACTAGCGAAATTCAGATGACCAAAGCATGCATGCCAATGCTTTGCATCTGACATAGCCTGAGAATCATGTATGGCACATGCTGAATCATTCATAGATCTTTCATAGTCTATGAGCTTATATTGCCCATGACATAAAATGCAAGAAGTTATAATCATGTCACCATTTGACAGACATGAACTGTACATCTGCCATCAACAATTTTCACAACCAAGCCAATCTTGGCTAATGCGGAAACTGATAACAGATTTTCTTGATCGCTGGCACAAATAGAGCATCTGACAATGTGAAAGAACTACCATCAACAGTAGTCAGAATGATTTTACCAACTCCCATGATAGGATAAGAGGAGTTGTTGGTGCATGTGATAGTATTCCCTATAGGGGCAGGCTCAAGTGAAGTGAAGAAAGTGTGCTGCGAGGTAATATGTTTGGTTGACCCACTATCAAAGTACCAAACATCTAAGTCTATTGCAGACATACATTGCTTATGAGAAGATGGATCAAAACTGCAAACAGTAATAAACACCCGTTCTTCATTTTGCAAAAGATTAGTGGACTCTGTTTTTGGTGTAGAGGCCTCTGCAACAACCATTCCGGCCTCTTTTTTCTTTGCCTCTTTTGCAGCCAGGTTTGGATAGCTCTTTTGACATGATCATTTTCTTTTCGATAATTGCAAAACAATTTTTGCTTTTCTGATTTCTTCTCATCTTTGTCTTCCTTCTTTGAATGTGTGACATTTATAGATTTTTGCTTACTAGTAGATGAGCTCCATTTACCTTTGCCCTTCTGACTAGCCAGGAAAGCTTGATCTGCAACACACATAATAGACTTGTTCTACCTAGACTGATCTTCTCACAACATAATAGAAACTAGCTCTTCAAATGTCAAGGCATTTGGATTGCCTTTCATCATGAAACAAAGAGTAGAACTAAAACTCTTATATGAATCAGGAAGACCATTCAGAATGGTCTGCACAAGTGAGCTATCTGGTACAACTTTATCAACAAAAATCAACTATTCCTTCAAGTCTTTGATCTTTGTTAGAAAAATTTCCATAGAATCACCTTCATTCATATGCTCACTCTCGAACTGTTTTCGGAGGTAAGCAACACGAGCCTCATTCCTAGCCTGATACAATGCGGTAAGTGTATCCCAAGCATCCTTAGTTGTTCTGCAAGGGTGAATGTGAGGAATAATGGCACATTTGATAGGCAAGGCTATCAATGCATGTGCCTGAGAATCTCTACCATCCCAAGGAATTTGCTCTACAGTAGCTGCAGTAGAAATCGTAGCACGAACAGTAGTATGAAGAATATCAGCATCTTCAATGCCATCTGCATCAGCTTCAATACATGTATTTGCAAGTGTAATAGGACGTTTTTCAACACCCTACACAATGTCCCATAATCCTTTTGCAACCAATACATGTCACATCATATAAGCCCACAATGGGTCATTGGTACCATCCAACTTATCCTCAACAACCAACATACAGAACACATCACTGCTTTCAACCATGGCCACTAACTAAAAGACCCTGATGCACAAAAATGACTATATCTGAAAAAGTTGAATAGAACTACCCTGACGAGTTCTATTAGACCTGTAGTAGACTTCGAGACACTTATACTGGAGAACCAAAACCTATATATATCTTTGGCACAAAAAGATGAAATAGCCTACAGAAGCATTGTGATAGTGCATTCAAAGGCCAAAATGAGCTGAGATCCCAATTTTGGCACCATACAACAAAGCCGTTTTGATCTCCTAATCACTTTGATTATGCTCATCAAATTTTGTGCGATTCTAAGACTGTGTCCGAAGGGGTGACGATGATGTCCTAGATGAAGCGTCGACCTGCTCTCATACTAATTGTTGGAGCTAGACATCTGTGGAAGCACTCGAACAACACAAGGAATAAGAAGAAGCTTGGAGCACAATGCACAATATTGAATCTATTACCACTAGAATGTACAAAGATAAGTAACCCGTCAGGGCTATAGGTGTATGTACAAGATGGGGGGAAAAACCTCCTAAAGAGGGAAAAAATTACCTCGGCCATCCTAGTGTGTTCACATACATCACTACCTAAATATATCAACAAGTACTCCTAAGTGTGTTCATAGAAATCATTATCAAAACATGCTAACAATCCTTTTAGAAGTGATGTAACATCAATTAATGTGAACTACGGTCAATCCAGAAAAGAGAGTAAGCCCAAATCTTTGCGAAAAGCATCAAACTTTCAACATTATCATGTGCAACACATATGCCAAATTTATCTCTCCAACAAAGATTCTCTCCCTAGCATAATGATAGTGCACCTCAATTTGCTAAGTGCGAGCATGGAACATTGGATTTCATGCAATTCCCAATGCACTCTTATTGTTTGTAAATATGGTGACTGTAAAAGTCTGACCAAGACTCAAGTCATCCATAATGCATCTTGGCCATGCACACTTCATAGTGGTTGTGAAAGCTACTCTATAATTATCCTCAAAACTAGAAGTGGCCACAATAGGTTGCTTCTTGATCCACAAAGATATGTATGGGTTACCATGTATGAAGCAAAAACCATGTGTGCACATGAGCTTCATGACAAGAAGCCCAATTTTAGTAAAAAAGCATGTAAATATGGCGATACTAATGCCCCCTTGGGACAAAACAAACCATGTTGATGGGTACTTGATAAGTAGCAAAAGATATGGTTAATTTCTTACTAGTGCTTAACTTTGGGCTTTACATAACTTTGTACATCTGAGAGATGTAAAACTAAATATCATGTCAAGTGATGCATACATAAACTAGGCATCCAACAACTTGCTGATAGAGACGACCATCAAATGCATCTCAATCATCATGAAGACTAAATCATAAACGTGTTTCAATGAGAGTGGCAATAGGTGGAACATCTTCAAGGCTAAAATGCTATAATAAAGTGTCAATTTATTTGCTTTTACACAAGGTGATGCCTTCATCAATTTGCATAAATTGAATGCCTAGACAATTACGAAGATCCCCAAATCTAACATGTCAAAAGGGAGTGCAAATCAGCCCTAAAATCAGAAGTATGTAGCTCATTAGGACTAATGAGAAGATAAACAACAAAGATAAGAAGTGTATCATATGCATGCTTTACATAGAAGGTGCTTTTAGTTAGATTATTCTAAAATCCATGTGCTATTACGTAGGTATGTCTCTTCTCACACCAAGTACATGGTGCTTGCTTTAATGCATAAAATGCATTCTTTAACCTGCACACTTTGATTTCATATCTTTTTTACACAAAACCATGGGTTGAATAACATACACTTCTTCATGCAACTATCCATTCAAGAACATAGTTATGATGTCCAACTATTTTTTATATTCCAACCATTAAATGTTACGAATACTTTTCATTTGACACAAAGATCCAAAAGTCTCATTGAAATCTATGCATTTTTCTTTGGCATAACCTTTAGCTACAAGCCTATTGTTGAGGTTGTATCAAGGAACGACCAAGAACCCTCACCACCTTGCATGGAAGCAAGAAGGAAAGCTCAAGAGTGACTCTCCTCTCATCCACCCCTACCTCCCACATGTTCAAGCCATTGGCAATAGCCCCATGCTTTGCCACATGCTTGAAAACAAGGAGAATAGGGAGTCAAGGATCCTAGTCCATGAGGAAAATACAAGAGAATACTATTATCCTACTCATGCAAAGGAGAGACATGCATAGGCACACACACACCACTCTCACACACTCACAAAGACAACAATACATGTAAATGTAACAAGTCTTGGAGTAAATGAGAGCTTCTTGCATTGATAAATGATCTTACATGAAAGCACGTCGACCAAACGCTCCCCTTTACAAGAAATGAGCCTATATTTATAGGCTAAGCACATTCTCCCATGTGCTCTTTTTGACTAGTCAAAAAGGAACATGTGCTCATATCTATCTAAATCTTTGTAAATATTCTCTAACAACCCACTCTAAAGAAATGAAAGTGTGGGGAACTTCTACGTGGGATTTTATACATGTGTGCCAAAAAGCTATTTTATTTGAGAGGCTTCAAAACCATAGCCTAAGGGAAATATCAAAAAGGGCTTAGGAGAGTATTCATGTTGACATCTCCTAAATACAAAAAAAGGGTATTTTTATGAGGGCCAAAGGGTGCCTTTGCATGAGGAAATTGTGGGCAACCCTTAAAACAACACCTATCCTTATAACAATCAATACAACCATCATTCTTACTTTTCAACCTATATACACATTCAGTGCCAATGGCCTTCTTGCCAAAAGATGAGAAGCTAAAAGACTAAAGGACCACTCTTAATAATATCATCATATTTAGATTATGTAGCAACCATCCACTTTAATTTTGTGCTTCATCAAAGGAAATAGAGTCATTCTCATTATAATGGCTAGAGACAACTACTAGATAACAATCAAATGCAAAGGAAACACCATTGAAGCTCAAGAAAACATGCATGTAACCCAATATCTCTCAAAGTCCACACCAACCATCTTGGCATAGATATTGCCTCATTGATATCTACTTTTTCATGACTAAGTGCATAATAAATATCTATATTAGAAATGGAATGATGTGTGTCATATGACATTCATTGGGTGTGAATGACCTTTTAGATGAGGTGGATTTATTCACCACATGGAAATATGTGGTGTAATTCACATATAGTAGAGAGAGAGAGAGAGAGTCTATGAGAGTCCCAGGTGTGAGTATACTAGGAGGGTGCTTGGCAATTGGGTGGAGAATCGAAAGTATTTTTCTCTGTGTGTGGAGGTCGGCTAAGCTTGAGGTGATGATAAAAGGAGTGATGTAGCAAAAAGGGATCAATGTAATAGTGGTATCAAAGCGATCACGTAGATATTGGGAACTTAACCTAGGTCACAAGGATGAAAGGTGCACCATATACCCAAGAAGCCATGCCTCTATGATGAGAATTACACACGCCCATCTTGTTATCTATCATCACCTGAAGCATGCTAGAAAGAACAAGCAAAAAGGATGATAGGGTGGCTTCTTGTTCTTGTTCTTGTTCTTCTTCTTGGAAATTGACTTCTTCAACCTTTCATGTGTATATGTAGTAAAAGAAAAGCATGTTTGCACAAAGAAGGAACTAAAATCTTTGCCACTTTGCACAATGGCACATGAGCTAGCAAATATACCCATGCGATTTCGACATGTGCAAGATCAGAAGCAGGAATTTGGACTTGTATTAGTACAAGTTGGTGTTGGACAAGCATGCTTGAAAGAACTTGGAGAGGCTTGTAGGAGGTAGAAAAGTGCGTTTCGAAGCGACGAAGTTTGGTCTAGCCAACCGGCACAAGACCAACCCTTGAGCTTATGGAGATTCAAGTAGACCTTATAGACATGCAATAAGTGCAAAGAAATGCACTATGTACTTTGGAGCATCAAGGAGAAGGAGTCGATACAAAACAGATAGGTTTGCACGTGGACTAGCTCAAAAACCTTACTATCTATGGAAGAGACAATGAACTTCAAATGCCCATAGCAACCAACGTGATTACAATTAGAAAAAAAACCTTTTATGGGTGTGATACACATAGGATTGAGTGTATATAATGCACAAAAGTATAAGGAATAGGCAAAATATGCTATAGGAATGAATGAGACACTCAATGGTGGTACCTCCTATTTTTCAGGAATACGTAGAGATTGATCCCGAGACAAAAAAATTGAGATTTCTCCCAATCTACTGAACCAAATGTTATGAAAATTTATAGGCATAAACTAGACACTAATAACTTTCCAATGACGATCATGCACTCAATTTGGAGCTTTGGAGAGAGAGTAGCAACCTCTGCAAGATTACTGTTGGCGAAGAAGATGATGCAAAAAATTGAAGGAGCAAGACAATGATGGTCACAAGTGTATGTATATTGCTTCCATGTATTGTACAAGTGATTTGAAGTCTTTATATAGACTCTAGGAGTGTTCCACGACTTCTACAAGTGGATCTTGAATTCAAATGAAGGTGGGAATGGTTGTTGAAGGGAATCAATTCACTTTCCTACAATCTAGGAAAAGTGAAGATCTAGTTTGATCTACTTTTAGGTGATTGATTGCTTGATTGAATGCAAATCGACCACCAAAAATTCGTGGCATTTAGGCTCTCTTTTTATCCTTGTACATGTGTAAAGATCAAGGCTTTTACAATGGTAAATGACCATAAAAAATCTCTCAAAAAATACAATAAATGAGCATAGATAAAAGACTCTCCAACGGATATTCTTTCGATGAGATAGCCTTTGATGTAGATCAAATCCACCTCAAGCATAGTGTAAGCTTGATGTTCCAACAACTCCCCCTCAAGCTAAAGTATGTTTGAGTCTTCATTCTCTGATAGGTTGAACACCTGCCATAGCTTTGAATCTACAAAGCTTTTTTCCATCAAGTGCATTCGTCCTCATATCTGCTACTTGCTTTTCAATAGGAACAAAAGAAATGTCAATCTCCTTTGCCATGAGCTTCTCCCTGAGGAAGTGGTAATGCACCTTTATGTGTTTGGTTCTTGCATGGAAAATAGGGTTTGCTGCTAGATGCATGGAACTTACATTATCTCCAAATATGTGAGGTTTGGAACTCACGAGTCCCAAATCTATATACAATGCCTTTAACCATATTGCATCTTGAGTTGCTATGGTCATACCTCTATACTCTGCTTCCGTCGAGGATAAAGCAACTGTTGGTTGCTTCTTGGAACTCCATGATACTAGCTTCGAACCTGCAAATGTTAAGTAACCAGAAGTACTTCTTCTATCATCCTTAGGTCTTGCCCAATCTGCATCTGAATAGATTTTGATATCCAAATCTGAAGAGTAAGGATAGAATATACCTTCATTGATTGTACCTTTGAGATACTTAAGTACTCTCTTAGTTGCATCCATGTGTGGTCTTCTCGGTGAGTGCATGAACTGACTAAGCACTCTAACACTATATGAGATGTCTGCCCTTGTATGAGTAGCATATATCAAGCTACCTACCAAGCTTTGATACTCTTTAATGTCTTCAATTTTCTCACCTTCATAAACACTAAGTTTACGATTCATCTCCAAAGGTGTACCTGCAGGTTTAGTGTTCTCCATTTTGAACTTGAGAAGTAGATCCTGAATGTATCTTCTCTGATTCAAATACATTCCTTCATCTATGTATATTACCTGCATACCTAGGAAATATGTGAGCTCACCTAGGTCACTGATTTTGAACTCCTCTTGCATGTGTCTCTTGATCCTTTGAATGCCATTTAGATCATCACCTGTCACAATAATATCATCTACATATACACATAGATAGATAACCTCATCATGATCCCTTTTGATGAATAGAGAAGGATTTGAGTTGCTTGGTCTAAACCCTTGATCTTGAAGGTATGTAACCAACTTGTAATTCCAAGCTCTGTATGTACTAAGTCCAATAAGTTGTTGTGGATGTAGCCTTTGTGGTTGAATGATTGTCTTTGTGCCCTCCCAATCTGATATGCATCACACCTGTTGATCATGTGTTGCTTTGATATGTTCGGTAGTCCTAGTACACTTTGATCCCTGCATATATCCTTCAAGGTTCTTTCATTCACATGAGCAAGTCTCTTATGCCACAATTCAAGCTCACTTAGGGTTTGAGACCCAAAAGTGAATAGAGCTATGTTCTTGGTTTCTCCTACTTCAAAAGTAAAGAGCCTACCATGGTTCTCACCTCTAGCTATCTTCTTGAAGCCTTGACATGGATCTTCCACAAAAGCTCTATGTTGGGTGAACCTAATTTACAAGCCTTTTTCAACTATTTGGCCTACACTTATTAGGTTTTTAGTGATAATGGGTACATAGAGAACCTTACTTAGAATGTTTGTCCTACGATTGAAAGCTTTGACATTACCAATCTTCTCCACATTGTGCTTTGTGTCATCCCCTATTTGCACTTCATGTCTATGCTTTGGACTTTCCAAATCAGATAGAAGAGCAATGTTGCTTGCAACATGATTCGAACATCCTAAATCTATGTAGAACAAATGATAATCTTCTTTACCTTCTTTGTGACTTAGATTCATGAGAAGCAATGAGTCTTCATGCGGTTGATATTCTGAATAATTGTTGTAGTCCCTTCTATTATAGCCTCTATTGTTATTGTTGAAGTTGTGTCCACCTCTACCTCTATTGCTACCATATCCACCTCTTCCAATTCCTTTTTGGGTTTTCCCATTAAACCAACAATTTTGAGTGGTGTGGTTGGTCTTATCGCATATGGCACAAGGTTGAACACTCTGACCTTTGGCTTTGTCATGCTTTGGTTCTTTCTTCTTCCCTTTCCACTTGCTCTTGCTTGCGAAGTTGGCTTGGGAAGTCTCTTCTTCATCTTCTTCCTTCTTCTTGCCTTTCTGCTTCTTATCCTTCTTATTTGCATATAGAGCACTAGTTGAATTACCATGATAGGAGTTACCTTCCTTTATGCTATTGTTGGCCTCTTGATTGAAGAGTTGTCCAAGAAAGATGTTGAAGTCTGGAGTTTGCACATCCATGATGAGATCATAAGCTGTCGTGAAGGATTGCCATTGCTTATCACTTTGAATGCCGTGGAGAATTTGCCTCATGATAGCCTCTTCTTCAATCAGCTCTCCAATGGATGCTAATTGATCCACAACCTCCTTGACCTTGGTAACAAACTCTGTGATGGGTTGTTTAGGTGTCTTCTTCATTTGGTTGAACTCGTTCCAAAGATGATTCTTTCTTGCTTTGGTACTAGCAAAAAAGAAAGTCTCGAGGGCATCCCAAGTCTCTTGAGATGTCTTGCATCCTCTAATGTGTGGTAATAGAAAGTCAGAGATAGATTTTAGTATGTATGACCTTTCTTGAGCATCCCTTGCACACCAAAGTGTGAGCTTATTTGTCTCTTCTTGTGTAGGTCCTCCTTTGGATCTTGGAATAGGCATAGCTTCATCACCTGCTACAATTCCATAAAGATTTCTACCTTGCAAATAGGCCTCCATTTTGATTTTCCAAGCCGCATAGTTGTGTCGATCAAGCTTCTTGATGATTGAGGGAAAGCCGTGACCCATCTTGATCTAGCTCTGATACCATTGAAAGAACTTGGAGAAGCTTGTAGGAGGTAGAAAAGTGCGTTTCGAAGCGACAAAGTTTGGTCTAGCCAACCGGCACAAGACCAGCCCTTGAGCTTATGGAGACTCAAGTAGACCTTATACGCATGCAATAAGTGCAAAGAAATGCACTATGTACTTTGTCGCATCAAGGAGAAGGAGTCTATACAAAATAGATAGGTTCGCACGTGGACTAGCTCAAAAAACTTACTATCTATTGAAGAGACAATGAACTTCAAATGCCCATAGCGACCAGCATGATTACAGTTATAAAAAACCCATTTATGGGAGTGATACACATAAAGTTGAGTGTATATAATGCACAAAAGTATAAGGAATAGGCAAAATATGCTATATGAATGAATCAGACACTCAATGGTGGTACCTCCTATTTTTTAGGAATATGTAGAGATTGACCCTAAGACAGAAAAACTAAAATTTCTCTCAATATACTGAACCAAATGTTATGAAAATTTATACACATAAACTAGACGCTATTATCTTTCCAATGAGCTAACTTTCACTCAATTTGAAACTCTAGAGAGAGAGAGAGCATCAGCCTCTGCAAGATTACTATTGGTGAAGAAGATGATGTAGAAAATTGAAGGAGCAAGACAATGATAGTCACAAGTATATGTATATTGCTTCCATGTATTGTACAAGTGATTTCAAGTCTTTATATAGATTCTAGGAGTGTTCCAGTACTTCTACAAGTGGATTTTGAATTCAAATGAAGGTAGGAATGGTTGTTGGAGGGAATCAATTCACTTTCCTACACTCTAGGAAAAGTGAAGATCTAGTTTGATCTACTTTTAGGTGATTGATTGCTTGATTGAATGCAACTCAACCACCACAAATTTGTGGCATTTAGGCTCTCTTTTTATCCTTGTACATGTGTAAAGTTCAAGGCCTTCACAATGGACCATCAAAAATCTCTCAAAAAATACAATAAATGAGCATAGGTAAAAGACTCTCCAACGGATATTCTTTCGACACGATAGCCTTTGATGTGGATAAAATCCACCTCAAGCATAGTGTAAGATTGGTGTTCCAACAATGCTTTCTTATCATGTTTTTGGGAGCCACATAGTTGAGAGGAAAGGATTAAAAAGGGAAACTTCAAACGAGAATCGAAATAGACAAGAGAAATGCAGATGGGATGCATGTGTTGCATACAAAGAGTCTATGAATGAAGAGCATCCCTTCCATGAACTTTCTAGTATTGTGGTTCGAAAGTGAAAGAGGATGGAGCTCCATGCTAATCATCGGTATTACTATTTCAATTTTCAAAGGGTCTGAATTTAAGAGAAGGAACAAAGGGTTTGCGGGCCAAGCCCTTTGAGGGAAATCACAAGTATGGAAAGTATGAGATATATACTCTCATTTTCATTCAAGCACTCCCTCAAAACACAAGAAAACATAAGTTTTCAGTATTTCCTAAATAGGCCTCTTCCATGATTTTTGTATAATTTATAGGAGCTATTTTGGTAAGTAGCCATTTTGGTAAAGGGAAATGAAGAGGGATTTTCTATAGATTAGTGGGAAAAAGCCTGCACACATATAGCATAGTGCATAGACTTCCACTTAGAATTGAGAAATTCAAAAATTGTTTTAGTGTGATGGGAGTTTGAAGCTCCACAAACCCCCTTCCATCACTGTTTGAGAAAAATTTCTAGCACTTAAATCAAGTAAATTCCCATTTTGGGGGAGGGAAAAAGAGGTGCATTAGGTATGGATGGATGGGAAAAGAATAGATATACTATGAGATGTCATCTGGACTTTCCTCTGGAATCATTAGATTCATGAAAGCGATTAGTTAAGGATGAAATTTGCATCCTCAAAAACCCCCTTTTCGTTGTTTTTGAAAAAAATTTCAAGTGCTAATTCTAACAGATCTCTATTTTTGAGAGCAAGAAAAGAGATAGTTTGAGATGATTCCCATGGTGTAGTGCATACATACATGATGTATGGTATATGTGTTACCATAGGCAATTAGAAAATCCAAGAAAAAAACATTAGGAATGGATAAGAAGCTTGCTAAAATATCCCAATTAATGTTTTTTAATAAAGTTAAAATCTTGATTTATGCTACATTTGGGGAGCAAATTAGCATGCAAGATGGCAGGATTGGAAAATCTGAAAATATGCCAAAGCATCTTCATATATTACTATAGCCCAAGCATGAGCACCACCTCCTTTACTTGCCAATGTGTGGAGATGGGAGGAGGATATGAAGATTGTGAGCAATTGTGGTGAGCAAATGTGAGTGATGAGCACATAGATGCACACACACACACACACAAGGCAAGATAACAAAGATATGAACAATGGAAGCATTGATTCTCAATAACTCGATTACACTCTTCAAGAAGCTCTCTCTCTAACTTGCTAACCTCAAAAATGCTAACCTCAATTAACTAGCCTAAAAAATGAACTCTCTAGTTCTTTTTATATTTTTTTGACTAATTTTGGCCCTCTCGAGAGCTAGAGTCCAACCTAGTTAAAAATTAGGTTCCAGGGCTCATTTGAGGGCTCAAACGAATTCTAAAAATCATGAGAATCGGTATTGGTGGATACTTCTAATACTCCTCAAGCTTGAGCACTCAACTTGAACAAAATGGAGTTTCATAAATGTGAAATGATATTTACAATGGTTTTTAGTGATAAAAAATAGTGATTTTTTACATGTGGAGTGTATATGGAGAGGGAGTGGTTTCCACCATCCTATCTCATCCCCATCTCGATTGAAATTATGGATCATCTACATTGTTTTACATTTTTCTTTGTATTTCTCATTTTTCTTTTGTTTTAATTTGAAACATGTTTAGCATGTGCTAAGTTGTTGGCATTTTTTATCATCTACAAGGATTCAAAACTTCTTCTTTGTAAGATATGGATATTTTTGGTGCTTGATAAGATAAGCTCTTGCCTTTTAAAGGTTCTACAACCTAAGAACAACCCCAAGATAATAACATCAAAAGGATATTTAATGTTTGTGCCACACAAATTTACAAAAGAAGTATACAAGAACAAATGAACATGAAGAACATGACTATACGATGTATACAAGCTAAGATAATGAATAGAAGAATAATGAAAAACATAAGAGCCTCGTGCACAACATTACCATGATCATAAATGAATCTACAAGCCGCTCACAATACCATCATCCTAAATGAATCTACAAGCCACTTGCAATACCATCATGCCAAATGAATCTACAAGCCACTCACAAGAGATCGACACTTAGATGAAGATTTGGGAAATCCTAGAGAGACTATCTGTATCAACCGAAGCTAGGAAAACCAATTGGTGAATTAGTTAAACAACTTGAGGAAGAAACCTAGTATCAACATTACTGAATTCATTTTAAACGTGAAGTAACTTAGTGATGCTCTTGGCTCCATAGTTTGTCGCATAGATAAAGATAAACTAATTTCTTATACCCTCAATGGTTTGAGCAATGATGAGGACTAGACGTAATTTACCACATTTCTATATATTAAAGGTGATCTACTTGATTTTGAATAGTCATTGGCTTTTATGGCTGTTGAAGAAATGAAAACTAGAGGCTCCAAAGCAAATGGCAATGAGGCCAAAGTATTCTATGTAGGTGAAGGAAGAGGACAAGCCAAAGAAAAAAGAAGACAACGAAGAGGCCAAGGATGTGACTCAAATCAAGAATAAGGAGGGAAATCATCACACCAAATAGGAAGAGGAAGGTATAAAGGTAATGGAGGAAGGTAAAAACGAGTTAAGAGACAACAATTCTGAAGGATGCTACATATGTGTAAAGTATGGGCACTTTGCTAGGGATTGCTACCAAAGAGAGAATGGAAACTCAACTCAACATATGGAGATGGCTGATTACAAAGCTTAAAGGGACAACACATGGTACATAAATAGTGGTTATATCAATCATATGAGTTGTAACAAGGATTTCTTCTCAAACTTGCATGTACCATCCACCAAAGAGTAAGTGGAAAGATGTGATGATAGTGCCATTGCTCATGTTGGTGATGTGATGGTAGATGGATCTCCAAAGGCAAAATCCATGTTCGAATCATAACTAAAAACCTAGTTCTTGTGGGTCATCTTCCTCTTTTTCTATGATTGAATGCAGGTCACAAGGATGGGAGGCGCACCATGAACACAAGAAGCCATGCCTCTATGATGACAATTACACATGCCCATCTTGTTATCTATCATGAGGTGAAGCATGCTAGAAAGAACAAGTAGAAAGGAGGATAGAGTGGCTTCTTCTTCTTGGAAATTGACTTTTTCAATCTTTCACGTGTATCTATAGTAAAAGAAAAGCATGCTTGGGGAAAGAAGGAATCAAAATCCTTGCCACCTTGCACAATGGCACATGAGCTAGCAAATATACCCATGTGATTTCCACATGTGTGCAAGCTCACAAACAGGAATTTGGACTTGTATTAGTATGAGTGGGTGTTGGACAAACATGCTTTCTTGGCATGTTTTTGGGAGCCACACAATTGAGAGGAAAGAAGTAAAAAGGGAAACTTCAAGTGAGAATCGAGAATAGATAGGAGAAATGCAGATGGGATGCATGTTTGAACCCAGGTCACAAGGATGGGAGGTGCAACATATAGTAGTTTTGGCCCTCTCCAGACCTAGTATTTGACAAGGGCTTATTTGAGGGCTCAAACAAAGTCTAAAAATCATGAAAATTGGTATGTTGATACTTCTAATACTCTTCAAGGTCGAGGACTCCTTAGCTTGAACAAAATGGAGTTGCTCAAATGTGAAATGATATTTACAAAGGTTTTTAGTGATCAAAATCACTGTTTTTTACATATGGAGTGTATATGGAGAGAGGGTGGTTTCCATCATCCTATCTCAACCCCATCTAGATTGAAATTATGGCTACATCTACATTGTTTTACATTGTTTTGTGTTCTTGTCATTTTTCTTTTGTTTTAATTTGAAACATGTTTAACATGTGCTAAGTTGTTGGCATTTTCAATTGTCTACAAGGCTCTTCTCCTTTGTAAGATACAGATATTCTGATGCTCGATAAGATAAGCTCTTGCATTTTTAGGGTTTTGCAACCTAAAAACAATGTCGAGAAAATAACATCAAAAGGATATTTAATGTTTTTGCCACACAAACTTACAAAAGAATTATACAAGAACAAATGAACATGACGAACATGATTATACGATGTAAGCAAGCTGAGATAATGAATATAAGAATAATTAAAAGCGTAAGAGCCTGGTGCACAACAATACCATCATCATAAATGAATCTACAAGCCACTCACAATACCATGATACTAAATGATTCCAAAAGCCACTCACAATACCATCATTCTAAATGACTCTACAAGTCATTCACAAGAGATCTCCACTTAGATGAAGATTTGGGAAATCCTAGAGAGACTATCTATATCAACCGAAGCTAGGAAAACCAATTGGTAAATTAGTTAATCAACTTGAGAAAGAAAGCTAGTATCACCGTTAATGAATTCATGTTAAAAGTGACGCAACTTAATGATTCTCTTGGCTCCATAGTTTGTCACATAGATGATGATGAACTAGTTTCTTATACCTTCAAAGGTTTGAGCAATGATGAGAAGTGGAGGTAATTTACTAGATTTTTATACGTTAAAGATGATCTACTTGATTTTGAATAGCCCTTGGCTTTTATGGTTGTTGAAAAAATGAATATTGGAGGCTCTAAAGCAAAGGGCAATGAGGCCAAAGTATTCTATGTAGGTGAAGGAAGAGGACAACGTAGGGAAAAAAGAAGACAAGGAAGAGGCCAAGGATGTGACTCAAATCAAGAACAAGGAGGGAAATCATCACACCAAATAGGAAGAGGAAGGTATAGAGGTAGTGGAGGAAGGTAAAATGAGCTAAGAGACAAGAACAATTCTGAAAGATGCTACATATGTGGAAAGTATGGGCACTTTGCTAGGGATTGCTACCAAAGAGAGAAGGGCAACTCAACATATGCAGATGGCTGATTACAAAGCTTAATGGGACAACACATGGCACATAGATAGTGGTTATATCAATCATTTGAGTTGTAACAAGGAGTTCTTCTCAAACTTGCATGTACCATCCACCAAAGAGTAAGTGGAAAGATGTGATGATAGTGTCATCGCTCATGTTGGTGATGTGATGATAGATGGATCTCCAAAGTCAGAATATTTGAAAGATCTGCTCCATGTTCCAATAATAACTTAAAACCTAGTTTTTGTGAGTCATCTTCCTCTTTTTCTCTGCCTGCAAGTACTAAAGAAAGAGATTATTCAAATAAAAAAAGTCACATGGAACACATTTTGAGAGGTTTATAGATCACCAATCTTTAAGAAGATTTTAATTTCGTTGAATGTAAGTCGAAGTGGAGAAATCTTTCTGACAATGCAAAAACTACAAAAGAGGCTTGGAAAGTTTGGTCACATTGTATGAGACTAATACCAAGGCAATGGAATTGCAACTCAAGAATAAGCTGCATACACTGAAGGAAAAGAGCATGTGTGACTACACCATAAAAATCAAAAGCATATGTGAGTCACTTGCATCTATTGGCATCAATGTAGATGATGATAATAAGGTTGAAGTGTGGGGGTTTAGGAGCTACTTATAAGCAATTCATAATTTCTATTCAAACCAAGGAGAAAATTCTAAATTTTGTTGATATCATATCCATGTAGATAATTGAATAAAAGAACATTGGTGAAGAATGAACCTCCTAAGGAAAAGCTTGTTCTTATTAGGTATTCTACTCTTGTAGAGGAAGAGGTCAAGGGAGAGGCTTTGTAAGTGGGAGAGTAAAGAATAATTAGAACCAAGATCAATAGCAAACTAATGTGAGAGGTAGAGGATAGATTCATGGCAAGGGGAGCCAAAGAGGTTGTAGAAATCTCAAAAAAAATGGTTCACATAATGATAGTAAGGGATGTGGAATTGTGGTAGACCTAGTCACTTTGAACGTGATTGCAAGTTGAAGAATAAAAATAGATGAAAGCAACAAAACAATTATGCATCCACAAGTGTAAATTATTCAAAGAAATTGTTCATGGTCCAACATCACATGATGAATACAATGTCTACTGATGTTCCGAAATTTAAATTTAATGTTTGGTATATTGATTTAGGTGCTTCGAATCACATGATGAGCCGTGCAAAATTTTTTAGTAGTTTGCAAAAATTACTAGTTCCTAGACTTGCTGAAACACATTATGATACGTCCCATCAAATCATCGAGCATTCAAGGAACATAGCACTATCCAGGCATAATGGGAAGGTAAAACATCTTTCTGATATACTCCATGTTCCCAATATAACAAAGAACCTAATTTTTTATCGGCAAATGGTTGCCAAGGGATTACAAGTCACATTCAATTTTGATATTTTATACATGGAAGAGTACAAACACACTAGAAGGCGGATCATCAAAGGTAGAAAAGTTGGTAGGATGTTTACCTTGAATACGAAAATTCTTGGGATGAATGCAACCATGTTTGCAAAAGATGTACGTGTTATTGCTGACATAGAGATATGGCATAAGTGAATTGGACATCCAAATCTGTAAAGGCTAGATTTGATGCATTCAAAGGAGCTTGTCAATGGGATACCAAATTTAAAGGTCCCAAAGATGCATAAGTTATGTGAAACATATCAATTTGGTAAATAGTCAAGAGCATTGTCTCCACATGGCAAGCATGTTAGTGAGAATGTGCTAGAGTTAGTGCATATAGATGTTTGGAGTCCTACAAGACCACATCTATGGGTGCTTGCAAGTTTTATGCCACTTTCATTGATGACCACACACAGGAAGTATGGATATACCTCATGAAGGAGAAGAGTGAGGTGTCTAGTCACTTTCACAATTTGAAGGTTATGATGAAAAAGAAAACATTGAAGTATGTTCAAACATTAAGATTTGATGGAAGAGGTGAATTGTAGCACTTCCACAATCACAAGCTGCCCCCAATCACAAGCTTCCAATCACTCAGAAATAGTAGAAGAGATAAAAGGAAAACTTTGCACAAGAAAAGAGAAAATATGATGCAACAAGTAGACAAGTTGTGATGTAGAGAAGGAGAAGATTTGGTAATATAGATTTGAATCACAATTGATCTTGCAAAAAACCTTGGTGATGAAGCCTCAACCTTTGGGCCACCCGTAAGCTAACACAATCTCATTCATACTCACACTCTCCATCTCACTGTCACTCACAGTCTCACTCTCAATCACAATTGCAAGGTAATCCTCTGATTTTTCGCCTCGTCTTGCACAAGAGAATGATCTTCTCCAAAGATAGTTGACCATTCCTCCTCAAGGAAGTGCATGGTCTGCCAAATTTAGCAAAGGTCTCACCTCTCCATGTTGCATGGAGATCTTTCATAAAAAGCATGTGTTTTAGTGGTTTGTTGCTCTCTTTTGCAGCACCTACCAAAAGTAGAAGAAATACCAACAAAAAGAAATATCCATCGATATCCACAATATGCATGAGAACAAGTATGCATCAAAATCATGGATTGGATAATAATAGAGAAGCCTAATTTTTTTTTTAGGTGTTGGAAAAATCGACAGTTTTCTAAGCCTTGTAACACAAAAACAGTATGGAATTCCAAGATGATTGTGTGAGAGGCAAAAAATTTTAGCGCTTCAATCTTCACAATAGTTTAAGAGACACCTTGGGTCCAAATCCACCTCAAAATATTCGTTTTGAGTCTTGCAAGCTTAGAAATTCTAGAGAGAGAATAAAATTAAGACATTGTCTTATAGTGAATAAACTCTTCAACCTCAAACAAGGTACTTAAAACAAGATTCACAAATTTTCTATAGAGACACTTTTACTCTCCTATGGGTGCTCTACCTTCCTCTCATAAAACATACTTCCTAAGCCTTTCATCTTCATGTTCAATTTTCAAGAAGAAAACTTTATGCAAATAAGGTTTAGCAAGAGAACATAAAAAACGTCATCCCTAGATTTTTTTTATATGCTTAAAATGAACTAATTTTTCATCCTAGATATTTTCCACACATTTTATGATAGAATAGGTATCAAATTAATTCAATATTTTTCTAAAAGGCATTGAGTTCAAACGTAATTTTAATGCAGGTACATACCACAAAAGAATTGCATTGGTGAATGAAAAAATAGACATATTGCAAAAATAGCCAGAGCCTTGATGGCTGAGAAGAGTATGCCTCATTGTTATTGGGAAGAAGTTGTGTACAATGTTGTATGAATGTAAACAACCAAACTTATCACATATGAAAGTTTTAGTTGTATTTAGATGAGTTGAGAGGTTTGTAGATAAATTTCAATGCCAAGGGATACTTTGTGGAGAGTGCAAAGGAGGGATCGTAGAATGTAGGTAGAGGCAATGAGAAAAGAATCTTCGCATTGGAAGTTAGGCCTAACCCTAACCACATAGTCATAAAGTGTACAAAGGATTAAAGATATGGAGAAGAGATGGTAGGTAAGTGGAATACCACGCTTCCATAGTCATTGATTGGAGCATCTATGTGAGGCTTCCCAATTAGACAATCAAACTAGACTAACATTCAAGAAGTGCAACCAGGTAAGTTATCACCCCCTTGACTTTATACACATATATATGAGGGCCAACAAAGAAAATTTCAAATGGAGGTAATAGGAATTTTGTGACATTTATTGATGTTTGTACAATGATGACATTTCTACTTTGTACAAGGCACAATTCAAATGTGTCTTATTATTCTAAGAAGTTCAAAACCCTAGTTGAAAGGCAAAAGTGGAAAGTACATCAAATGTTTAAGATCGGATGGAGGGGGAGAATATTTCACCCATGAATTCTCTAACCTCCTCCAAAGCAATGAGATCAAAATTGAGCATAGATACATGTATACCACCCAACAAAATGAGGTAGCATAGCTAAAGAATATGTATATTTTATATGCAAGAGATATGGTGAAGGAAATGAATATGCCAAATAGTTATTTGATAGATGAAGCTACCACTACAACATACATCATGATCTAAATCAATTACACATTATTCCACACCCTATAAATCTTGATACAAAATAAAACCAAATGTTTCACACCGCAAAGTCTTTGTATGCACATGTTATGTGTTGGTAGTAAGTCAATTAAGAACAAAGTTGGATGATAGGGTAGATGTGTGTTCATAGGTATCTAGGTGGGCAAAAAGGGTATAGATGCTACAACCCAATAAGCAAGGAGTCAAGATATCTAGAGGTGTACAATTTGATGAGTTATCACAACAATATATAGATGGAGCATCAAGTGAGAATGAAGAATCATTGAAAATGGATCTCAATGGACATCAAGAATCAAGTGGAACTAGCTTGACAAGACATTGAACATGGAGAGCAAGCTAAACCAATGACACAAGGAGTAGAGTTAAGGCAAATATTCGAGCAATTGAAGATGATGATGAAATGTGGATAGGTCTAGATGATGCATATAAATTAGATAAAATTTGGAGAAAGGGAAGAACTCAAAGAGAGTGATCAAGTATTCAATAAAAAGGAGATTCAAGTCAAACAAGTTAGAATAAATAAAATGAGAAACACAAAGATATGATGTTGAGAAACTCACATGTGTTTTCTTATGGCTAAGCATTATACATATATGAACAAGGTGGTTTGAAGATGAATGGTTTGAATATGAATGGTTTGAAGATGCAAACAAGTGCAAAGAATGGTAGGAAGATATGCAAGAGGAAGTGGAGGTCGTGGAAGAAAGCAAGACTTGGACATTTGTGCCAAGGAATGAAGACATCAAGCTAATAGAAAATAAATGGGTTTACAAAGTGAAGAAGCATTCATAATGGAAATCCTTGCTAGGTACAAAGCAAGGCTTGTACTGAATGGATTTTCTCATAACTATGCCATTGATTTTGAGGATCCATTTATACCTATTTCTAAGATGACAATCATTAGAATATTGCAAAACAATTGAAGCTAGAAAGGGTTGAAATCCACTCCAACTAGATGTGAATAATTCTTTTCTTAAAGAGAGCTAAAAGAGGTTGTATACATGGATCAACCTCTAAAGTTTGAAGATAAAAGCAAATTAAATTATGTTTACAAATCAAAGAAGGTCCTATATTGTATTAAACAAGCACATAGGGCATGAACCAAAGATTTGTGGACTATTTAATCAAATGTGGGTACCATCAAAGAAAATAAGCTCCATCTCTATTCACTAAGAGAAAAGTTGACACATCTATTTATTTATGTGTGTATATTGATGACTTAGTCATTATAGGAAGTCATGAAGAAGGCATCAAGGAAATAAAGAAAATACATGAGTAGTGTGTACCTATCTACGAGTCTTATGCTTCATGCTAGGAAAAAATACATAGAGGTACAATATCACTACATTAGGGAGGAAATGTTGGCTAAGGAGGTTCAATCTCAACATATAAATACCAAGGATCAATGTTTTAATATGCTTACAAAATCTTTGGACGTCACAAACTTATCAAATTTCGAGAAAGGAATGCTTGAGCTAGGGTAAAAGTTGAAGCTTGAGGGAGAGGTAGGACATCAAGTTCCAAAGTTACGAGATAAACATGGATTTCCATTGTTTCCAAGTGGATAATTAGAAGATATACAGAATTTAGTATGAGCTTCAACACCCAAAATTACATTTGAATTCCGCCTCAAATATTTATACCAACTGCACCAATAGGTATGATAACTAGAATGTAATTAAAGTGATCCTTTTATTTAGGGGATGTTTTCGACTCGTGTACTAGTGTGATTTTAGTGTTTGAATAAAGGAAGTGAGAATGCACCCTGCTTAGCAAGTGCCCTACTTGCTTCCATCTCCACTTTTATTTAGGGGATGTCTAAGCTTAGTAACTTTGTGTTGTTCTAGAGGTTTTTCTTCATATCGTGTCCACTTATTTAACTTTTATTTGCTTTTTGAATAGTTAATATAGTGCTCATATCCACACTACAATACTCTCTTAGACATTATCATTTTCACCTCTCATATTCATAACAAAGATGTTATGAAGGTTTATATCCTTATGGTTAGGAGCTTATAATCCAAAGCCATCAAGGTCATGTTTAGGATCTAAATTGTTGAAGTAGCCTTAATCTACACACACACACATACACACACACACACACACACACACACATATATATATATATATATATATATATATATATATATATATATATATATATATATATATATATATATATATATATATATATATATATATATATATATTCTTTGTTTCACTTCTTATCTTTATTAAAGACTCTAAGATTTCAAAACCTTTGAAAACCATTGGGTTTCATAAGAAACTTAAACCCTTATTTCCTTTCTTATGTATGATTTATTGTCTTAAAATTTGTTCTTAGATTTATTGTCCTTCTCTATTTAACTATTATGGGTGGACTAATTTGGAAATGAGATTTTATTGGAGTGAGATAATTCTCCATCCATATTAGTATATCTTCTTAGCTTGTTGCTTGGTCTACTTATGCATTCTTAGTGACATATGTCAATGTTCCCACACCAACATGATGTATCGAGAGTGAAAAACATGTAACAACAAAATATAGGTGAAAGTTGTGCATGTGTAACCAACCTATTTTCATCCCCTTTGAGGTACTCAATCTCTCATGCAAATTATAAATACAAGAAGTTGGAGTTTATAGATCGCATCAAAAGCTAGCAGGGTACTTGAGTGACACTAGCTAGAAACAAGTCTACAAGGGTTATTTAGGAAGCTACCAACAAAATTTGGGGATTTTTTTCTTGAAAGCTTGATCTTGGATTTACTTTAGATACTCACAAGAGCATATATGGGAAAAAAACAAGGATATTTTTTTTTTGGATTTTGGGGATTGAGAATGCACAAAAACAACGAGGAAGACAAAGTTTAGGAAGACAAAATTTACATATTCCCTGTAGATCTATGTGCATATATACAAGATAGAAAAAAAAACTCATAAAGAGGGAAAAAAATTCTCAATACTCCTAAGTGTGTTCATAGAAATGATTATCAAAATATGGTAACAATCCCTTTATAAGTGATGTAACGTCAACTAATGTGAACTAAGGTCAATCCACAAAATGGAGTAAGCCCGAATCTTTGTGAAAAGCATCAAACTTTCAACATTATCATGTGCAACCCATATGCCAAATTCATCTCTCCAACAAAGATTCTCTCCCTAGCTGCAAAGGTCTGACCAAGACCCAAGTCATCCATAATGCATCTTGGCCATGCACACTCCATAGTGGTTGTGAAAGCTACTCTATAATTAGCCTCACAACTAGAAGTGGCCACAATAGGTTGCTTCTTGATCAACAAAGATATGAGTTACCATATATGAAGCAAAAAACATGTGTGCGCATGAGCATCATGACAAAAATCCCAATTTGAGTAAAAAAAAAAGCATGTAAATATGGCGGTACTAATCCCCCCTTGGGACAAAACAATCCATGTTGATGGGTACTTGATAAGTAGCAAAAGATATGCTTAATTTCTTACTACAACTTAACTTTGGGCTTTGCATAACTTTGTACATCTGAAAGATAAAATACTAAATATCATGTCAAGTGATGCATACATAAATTAGGCATCCAACAACTTGCCGATAGAGACTAGCATCAAATGCATCTCAATCATCATGAAGACTGAATCATAAAAGTGTTTCAATGGGAGTGGCAATAGGTGTAACATCTTCAAGGCTAAAATGCTATAATAAAGTGTCAATTTATTTGATTTTACACAAGGTGATACCTCCATCAATTTGCATAAATTGAATGCCTAGACAATTATGGAGATCCACAAATCTAACATGTCAAAATGGAGCACAAATCAGCCATAAAATCAGAAGTATGTATCTCATTAGGACTAATGAGAAGATAAACAACAAATATAAGTAGTGTATCATATGCATGCTTTACATAGAAGGTGCTTTCAGTTGGATTATTCTAAAATCCATGTGCTATTAAGTAGGTATGTCTCTTCTCACACCAAGTACATGGTGCTTGCTTTAATCCATAAAATGCATTCTTTAACCATGGGTTTGCTTTCATATCCGTTTTACACAAAACCATGGGTTGAATAACATACACTTCTTCATGCAACTATCCATTCAAGAATGTAGTTTTGATGTCCAATTATTTTTTATATTCCAACCATTAAATGTTACTAATACTTTTCATTTGACACATTTCCAAAAGTCTCATCAAAATCTATGCATTTTTCTTTGACATAACCTTTAACTACAAGCCTATCCTTATAACGATCAATTCAACCATCATGCTTACTTTTCAACCTATATACAAATTTAGTGCCAATGGCCTTGTTGCCAAGAGATGAGCTGCGAAAAGACTAAAGGACCACTTTTGATAGTAGCATCATATTTAGATTATGTAGTAGCCATCCAGTTTTTTTAATTTTGTGCTTCATCAAAGGAAATAGGATCATTTTCATTATAATGGCTAGAAAAAACTCCTACGTAACAATCAAATGCAAAGGCAACACCATTGAAGCTCAAGCAAGCATGATAAGGAAAGATGCATGTAGCTTGATATCTCTCAAAGTCTACACCAACTATCTTGGCATATATTTTGCCTCATCAATATCTACTTTTTCATGAATAAGTGCATAATGAATATCTATATTAGAAACAGAATGATCTGTGCCATATGATATTCATTGGGTGTGAATCACCTTTTAGATGAGGTGGATTTGTTCACCACATGGAACCATATGGTGCAATTTACATATAGTACACAGAGAGAGAGTTTATGAGAGTCCCTGGTGTGAGTATACTAGAAGGATGCTTGGCGGTTGGTTGGAGAAACAAAAGCATTTTTGTGTCATATGATATTCATTGGGTGTGAATAACCTTTTAGATGAGGTGGCTTTGTTCACCACATGGAACTATGTGGTGCAATTCACATATAGTAGAGAGAGAGAGAGAGAGAGAGAGAGAGAGTCTATGAGAGTCCCTGGTGTGAGTATACTAGAAGGATGCTTAGCGGTTGGGTGGAGAACCGAAAGCATTTTTTTGTGTGTGTCATGGTGCTTGAGGTGACCACAAAAGGAGCGATGTAGCAGAAATGGAGCAATACAATAGTGGTATCAAACCGATCATGCCAATGCACGGAGTTAAACCCAGGTCTCAAGGATGGGGGGCACACCACATAGCCAAGAATCCATGCCTCTATGATAAAAATTATACACACCCATTTTGTAATTGATTGGAACCTAAAGCATGCTAGAAATAACAAGTTGAAAGGAGGATAGGGGGGGTTCTTCTTCTTGGAAAATGACTTCTTCAACCTTTCATGTGTATCTGTAGTAAAACAAAAGCATGTTTGGGCAAAGAAGGAATTAAAATCCTTGCCACCTTGCACAATGGCACATAAGCTAGAAAATATGCCCATGTGATTTTGACATGTGTGCAAGCCCAGAAGCAAGAATTTGGACTTGTATTAGTATGAATGGGTGTTGAACAACCATTGGCATGTTTTTGGGAGCCACAAAGTTGAGAGGAAAGGAGTAAAAAGGGCAAATTCAAATGAGAATCGAGAATAGATAGGAGAAACGCAGATGGGATGCATGTGTTGCATACAAAGAGTCTATGAATGAAGAGCATCCCTTCCATGAACTTTCAAGTACTATTTTTTCCAAAGTGAAAGAGGATGGAGCTTCATGCTAATCATCATTATTACTATTTCAATTTTAAAAGGGTCTGAATTTGAGAGAAGGAACAAAGGGTTTGAGGGCAAAGCCCTTTGAGGGAATCACATGTATGGAAAGTATGAGTTATATACTCTCATTTTGAGTCAAGCACTCCCTCAAAACACAAAAAAACATAAGTTTTAAGTATTTCCAAAATAGCCCTTTTCCATGATTTTTGTATAATTTATAGGAGCTATTTTGGCTATTAGCCATTTTGGCAAAGGGAAATGAAGAGGGATTTTCTATAGATTAGTTGGAAAAAGAATGCACACATATAGTATAGTGCATGGAATTTCATTTAGAATCAAGAAATTCAAAAATTGGCTGAGTATGATGGGAGTTTGAAGCTCCACAAAACCCCCTTCCATCACTATTTGAGAAAAAATTTGAACACGTAAATTTAGTAAATTCCCATTTTGGGGGAAGCAAAAAGAGTTGCATTAGGTATAGATGGATGGGAAAAAAGTACACATACTGGGGATGTCATCTGGACTTCCCTATGGAATTAGTAGATTCATGAAAAGAATTAGTTAAGGATGAATTTTGCATCTTTAAAAACCCCCTTTTTACTCTTTTTGAAAAAAAATTCAAGTGCTAATTCTAACAAATCTCTATTTTTGAGAGTAGGAAAAGAGATAGTTTGAGAGGATTCCCATGGAATAGTGCATACATACATGATGTTTGGTGTATGTGTTACCATAGGGAATTAGAAAATCCAAGAAAAAAACATTAGGAATGGATAAGAAGCTTGCTAAAATCTCCCAATTAACTTTTTGTAAGAAAGTTAAAATCTTGATTTATGCTGCGTTTGGGGAGCAAATTAGCATGCAAGAAGGCAGAATTTGAAAATGTGAAAATATGCCAAAGTATTTTCATATATTACTATAGCCCAAGCATGAGCATCACCTCCTTTACTTATCAATCTGCCAAGATGTGAGGAGGATATGAAGATCATGAGCAATTGTGGTGAGCAAATGTGAGTGACAAGCATATGCATGCACACACACACACACACAAGGCAAGATAACAAAGATACAGACAATGGAAGCATTGATTCGCAATAACTTGATTACACTCTTCAACAAGCTCTCTCTCTAACTTGCTAACCTAAAAAATGTTGACCTCAACTAATTGGCCTAAAAAATGAGCTCTCTAGCTCTTTTTATAGTTGTTTGACTAGTTTTGGCCCTCTCCAAACTTAGTGTCCGACCTAGTTAAAAATTAGGTTCTAGGGTTTATTTGAGGGCTCAAACAAAGTCTAAAAATCATGAAAATTTATACATGGATACTTCCAATACTCCTCAAGCTCAAGCACTCCTTAGCTTGAATGAAATGGAGTTGAAAAAAATCTGAAATGATATTTACAATGGTTTTTAGTGACCAAAATCACTGTTTTTATAGGCATTTCTTTTGAAAATTTGACATATACTTCTTGGAGCTCCCTACATGCTTGTGTCTGTTAGATATGCTCAATATTCCACCCTCATGTGACCACAAATGATCCATGGTGCTCTAAGTTGTAAGGCCCCCATTATGAGGAGAAGCCATTATGAGAGCCCGGAGATTTGTGGAACCCTAACTTCCAAGCTAGATGAGGTCTATGTGTGACCCTTGATGGTTGTAGATGATCTTTGTGAGCCTATCCATTAGGTTAGGTAGTGCATAAACTTCGAGGCCATTGGGTTGCCATTTAAGGTGAAAATAAAGGCCCTGTGGCGTTGCGTGGTTTCCCCATAGAACCTTAATTGGGGGAATGCAGAGGGGGGCTTGCCCCCTTCTGCGAGGTTCGGGGGCCTATCCCCCCGGCCCATAGGGCCGAGATGGTAGGACTTTTGGTCGTGGAGATATTGTCGGATCATATATTTTACCGACTATTTTGTATCTCCCAACTACATTTATCTATACCGAACCGCCTTGTAAAAGTTATATAAGCACGGCCCAGATGGAGCTTTACATAGCATTGCGCACTAGTAAGCCCTTCATCTAGAGTCTGTCTAGATCGTCATCTAAGATCCACAGTGGGAGCGCATGGGTGGACAACACCATCATTGTAACTGCATTACGCTTGGCAATCTGAGAATTTGAGTTCTTTATCTCTTAGTCTATGTCTATCTTTGTCTGCGTTTTTTTCTCTCAACTTTGTCTACAGGTCTATTCTGTTGTGCTGTTATTTTCTTATAGTGTCCACTTCTTTGATGTGTTCCCATGCCTTCTGCTTGACCTTGAGTGTCAACACCCCCCCTCTTGGGCCTATCATCCCTGACAGTACCTTGTTGGAGTGGGTGTTCCATGTAGTAATTTGAGAGGTAGTGTCCATCATGTAGCAACAAGAGTAGTTTGTCATCCAAATGTAGTGGGGTTGGTTGTCCTATTCTTCATTTTTTCACTACTATCCTTTGCAAGTTTTAGTACCTTTGTATGTAGTTCTTCCTTGGATTGCAGCATGACAGTATATTTGTGAGCTTTCAAAAATCACTAGCTACTCAAAAGAGGTTATCAATGTTGATTTTGAGCAGTTGTTGACTGTGAATTGTTTCATAGGTATTGATGTTGTAACCTTGATGTCCTCTAGATCTTTCAAATATGGATTTCATAGTTATCATGCCAAGTACTCATGACCCATAATGAATGATGGGTAAGTGCATTTGTGCATGGGTTGAAGAAAATATGTGCCTTGTTCATGAACTTGTAATGTGGCCCTATGCATGCTTACCTGGGGAATGCACTGAAAGAAGTATGGTGAAAAAAATTGGGACTTGAGCTAAGTGCTCAAGGGTATGCTGACGAAGAGGTTACCTAATCTATCATTGTTATATTGTTGCGAAGGTAGGGAATGCTTACCTTGGTGAATAGCCGATCAATGTTTATCTCTTCGTGTTGTACTCCCATCACGGTGATTGACCATTGGTTTTTCTTCCATTGTTGATGATTCACTAACGAGATTCTTTGAGTGCATGATACAATCCCTTCTCGGAGTCCTTTATGCCCCTAATCCTTTTGCTGGTTGAAGTGCTTTGCATTGTTCCATGCTTCACTTTCTTTTCCCATTGAGTTGTATACCAGATGAACACCTTTGACTTTGTTTTGTGCTCCCATAAAAATAATGGTGCTCTACTCCAAGTCTTCTCTTCATCATCAAATGTAAGGGTTGCCGCCTTTATCCTCCATCGTGTAAACAAAAGATTAAAAACACAAAGAAATTGCATACATTGTATTTATACGTGCCCTCTTGGTGCATGAGTTTTGAAACTTGGGATGCATGGCCTTTAGATAAGGCCCTAGTCTTATGCATACTTGATGTGCAATTCAAATGTATGTTGTGCATCAAGCAAGGTTGGGCTTGGAACCCATGGTTGCTAGACAAAGAGATTTTTTTTTTGTGTACTTGAACTATCTTTAGGATTGGAATTATTTTGAGATCCCAATTCAAAAAATTTGGGAATTTTAGGCCTCCATATCATCTTTTACTTATTAAGCTTGGGCCCAAAATTCTTACGGGGATTCTTCTTTTGATTTTGCTTTGCAATTCCGAATCCTTATTCTTCGTGGCCTTTTGGATGCATGGAACTTTATTATGCTATGCCAAATGGATGTAGTCTAAGTGAAATATTTTGATGTACAACTAGGAGAAGCATGAGAAAAGAGTTTTCTGGGACCCACCTGGCTCTTCGATTTGGTTGTACTTGAAGAAGTTCCTTGGGCTTAATGCAAGACACTAAGTGCCTATATGCATATTTTGGAGAGTTCTTGATGTCATCATGATTTTAAAGATGCACCGGTTTGTGACAAGGTTGGTGTGGGTGATAGTTTACATTTTGTGTCTTTCTATAGTTTCCTTATAGGATTACAAGATTTGAGTTTGGGCTTACATGCCATACTTGATGATGACTCAACTTGGGGATGGGACTTTTTAGGTACCCATTTCCAAGTTGCTCTAGGAATAGCATTACATGGTGACTTAATCACAACAAGTTTTTGTGTATATTTTTGGGGGCTTGAAATAGGTAGAAAATGAATGGAATCTAAGAGCTTCTAAGACAAGATGTGAGCTTGCAAGCAGGTCTTTGACACTCAAATTTGTACATTATTGTGGTCGGCCTTCATTGATCACTTCGATACCCAAATTTGGAGTACCCTTTGAGATGGAGATCTTTGTTGTTCTGCTATTTGTTGCCTTGGATTTCTCTGCTGCTTCTTTATTAACGAGTTTGATTGACGTGGTGTGATTGATTGCTCTCCCTTTCATCAAATCTGCATCATGCCTAGAACTACTTTTTTCATGACTTCTATTTGTCCATTTGATATAGCGGTTGTCTTGTACTATTTCACTTGTCTTTGTGGTTCAACTACTATGGTTGCATTAGTGTTTGGAAAAGAAGAGAGATCCACTAGCCTTGGAGCCTATTTTGCCATGATTGAGTCCTTCTGCATCATAGATCTTTTGACACATACAACATCTTCTTCTCTAAGATTAGTCTTAGAAGAACTAAGAGAATGTGTGATATCTAGATTTGTGCTCATGCAATTCTCTAATTCTAATGTAATACATTGTTCATGTAACCAAACTTGAAGAAGTTGACTTCTTAGTTTTCAATTGACTGCATGATCATAGATCCAATCTTGACCCAAGACAAGTGGTGTCATAAGGTCCTCGTCTTGACACACTAGCATTTTGACTAGCATTAGGACATCTTGAAGATAGATGGGAAGCTCCACCTTGCCAAAACAAGGGGTTTCCACACCTCCCAATCCTATGAGATAGGCTACTGTGGAATTGATGTTCAATTGTAGATCTTGGTAGTATGAGATTCTAAATGCAGTAGTTGCTGCGCCTGAGTCAATCAAGGTTCTCACAATCCTTACACTCTTTCCTTGTCCTACCTCTATGGTCACAAAGGTTCATCGGTCGATTATTCAAGGAGCAATTACACTCGATGTTTGGCACATGGCCATGTGATATCTTGGGGCATTGAGATTGACATCTAGGCCTTGTTGCCTTAACTTATTTCACCTAATGTGCTCTCTAGCCTTTACTGTGCCTCTTCTCTAACCCTTAAATCTTCTTCTTTTTGTTGCTTAGCAGTGTTAAGTCTCATTAGCATATCCTCTGTAAGAGGTTCTTTATGTAGCTTGACTCGACATCCACTAATATAGCTTGGCAAGATGTCACCTTCTAAAGTGGCCAGTTGAACTACAGTGCTAGTGCAAATTCTATTAATGATCATGGGTCCATATCCTCATTTTTCCAATTTACGAGCATGTTGCTTTAGTGTATAAACCAACACTAGGTCTCCCTCTTTCAATTTACCTGTGCATCAAAGTATGCCTCTTGTCTTTTCTTTGTAGCATAGATGCCTAATGCCACTCGTAACCTGGCCTCACCTAAGCGTTCTAGATCAAATATCCTAGAGGACAACTCATGTCCATTCCACTCATGCTCTTGTGCTACTTTTAAAGTCAGGATCAAGAAGTCTAAGGGTAACACAACAACATTCTGTCTAAAGACCATCTAAAATGGGGTGGCACTGAGTACTGTTTTGTAGGCAACTGGGTAAGCTCAAACAACATGATGAACTTGTTTATCCCAATCAGAGTGTTTATTATTTACTAGTTTTGTCAATACATTACATAGGATCTTATTTGTGCTCTTGATTTTTCCATTAGCTTGTGGATGATAGGGGGCAAACTTCTTATGTATAACCAAGAATTCTTAGAGAAGTTTTTTGATAACTTTGTTCAAGAAGTGCATACCTCTATCACTTACTAATTCTATTGGTAACACATTCTTGAATAAGGACTTAGCCGTTGTATGAGCATCATTCTTTGTCATGGCTTTTACTTCTACCCACTTTGTAAGGAAATCTGTGGCTACAATAATGTACTCTGCATGGGAGTTTCTAGCTGGGGGCAATAGGACCTACAAAGTATATACCCCACTTCGAGAATGTGCATCCTCGCATCATTGGCTTCAAAGGCATCTCATCTTTTTTGATAAGATATTGTGCACATTGTCATGTGTCACATCTCTTCACATAGGTATGTGCATCCATATGAAGAGTGGGCCACCAAAGTCTTGAGAATAGAATGGTCTTAATTACTCGATCCGGCCTGAAGTGTCCACTTGCAACACTGTTATCTATAGTTTCTAAGATTTTCAAATAGTCTGATTTGTAAACCCATAGTCTTAAGTAACCATCTTTGCCTCTTCAGTATAGGTTGTCCCCTACTAAGGCGTAGTCCTGAGCCTCTTGATCCATGCTTTGTTTTCTTGCTAGACTAGCCTCATTGGGTACTGTTCCCGATCTCATAAATTGTACCAATGGAGCACTCCATTATGGAATTAATGATATGTGATAAAGGTTAGCAAACTCCACTAGGGTCTCTTTTGGCACACTGGACAATTCTTAATCCTCTCATGTATTTCTCTGTCCATTAGGCCAATACACTCCTAAAAATTTCAAATTCTACAATGTTCATTGTTTAGAATAATTTTTTCCTAGCAATCCTTCATGGGCTTGTTACAACCAACTGTTATGTTCATCGTCCTTGACACAATAAGCTAGTACTTTTACCGTTAGTGTCCATGTGAAAGGCCAAATGGCCACTGGACACTTCTTTGTATATGTTCTTTAATAAAACGTATAGTGGCTTAGTCAATCACGGACTGTATGTTTGATCGCATTTGTAAGATCTAAGAAGTCTGTCTTCGTGCTCCCTGTGTACTGTGTTTTCTGCGTATTCTGCAGCCTATGTGCGGAGTACTGTGTGTGGCCTTAGGAGCTTGGTTTTCTACTCCAAGCATATCATCGTGGAGCTCTCAAGAAGGAGAGTGCACTATGGTGCATCGCCATCGAAATACTTCACTAGTATCAGAGCAGTTCGAGGCAAAAGCTTTGTTCTTTTTGTGCAAGTGAAGCAAGCACTGCCCCCCCAAGGCTTTCGACTAAGGCGACGACCAAGGCATACCTTGTCATCCGAGTCATCGAAGTCATTGTTGGCACCGTTGGCTGTGTGTGAGGGAGGACCTCAATGATCAAGGAATATAGAGGTTCCCGGTACTTCTTGGGAGGTCACCCATCCCAGTGTTGTTCCCCCCAGAGCTCTTTTAACCGTGGCAATCTCTTGCCACTAAGCTACACTCTTGTGGTGTTTGAAGAAGGGGAAAGACTAAGGTTGACATTACCTTGAACATGTTTTGGACCCTCAAAGCTTCATCCTTTGCTTTCAAAGCATATTTTGGAAGCATTTTTGGGGTGTCTTTTGGAGCCATTTTGGAGTACTTCTGCACATAGTTCTCTTCACATAGGTCCAAGAACATCAAGAAGTGTGTTCTTTGTGCTTCTTTGACAATAAATATCAACCTTTGGGGCTGTTTTCAGCCACACTCATAAAACTACAGGTTTCTTGAAAGGTTTCAATTTTGGTGGGAGCAACTATTGCAAAATTTATGCAAGTTTTTTGAGCCTAAGACATCAGAGTTGACAGACACTTGCAGGTATTATTGGCTAGTTTTTGGGTGATGTACTCAGCTTTTTAGTGTCATTTTACTGCATATATTGAGCACATACACACCATGTACGCTTCTATGGATACCGCTTATGTACATCCATGTGGTCATTGATATAGTGGTTACGTTCTTTGCATAAAGCCTTTTACGTTTGATAAGAGGGTTGTAGTGAGGTTTTCTTAACTGGGAGACACCTAGGTGTCGGGGTCTCTTTGGTGATGCAGGTGGAAGACTTACCCAGCCTCGCCATAGGAGATGTATGATAGTTGTTCATAGGTGCTCGATAAGCCTAATTGGCTTCTATTGGGTAATTGGTCATGTGCAGTGGAGTCAGTGATTCACTATGCAAGAAAACATGTCAGTACTTGCAGTTTTATGATATTTTGACACTGGTCATATGCTCATTTTGTAGAGGATACTGTGGCAAATGTTTTCCAGATTTTTTGGTTTAATCAACTATACATTGGTCAATTTACTCCTTGATACACTTATTCGTTGGTGTTCAGACTCTTCTAGCTCCATTATCATTCTATTCAGTTCTCTACCATCATGGCATCAGAGATCTCAGGCACATCCGGTGGATCAGGGTCTAGTGCTAGTGTTTCGAGAAGGAGCTATAACTTGTAGGCAAAGACTACTTTGAGATCCAAAAATTTGATGGCATAAACTTTGCTCTATGGAAGAATCAGATTAAAGATGTGCTAATCCAAAGGAGGCAATGGAAGCCAATAAATGGGATTTCAAAGAAGCCTACTGACATGGATGAAGATGATTGGGATGAGTTAGATGAAATGGCCAGGTCTTCCATTCATTTGCACCTGGAAGATAATTTTACTTTACAGTATTAGAT
Organism: Ceratopteris richardii; assembly: GCA_020310875.1. Classification (NCBI taxonomy): domain Eukaryota; kingdom Viridiplantae; phylum Streptophyta; class Polypodiopsida; order Polypodiales; family Pteridaceae; genus Ceratopteris; species Ceratopteris richardii. The sequence goes on from CM035417.1 coordinate 144,814,648, forward strand.
TGTGAAAGTGCAAAGGATCTTTGGAAGAAGTTATGCAATACATATGAAAAAGAGACGGCATCAAATAAAGTGTATATGATGAGAAAATTATATGACCTTTGCATGAAGGAAACAGATAGTGTTGCTGCTCATCTAAATGAGTTTGATGCCATATTATCCCAGTTACAGGCTCAAAAAATGGATATGGATAATGAGATGAAAGCAGTATTGGTGTTATGCACCCTGCCATCATCATGGGAGACGTTCTGCACAGCTATTAGCAATAGTGCACCTGGTGGTAAACTCATCTATGATGACATATGTGGAGCACTCTTGAGTGAGGAGATTCGTAGAAAATCTATGGTTGGCACTCAGAGTGGAGATGCATATAATGTTCGTGATTCTTACCAAGGAAAGAATTAGCAACATGGCAAGAGCAAGAACAAGGAAAAGAATGGTCAATGGAATAAGAGTAGAAGTAAATCAAGGAAGAGGGATATGGAATGCCATTATTGTCATAAGAAAGGACATATGAAGAAAGATTGTTATGCATTAAAGAATGCTAAAGGTAAAGGACAGAATGTTGATGGGCATGTTAAATAGTTACCTACACCATCTACTTCGACTGTGAAGATTGAAGAAATTAATGTTATTTCTGATGATGTTGATGTGCTGACACTTGATAGTACTATGCCAACTGAGGCACTTATGGCTGATTCTCTTTCCCACACCTGGCTGCTAGATTCTGGTGCTTCTTTCCATGTGACACCACACAAAGAATGGTTCTTTAATTATGAAGCAAAGTCTCTTGGTACCGTGAGACTTGGTGATTCTTACTAGTGTGACGTTGTGGGGATTGGAGATGTCGTTGTGCAGTTCATTGATGGTTCAAAATTTACTATGCATAATGTATGCCATGTACCTCAGTTATCACGCAGCTTGATGTCAGTTGCTCAACTTGATGACCTTGGTTACAAGGTAGTCTTCTATGCTCAGTCCTTTCGTATATCAAAGGGCAATATGGTTATTGCAAAAGGAAGCAAAGTTGGCTCACTTTATCCTTTATTTGTATCACAGAAAGAACACTTGTTAGCTGTTATTGAACAACCTATGGATTGTATTTGGCATGGTCGTTTGGCCTTATATCTCGTAGTGGAATGGAAAATCTTTCTCGTTCTGGCTACTTACTTGTGTTATCTTTCTTTGATTTTTAATTTTGTGAGCATTGTCAATATGGAAAGCAAACCAAAAATGTGCATAGAACACACATTGACTCTTCAATTCAGCCTTTAGATCTCGTCCATACAGATGTGTGTGGTCCTATGCCCACTAGGTCCTTAGGTGGTTCTCTTTACTTTGTCACTTTCATAGATGATGCTACTAGAAAAGTCTAGGTATATCCTATCAAATTGAAGGATGAGGTATTCCCTACTTTAAGAAAATGGCTTGCTTCAGTTGAGACTGAAAAAGGAACTAAGCTTAAGGCTTTATGTTCAGATAATGGGGGTGAGTATACCTCACATGAATTCAGCCTTTTCTGTCAGTCTAGAGGGATTCATAGAGAGCTTACAACTCCTTATACCCCAGTATAGAATGGTGTAGCTGAGAGGATGAATAGAACTATTCAAGATAGAGTAGTCTCTATGTTGCATCATGCAAACCTCTCACAAGGCTTTTGGGCAGAAGCAGTATTGACCGCAGTTAATGTGATTAAACTTTCACCTAGTACTACCAAAGGTCTGAAAGTGGCACAAGAGCTGTGGACAAGGAAGCCACCATATTATGATAATCTGTGAGTTTTTGGGTGTGAAGCATATGTTCATATACCCAAGAATCTTAGAAAAAAGCTGGACCATAAGTCAAAGAAATGCATTTTTCTTGGATATGGTCGAGAAGGAAAATTTGGATATCGCTTATGGGATCCTGAAACACGGACAGTGATCAGAAGTAGTGATGTCATTTTCAATGATTCTAAGATGCATAAACAACCCATTAAAGAGGTTGAAGTGAGAAGAGTGGTCTTTGAGGATACTATTCCTCTGGTTAGCATGCATAAAAATGCGGCACATAGGGATCTTCAAGAGAATGTCCATTCGGATCAGTCTGCACATGTTCTTGTTCAGCAACCATTGAGATGTTCTGCACGTGTCTCACATCCACCTCATAGATATGTTCCAGGTTTAGATTTCGTTATGCTAACAGATGTCGGTGAGCCTTCTTGCTACTTGTGATTCTATTCACAAGAATGGTACTTGGGATTTAGTACCTTTGCCAAATGACACGAAAGCTTTACCATGTAAATGGGTATATAAGCTGAAATTCACATCAGATAGTGCTTCTCCAAAGTATAAAGCATGACTTGTTGCAAAGGGTTTTAAGCAACAACATGGTGTTGATTTCGAGGAAATCTTCTCTCCAGTGGTCAAGATGACTACCTTGCACATGTTTCTTGGATTTGTTGCAATGGAGGACTTGGAGTTGGTCCAAATGAATGTGAAAACTGCTTTCTTGCATGGAGATCTTACATATGAGATCTATATGGAACAACCAGAGGGTTATGTAGTTCCTGGCAAGGAAAGTCTAGTTTGTAAGCTCAAGAAGAGCTTGTATGGACTTAAACAGTCCCCTAGACAATGGTACCAAAAGTTTGATGCTTTTATGAAGTCTCAAGGCTATTCTCAAAGCAATGAGGATCATAGTCTCTACACAAAGAGATGCTCAAATGACAGCTTGATATGTTTGATACTTTATGTCGATGATATGTTGATTGCTGGGAAGTCCTCTTATGACTTATCAATTCTCAAAAAGAAGTTGAGTCAGACATTTGATATGAAGGATTTGGGGGATGCCAAACATATTCTTAGCATGCACATTACTTGTGATAGGAGTAAAAGATGCATATACTTGTGTCAAAGTGAGTATATATCCAAAGTACACATGTTTAATATGCAGGGTGGAAAGACATTGAGTACACCTTTACCCACATATGTGAAATTGAGTAGGGATGATTGCCCCAAATCAGATGAGGAAAAGGAATTCATGACCAAAATTCCCTATCAGTCTGTTGTTGGTAGTTTCATGTATGCTATGGTAGCCACAAGACCAAACATTGCATTTGTCGTGGGAGTTGTGAGCAGATATATATATCTAATCTTGGCAAGAAACATTGGGAAGTGGTCAAGATGATTTTGAGATATCTGAGTGGCGCTAAGGACAAGTGTCTATGCTTAGGTAGATTTCATTTTGCTGGAGGTGCTATCTCTTGGAGATCTTGTCTTCAAGAATGTACAATTATTTCCACCACAGAAGCAGAGTATGTTGCAGCAAGTGAGGCATGTAAGGAAGCATTGTGGCTTTCTCGTCTTGCTTGTGATATGGTTTTACCTCAGCATGTACCTCGCTTGCTCAGTGATAGTCAGAGTGCCATTGCTTTGGCTAAGAATCCGGTCTATCATGCAAAGACCAAGCACATTGAGGTGAGCTATCACTTCATTAGAGATTGCTTAGCCATTGAGCGCATTATTCTTGAGAAGATTCACACTCGAGATAATGCTGTAGATGCTTTGACTAAAGCTCTACCAAAGGATAGCTTTCGACACTGTTGTCACTTGATGGGGGTTACTTGATTCTTTGATCTTACACAATCACTTGTATACTGTGTAACATGCCCATCAGGTGGGAGGTATAGTTTGTATACTTACACTCAGGTATTCTTTATCATTCTTTATTTTTCTCCAATAGTTACTTTGGCCATGTTGGCCATTAGTGGGGGATTGTTACCGTTAGTGTCCATGTGAAAGGCCAAATGGCCGCTGGACACTTCTTTGTATATGTTCTTTAATAAAACATATAGTGGTCTGGTCAGTCACAGATTGTATGTTCGACTGCATTTGTAAGACCTAAGAAGTTTGTCTTCGTGCTCCCTATGTACTGTGTTTTCTGCGTATTCTGCAGCGTCTGTGTGGAGTACTGTGTGTGGCCTTAGGAGCTCGATTTTCTACTCCGAGCGTATCGTCGTGGAGCTCTCGAGAAGGAGAGCGCTATATGGTGCATTGCCATCGAAATAGTTCAAATACACCCTCTGCGTCTAGTTTGTACATACTTCCTGCCAATATTTGATATTTTTGTGATTTTATAATTTCATCTTTGTTCATTTTCACATTCTTATTTGTGGGTCCTAACGTTAGGATAGATAACAACTTATTTACCCATTTAGGATCAACTTCTAAATTAAACAGATAAGCATCCGGTAGTTCATCAGACACTTCTTGTGGTGACTCTCATAAAGTGATGCAAGAAAGGTGATCCACCTTGAGATGGGCCCTACCTTTCCTAACGATCACTTCAAAGTCATATTTCATCAGTAAGAGGAACCATCTTACTAAGTGGTGGGGTGAGATGAAGTGGAGTGGATGGAGTTATGGCATGCAAGGGGTTTTGAGATGTAATGTTTGTTATTTTTATTTTTGCATCGTTTAGGTGTTCTTCTAGTTTAGATAGCTTTCTAGCCCACTTATGTTCTCCTTGGTATCCTTTCAGGTTCTTGTTTTCCTCTTACTCAGCTCTCCTTATTCACTTGAATCTAATTGTTTAACTAGTTTAGCCTTTTTTAAGGCTTGTGCCTTAGTGACCACTTGTATAGGGGCCACATTAACATCACTAAAGCTTGAATCCACCACTAAGCCTACCACATTAATTGGTGTAACCTTGGGCTCACTAGAGGGGTTCCTTGGACAATCTCTCAGGAGATGTTCCTTGCTGTACTCAGGATAAAAGCCTTGTATTGTGATGGTTTGTCCTGGTTTTGAAGTCGATGGGTGGGGACATTCACCGTGACATCAAAAACATGGTACTCTAGGGGCTTGTTGGCAGTAGTGAGAGGCACAGACGATGCTGAAGTATGTGAAGGCTGATCACAACAATGTAGTGGGGAGCGAGTCAATTTATTTTTCAAAAGAAATATGTTTTAAAATACTTTTTCAAACTCTCAACAGTGATTTTCATCACTCATGTATCATATGTAACATAGAACAACCACCTTTGTAATTACTAGCTCCATTTTATGCAAGCCGAGGATTCCTCGAGATTGAGGAGCTTAGGTAGAATGAGCCTACCAAGTTTTGCTATTTTTGGATCCCGTTTACCCTTTCAAATAGCACCTAGAACCTATTTTTTAACTATGTTGGTCACTAGATGTGAAACCGGTCAAAACTATTCTAGAATCTATAAAAAGAGCTAGAGAGCTCATTTTTGAGGTTAGCTTGTATGAGTAGAGAAGAGCTTAGAGCTAGTTTTGAGTTGTAAGAGTGATCTTAAGTAATAGAGTCTATTTCCTACCTTCCATTGTGTCTTGCTTGGCTCTTCATTGTGTGTGTGCATCTCTATGCTTCTCACCTTCACTCTCACTACATCTCACATTCACGATCTTCATATCACTCCTATCTCTTCCGCGGATTAACATTAAGGAGGTGGATCTTCTTAACGTAGTACTTACCATTGTGCTCGAGCAACACTAAATTTTGTGCCGTTGTCAGGGATCGAGTCTAGGACGAATGTGTGATGGTAAGAGTATAGCAAGAAGTGGCGTTGGAAGGTAAAAATTTCAGTTTTTGTTGTTGTTTTTAGTTAGTTTTTTGTGTTTTTCATCTCCCCTAAACTCCTTCTTCACCACTGCATCATCTTCTTCCACTCCGAAAAAGTCAAAAAATTCACCATATCCACCCATTCTCCTCATTTCCCCTCATTTGTGAATGCGAGAGAGAGCTTTTGTGCTTGCATGTGCTTGTGTGTTTTTGAGTTTTCTTGTAGGTACAGTGCTCTAGAGCAGAAGGAAAGCTTCCAAAAGGTAAAAAATGCACTTTCTGTCAGAATCTGCCGACTGTGTCAGACCATCGCGATGGTCTGGCAAACTCAGAATTTGAAGTAAGCGAGTTCACCACGGTGTAGAGCACACTTGTACACATAGGAATCCACATTTGCATTTGCAAAAATTGCATTTTGGTGGACCATCGTGACGGGCTCACGCCATCGCGATTGACTCACGCCATCACGAGGGCTCGACCGGACCATCGTGACGGTCTCACACCATCGCGACGATCTCACACTATCGCGACAGTTCACTTGAACCATCACGATGGTCATTGACCATTGCGATGTACCTAGTATTGTTGCGATGGTCTAACTTGACACGTGGCAGATCGACGACTCATCTGCCACATGTCAAGATAGACCATCGTGACGATATCAGGTACGCCATCGTGACACTTCAAAGTTGGACCATCGTGATTGGCTCAAGCCATTGCACCTCGTGACCATCGCGACGGACTCACGCCATCGTGAGGGTTGTGTTGACCGTTGACCAATGCCATCGTGATTGCTCACCGATTAGACCATCGTGACACTTCATTCAGACCATCGCGATGCCTCGCACCATCGGACCATCGCGATTGTACCACACCATCGTGACAGTTCACCTGAGCCATCGTGATAGTCTCAGACCATCGCGATTGTCCACCCAAAATGGAAAAATTAGGGTTTGATTTTTTGGGCCATTTTGAGGTTATTTTGAGAAAATTTTTGGGTGATTAAGCTTATTGGAGACCCCTTAGCTCATATTTGAAGAAAAACTTAATTGTCAATTTTTACCCCCGAGGGCCTGAACGTTCATATCTTTCTCATTTGAAGTCTGAGGATAATTTGAGGTTGACCATTTAAGGGACTAGAAAAGAAAGGGGGCTTTGGAAAAATTTTGGCAAGAGAGAAAGGACTTAAAAAGTGTATATATCAAAGTGCTTGATCATTAATTGAGAATTGGTCTAAACATTGAATTTTTACAGGTTTAACAAGGGCTATCAACGACAATCAAAGCAAGGCAGTGAAGAGCGCAAGGCTTGGGAAGTGCTACTTCTTGGGCATCAGGGCAATCAAACAAGCGGACTCAAGGTTGGAAGAATACTCAACCCCCTCAGTCAATTATTAGCTTAAGCTAACGTCTAGCATTGTTGATTAAATTGAACGACAATAGGAACACATCAAGTCCAAGAGACTTAAATTTTTCAAGTCCACGACTAAGAGGAAAGTATGCGATACTGAAACCTCAAGGAAAGAACTTAATTGTGACAGAACAAGAACTCAAAAGTACAACTAAAAGTCGATTCCTGACACATATAGTGAGACAAGACAAGAATCTAAAGGAAGTAAAAAAGAAACAAGCAATAAAGAACAAAGAAACATTCTCGATCAGAGAGTGCCAGGAAGTAAATTCATGAACCTTAGATCGGGCAAGCATATAGGTAAGTCAGACCGGCAAAGCCTTACATCATCAGAGGCAAGTGTAGGAACTACTACACGTTCGTGGGCACAACAATTGGATAGTTATCCTTACGAGTTGAGCTCAGATACCAGTGAATCAAAAATGGCTTTTAGCATGGAAAGACCAAACGGAGGGTTAAACATAGCATATCCGGAAAGACCCAAAGGACCCTATAGAACTCAATTAGAATATGTCTGAACCAACCACTTAGGTGCTCACATCTATGAGGATGGTTTGCGAAGATCAGTGGTGCAATTAATCCTGATCAACCCATTGGATTGGATACTCCAGTGGTGAAATTTGAGAGAGACACATACATAGACAAAGAAGGAACCATGTACATCATAAGTGTTCAACCAAATCATACCAATGAGTTTGGTGTAGTTCAGCCAGATACAGAAGCGAGAACCCAAGGAAAAGAACCATTAGGAGAGGAACCTAGGACACCTAGAGGGAAATTTGTACTAACAAGAGTACTCATCCCAGATTGGATCCCTCAGGATAACAGAAGCATAGAGTTGTTTTTGAATAAGGAGACAAATGAAGCATTTTGGAGGTACAGAATGGAACAACCTAATGAGGTAGGCTCCATCATGATTTATGAATTCAAGGACCCAGATACACCTGGAAAGGTTGTATACTTGGATGATACTTCAGAACGGGTATTTATAGTACCATACCACGCAAGAAATACCTACACATGGAGAGTTGATTTAGTATTTCCCCCATCTCGAACAAATGTAAACACGAGTCATCAAGGTGTTGGAACATCCTCAACCCATGGTAATCAAAGAGAGAAGAACAAAGAGAGACCAGAAGTAAGTTTCACTCATCCCATAGGGAGAGATAGAACCACCATGGACACCAATAGAGTGGAAAGACAAAGCGAACCTAGGTGGTAGAGATAATTTTCCTCTACGTAGACCACGTGAACACCCAAGAATATTAAGACCCACTCAATTAGTAAAGTCCATGAAAAACTACTTTTATGGGACATGAGATCCCTATGACCATGTTGCAGAATTTAAGCAAGTGCTACGAGCAGAGCAAGTAGAAGACATGTTCACGCAATACAATGCATTTGGGCTAACGTTAAAGAACACGGCTTTAACTTGGTTCCAACCATTGCAACAAAGACAATTTAGGGATATCCATCACTTGTTAGAGTCATTCATCACATAATTATGTAAAAGTGGAATCAGAAATGATACTTCTTCGTTGATTCATAGCTTCAAACAGACCCCTCAGGAAACAGTTAGAATTGTAGGGCGTAGATTTAGACAATATGTTGAGAGATGTCCAATGCAAGAGTCAGACCAAACAAGTGTCATTGTTTTTAGATGGCCTCTTGAGCTCTAAAATATGCTCCTATGTATACTTGAAGGAACCCAGAACGTTAGAGCAATGTGTAAGAATTTGTATAGACATCGAGGACGACCTTGGAGATGAGTTGGAACTCTCAAACATCTATAAGGACTCAAATTTTTCATCTCTAACATCCTCAAAACTTTATAGTTCAATAGAAGACCTAGCAAAAAAAAGTGGCCCAAAAACTAGGAGTTTCTAGTAAATAGATGCCTAGGTTGACAACAAACAAGTGTTGTTACACTTGTGGTGGTGATCATATGGCAAATGTGTGTCCCAATGCAACACAAACACAAGCCAACCCTAGTGGCCAATATTGTACAATTGAGAGATGATACACGAATCACACGGCTCAGGACTGCCCATACAATAAACAAGTAGTAAGACAAAACTACCCGCAAGCATACCCACAACCAGGTAGGTATCAAGGTCAATATAATGCTCAACCTCATTACTATAGGCCTCCTCAGAACTATCCTTATCAGGCTCAACAGAGAGCTCAACCTGTTTTAGCTCAGCAGACACCCCCACCAGCTAATGTCATCTCAGTTATATATGCTGCTGCAAAAGAGAACCTCAATAGGGCTTTAGTGCCTTCTTCACCCTTGATCATAGAAAATGACCCTAACTCCAACAGTTTTGACTCTACGCATGTAGATAGTCCACCTGCATATTACACAGAGTCACCAGAACATGTGGAGACATATCAATACGATAGTCCACCATTGGAACCCAGTTGGGAACCTGATTATGCTAATGTGATGTATGCAAACCCTAATCCACAACCCAGTTAAGACAACAAAGACCATAGGGCCCTAGAGGACCATGCTTTAGGTGCCAAGGAGATCATTTCATAAAGGATTTTCCACATCCTCCGATAGCAAGACAGTCACAATACTATAACATACAAGACTTTTGTGCCGAGTGTGGTAAAGACCATGTCATAAAAGATTGTCCCAAGAACCCTGCTAATGCATCAAAAGTGATAGGTATTCTGCACAACCCAGATGGATCCAACCCTACATATGTGCCTATCCAAGCTATAATGAGAGCCCATGCACTCTTACAAAATCAACAACTCAATCATGAGAAACTAGTTGGAACTAGCAAAGTTGGAGAGTCTAATAATAAAAAGACAAAATCTTGGAAAGATTCCAGACAAAGAATTAAGAGAAAATGTAGTAAAAAGATAATTGAATTGGAACGAAGTCTCAAGGAATCTAGAGCCAAAATCCTAGAATTGACTTCTCAAGAATCTAATTAGGAGAATCCAGCTCAGAGATCAGGATAAGTTCTAGCAGAACCCATACCAAAAAACTTAGACATGATGTTTCATGCATATCAAGCTAGATTAAAAGGATCCCAGATAGCGGAAATGAGTAACAACTATCCACGAGTAGATCTAGAAATTGAGAGAACTAAACTTTGCATGAAGATGTTAGAATTAGCACAAACAATTTTTGAAGCCTCTCGTTATCTCAATTGGAGTAACATGGCAAAACCTGAATTACACTTCCAACGACTATTGGAGAGGCTAGAATATTTGATCGATAGCAAGGAGAAAAAGAATCTGTGTCGGAATCAGAATGACTTGGAGACACAAGAAAGGAATGCACCATCCCTGTCTCAAGTACCCAATACAAAGGTTGAAGACAACCTCTCTTCCATACATAGATATTCACATGACTTTTTAAGAGAAATCCAAGAAGAGAAGTGGAGAAAAGAACAAGAAAACCATCCTCTTATTCAAGAAATAGACAAATTGCAAGAGCAATTTCCCCAAGACATCCCTTCTATTTATGATGATGTAGAGGAAGAACAACTAAGTGAACACACATATGTTGAGTCCAATTCTTTGCAAGAATTACCCCAGTTCACAGGACCTTGGGAAGCAAAGTCTATTAGCATAAGAGCACCGACGATAGCAGTGAGGAATGAAGAATTAGTAATCCCTAGAAACACGGAAGTAATCAAGAACACTAAAGTATAATGTCATCTCACTCTAGAGGAATTGTTGAAGATTAAATGAGAATTGTGGAAGCACATAGCAAACCAATTCCCTGAGCTTGCTACTACTCCCTCACAAATAGGATCACACAAGAAGGTACCTGAAATACCTGTAGAGTGAATTGGAGACGTAAGCGAGGGAGAGGAAGGTAACACTTATCTTCCAATAACCCATTAGGGCTATACCACCAAGGCCATCTTAGATTCAGGAGCCGGAGTAGCCATCGCTACCACCGCTTTATGGAAACATTAGGGTGAGCCAACATTAAGACCCACTAGGATGAAGCTACAAATGGCTGACGGACATATAGAGAAACCATTAAGCTTACTAGAAGGCATATCTCTCACCACTTGTGGTGTGGAGTTTGAACATACTTTTGCCATTTGTGATTTTCGGAAAAATCATGGTTACGAGATGATTTTAGGACAACTTTTCATGCGTCAGTTGCAAATAGTACAAGATTGGGGAACTAATTCTTTGTACTTGCAACATTTAGGAGTGACTACTAAAGTCAATCTTAAGGACTATTCCCATCGAGATGTGCCCCCAATACAATGGAACACCATCCATAAGACACAAGAGGAAACAAAATCAATACACTCAGTGGAATCAGACCCCTCATGGTTACACGAGGATACTCATCTATGGATGTGTGAAGTAGCCAAACAAGAGTAAGAACGGTTAGCAGCCAGAACTTTAGGTTCAGAACAACATCCACGAACCCTTCAAGACCTAGCTTACACACCTATAGTATTCCCAGACGAGGAATTCAAGCCTCATGGTTGGGTAGAAATCTTAGCTACGATGGACATAGCAATGAATGAACAACAATGGACCCCTCATTCTGATGAGGACAGGTATGATATTTCCATTTTTAGGATTGAACCTGTTGAGGAAGACGCTATTCTAGAAGAATGCATGCAAGTGACCCAAGAACAAGAAGTGAGTGATGATGACAATTTAGAATCTACTATCATGGAACCCTTCTGTTCTACAGAAGAGGAATATCTTTACTTTGTAGAAGCCAAAAACCTTGAAGAAGAAAAGGAAAGTCAAATGGAACAACTTCAGCCATCCATAAGAGATACAAAAAGCAAACAAAAGAAGAGAAAGAAATCACCTAAGGCAGAAGAAGAAGAAGAAGAACCACTCATGAAAGTACCGGAGAATTTCAAGAAGTATGAAATAGAAGATAGAAGAATCATAGTACGAATGCCTAAAAGAAAAGCTATCATTGGAGAAGTATATGATAACCGAGAGAAAACCAAGAAAATCATAGTCACCATAGAAAGGGAACAAGAAAAATGTACATACATAGGGCATGATTTGACGAATGAAGAAGAAGAAGAGTTAGTTGCCCTATTGCGAGAATATAGAGACGTGTTTGCATGGATTTACAAAGACTTGAAAGGAGTAGACCTAGATATATGCTCCCATAGAATCCTTAACCTTAAGAAAGTTAATGCCGCCACGATTAGAGACAATTATCCTCTTCCTATCACGGAACATTCATTGGAAAGAGTTGCGAGCAAGGAAGTTTATAGCTTTCTTGATGGTTTCTCAGGCTATAACCAAGTAGCCATTGCTCCAGAAGATCAACATAAGATGGCTTTTGCCACACAATGGGGCATATTTGCATTTCATGTAATGCCATTTGGGCTAACAAATACACCCGCCACTTTCCAACGACTCATGTGTCATGTTTTTAAGGAATTCTTATGCAAGAATTTGGAAGTCTATGTCGATGACATATGTGAACATTCGAATATGAGGCAGACTCATATCCCAAAATTAAGGCAAGTATTTGACAAATACTGAGAATAGCAGGTTTGTCTGAACCCAAAAAAGTGCGTTTTTATAGTCAGACAAGTCAAAATTCTAGGACACATTGTGTTAAAGAATGGAATCTCTACAGATGAAGAAAAAGTGAAAGTAATTGCAGACCTACCTAGACCAAGTAACGTAAAAGAGGTACATGCATTTATGGGTCAGTGTGGTTATTATAGACGATTCATACACATGTATGCAATCATAGCCAAGCCTTTGTACTCTCTTTTGACCAAGTTTGAATGGACAGATGAATGTGAAAATTCATTCAATGAACTTAAACGATGTTTGTGTTCAACACCTATATTAATAACCCCAAATTAGAGTAAGCCATTCCATGTACATATGGATGCATCCAACTATGCCATAGGATGTGTGTTGGCACAACCCACGAATGAAGGTAATGTAGATCTCCCCATAGCATACGCGAACATACAGTTGAACGTAGCGGGAAGAAATTACACCACTACAGAATGAGAAGGATTAGGAATGATCTATGCAGTAAAAAAATTTAGGCATTATTTGCTGGCAAATAAGTTCAAGTTCTTCACGGATCATCGAGCGTTATTGTACTTAGTCAATAAGCCATGTAATACTGGACGACTGATATGTTGGTTTCTATTGCTCATGGAGTATGACTTTGAAGTAGTAGTCAGGAAAGGAAGGACACACCTCAGAGCTGACCACCTCTCAAGATTAACCATGGGAGAAGCTCCTCAAGGAATAGTGGATGAATTATTGGATGCATATTTGTTTAACCTTGAGATAGTACCAGAATGGGCTAAGCCATTGTCCCTATTCTCACATATGAACACAAGAATCCTAGGATAAGGATCAAGGAAGGAGAGATTACCAAGTCCCAAAGATATCAAATAATAGCAGGAAGTATATATAAACAGGATAATCAAAAGATTCTTGCTTGTTGTGTAGATGAATCAAAACATGCGAATTGGTTGCAATTAGCACATGTAGGTGCATTAAAGTAACATCATTCAAAACATCACACATTACAGACTTTGCATAGACTTGGAGTCTATTGGCCTTCTATGGAAGCAGATGTCTACAAATTGTGTAGAGAATGCCCTGTTTGTTGTGAAAGACCACCAGTAGAACATGCTACATTATATCATGTGTCCCTCACACCAGAATGGAGTGAAACTTTAGTGACGTACTTGAGGACGAAAACATTTCCTCAAGAAATGACTTTAGCACGACAATGCAGTCTTTATCAGGAAGCTCAAGAATATTCACTTATTGGCGACAATCTATACAAATGAGGAAGAGATGGATACCTAAGACAGTGTGTTCATGAGAACGATTATTTGAACGTACTAGAGACTGCAAACCAAGGTGTTGCAGGAGGTCATTTTGGCCCACATAGGATAATCAAAGCCATCCTCTTTGCAAGATTATGGTGGCCCACTCTTCACATGGATGCACATACCTATGTTAAGAGATGTGATGTGTGCCAAAGAACTCAATTTCCTACTCGTAGAGACGAAATGCCATTGAAACCCATGATGGGAAGACCTGCATTTTCTAAGTGGGGTATAGACTTTGTAGGACCCATTAACTCCCCTGCAAAAAGTACTCATGCTGAATACATTATTGTTGCTATGGATTATCTTACCAAATGGGTAGAGGACAAGGCCACAAAAAGAATGATGCACACAAGACTTCAAAATTCTTATTTGAAAATGTCTTTACAAGATATGGATTGCCTATAGAGTTAGTGAGCCATCGAGGAACTCACTTTCTAAACCAAGTCATTGAATATTTGTTATAGGATTTTATGGTGATTCACAAGAAATCCGCACCATATCATCCTCAGGCAGATCCTTTGTAATGTACTGACGAAACTCGTGAACAACAAACGTTCAGATTGGGACAAACAGTTACATTACGCTATTTGGTCATATCGAGTGGCCTACAAGGCCATACTCAATGCAACTCCTTTTCAGATGGTTTTTGGTCAAAATGTTGTGCTTCCTTTGGACTTCTTGATACTGACCCTTAAGGTTGCACAAGAACATCAGTGGACCGGCCATGAATTATCATCAACAATAATGGACTTGGAATGATTAGGAGAAACCAGGCTGAAAGCAGCAGCATGAATATATGCAACAAAGAAGAGACATAAAGTCTATGTCGATGCACATGTGAAATATAAACGCTTAAAAGAAGGAGATTTAGTCCTAGTGTATACGCTGAAACAACATGCAAAAAAATTAGAAAAGCGAGGTTATGGACCTATGATCATTAACAGACTCTCGACAAGTGGAGCAGTACAATTAGCCACCCTAGAGGGAGACATAATGCCTAATTATATTAATGGATGTAGAGTCAAGCTTTATCGATAACCTCTTGTTGAGGATATGCTTAGACGACTCACATTGGCAAAGAAGTGTAAGGAGGAAGAAAATAGAATACGAGCTGAAGCTCAAGCAGAAGCTATAGAATGCAGTAAGCACATGAAGTTAAGAAGACAAGGACTAGGGAGAGAACATTATAATCATCTGGAAACAATGCCCAGATACCCCATGTCCATGTGTCAAGTAAAGTCAACCACTCATCCTAGCATAGTGGATAGGAGACCATTCATTACAGTCAGGCTAAAGCACGACAACCCTTGCCAAGAGCTCAGGGCTTTAATTGATTCTGGTGCTGCGAATAGTGCGATTAGATGGTCCCACTATAAGGACTTATGAATAGAAATGCGACCATTTGTGGCATACTTCATAGGGCTAGGAGGCATGGAAACCCCTTGCATGGGTGAGGTGGACCTTCCTATCCTCATACACAAAGTGACTATGACAGCGAAGCTACTAACGTGCCATGACGACGACCTGATAGAACCCCTAATCCTTGCCCAAGATTGGCTATACGATCACTTAGTGGACCTAAATCTTAGAAAAGGCTCCTTGCAGATTGGAACCTTAGACCACTGGCGAGTGATACCGCTTTACTTCCCTAACAACACTCCACCTGAGGTATGTAACCCTAGACCATATGAAATGCATGCGACGGAGGACCGAAAGTTCTTTGGCCAGATAAGTCATGCTACGTCTACCCCAACCCATGAGGGCTTGGCAATGGACAATTGCCATTCAGAAGAATGTCAACAAATTTTCCTCTAGTCTTCCTGTAAATTAGAAGGGGTCACCACCCAATCGATGGGACGAATGGGGACCATTGGCGGTCAGGTGGGTTTCATCAGTGGTCAGGTGGACTGCATCAGCATCCAAATGGGCACAACACCCTACGGTGCCCATCCTTCCACACTTATTGCGGACTATCCTAGATTTAAGGTACAAAACGAAGCACTTCCTAATGGGAAAGTTCCACAAGTGTTGGACCTCCCTTCTTTTCCAAAGCAGAGTGTCCATCCGACCTCTCAACCCCGACCATGAAGGAGTCACCCACAACGAAGGAACCCAAACCGACGACCCTATCAGACGACACAAAGAAAGCAACAATATCAACATCACAAAGAAAGTAGCACAAGTCAAGTATGGGTGCTGAAAGGACAAAAAGCACCGATAGTTTGCAGCAATGCAGACAAGGATGAGATGAAGTTTCAACAAAATCAGAGGCAATATTCAACATCTCCTTGACCTTCTTCAACCTCGACAAACATTCAATAGATTTGGATTGCGAAGAAGTATCTTACGAATCGACCCACACCCATGCAGATATGGGTACCAAAACAATGTATTATAGCTCAACAATCAAGCCATGTAATATATACCCCTCAAAAATCTTTTCATCCCTCGATACCACCATATCCAATATCATCTTTTGTCCCTCAGCAGAAGCATAATAACCGC
This sequence comes from Ceratopteris richardii, assembly GCA_020310875.1. Classification (NCBI taxonomy): domain Eukaryota; kingdom Viridiplantae; phylum Streptophyta; class Polypodiopsida; order Polypodiales; family Pteridaceae; genus Ceratopteris; species Ceratopteris richardii. Next base: position 144,830,966 of record CM035417.1, read on the forward strand.
TCAGCAACTCTTAGGAAATGGATACCAAAACGTATCCATATTTCTCCTCAGAACACTTTGCCTAACATTAATCCCATCCCGAACAACCAACTCCCTTGTAATAATTCACTCACAACTAAACTTTGTATAAACTCATCAACACTAACCCAACATCACTTGTAATAACATCTCATCAAGCAATGTATGCACCATCTAAAGCATGTAGGTGTCTAGAGACCTGCATTAGTTTTGCAAAAAATCATTCCATAAACCACCTCACAACACTTCGCTACACGGGTTACACATCGGCTATGGAAAGGGATTGCGGTCTCAGTTTAATGGGATCATGATTAATTTCCATATTAATGTGCTAATATTTTGTAGCAGATCTTCTCCACATTTGCATCCATCATCATGCAGACAGAAGGACCACCTGAAGCTGACCCCAGTGTACCTATGATCAATTTTGGTGAATTACTAGCCAAACCACATCCCGCGGTACAACCACCTGAATTTCAAGGCCGATCGATGACCTTCCTAGGGGATACACCGAAAGAGTTCATCGTAATTCACATTGGTTCCAAGGTTTAGCAAGACCTTTGGCACATGCAGATTTCATTTTTGATGCCACATTGACTTTTGACAGTAGTAAGTGGGGCAATTATCAGTTCTTCTCCAGAGAATTTGAAGTGCTTCAAAATACAGAAGACTTAAAGCATGTTTGGGCAAGAGTAGGTTTTACAGAATACTTTAGTGATCCACTAACCAAACCGGATTTTTATAGATGCTACTACCTACTGACCGCACTTACAACCTCCGAGAACAAGGATTTTTCGAGCACTTTTATTCTGCCATCTTTAGTAAATGACCCCCCGTTCAAAAAGTTCTATCTTTCAAAGGATTTGATTCGGGCTAAAATTAAGATTCATGGAACTCACATGCCAACAGAGCAAGAAAGGCTGATTCTAGAGCTGATGAAGTGTGGTGATGTTATCAAATGGGAAGACATCTCGGCCATCACACCTGAACTATCTAAGCCATTACGGATATGCATGCAACATTTTGCATTCCCGGCTCAAGATCATTTCACTATGCCTCACAAGCATATTTGGTTTGGTTTGTATTTAGCATGTATAGGGCCCCAAATAGTTGATCTTGCAAGTTGGATCATTGATCAGTTGTACTTAGCACAACACAAATGGGAAAGGAAAAAAGTCATCCATGGATGTTGCGCTCTCACTCGAATTGTGTATATGTGTTTGGCTTATGACTTGCCTATAGAACACACAATGACAAGTGAAGAATTGAAGGCATTGAAAGGGACGGCCAAGAAAGCCAAAAAAGGTAGCAAGGGACGAGCATGCAAGCGCATGCAAGGATCTATACCATGCCTACAAGTTCCATAGTCCCCATCACCTCAACCCTCTCCAGAACAGTCACCTACGAAACCCCCTGCACCTATACAACCCATTCTCATACGACTGTCATGACCTATCATCACAGAAGGCACTACCAATGCAGTTACCTCTCAGGCAACCTCAGTTCAAGAACCCACCACCACAACAACAGAAATTCTTACCTCCATTAGTGCGGAAGCATTTACTTTTCCTATACCCAATCTGGAAGCAGAACCAATGAATACCACGTTCGATTTTGAAATGTCGGATGCTTTTTCAAATGAATTTCAATTTTTAGAAGGACAATTTTTCTCTCAAGAGTACAAACACCCAAGTTACCCTACTATTCCCCCTGATCAACCACAAGAGCAAGTAGTCTCTAGCTATGAAGTAGAAAGGACAGAGACTGATGATGAAGACGGAGATGATGAAGCCAATCAGACAAGCCATGAATCTCAAGAGAATGTGCAGACTGATGAACAAGCACAACACACTGACACTCAGGGTGACACAAGTACTTACGAAGATGAGGCATTTGAAGCAGTAGCCTACACATTGGCAATCAAGAAGCTATACAACACCATGCAAGCCGTTTGGGCGCGCAAAAAACTCTCAGAGGAAGAAAGCCAAGTGCTTGTAGAACAAGAACTCGTTACAAGAGGCTTTGAAGAAGCCTAAATTCAGGGATTCAAAGAACTGGTTAAGTCAGTAGGCAATGAAGCATTACACTATTTGCAGAGGAAACCACTACCACAGTTTGACCCACGCCGAATTCAATTGCTATCAAAACCGGGTCAACATATTCGTGTACTAACAGATGTTCAATCTTCACAACATGCCAAAGAAGCACGCCTCATTCCGGAAGGTCCTTTGACAGAAGAAACAATCGTCATCGACTCCCTGCCTCGCACCTCTACTCTACATACCCCTAACATCATCAAAGTACCCACCTCACCGACTGCTCCTATTTCACCTCCCGCCCCTCTAGTCTCTCCCGTACACCCTGCCTCTCCTAGACCATCCACATCTTTCGATAGTGCGGTAGCTGAAGCCTTTATTGCTTCAATTCCTCTCACCCTTTCTGCACCTACACAACCTAGCTTACCTCCTAGGATTTTCACCCCTCCATCCAATCCCTTTATCCCGCCAACCATCCCTTCCTTCCCCACCCCTCCAAGACCCCTATTCCCATTTCCCCGTCCATTGATCTTCTCCCCTGTCTCACCTCCCCGACCCACTATATTTCCTCTTTCCCCTCTCCACCAAGCAATGCAAGAGACCCCATCTGTAAATTATTCGGCAACCTTTATAAATCCTATTTTTACACCCACTCACGCATCCACTTTCACTCCACTATTCACGGTCACTACACTCGACACCACGTCCAGTGATATGGACATATCACCACCCACAGCAGCACCACTCACCTCATCCATTTCACCACCACATGTAGGCACATCACATTTTTTTTCCACTGTCACCACTGCATCCACTTTCCCATCCCTATTTCCCCTTCCCCTTGCATCAACACCCACCCCCACAGCATCTTCACTCACTCTAGCATACGAAGCACCCCGTAGGCCAGATTCCCCACCAAAAGTACCAGCGGGTGAAGAAGCAGTGACTATCCAGGTGGAGGACACTTTTGAAGAAGCCTATGAACCACAACCCATCCCAAGCGAATGCATCATGGCCGAAGGCCAGACCACATTTGAACTCCCTAACCCCGCATGGATGAAGAGCACGTGTGGAAGCTCAATAACACGCAATGGCTATGATAGAAGAGTGTATTTTACAATCCCCTTATTTCTCTCACTTGGCCCCTCGCAGGTATATATCTGGGCATGAGCTGCAATACAAGCCATATTTTATGTTAATGGCGGAATACCAATTGTCCATCGAAAAAGAGACAGGCAAGAAACCCTCCCATGCAACTCGGTTTGAGCCTGATGACTTGCCACCAGAAGCACAGAGCGGGGAAATATTTCAACCAACTTGGCGCTAGGATTTATTACAGGAATATCCCAAAATGATGAGCACATGGGCCAAGGCACCACTCCATTTAAAGTATAAGCCATGTTGGGGACCAATGCTACACCACCGCTCCTAGAAGGCCTTTGCAATCAAAGTATAGAACAATAAGCAATGCCAAGACTGGCTCAATTACCCGTACTTTACTCCACCTCGTGGACCACCTACTATTGGCTATATGATGGCAACTATTCGACACTGGCTCCCTCACTTGCGACAAATGGATGATGTAGCCGCACATATGACTGTCAAAATATTTGACATGATGCAGATTGTATTCAAGGTCTTCCGTTGCATCAAGGCACCACATGTTAACAACCTAGGCTTCGAGCATGGTAATCAAGATTTAGCGTATGATATGAGCACGACACCATCGCTCTGGGTGTGTTATGCCTGGCACTGTCGCATCAAATATTTACTAGCATGTGTTAAAAAGGACTTCCGCCAAGTCGCTTTTTAATCTCTTTTTGGGTTCTTGGGGATGGTAGGGGTCTGACAATGCAGAGGCCCTTTATATGATTTTCCCAACTTAACTATCCAATTAAGTGGTACTATACTTCTCGGTAATAACGTTCACTACACAGTTACTACTCCTTTCCGGTTACGATTATCCTTACTTAGTAACTTATTACGCGAGTTAACGATCACAATGTCGCACCACTTATTATCGTTAAGACAACGTTATTATATTAACAATGAATTACTGTGATTCAACAAGAACAGAATACATTACTCAAAATATCATCCAATCTGCACACAATGTCTTCGCACGATCACCCAGACAGACAGTCTGGCGAACCCGTCTCTCCCCTTCTCGAAGATCACCGTAATGCCCTTTCATTAATAGTTAAAAAGTTACATCGCCTCATCACGCCCTTTCGGTGCGTGCGATATATGAAAATTACAATCCATTCCGACGGCCTAACACTGGCACGCACGGTGGACTCGAACCCGCAAAGAAAATAAAATTAAGGCTCATCTACAATGCCTTGTATGTACATAGTTCTTGCTAATTTAAAGGTTCGGGTTATCTTTTGCTTCAGAGAATCCAGCATAACCTTCAAAGTGTCTGGCTCTACCAGTTGTGCATCAGTTCTGATTCAACTTGCCACAATTACTTGACTCATCAGTGCATCAGTCTGCGTCTGCAAAAATGTCTCTTGTAAATAAAACTCATTGGCTAACGCAACATCTCTGCTCAGTCTCATATCAGCAATTTGACCATCAATTCTAGACAATCTCTCAGCTTGAGCTCCTAGCTGCTTTTCTCTGCGTTCCAGCTCCTGAGCTTGATATTGGATGGTTTTGTAATACGCATCCCTTTCTTTAATAATACCTACCATCTCCTTCTGTATTTGAATTGTCCGGGCCATCTGTGCGTCCAAATCTCGACTCTTCTGCAATAGTTCGGCAAATACTAGCTTTAATTCCTCAGTGTTCTGAATGGCTAAGTATGCCATTTCTTGCCCTTTCTATATGACCTCATCCAGCTGTGCGCGAGTTTCTTCCAGCAAATTTCCAATCGCCACACGAGCATCTTCCTTATCCTATACCAACTGATTTAACTGCTTGATCTCTTCATCGCGGACAGCTAACAGAACATCCTTGGCTTTTAACTCAGCCAATGCTGCATCTCGTTGAGCAATCAGTAATTCATGTTCTGCTAATTGTGCTTTGTACTGCTGCAACTGAACTTGCAGAGCATGATTCTCTGCTTTGATGGCATGAGCTTCTTCCTGTAAAGGAGCAATATCTGCTTCTAATAAATCCACATTAGCTTGCAATTCTTGCCGAATATTTTGGGTTGCCATCTTCATCTGATGGGGTAATTGCTGTGAGAATTGAATCAGAAGACGACCCATAGGTTCTAAATTGCTGAAAAGAACTGGCGAAGACGAAAGAGCAGGAAGTGGCTGGGATGAAGAGGCTGATAATAGGTGAGGGGAGGGTGGTGGAGAATAATCGGGAGAAGAGGATGGAGTAGTGGGTGCGTCAGGAACAACAGGCTCAACGGGGTTCATTGGAGCAGAAAGGGGGATAAGAATGTTTTGCACTAGCACTATTCCGGTTGGATGCTGATTTGTCGCCTCCACTTTGTCGAGCACGTCCTCAACATTGGCAATCACTTCGGTGAGGATTTCGGCTACAATCTCCTTCACAGCTTCTTGATTCTGGTGATGAGAATCCATCCGAGATGAAACTTCTTCGGAGTCTTCCATATGTGCACCTTGTGCCCGCTGCTTGACTGGAGAAGAGGGAACAGAGGAATCGATATGGATAGATGTAGCAGTGTCGTGGAAGACTTCATCTTCATGGCCAACAGTTGATCCCTGCGCCTGGCTTCCAAAAGGGCTTATACGTCTATGTTTTTGGCGAAAAAGTTGAAACAGGTCTGCATCATCATCGTCCTCATCCTCGAGCATGTGAGTATATTCTTCATGTAACAAGAAGCGGGCGGTTGGAGGTGGTTGCGCAGCTTTGAGCACCGGAAAGAGGAAAGTAAGGATGTGGGGTAAATGAGAACGAGGAAGGTCACCCTTAGTAACTTTTTTGATAACTGATACACATTCACAGTGAATGCGCCGGAAATAAAAGGAAGAAAAATTGACAGACTCACGGGAAGCGGTATCTATCATCGAATAGAATGGGCGGGCAATACCATAGGTACGTTTCTGTAGATTCAGGGTGGCTACCAAAAATTGCAGAGCAGTACGCTCTGGTTCACGTCTACACAAAATGGCATACTCACTAGATGAGTGCCGGGGAAACAATTCGTGCAGGATGGCCACGGAAAGAAGGGGACCATTCTCTAATCCTTCCCAAGGAAGTCGAAAAGCTTCAGCAAATGTAGTTAAAGTAATAACGACACGAGATGGTAAACACGCCGATTCCCGAGGAAGTCGAAAAGCTTCAACAAATGTAGTTAAAGTACTAATGACACGAGATGGTAAACACGCAATCGACCAACACTGCTCAGTAGCAGGTGTGGGGGCGATGACAGAAATAAGTTGCGCATGGAAGGGTTGACAGTCCACTGAATGCCAAGGCAATTCAGCAAAGGCCAACAGACCACGGGTGCACAAATACTCACTCACGTCTGGAGCGAGACCTACATGGAAAGTAGCGATATTCGCTAGTGCTTCCATGGCACACACAAGTAAATACAAGAACACAAAAGACAAAGAATGCACAATCACACAAACACAATAGCAATTATCAGTAAAAGAAACAAGATTAAGTAGAAACACGGGCAACATTAGGTGGTCAAAAACCCTAATCATTGCACGGTATTGGAAAGATATCCTTCATAATTACGGCATGCATGCGGGAGCAGAAACAATAACACAAGGCAGTGATTAATCATATTTAGATATCAAAATGAGGAGATTACGGTCTTTGGTCAACCTAAAAACGGGGATAAAAATAAAACAAGTGACACACGAACAAGACGAGGTACACGTCATCGGTTATCGGCCGGTTGTTGATATGGGTGAAGCTTAGATCCATTAATCACTTTTGGAAGGGGAACTCCGATTAAGGTGGCCAACCAAAAAGTAGCAGGTCCCACCTGTTCAGTAATTCGGTATGGACCGAACCACCGTAACTTAAATTTTTTGGCCGATCTGTTTGCTTTGGCATTATAGAATAAGACGAGTTGGTCAATCTTAAAGACAGGGGTTTTGAGAAAGCGATCATGAGTACGGGCTTGACGAAGCTGAACTTCTTGAAGGGTCATGAAACTTTCCCAGCGTTGTTCATCCAATGATCTAAGCGTATCCAATCGAAAGGGCAAAGATTCTTCCGGCAGCAATTTCTGAGCTAAGGCAACACGCAAACTTGGTACCACTACTTCCATTGGCGCAATAGCTTCCATGCCGTAAGCAAGTTTAAACGGAGTGGTTCCATTTGCCACTTTGTATGTAGTCCGGTATGCCCATAATACGGCAGGTAGAAGTTGATCCCAACGTTCCGGACATTCCAGGATCAATTTGCGAAGCATATTCATTAGAGTCTTATTGGTACTTTCAGCTAGACCATTAGCACGTGGATAATACGACGAACTGAATTTATGCATAATCTGAAAAGTCTGAGTCAACACTTGCATTAAGTTGCTGGCAAAATGTGTTCCTTGGTCCGTCACGAGCTCCAGAGGTAATCCATAACGCGGAAAGACATCCTTCATTAAACACTTAGCCACCGTAACAGCTGTGGCAGAACGTAAAGACCAAGCTTCTGCCCATCTAGTGGCATAATCTTCAATATGTATCGATTATTGGTGAGAGTCGCCGGTGGTGTTATTGGGCCAATAAAATCTAGCCCCCACTTCTGAAAGGGTTCCAAAGGTAAGATAGGTTGAAGGGGAAAGAAGTTCCACTGTAACGGCTGTCTAGCCCATTGACAGGTATCACACTGCTGCACAAACTGAACCACATCTCTGTACATTGTAGGCCACCATATCCCACTTTGCAGAATTTTCCGGTGAGTAAGAGAAGCTGCAAAATGTCCACCCAAGGGTAATGAATGAGCCATATCAATAACCGATTCTGTCTCATGGGGGGGAATACATCTAAGTAAAACACTAGTATGATCCATGTAATACAGTTGACCTACAATCAATTGGAATCTTCGACTGTAAACTGCAAGTTTCCGCCACAGAGCAGGGGGAGTATGAGGAGGGAGACAACCGTCAGTGAGGAAAGTTAGTAACGTGTCATAATATGAAGGAGCAACAGGAGGTGCAGCAAAGTCTTCAGTAGTTGTCTCGGTAACATAAATTGCTGGTGTAGTGTCATCAATCCCTACCGGAGACTCACCGGAATCCAATCAAGATAGAAAATCCGCCAAAGCATGTGCTGTGCCAGGTTGATGAATAACTTCATACTTGAACTCCTGTAGCAGTAATACCCATCTTGTCAGTCTTCCACCTAAATGTTGCTGCCGGACCAAATACACAAGCGCGGCATGATCCACATGGAAGGTGAATTTTTGGCTCAACAAATAATGTCGGAACTTCTTAACAGAATACACCAACCTGAGACACTCTCTTTTGATCACTGAGTAGTTTCTTTTGGCAGGGGCTAATTGGCGACTTGCATAATATACAGGCCGAAACCATTTGTCAGTTTGCTGCATTAGTACGCTACCAATAGCTATGTCCGAGGCATCCACAAAGACATGGAATAGATGTTCCCAATCAGGTGGTTGCAAAATTGGGGCCTGCATCAATAAAACCTTTAAACGATCAAATGCATTTTGGCACTCCTGTGTCCAATCATACTATCGTGGAGCGCTGGTCATAAGCCTGTTAAGTGGTGTTGCTAAGTGAGCTAACCACCATAAGTGCCTGCCACGCCACCGGATTTGACCAAGAAAGCGCATAACTTCTTTTGGTGTCGTTGGGTCTGGTGCCTCCAACACGGCTTCTACTTTATCTGGATCGACCTGTATTCCTTGTTTAGAGATAATATGGCCAAGCAGTTTACCACAGGAGACCACAAAAACAGATTTGGTCGGATTCAAGCATAATCGATACTCTCGGCATTTTTCAAAGCAACACGGTAAATGATATAGGTGCGCCGAAGTCTTGCCAAATAAGGAAAAATCGTCCAAATATACTTGCATAAAGGTAGTTAAGTAGGGTGAAAAGACTTCCTGCATGCATCTTTGGAAGGTACTCGGGGCATTCCTTAAACCGAACCACATTACGGTGCAAGCATAGACACCCCAGTTTGTGATAAAGGTTGTCTTTGGTATGTCCTGTTCTACCATCCTCACCTGATTATATCCACTGTAGCCATCCAGAAAAGAATACATTTCATGCCCTGCTACCCTGTCGAGCATTGTGTCTAGAAAGGGGAGAGGGAACGGATCTGGTACAGTGGCGGCATTGAGTTTTCGGTAGTCAACACAGATACGCAACTGTTTATTTTTCTTCGAGATGATTACTATTGGAGATATCCACTCTGCATGTTCGATGGGAACAATGAATCCAACCTTTAGAAGGCGATCTAACTCGGCTTTCACTTGGGCTGCATAATGCGGATTCATCCGGTAGTTGGCTTGTTTGAATGGTCGCACATCTGGCTTCAACACCACCTGGTGTTGATAAATTCTTGGGTCCAGACCCTTCATGTCCTTGTAATCCCAAGCAAAGAAATCTGAAAATTCACGTAAGAGTTGTACCAAATCTTCTTGGAATTGCCCTGCTAGTCTAGCTCTAATTTTTACAGGCCTTGGGTTAACCGTGTCTCCCAAGTTGTACGTTATCAATTGGTCTTCTGGTACATAAAATTGTCGGGGTTTCATCAAATCATCAGCTGGCTGCAACAATTGTTGTATAATCGCTTTGTTCATTATCATATCCTCATCTGCTTCTGCTTCTCCAGTCATTGGTACAACGGTACAAACTGCTGGACTCCACTTGTCTACTACCGAATGGAGATCGACAGTACCTAATGAGATCAGATCCTTATTGGTCTTCAAGAACTCCTCTTCCTCATCAGTTGATAATCCATCCAACATATGGACCGGCTCCGCTACGTATGGTCGTGCATGAAAATCACAGGGTTGCATAGCATCCAATTTAACTACATATTTCCGGTGATGGTCTTTGAAACTTAACTCTTGGGCTGACCAATCCTGTACAACTTTGGCTTGCTTCAGCCATGGTCGACCAAAAAGTAAGTTGTAGTCGAGGCTGGATTCTGGTAATTCTAGGACTACAAAAGTCATTTTAAATGTAGTGCTCTGCAAGGTAATCAGAATATTATGTACTAGTCCCATCGGATGGACTCGGGATTGGTCTGCCATTCGTATAAAAAATTGTACGGGCTCAATTTGGGTCCAACCCAATTTCCTGCAGAGTGCAGCTGTTGCAATATTCACATCCGACCCACCATCAATTAACACTTGGGTAATCTTCTGGTTTTTATGCCATACGGTGATCAATGGAACTGAGTGATCCACCGTAGAATCAATTTCCGATTGTATGGTTGTAGTCACCGGAGTACATGAAGGTCCGGGACTAACCTGCTGTTGGAATTGCTGTCTTACTCCTGGCACTAAGGCGAGCAACTGTCCCAAAGGGAGTGTGATTGAAGCCTTAGAGAGGATGTCCCATACCTGATCTGTTTGGGTCGTAATTCTCACCGATTCTGATGATGATTCTAATGTTGTTGGGGTAGAAATTTGTTCATTCGATCTTGCCTGTGGTAGAGGGACCTGTGTTACCGGAATTGGATCAGGAAACACAGTCGGCTCCTTAGCTGTCCATTGACTAGCCTTTGCAAACATTCGCTACTGCTCATGGATACCAGGCTCGAACATTTCAGCTGCTGGTTGCAACTGCTTACCCGATCTTGTCTGCACAACAGCTGCTTTTGACTCGACTGGTGAAATATAAACCATGTTGGTCATTGGATTTTGTCGCTCCTTCTTCCTTTTGTCGTACTCTGCTGCTTCCTTGCAGAATCTACGGATGTAGCCAACCTCGCCGCAAAGATGACATGGAGGGGGTGGAAGAGAGGTACCTTCCGTTGATGTACCCGCCTGCCATCGATTTGAATTGAAATTGGTGTTCTGCTGACCCCAATAATTCCTATATCCTTGCGACTAATTGGTTCACATCTATGGCGGCACGTAATGGGTTGCTGGCTGACCTGGTTCTTGTATGATGGCGTTTATGGCTTCTCTACCGTGCACCTTGGCATTATACATGCATGTTTCCGTTGAGTGTCCTGTTGTGTTATAGATGGCACAATACATCTGGTTAAGGGCACATGTAGAACTGGTGTGCTCTGTATTTTTGCACTTGGTACAATACACCTGTTTGGCCGGATCATCTGCTACGTTCTTATTGGCTTTCAACCATTCCAAGTCCTCTGTAAATCCTCCAACTTTGTGCTCCAGTTGTAGGGCCATCGCAATTGCTGCGTCCAACGTCATTTCGCCCACACAGCGAATGATCATGATTTGTCTTAACTGTGGATTCAGTCCGTTAATGAACCATTGGGTTATAACATCGTCTGGTAGATTATCATGTGCTGGAGGCAGCTGTCTTAAGTGAGTTCAAAACAATGTTGCGTATTCCTGAATAGTCTGATGCGGCTTCTACCGATTGTTCTGTAAATAGTTGAAGATTTTGGTAGGATTTTTCTTCAATCAGAACCTCTGTAAAAACGCATCTCACATCATCATAGTTAGCGAAATGATTAATATCATACTCAGTCAACCACTTGGCTGCTTCATTAACTAAGGTGGCCTGAAATACGATGGCATTGTATGCCAGATCGGGTGGATGATTCAGCACTGCATAACTTATCTTGAATGTGCGGACATGTACATCGGGATCATTCCCCATAAATCCACCGAATTGGGTATATGTAACCCCAGTTGGAACCGGTCGAAGTGGAATGATTGGCTGGGGTTGATGTTGTTGCTGCTGCTGGAACTGCGGTTGTGGTTGGGGGGTGTCTGCTGCTGTGACTGTGAACCACTCATGGTACTATTGTGAGTAGTATTGTTGTTAGCTGTAGGTTGAGGAGGTGTCTCTTGTCCTTCAGAATCTGTATTATCAGACTGCTCACCTTCCGGCTCGAAAATGGCGTTGAATCTCTTACTTATCTCCAAATCAAATAACCTGTCCTCAGCTTTGGTATTGTAACTAGAGAGGCTTTCCCCGAACAGTGGTGAACGTAATAAGGGTCCACCAGGTAGTACTGCATTGTCACCGAAAAACTTCAAATTCCCACTAAATGGTACCGAACTCCCACCGAAGCTTATTGAACTTTCACCGCACTAGGTTATCTTTTCACCGGACACGGTCTCACTCGGTAACACAACCTTTATCACCGAAAATATTCCAATTCTGACTAGATAGCCTCGGAAAAACTGCGCACTGTGTCTCTGTACACCCAGAAGTCACTGTACCTTCTTCAAAAAGTATCGGAATCACACCAGAATCCACCGAAATCTCATCATGTGTCACTGAACTAGCATCGGAATCACTGCTAACTAGCTCCGATCCTTCTACCACTAGGCTTAATTGACCTGTACTTCTACCACCTGGGGGTGTCCCTAATAGATTTGGAACGGCCCAGGGATGCTGGTCTCTCCTATACTTTGGATATGACTCGTCGGACCGAGTAACCGGCATATATCACTTCTGCACCGCTTGCCTTGCATACTGTTCTACCTTTACTGATTATTCTTAATCTATTGCCATCTTCCCACAGACGGTGCCAGTGTTAAAAAGGACTTCCGCCAAGTCACTTTTTAATCTCTTTTCGGGTTCTTAGGGATGGTAGGGGTCTGACAATGCAGAGGCCCTTTATCTGATTTTCCCAACTTAACTATCCAATTAAGCAGTACTATACTTCCCGGTAATAACATTCACTACATAGTTACTACTCCTTTCCAGTTACGATCATCCTTACTCAGTAACTTATTGCGCGAGTTAACGATCACAACGTCGCACCACTTATTATCATTAAGACAACGTTATTATGTTAACAATGAATTACTGTGATTCAACAAGAACATAATACATTACTCAGAATATCATCCAATCTGCACACAGTGTCTTCGCACGGTCGCCCAAACAGACAGTCTGGCGAACGCGTCTCTCTCCTTCTCGAAGATCACCGTAATGCCCTTTCATTAATAGTTAAAAAGTTACATCACCTCATCACGCCCTTTCGGTGTGTGCGATATATGAAAATTACAATCCATTCCGGCGGCCTAACACATTCGAAGAAATGTTTACTACCGGTTTTTGGGAATACCATTTAGAGGTGTTCATCAGCAGGCCCACACACCTACTCCAATTATTTGCCTGTGAACAACTGGTGTACTCCATGCACTACAGACTCCCGCTACCAGATGAACCTCAACCCATAGATTGGGAAAAACTAGAAGCCGATCTTGCCAGAGGTATTCACATTTTAGAGCACACCCTCGCTCATGACCTACTACATAATTATATCCGATAGACCCCACAACAAGGTTCTATCGAGGACGACAGAAGCGAGAGGGAGGGGGGCCAGAGGCATAGACAACACAGAAGTATGTGAAGGTGGATCACAACGAAGTAGTGGGGAGCCAATCGGATTATTTTTCAGAAGAAATATGTTTTAAAATACTTTTTCAAAACTCTCAACAATGATTTTCATCACTCATGTATCATATGTAACATAGAAAAACCACCGTTGTAATTAGTAGCTCCATTTTGTGCAAGCTGAGGAGTCCTCAAGCTTGAGGAGCTTAGGTAGAACGAGCCTACCAAGTTTGGCTATTTTTGGATCCCGTTTACCCTTAAAAATAGCACCTAGAACCTATTTTTTAACTATGCTGGTCACTAGATGTGAAACCGATCAAAACTATTCTAGAATCAATAAAAAGATCTAGAGAGCTCATTTTTGAGGTTAGCTTGTATGAGTAGAGAAGAGCTTAGAGCTAGTTTTTGAGTTGTAAGAGTGATCTTAAGTAATAGAGTCTATTTCCTACCTTCCTTTGTGTCTTGCTTGTCTCTTCATTGTGTGTGTATGTGTGTGCATCTCTATGCTTCTTACCTTCACTCTCACTACATCTCACATTCACGATCTTCATATCACTCCTATCTCTTCGCGGATTGACATTAAGGAGGTGGAGCTTCTTAACGTGGTACTTACCGTTGTGCTAGAGTAACAAGGCTTGTGGTCTCATTTGTCTCAATTGTGGCCTGGGGTTAGGATTTGTATAACATGACATTGGAGTAATCTGGCTCCCAATTTTGTTCCATAGCTAGTGCCTCATATTGATATGGATAAGTCTCACTATGCTCGGGTGACTCTGTGTAATAAGCTTGTGGACTATCTTCATGGGTGTAGTCAGAACTCTGAGCATGAGGGTCATGTTTTAAGACCAAATGGGTCATCAGCAACAATGCTCTATTAGGGTTCTCCTCTACCACTGCATACTTATCTAGGATCACATTGGTAGGAGGTGGTGGTTGGATTCCTAGGACCGATTGTGGCCTATATGGAGCCTGATATTGCTGTTGGTATTGAGGTTGATATTGTTATTGTGGCCTATAATATGGTTGTTGGTAGTGGTTCTGATACCTACCCTATTGGTAAGGTTGCTGATAAGTTTTTCTGATGGCCTGTCTATTGTACGGACAAACTTGAGTTGTATGGTTGGTGTATTTTCTCTTAGTAGTTCAATATCGAGCATTCAATTCTGGTTTTGCAATGGGGATATGTTAGCCATGTGGTCCCTTCTATAAGTATAACATCCAATCAACGAGGTGACCCTTGGTTTTTGTCTAACTCCTCACCCAAGTTGTCTTCTATGCTAGTATACATTCTCAAGCATTGATCTACTGTGATTACCTCCTTGAGATATTCATATGATCTAAGTTTCCCGCTTAGAAGTCCATCTAAAAATAGAGAAACTTGTTTTTCTTGTGTAGGTAATTCATGTGTGGGACATCTTTCTAGGTATTGTTTAAATTTGTGTCCGGCTAGCCGAACTGTTTCTTGGGGTGTCTGCTTGAAGTTGTGGATCATGGATGATGTGTTATGCTTGATGCCACTCTTGCAAAATTCTATGATGAACGCTTCTAGTAGTTGACCTATATTTTGGTAGTTGCGACTGTTCAGGGGTTGAAACCAAGCTAAGGTAGTACCCTTGAGGGTTAAACCAAATGCCTCGAACTAGTTTAACAAGTCCTCAACCTGTTCAAATCTTAACACTTGTTTGAACTCGGCCACATGATCATAAGGATCTCTTGACCATCAAAGTATTTTTTCATTGTCTTGACGACTCGAGAGGGTCTAAGGGTTCTTGGGTACTCTCGAGGTCTAGACAATGGAAAATCATGCTCATCTCTTTGATGCATCTGTGCTATATGTCTCTATCTTTCATGTCTTTCACTTTCAATTCTTGATCTATCTCTGCCCAAAATGTGTGCAAAGCTTACCTCTGGTCTTTCTCTATCTCTTTCCCTCTAGGTTTCATGAGCTTGGGATAATCCTACACCTTGGAGGTCATGTGGGACATTAGATAGTGGTGGAGGAAAAATCATTTTGCCCTTCCAAGTGCATGGATGCCTACCATGCTCTCTTACTAAGAACATTCTCTATGACATGTTATCCAAATATAAAACTATGCCTGGTATCTCAGGATCTTTGAACTCATAGATGGTGACTCCACCTATTTTGCTAAGTTCATCTGGCTTGAATCTCCAAAAAGCTTCCGTCATTTCTCTATTCAAGAATATTTCTATGTTTTTGTTATCCTGGGGAACCCACTCAGGGGTAATCACTATGGTCACGATGGATTTGTCTCGAGGAGTCTTGGGTTCTTGTCCTAGGTCTCCTTGCTCTAGTTCGCCTATCTCGTTCTTAAGAATGACATTTCCAAACTCACATGTCTTACATGTAATAATGGAGGTAACTTTATGCATAAAGTGAATGCTAAAATTTTACTTTATGCATAAAATTAATGTTTGGTATCAACTTTACATGTAAAATCAATGTTGTACCTCGATTTTATTTATAATTTTCATACCCTTGATGACAATGCAATTATTTGTGCATGTTTAATATCCCTATGTCTTGCCCTTTATCAGAATGCTAGTTGGATCCTCTTTATTGTGGCTCTACAACCTTGTAACCAAATGTGCTTTCTAGTTTGGTTTGTCAAGATGATTTTATATAGGAATTTAGTGCCAACATATCAACTTTATGCATAAAGTTGATACTAGGCTTTGATATCTTGCATAACTAAGTAACTTCGATTAACAAATCTAAGTTGATTGATCTCTCAAGGAAACTTAGTGTTTGGTTTTTACTTTTCAAGATGGAGGATATTCGTGCATCTAAGAATCCATTGAAGAAATTCAATGTCAAGCTTATTTATGTGGAGGATTGCAAGGATAGACCCCATCCATGGTAAAAAGTCAAACATAACTCTAATCACTTCATCCTTATATAGGGAAACCAATCTAGAGGAGCCTTGAAGCTCAACCTTGAACATAGTAGAATCTTATATCCTTTTTCTTTCGCTGCCATCGCTATCGCTATATTCCAATCTCACGCGAGGTCACACACAGAGATATATGATCCGTTTTTGGTTCTTACATCCTTTTTCTTTCGCTACCATCACTATCGCTATATTCCAAGCTCACGCGAGGTCACACACAGAGATATATGATCCGTTTTTCTCCCAGCCACATCCGAGCTTCTACTTGTGTGAGTATCTCATAAAGAGTCACTTAATAAAAAAACTCTCTCCTCTTTTATCTTCTACCCCCACTATCATATGGTAAAATAACCATGTGACTCATGTGACATTTCCTTCCCCTTGAAAGCATTTTTGTCCTCGAAAATGTAGACGAAATGTCTGTAATGGTAGAAGAAAGTGCTCGAACTCCCCTGAACTCCATGTACTCTATGTACATGGTCATCTCTGTGTGTTGTTTCCCCATATCCTTCCCCTTAAGAAGCCTCATATGAGATCATCTCAAAGGTGGGAAACCGTCTGAGTGGTGCCTACTATCTCCCATGTACACTCCACTTTCCAAACTATCACTCCCATAACATACAACATCATCCAAATGACCTAATTCCATATCATGTATCCTCTATGGAGTAATAGTAAACAAGCAAGTGTAAGGTGCCAAGCTTATAGGCTTGACCATATCATAATGGAGATAATAAACCATAGAATCCTTTGAAGTATAGAACAAAGTCCCATATCAAGTGACGTCAAACCCATCTAAGACTAAATGATAGATTGCCCTCATACCACTCTAGGATTGCTAAAACCTATAGGATTGCTTGTGCACAATACTAATGGTGAAGGTTTAGCTCCTTCCGTTAGCAATCCTATGGTCTAAATCCATAAGGATTTTGTGTAGGGATCCTTTTACTATTGAAGTTGCCTTATCTATAATACTATGATGGTACTAAGTCCATCAAATACATGCTTAGAAGCATGCCTACATCTTATTGAAGTTTGCAGAAAGGGCATGTTACCATGCCATAGCATTCTTACCTAAAGGCAAGTGCGTATATAACGCCATACGATGGGAAAAATTTCGACAGCATTTCCCCAGGAAATGGAATCCCCAAAAGATTTAAACCATAAGCTCAGTGGCACACAGGCAACCCAACAACATAGGGCTTGACAGGCCCATGGCATGCATGCCATAAACTTATATATGAATTCCATAACCTACAAAACATAAGAGCAATTGCCAACAATAATTCTATGTGCTGCATAGTCATAAAGTTTCTGCTCTGATACCAGTTCTTACATCCTTTTTCTTTCATTGCCATCGCTATTGCTTTATTCCAAGCTCAAAAGAGGTCACACACAGAGATATATGATCTGTTTTTAGTTCTTACATCCTTTTTCTTTCACTGCCATCGCTATTGCTATATTCCAAGCTCACGCGAGGTCACACACAGAAATATATGATCCGTTTTTCTCCTAGCCACATCCGAGCTTCTACTTGCGTGAGTATCTCATAAAGAGTCACTTAATAAAAAGACTCTCTCCTCTTTTATCTTCTACCCCCACTATCATATGGTAAAATAACCATGTGACTCATGTGACATAGAACTTGTTAGGGATGATTCTATGATGAAAAATAATCTTCTAAAGGACATGAGGAACTTTGAGTGGGTCATGCAATGAGTAAGGCAAGTACATTGCTAGTTTTTACAAGATCAAAAAGGCTAAGGATGCTAATATAGAAGAAAGCATTCTAGTATGGTGTCATCTAGAAGATTGATTCCATAGAGATGATAGTGATACTGTGTTTTTTTCTTGTTGAAACAAGAAAAAGCTAAGGAATGCAATCATGGATGAAGGAAAATTTATTCCATTAGGGTGCTCTCTAGACTCCCTCATGTACATACTTTCTTATACTAGAGTATTTGGTAAAATTTCTACTCCATAGATTGTAGAAAATGTTCATGTGAAGGCAAGGAAGTTGCAAATTCCTAGCAAAATAAAGAGGAAGCAATCAATTTAGAATAAGACAAATAAAAAGAAAGTTAAGAAAATTGAGACAAACTATGTAGACTCATCTAAAGTTCAGTGGAGATTATTGCCCTAAATGTTGAGCTAATATTTGGGATAGTATCAACAAAATAGAATAATATAATAGAAGAAATCATCAAGAAAAAGTTTATGAGTAATGGGAAGATGTTGCTTTTCCAATCACCATTATTCATAGACCCCCGATTGACGACCCATCCATCAATAGGAGGCCCAATTGTGGTGCCTTACCTTGTAATGGTTGACCCTAATTAATTTAATAGTGTGGAGGAATATAATAGTTTTGTAAATAAGAATTATACATACATTGTGATTGGTAATTTTCACTTTGAAGAGGTTAGAAGATAGATAGTTAAAAAGCATCCAATGACATTTTTTTAACGTACGGAAAGTGCAAAAATTATGTTGTATTATTAATGACAATGACTATTGGCATCCTACATCGAGAGGATACTTTTTTTTTTCATCACGAGTACATGGATGCACAATTTATTTAATGTTGGAATAGTAGGGGATGAAGGTTCGAAATCAAATGGCCAAAGAAAGTTCAACCCTTGGTTTTAATTGAATTTTAGGGTACGTTAGATTTGAGATCTATAGGACCAACGTTTCTCAATGTGGGAAAATAAATAAGCCAAAGGCCAAGAACAAAAAAACAGATGAAGGTTTAGACACAATTTGATGCAAAGGGAAAGGGAAAAGGAACATGATATGTCAATTGAGGAGGTCATAAAGGACATGAAGCTCACTCCTTGGAGAGATCCATATGGAATTAAATATGAAACATTGATTATTTCTAGACTCTCTAGGGTAATCTCCAAGGAGTTGAGTCTCGAGGAGATGGTGGTCGAGCTCAACATGTAGCTCATCCTACTCTATTGCATTTCTCAATAATTTTCTCCTATATTTTATAGAATATGTTTCTTTTTTGACATAATAAAGTATACATGAATATTCAACAAATGATTATGGAAGATCTAGGGTTCTGAATTTGGGAGGGTGCAAGTGAGTACCGAACCACTTATTCTTACAATGCCTTGTTAGAATATTTCATTTTTTAAAGATATTGGGTAAGTAAGTAAGCATCAAAGTCATGTAGAAATTCAATGCCTAACATCAACATCAATATCAACTAGCATCAATACTTGACATTGATTTTGTGCATTAATAAATGCCTAGCATTGAGTGCATGCATGCGATCAATGCTATTAACCACTTTTATGCATAAATTTGATGCTCAACATGAAGTTTCTACATTGAGTTGATGCCTAGGATCAATTTTTTGAACAAGTTCAACGTTTAGTTTCCATTCATCTAGAAGCATACAGTTTGTGGTGGTAAAGAGCTTATACATCTTCCTTTTGGAAGAA
Organism: Ceratopteris richardii; assembly: GCA_020310875.1. Taxonomy (NCBI): domain Eukaryota; kingdom Viridiplantae; phylum Streptophyta; class Polypodiopsida; order Polypodiales; family Pteridaceae; genus Ceratopteris; species Ceratopteris richardii. Next base: position 144,850,791 of record CM035417.1, read on the forward strand.
AAGAGCTAGAGGAAAGAAAGGAGGAAACCTTGTGAATGAGTGCCATCTAGAATTTCTTGCATGCATTGAAAGGGAAAGACATGATAAGTCAAGGATTAAAGCTAAGGAGACAAATACTTTGGGGGTGCTCCAGCTCTGTGAAGTCATTTTCCAACATACAAGACCCAATAGGAACATTGTATTTTAGTAATTTTTACAATGATGTATCAAATATGTACAATATTACCTAGGAAACTTTACACCTTGTGGATAGATGATCTACCATATGTATTCCACATGATTTTCTCTATCTATGATGACAAGCCTTTCAACTATCTACAAATTATAAAGATGGTGGAGGATTCTAAAAGATTGTTAAATTTCATAGAAGGGATCAATACTTCTTACTCTTACATTCTCCAAAAAGAAGATGCCATATTGTTGAGGGTCTCACATGGTAAGTTTCTTTGAAAGTTTCTAGTTTTATCTTAATCCTTTGTTTTAGTGAATTGTATATGGCCAATATTAATGTACCTTTAATTTATGTGATAAAAAAAATGTCAACAAAATACATGTCTTAGATTGTCAATGCCATAAAGTTTATTTTTGTAGGATATTCCGATGAGATTAAAAATAGGAGGTAAAATAACATTGAAATGATAATTGGATGCTCAATACTTTAATTTTCCAAAGCAACAAAAGGCCTCAATCATATGGGTGTTGACAAGACATTAGGGAAGCTCTATTGGAAGTTTTTCGAGGTAGAACCGCTCGCATGACACATGTATCAATGGACATCAAGCAATGGAACTTTCCCACAAAATTTCAATGCGAGAGAATTTGATGATGAGAATATTCACCATGCTAGGAGTAATGCACACAGTAAGCAAGCTGCACTCATGAATTAGACACAACAACCCCTCAGAAACTCTGATTAGAAGAGAGAATGAACAAGAAGGAGTACAAATGAGGGTTTATTCATCTTTATAGGTGGGCTTTAAAAAACTAACATCTTCACAATATAATATCCATCCTAGGTTAAAATTGGTCCTAAACCCTCACTTGAGGTCCAAATTGAGTGCTAAAATCTTTGATGATTAGAGAATCACTACTCAAGCTCAAGGACTCATCAACTTGCACAAATATGGAGTAAATGACAAGAAAATGCTTCCATATATATTCTTAAAGGTGCACTTTCACATGAAAATGGACAATTTGTGGGATTTTTTGGAAATAGTCCAAAAGTCATGTATATATAGGATAATGGACAACCTTCCATGGACGGCTATACATGGGCAGTAGAGCATGGGCAGCCACCACTCGTGTAGTTGCCATATACAACTTAGGTTGGTTAAACCGACTTAACAAGTATAAATGACTTTTGACTTCGAGAGGCTATATTCCATGGAATATTCCCTTTACCATTGCACCCCCACCAGGGGGCTCGATGGCCCCCTAGGACCCCCCAGCCAAGGGACTCATTGGCCCCCTTGGACCCTAGCCAGGGCTGCTCACCGCCATCCTGGACCCCACATGGGGGACCCCTAACACCCCCCCTCAATGTTTACCGAATGATAAATCAAGTAGGCCTTGGTCCTATGCCCATCTATTGAAGATGCCTATTGAGCTGCTCTCTCCCAAGTGCTTTAGTGAATATGTAAGCACAATTTGACTATGTTGGGCAATATTCTAGCTCCACAATTTCATCTTCAATTAGCTCATGAACATAATGGTGCCATACTTCTATATGCTTGGTGCGAGCATGAAATACTGGGTTTTTTGCAATGGCCATACAACTTTGATTATCACACTTAAGTATAGTCTCCATATTTGATGGAAAGCCTAGATCTGCAAGAATTCTCCTTAACTAGACTACCTCAAAAGAATAAAAACAAGCTGCTTTGTACTCTGCTTCAATGGATGAGAGTTTGAGACTTGGTTGCTTCCTACTTACCCAAGAAAATATTCTTGAAATAAGTGAGAAACAATATCCAAAAATTGATTTTCTAGAATCACAATCTCTAGCCCAATCTGAGTCACAATATCCTTGAAGTGTATCACATGTGGTATAAAAAATACCAAAATCCAAGGTTCTTGCAATGTACCTTAGAATTCGCATTCCAACATTCCAATGACTCTCCTTAGGTTTTTTGGAAAACTTGCTTAACACTCCAATAGCATAGCAAATGTCTAGTCTAGTGTTGCATAGAAAAATAAGACTTCCAACGAGCTTCCTATACTTCTTTTTCAATTCCTAGACAAAAATGGAGTAGACCTTAGTCTGTCATTTCAAACTCAGTTCCCAAGCTAATCCAAGTTTGATTGATGAGTTCATGATGATCTCTTGTAAATCATCTACATATACAATGACAATAACTAGCTTGCTATCCCTTTTTGTTACATACAAGCTAGCATCACAAGTACTTCTTTCAAAAACCATATTTTTGGAAAAAATACCTATCCATTGGTACCAAGCCCGTGGTGCTTGCTTAAATCCATACAAAGCTGTCTTCAACTTGCGAACTTTATTTTTTGAATTGGGCACCTCAAAACTTGGTGGTTGAGATACATATACCTCCTCCTTGAGGTGACCATTCAAAAATGAAGATTTGACATCCATCTGAAAAATAGGCCAGGCATTTTGTGCAGCTATCGCAAGTACCGTCTGAATAGTTGTCATGCATGTTGTTTGGTGCAAAAGTTTCTTGAACATCAAATCCTTCAATTTGTGAAAAACCCTGTGCAACTAATCTTTCCTTATACTTTTCTAATGTTCCATTTGATTTATACTTAGCTCTCCAAATCCATTTAGTACCTATTACCTTCTTTTTTGGTAGCAAGTCGACTAGATCCCATTTATCACTTTTTAGTATACTATCATACTCTGATTGCATTGCCACTCGTGGATCATCAAGGGCTTCTTCAATGGTGGTAGGTTCCTTTATTGAGCCCATGATATCTGCCATTAGAGCCATGTTAACAATGTGTTCTGAGGCTCTCCTTTGCTCCTCTATTCTTTTTTATCTTTGTAATCCATCCGAGGATGATTCTGGTACATCTACATGTGGATTGCGATCATCAAAGAGTTGTTGTGCCCACTTCGATAGTGGCTTATGCTGTGCAACTACAACTGGTTGGCTTGTTACTAAGGAGATTTCTCCATCAGATGTTTCGTCCTCAACTTGAACCTGTCTTTTGATAGGCACAAGGTGAGATATTTCTTCGTTTGATGAGATAGTAGATGTACCTTTATCTTCTACTAAGTTTGGTCATTCATCAAACACCACATCTTGGGTGACAAAAATCTTCCTTGCCTCAGGATCCCACAACCTATATGCATTAGAATCTTCACTATATCCTAGGAAGACACATGTTTTGCTTTTTGAATCCAACTTTGATCTTCTTGAATTAGGAGTATGTGCATAACAAAAACAACCAAAAATTTTGAAATGCAAAACTGAAGGCTTTTTACCATAATATGATTCTTGAGGATTCATCCCCTTCAGTGCTTTCGTGTAGCTTTGATTAAGGATGTAGAGTGTTGTATTGACTGCTTTTGCCCAGAATGAATCAAGCATGTCTTGAGCCTTTAACATACAATGAGCCATTTCAACTACTATCCTGTTCCTATGCTCAACAATGCCATTTTGTTGAGGTGTATGAGCTGTAGTAAGTTGCCTTTTCATAGCATGCTCCTTGTAGTAATTATTGAATTCTGTTGATAAGAATTCACCTCTATCTAATCTGAATTCCTTCAATTTCTTTCTTGATTCATTTTCCACATACTTATTTCATGTTTTAATTTTTTCAAAAGCATCAGTCTTCTATCAAATGAAATAAACCCACATCTTTCTACTATAATTATCGACTAACAAAAAAAAGTAGAAAGATCCTGCTAAAGCAAGTGTAGACATTTTACCACAGAGATCAACATGTACCAACTCTAGAGGAGCTTGAGATCGATTGCTGGTCTCTCGTGGAAATGCCTTTTGTTGTTGCTTGCCCATCATGCAAGCTTCACAAGGTTCCCCCAACTCTAAATATGTAGGCAAATGAGCAACCATCCCTGTTCTTTGCATCTCCTTCAAAACTACAAATCCGAGATGCCCAAATCATTGGTGCCATAACTTGCTTACATATTTAACTTCTATAGCATTTACGGCACTTAACTCATACAAGTTATCACATCTTATGCCTTTTCCTACTACATTACCTGATGAATCCATGATTTCTGCACCACTCTTATTGAAGCGAACTTCGAGTCCACGATCTTTTATTGCAGAAACTGACAACAAATTTCTTTTAAGTGTAGGCGCATAGAGAACATTGGATAAATTTTTCTCAACACCTAGAGAAGTGATAAAAGAGATGGTTCCAGTTCCTTGCGCTCGACACTTAGAGTCATTTCCCACCACTACATTGATGGATTCCCGTAGAGGCACTTGGGAACTATACAAATCCTTTTTACTAGTCATATGGCGAGAAGCTCCACTATCTAAAATCCATGGTTCATCAACACGAGCTTGAGCAGATGAGAATACCTCTTCTATAGCTACCCATAGTTCTAGCTCTGTGTTGTTTGCAGACTCCTTGTTCTTCCAAGATGATTTTACAGTCCCATTTCATTCATCAACTTGCTTCTTTTTGCAATCCTTAATGGCATCACCTTTCTTTTCACAATAGAAGCAACTTCTCGTGAACTTTTTCTTCTTTGTCTTCTTCTTTGATCCATAAGAAGAACCTTTTCCTTTTGCTTTGGCTGAGAATGTAGCATCACTTCTACTTTGCCGATTCTTCAACCACATCTCCTCTTCTAAAAGCATAGCACAAAACTCTTCAAATGTAAGGGGAGTTGGTCTTACCTGAGTGTTAAGGGCTGTTACTAATCCATCATACTTCACTAGAAGAATACACACACATCTTCGAGCTAGCTTTTCTGGCGTTATAAGAACACCAACAACCAATTGATCTTGATGATGTTTTATCCGTTTGATAAAATCTTCAGTCTTTTTAGAATTAGAAGGCTTTTCACTTGCCAATTGATTTTCAAAATTTTGTATCCTAGTATATTTCTTGGTCTCATATTGACGAGCCAATATGCCCCAAGCCTCATGTGCTTTAGTATCATGTTGAACTAAAGTAAGCACATAATCACTTACACTAGTGACAATTGCACATAATGCATTGTTAAAGTGCGCTTGCCATCACGGACACTTTAAACTCTTTCGGGTTCTTGGGAGTGATAGGGGTCTGATAAATCAGAGGCCCTGTATCTTATTTTCCCAGTTAACTTATTCAATAAGCAGTACGTTAATGTTCAATATCGAACTCTTATACAGGTTACTATTAAAACTCTGGTTAGACTTTTCACAGTATGTAACACAGGAATTAGTCATTACTGTCACACAGACTTACTATCCGCAACTTAACATTACTGTGTTAATCATAAGTTAATGTAATTAAACAAAGTAAGAGTTAACAGTACTCAGGATTTGATAACACTGCACTACGACGACATCTCCGCAGATCGCCAATCGCCCAGAGAGACAGTCTGGTGATCCCCTTTGTCTCTGCGCCCTCGGAGTGTCACCGAATGTCTTTTCATTGATTGATAAAAAGGTACAACACTTCGCTACGACCTTTCGGTACGTGCGGTAATGGAAAATATAAATTACAGAATGCCAATCCGACAACCTTACACTGGCACGCACGGTGGACTTGAACCCGCAACGGAAACAAAATCAAGGCTCGTCTACGATGCCTTGTATATACATGGTTCTCGCTAATTTAAAAGTTTTGGAGATCTTCTATTTCAAAGAATCCAGCATTAGCTTTAAGGTTTCCGGCTCTACTAATTGGGCATCTGTGCGTACAGAACTGGCTGCAATTACTTGACTCTTAAAAACTTCAGCCTGAGTCTGTAAAGATGCCTCTTGCAATAAAAATCATTGGCAAGGGCTGCATCACGTCTCAGTCTCATATCTTCAATTTGTTTATCGATGCACGAAAGACGCTCTGCTTGATATTCAAACTGCTTTTCTCTTCTCTCCATCTCTTGAGCTTGATATTGGATTGTCTGGTAATAAGCATCTCTTTCCCTCCTTGTCCCTTCTATGTCCTTCTGAAGTTGATTGGTTAAGGTCATCTGGGATTTGAGAGCAGAATTTGACTCAAACAGATTGGCATTTGCGTTCTGGAGTTCTACATTAGTCTGCTTTGCTAGATTCGCCATCTCCTGTCCTCTTTGCACGACTTCATCAAGTTGTACTCGAGTTTCTTCCAATAAATTCCCAAGTGCCAGGCAAGCATCTTCTTTATCCTGTACTAACTGTTTTAACTGTATAATCTCTGCATCACGAGCATTTAACAAATCATTTTTGGCTCTTAACTTAGCCAACACAGCATCTCTTTGGGCAATCAAAGAATCCTGTCCGGCAATCTGTGCGTGAAGTTGCTGAATCTGTACGTGCAGGGCATGATTTTCGGTTTTCATCGCATCTACTTCTTCCTATAATGGGGTAATATCAGCTTCTAATACATCGACTTTGTGTTGTAAGTCTTGATGGATATTATCTGTTGCCATCTTCAATTGTATTGGTAGTTGCTACGAAAATTGGATCAACATACGACCCATCAATTCTAATTCAGTAAACATTGGGATCGAAGGAAGAAGAGGAGGAAGTGGCTGGGATGACGAGGCTGATAATAGGCGAGGGGAAGGTGGTAGAGAATAATTGGGTGAAGAAGATGAGGTAGCAGGTTCTTCAGGAACAATAGGTTGAACAGGTACAATGGGCTTGACCGGAGTCATTGTTGGAGGAGTGGGTATAAGAGTGTTGGGCACCAACACTATTTCGGTAGTCTGCTGCGTAGTCGCTTCAGTTCGGTCGATTACAGCATCGGCCAAAGTAATTACTTCATTGACAATCTCAGCAACAACGGCTTGCACATCATCTTGGGTCTGCTGTTGAGAATCCTCCTTAGAAGAAATTGCTTCAGATTCAGTGGTGGACGCACTTTGTTCCTGCTGCTGATTCGGAGAAGAAGGACCAAAAGACTCCATGTGAATTGAAGTGGCGGTGTCGTGGAAGACCTCTTCTTCATGTCTGGCGGTGGAGCCTTGTACTTGACTCTCAGAGGGGCTTATACGTCTGCGTTTCCGGTGAAGAAGTTGGAAGAGATCTTCATCATCATCTTCTGTGTCTTCGAGCACTTGGGCAGATTCTTCATGGAACAAGATTGGAGCTTTTGGCGGGGGTTGCGTAGCTTGAATGGCTGGGAAAAGAAAGGTAAGGATATGTGGTAGATGCGAACACGGAAGATCATCCTTATTAACGTGTTTAATAACTGTAACACATTCATGGTGAATGCACCGGAAATAAAAAGAGACGAAATTGACAGGCTCACGAGAAGCCATGTCAATCATCGAATAAAATGGATGGGAAATGCCGTAGGTACGTTTCTGCAGATTCAAGATAGCAACTAAAAATTGTAATGCGGTCCATTCAAGATCAGGGCGACAGAGAATGGCGTACTCATTAGATGAGTGCCGTGGAAATAATTCGATCATGGTGGCTACTGGAAGGAGAGGACCATTTTCCAATCCTTCCATAGGGAGACGAAAAGCTGCAGCAAACGATGCCAGGGTGATAACAACACGTGACAACAAACAAAGAATAGGCCAACTCTGCTCCGTAGCAGGTGTGGCGGCAATGGCAGCAAAAATCTGCGCGTAAAAAGGGTGACACTCCACTGAATGCCAAGGCAATTCAGCGAAGTTCAAAAGACCTCGGATGCGTAGAAACTCACTCACGTCCAGGGTGAGTCCATCACGGAAGGTAGCAACGTTGGCTAGTGCTTCCGTGACGCGCACGCGAAAGTACAATAACACAGAGAACACAGAAAACACAGAGCACAGAAAGACACAGACACAATAGTGATTAACAGTGAACAAATTAAGATTAAGTAGACACACGACAACGTGAGGCGATCGGAAACCCTACTCATCACGTGGTATTGAAATGATAACCACCATAATTATGGCGTGCATGCATGTGTAGAATCAGTAACACAGGGTGGCGATTAATCATATTTAGATATCAAAACGAGGAGAGTTACAGTTTATATTCACTGAAATACGGAAATAAAAAGAAAATAAGTGACACGCGAAAAAAATGAAGAACAGGTCAGCGGTGATTAGACTGTTGGTGATATGGGCGTAGCTTTGAACCATTAATCACTTTGGAAAGAGGAACTCCGGTCAAGGTAGTCAACCAAAAAGTAGCTGGTCCCACTTGCTCACTAATCCGGTAAGGACCGAACCACCGTAATTTAAATTTCCCAGCAAAACGATTTGCTTTAGCATTATAAAATAGCACAAGTTGGCCCACCGTAAAAACTGGAGTCTTGAGGAAACGATCATGAGTCCGGGCTTGCCGCAACTGAACTTCTTGAAGAGTTAGGAAGCTTTCCCAACGGTGTTCATCCAAGGTTCTGAGTGCTTCCAACCGAAATGGCAAAGAGTCTTCGGGCAACAATTTCTGAGTGAGGGCTAGGCGTAGACTTGGCACTACAATTTCCATCGGCGCGATTGCTTCCAACCCATAAGCAAGCTTAAAAGGCGTCATTCCGGTTGCCACTTTGTATGTAGTTTGGTATGCCCATAAAACTGTAGGAAGTAACTGATCCCAACGTTATGGAGATTCCACGATCAATTTGCAAAGCATAGTCAACAGAGTTTTATTGGTGCTTTCAGCCAATCCATTGGCACGGGGATAGTATGGTGAATTGAATTTATACAGAATTTGAAAAGTGTGCGTTATTACTCGCATTAAATTGTTGGCAAAATGTGTGCCTTGGTCTGTCACAAGTTCCAGAGGTAATCCATAACACGAAAAAATGTCCTTCGTCAGGCATTTTGCCATCGAAACAGTTGTGGCTGACCGTAAAGCCCAAGCTTCCGCCCACCTGGTAGCATAATCTATACAAGTCAGTATATATCGATTATTGCTAAGGGTTGCTGGTGGTGTGATTGGCCCAATAAAATTGAGACCCCACTTCTGAAAGGGTTCCAAAGGTAATACAGGTTGCAGAGGAAAGAAGTGGCGCTGTAATGGCTCTTCAGACCTTTGACAAGTGTCACACTACTGCACAAACTGAGTCACGTCTTTGTACATGGTAGGCCACCAAAGCCCACTTTGCAGAATTTTCCGATGAGTAAGATCGGCTACAAAATGTCCACCGGAGGGTATTGAATGTGCCATAGCAATAACTGAGTCTGCTTCATGTGGTGGAATACAATGAAGTAAGACCAGTATGATCCATGTAGTATAGCTGGCTGACGATCAACCGGAATCTGCGACTGTAAACTGCAATTTCCCGCCGCAGAGCAGAAGGAGTATGAAGAGGAAGACACCCATCCGTTAGAAAAGTTAGTAATGTATCATAGTATGTAGGCGGCACAAGAGGTTTTGTAGATTCGGCACGAACTGGCTCAGTAGCGTAAATTGTTGGGGTAGTGTCATCAACTCCCATCGGAGCTTCACCGAAATCCAACCGAGAGAGAAAATCTGCCAAAGCATGTGCGGTGCCGGGTCGATGAATCACTTCATAGTCAAACTCCTGTAAGAATAAAACCCATCAAGCCAAGCGACCACCTAAATGTTGCTACCGGACTAGATACACAAGCGCGGCATGATCCATGTGGAAGGTGAATTTTCGGCCCAACAAATAATGCCGGAATTTCTTCACAGAGTACACGAACCTGAGACATTCTCTTTCGGTCACTGAATAGTTTCTTTCAATAGGAGCTAGATGGCGACTTGCATAATAGACAGGCCAAAACCACTTGTCAGTTTGCTGCATTAAAACGCTTCCAATAGCTATGTCTGCTGCATCGACAAAGACATGGAACATGCGTTCCCAATCTGGGGGTTGTAAAATTGGAGCTTGCATTAATAACCCTTTTAAACGATCAAATGCAATTTGGCATTCTTGAGTCCATTCGTACTTCCATGGAGCACTAGTCATTAGCCGATTAAGTGGTGTTGCTAAATGAGCTTACCACCGTAAATGTCTGCCATGCCACCGGATTTGATCCAAGAAGCGCATAACTTCTTTCGGTGTTGTGGGGACTGGAGCCTCCAACATGGCTGCGACTTTATCCGGATCAACTTGGATTCCTTGTGCAGATATAATATGTCCGAGGAGTTTACCACAAGAGACTGCAAAAACAAATTTTGCCGAATTCAAGCATAAACGGTATTCGTGACATTTTTGAAAGCAGCACCGTAAACGATACAGGTGCACTGTAATTTTCCCAAATAAGGAAAAGTCATCCAGATATACTTGCATAAAAGTAGTCAGGTAGGGTGAAAAGATTTCTTGCATACACCGTTGAAACGTGCTAGGAGCATTCCTTAACCCAAACCACATTACTGTACAAGCATAAACAACCCAATCCGTGATGAAAGCTGTTTTCGGTATGTCCTGTTCTGCCATTGGCACCTGGTTATAACCACTGTAGCCGTCTAGAAAGGAGTACATCTCATGCCCGGCCACTCTGTCTAGCATTGTGTCGAGAAAGGGGAGAGGAAATGGATCAGGTACCGTGGCCGCATTCAGTTTCTGGTAATCCACACAGATACACAGCTGTTTATTTTTCTTCAGAACAATCACGATCGGAGATATCCATTCAGCGTGCTCGATTGGTACAATGAATCCCACCTTCAATAACCGATCGAGTTCTGCTTCGACTTGTGCTGCATAATTGGGGTTCATTCGGTAACTGGATTGTTTGATTGGCTTTGCCTTAGGTTTTACCCGATGGTTATAGATCCGTGGATCAAGACCTTTCATGTCGTAGGCAAAAATATCGGAGAACTCGTGCAGGAGTCAGATCAAATCTTCTTGAAACGCCTCGGACAATCGTGCCTTAATCTTAACAGGTCACGGGTTAGCCTCATCACCCAAATTGTATGTTACTAACTGATCTTTCGGGACATAAAATTGTCGAGGTTTCACCAGATCGTCAGCTGACTGTAAAAGCTGATGTAGGGTGGCTCCATCCATAGCAACACTGTCATCTGCATCCACCTCTCCGATCACTGTAACAACCGTACATGCGGCCGGACTCCACTTATCCACTACAGATTGAAGATCTACAGTACCTAAAGAAATCAGATCGTGATTATTCTTCAAAAATGCCTCTTCCTCATCGTCAGATAAGCCATTCAACATGTGGACCGGCTCCGCTACATATGGTCTGGCATGAAGCTAGCAGGGCTGGATGGCATCCAATTTAACAACATATTTACGGTGATTATCTTTGAAAGTCAATTCCTGCACTGACCATTCCTGTATAACTTTGGCTTGTTTCAACCATGGCCGACCGAAAAGTAGATTGTAGTCCACGCTGGATTCTGGTAGTTCTAAGACTAAAAAAGTCATTTTGAACGTGGTACCCTGCAGAGTAATCGGGATATTCCGTACTAATCCCATCGGATGGACTCGGGATTGGTCTGCCATTCTTACAAAAAACTGGACGGGCTCGATTTGGGTCCATCCCGATTTCTTGCAGAGGGCTAGAGTAGCTATATGCACACCCGAACCGCCATCAATTAGCACTTGAGTGATCTTTTGATTCTTATACCAGACAGTGATTAATGGGAATGAATGATCCACCATAGAATCAGTTTCCGCTTGTATTGCGGCCGTCACCGGAGTACAAGAAGTTCCAGGACTAACCTGTTGTTGGAACTGCTGCCTGTCTCTTGGCACCAATGCGAGCAACTGTCCCAAAGGGAGAGTAATTGAAGCCTTAGATAGAATTTCCCATACCTGCTCTGTTTGAATCGGACTCCTCCCCACTTCTCATGATGATTCTGCGGTTACTAGATTAGGACTCTGTTCATTCGCTCTCGCCTTTGGCAAGGGAACCTGTGTTACCGGAATCGGATCAGGAAACACAGTTTGCTCTTTAGATGCCCATTGGCTAGCTTTGGTATACATTCGCTGCTGCTCACGGATACCAGGTTCGAACACCTCAGCTACGGGTTGCAACTGCTTACCCGATCGTGTCTGGACCACTGCAGCTTGTGATTCCACTGGTGAGATATAGACCATGTTGGTCATCGGATTTTGACGTTCCTTCTTCCTTTTCTTGTATTCCACGGCATCCTTGCAAAATCTCTAGATGTGGCCAATCTCACCGCAAAAGTGACATCGAGGTGGTGGCAGAGAAGTACCTTCCGTTGATGTACCGGCTTGCCATCGATTAGAATTAAAATTGGTATTTTGTTGACTCCGGTAATTTCTATATCCTTGCGACTGATTGTTTCGCATCTGTGGTGGCACGTAATGGGTTGCTGGCTGACCTGGTTCTTGTATAATAGCATTTACAGCTGCTCGCCCCTGCACTTTAGCATTATATGCACAATTTTCGATTGAGTGTCCGGTTGTGTTGCAGATGGCACAATACATCTGGTTAAGGGCACATGTAGCACTGGTGTGGCCTGGATTTTTGCACTTGGTGCAATACATCTATTTTTTCGGATCATCTATAACATTCTTACTGGCTTTCAGCCACTCCAAATCTTCGGTAAATCCTCTAACTTTATGCTCTAGTTGTAGGGCCATCGCTATAACAACATCTAGTGTCATAGCCCCCACACAGCGAATGATCATGATTTTTCTTAGCTGTGGGGTCAAACCATTAATGAACCACTGGGTTATAACATCATCCAATAAATTAGCATGTGCCGAAGGCAATTGTCTTAAATGAGTTCTAAATAATGTGGCATATTCCTGAACAGTCTGATGCGGCTTCTGTCTATTGTTCTGCAAGTAATCAAAGATTTCGGCAAGGTTCTTCTTCAATCGGAACCTCTGTAAAAACGCATATCTTTCCACATCATAGTTAATGAAATGGTTGAAATCATACTCTATTAACCACCTCGTTGCTTCATTGACTAATGTTGACTGAAATACGATGGCCTTGTACGCCGGATCGGGTGGATGGTTCAGCACTGCATAGCTTATCTCAAAGGTGCGTACATGTGCATCAGGGTCGTCACCTGGAAATCCACCGAACTTCGTGTAGGTCACCCCTGTTGGGACCGGTCGAAGTGGAGGGGGCTGTTGCTATTGCTGCTGTTGCTGATGCTGTTGTTGCTGTTGCTGACTACTCATGGTGCTATTATTGGTACCGTTGCTGTTACAAGAGATTTGAGGGGGTGTCTCTTGCCCTTCGGAATGTGTATTATCAGATTACTCACCTTCCGGCTCAAAAATAGCATTTAGTCTCTTACGTATCTCCAAATCAAATAGTCAAGCTTTGGTATCCCAAGTAGGCAAGTTTACCCCAAACAATGGTGTTCGAAATGAAGATTCACCAGGGAGTATCACACTGTCACTGGAAAACTGTAAATTCCCACCAACTGGACTGAACTTTCACCGAAATTTACCAAACTTTCCCCAAAACAGGGTATTCTTTCACCTGCAATGATCTCTTTGGGTAACACAACTTTATCCTCCGAAAGGTTCAAATTCTGACCAGATGGTGTCGGGTCAATTGTGCACTGCATCCCTGTACATTCCGAAGTTACTGTACCCTCTGTAGACTGTACCGAAATTACACCGGAATCTACCGAAATCTCATCATGTGTCACCGGGATGGTACCGGAATCACTGCTAACTGGCTCCGCTCCCTCGACAACTAGGCTTAACCGATCTATACCTCTGTCGCCTGGGGGTGTCCCTAACAAATTTGGTATCGTCCAGGGATGCTGGTCTCTCCTGTACTTCGGATAAGACTCGCCAGACCGAGTAATCGGCATATATCACCTCTGCACCACTTGCGTACTACTCCACCTTACTGATTATTCACAATCTGTTGTCACCTTCCCACAGACGGCGCCAGTGTTAAAGTGCGCTTACCATCACGGACACTTTAAACTCTTTTGGGTTCTTGGGAGTGATAGGGGTCTGATAAATCAGAGGCCCTATATCTTATTTTCCCAGTTAACTTATTCAATAAGCAGTACGTTAATGTTCAGTATCAAACTCTTATACAGGTTACTGTTAAAACTCTGGTTAGACTTTTCACAGTACGTAACACAGGAATTAGTCATTACCGTCACACAGACTTACTATCCGCAACTTAACATTACTGTGTTAATCACAAGTTAATGTAATTAAACAAAGTAAGAGTTAATAGTACTTAGGATTTGATAACACTGCACTACAACGACATCTCCGTAGATCGCCAATCGCCCAGACAGACAGTCTGGCGATCCCCTTCGTCTCTACGCCCTCGGAGTGTCACCGTAATGTCTTTTCATTGATTGATAAAAAGGTACAACACTTCGCTACGACCTTTCGATATGTGGGGTAATGGAAAATATAAATTACAGAATGCCAATCCGGCAACCTTATACTGACACATTAAAAGAGTTAGTACAGGATAAAGAAGATGCTCGCATGGCACTTGGGAATTTATTGGAAGAAACTCGAGTACAGCTTGATGAAGTCGTGCAGAGAGGACAGGAGATGGCGAATCTAGCAAAGCAGACTAATGTAGAAATCCAGAACGCAAATGTCAATCTATTTGAGGCAAATTCTGCTCTCAAATCCCAGATGTCCTTAACCAATCAACTTCAGAAGGACATAGCAGGGACAAGGAGGGAAAGAGATGCTTATTACCAGACAATCCAATATCAAGCTCAAGAGCTGGAGAGAAGAGAAAAGCAATTGGGATATCAAGCAAAGAGTCTTTCGCGCATCGATAAACAAATTGAAGATATGACACTGAGCCATGACGTAACCCTTGCCAATGATTTTTATTTGCAAGAGGCATTTTTGCAGATTCAGGCTGAAGTTTTGATGAGTCAAGTAATTGCAGCCAGTTCTGTATGCACAGATGCCCAATTAGTAGAGCCGGAAACCTTAAAGCTAATGCTGGATTCTTTGAAACAGAAGATCTCCACAACTTTTAAATTAGCCAGAACCATGTATATACAAGGCATCGTAGACGA
Organism: Ceratopteris richardii; assembly: GCA_020310875.1. Classification (NCBI taxonomy): domain Eukaryota; kingdom Viridiplantae; phylum Streptophyta; class Polypodiopsida; order Polypodiales; family Pteridaceae; genus Ceratopteris; species Ceratopteris richardii. The sequence goes on from CM035417.1 coordinate 144,865,802, forward strand.
GCCTTGATTTTGTTTCCGTTACGGGTTCAAGTCCACTGTGCGTGCCAGTGTAAGCTCGCCGGATTGGCATTCTGTAATTTATATTTTCCATTACCCCACATACCGAAAGGTCGTAGCGAAGTGTTGTACCTTTTTATCAATCAATGAAAAGACATTACGGTGACACTCCGAGGGTGCAAAGACGAAGGGGATCACCAGACTGTCTGTCTGGGCGATTGGCGATCTGCGGAGATGTCATCGTAGTGCAGTGTTGTCAAATCCTGAGTATTATTAACTCTTACTTTGTTTAATTACATTAACTTGTGATTAACACAGTAATGTTAAGTTGCGGATAGTAAGTCTGTGTGACGGTAATGACTAATTCCTGTGTTACGTACTGTGAAAAGTCTAACCAGAGTTTTAACAGTAACCTGTATAAGAGTTCGATACTAAACATTAACGTACTACTTATTGAATAAGTTAACTGGGAAAATAAGATACAGGGCCTCTGATTTATCAGACCCCTATCACTCCCAAGAACCCGAAAGAGTTTAAAGTGTCCGTGACGGCAAGCGCACTTTAACATCATCAACATTCCACCTCTTCCAAGTTTGTAGAAGATCTGGATCTGACTGAATCATCAATTTTGAATTTGCTGGATCTTTAGCTAGTATAGGCTCTAGATCCAATCCCATCGGTCCCATGACAGTGTCAAGTAATTCATAAGAGTCCAAAATTGTAGATATTTTGAACTTCCAGAGTGTATAGTTGGTTCCATCGAGCTTCCCTTCAGTGAATGCAGGTGGATGAATTCAAACATGTGCAACATTAACCTTAGCTTGAGCACCAAGGCCAGTGTTTGAGGATGACCATCGACAACTCTAGATAGGGAGATACAAGGCAAAGGTATGCAAGCTCAATTCAATGTCTCAGGTAGTCCAGAAGTCGCAACCTTCCACGAATGGCTATACATGGGTGGTAGCGCGTGGGTGGCCACCGCCCACGTAGTTACCATACACAACTTAGGTCTGTTAAACCAACCTAACAAATATAAATGAATTTTGACTTTGAGAGGCAATATTCCATGGAATATTCCCTATATTGTCACACCCACATCAGGGGCCCAATGGCCCCTTGGGACCCCGCAGCCAAGGGGCTCGTTGGCCCCCTTGGACCCCCTAGTCGGGGCTACTCACTGCTACCCCAGACCCCACATTGGGGACCCTGGTAACTCCCTTTCCTTACAATATCTTACATGGTACAATACGACCTTCATCCAACATGAAAGTTGGGATTCCCGCCAATTGGGTAATGCACGCTTGGCTTCTCCTCATAATGGGGGCCTTACAAAATGTGCATACAATCATGAGGGGTAGACATTGATCATATACTAACAATCAATTCAAGGGGAGATCAAGGATTGATCATTGAGGACAATGATCTCTAGAAGGGGAAGAGAGTTTAGACTCAAGAAATGACAAGCATGAGATGGTTGAACTACACCCTAAGAGGAAGGATTAGGAAGTTATCCTCAACCATGGCTTTGGGGGCAAGTAGCTAGCCCAACATACTTCTATCTAATAGGTCATGAGTTCAATTCCCACAATGCTACTTGATATGCTCCAATAATCATGAGCTATGTCAATGTATTTATGAAATGAACATTTGAAATGTAAAAAACTAGGATTGTCAACTACATGTTGAAGAGGACTTCTTGAATATTCCAAGAATGTACCCTTGCTAGGCCATAACCCTCTTGAATTGATTGTTCCATGTAAATAAATGTAATTACCTTTCCTTGATGGCCTAGGTGTCCAACAAGTTGTGTGCATTCTCTGACCAAGATATTCATCTAGTACTTGAAGTTAATTGAGGTGTGCAGACCAATAACCTAATTCCATTGTAGATAATCCACGAAGTTTTTGTGAATATCTTCTTACTTGTATGTCAAGAGCTTGATTTTCAATCACTTGAGAGAAAACATTAGCACAAAAATCTAAGTATGCAAGTAGTTTTGATATCACTTTACAATATACCACTCTTATGTGTGTGATATGACAATGGTGTTTGATGCAGGGGCATGTAATGTGACTCTAATTGGATGCATACTTGAAGTAAAAATAGTATTAGAATGTGTGAAAGCAATAGGGTTGTGCAATCAGCACATGTTTCTTGCATGGATAGGATTTTTTTGCTTTATTTTCCCTTCTCTAGAGAGTATAGAAAATCCTTTTCTATTGAGACCTTTGAACTGGATGAATGTGGTTTGGAAACATGCTTTCCTAGGGAAGCCCTAGCCTTAATGTGATCACTTAAGTGGTTGTTGGGTAATGTGTGATCGGACTCATCATGTGATTGGATTTATCATGGTAGTGGTATAAGTGATCCACATATCCGACCTTGGATCTTTGATATCACAATATATGTAATTTTCTACTAACTAGCTTAGAACTAGATATTCATAGAAACCAACATCCAATTCTATACATTCTTTAGTTAGCTTCACCATGGATTCTTTGTGATGTGTTACTCTTGGAATGGACTCAAGCATAAGGGAAATGTGTAAACTAGCTTGTGCCTTCATGAAACAGTTGCTAATTTCATTGAGAGGACATGTGATTGTTTTGTTAGTTGCATGAGTAGTTAGCATGCACATAGTAGTGTCTAATGAAGTTTTGTATTCGACCAACCATTGGTGTCGCAAGATGACATCTTCTGATAAGTTAGACCCATGGAAAACCAAGAATCTATTTTGTATCGGGTAGTCATCTATGAATATCCAAATATCAACATTCCCCACACATTGGATATGTGTGTCATTGATACCTATTAGTGAAGCTCGTGTCTTTTGAATAGGGGACTTCCAAGTGGCAACTATTGATTGCTTGATAGTGTTACATGAAGTTCTTGTATGGATTAATGATCAGAACACATTCGTAGTGTGGAATCCAATTTGGAATTTTATGAATGGCCATGAATGAGCATGTGGTCCACCGGGATGGTATATAGATATGGGATAGACCTCATTAAATAATTGCATTCTTGGCCATTCATAGCTTTCCCATATTGAGGCTTTCAACTTAGCTATGTGTTTGAGTGCCTCTTGTTGTGCTTCTTCTTAGTTTCTTTTTTCCTTAACCATTCTATTCTCCCATTCTGAGTTTGGTAAGCATTTATGGTGTAAGAGGTTCTTGATAGAGCTCCACTTTGCAATTGCTAGTACCTTTTGGTAGGACATCACCATCTAATGTAGCCAAACTAATTACTCTACTTGAAGATACGTGGTTGACTATGAGTGGCCCATAGCCTCTCTTTTGAAGCCTCTTTGCATGCTACTTCAATGTGTATACTAGGAAAAAATCATCTACTTGCATATCTTTATTGCATATGTGTGGATCATAGTAAGCTTTTGGGTGCTTCTTTGCAACAAAATGCTTGTGACAATTTTGACAAGCATCTCTTGCACTTGATCTAAATCATTCACTATATTGTGAAACTGTCAAATTCGAAACTAGGAAGTTGATAGGGAGCATGAAATTTTCTTTTTTTAGACTAGATTGAATGGTATGCGCAAATAACATGAACTTGCTTATCCCGATCCAAGCTTCCACTGTTAACTATCTTTGTCAACAATATGCACAAGTCTTTGTTGGCACTCTTTGCTTGACCATGTCCCTTGAGGATGATAGGGTGCATATTTCTTGTGAACAAGTTAAAATTATTCTAGTAGATACTCAATCACTTCTTTAATAAAATGTGTCCCATGATCACTAAAAATCTCTATTGGTAGACCAAACCTAGTGAAAACGTTTTTGAATAGAGATTTTGCCATATTCTACATATCGTTCTTAGTGGTTACTCTAGCATTGGCCCATTTTTTTAGATAATAAGTAGCCATAATTATATATTCCACATGGAAGCAATGTGCAAGCAGACTAATTGTACCAAAAAATTCAATGCTCCATCTAGCAAAGGCTCTACTACTAATCATAGGTCTTAGTGGAATGTCATCATGTTGAATTGGGTATCTTGCTATGTGTATGTCAGGCAACTTGACAAATTCTTTGGTATCATGATGTAAGTTGGGCCTCTGGATTTCATAATGATGATCACTTTTCCACACTCTCATGGGAGAAGTGGCATCCAATCACACCTACATGTGACACCTCAAGAATTGGAAGGTAATTGTCTTCATTTATGCATATTCATAAGAAGTTCTTTTGTTCCAAAAGGAAGTTCAAAAATAGCCTACTTTCCCAAACTTTAATAAATAGAAAGAACAATGGTACAAGTCGATGGGCTTAGAACCCATGGGAGCACTTGAATCCCACAAATTAGGGGTTGCTTAAAACTTTCTAGAAAAAATTACAAAAAAGGTTGATAACCCTTTTATCCCCCTCATGGGGGCCACTTGCTTTTAATCTGGCTACTCTCAAGGAAAAATACTCTATGATGTTTAAAAGGCGGGGGCTTCTTGTAATCCAAAATTCTTTTGCCTAAAAGGAAAAGAGATTTTTCAATCAACCGTTCTTTGGGAGGGCTAGCAAAGTTCACAACACACCTCTCTTTCCAGATCTTCCAAAGTCTTATAGCATTCTATAATGCTCAACAACAACTGATTATTTCTCCCAATTATTCTTCCTTCCAGTTGATTTCTTCGACATGATTCTCCCAAGGGCCCGCCAGATCAACATTGATTTGGGCAAGAAAAGAAAATGTGTCCCAAGTCCTCATTGCCTTGAAGGCAACTCTAAGCTCGATAACAAGTTTACATATTGGAAAGGTATGTAGACCAACCTAGTGAGGTGGGCTATGGTGGTTAACATGTTCGTTATTTCTCTCTTGCTGGAGACTGAAAGACCAAAAGATTATCAAATTGGAAAGAATTTGCACAAAATTTCCCTAGAGAGGAGACCCTAACAGAACGTTTAGGCCAATAAGTTGGTGGCCAAATATTTAATTAAAGCGTGGAGCAATAGGGATGCCTCTAAGGCCTAATTAACTTTTAGAAACAAGAGCACTCTTAGGTGTGTGGGTCTTTTCTTCTCCCCCTATCAGGTGTCTCCCACAGGCTTGAGATTATTTTGCTCCTTATGGAAGAGTTGGAAAAAAGTGAAACAATTTATCAAGATCAATGAAGATTGGAAATGGCAGCTAGTGTTAGAAAAAAATATTCCGTTTGGTTCCCTATCAAGGGCATCATAGGAGTTGAATTTTGGAACCCATAAAAAGCTAGGGAGATTTGAGGACATTGATGTGGCTAGGAGAGAGAATGGTGCTTGCTGTGAAGCATATTCAATGCTTGGGAGTGCTCTAGGACTCACCTCCTTGAGAGTCTCGATAAAATTTCAAGATTCAAGAAGAACGTGGACTTTCATGGAATACTTAATAGAAATTGTTCAAGTTTCAAGTTCCAATCCCTTTGGCATCCCCTCATCGAGGTTAGAAAATCAGTTCTTATGTGGCAAATGCTCCACTGAGGAATTTGAACCAATTTAAAAGATAACAAAATTTAGTCATAAGCAGTTGTATAGACCTCATCTATAGTACAGAGTGGCATGTTATGTAGGAGACAAGATCCAACATTTAGCACATTTTGACACATAAGCCTATGTGTCCTTTTCCATAATATGCCAATATGATCCTGATCTCTATAGATTTTGTAAGGTTCTAGTTTTTGCAAAATGTTATCCCAACATAGCTTCATGTGCATGAGTTATTGGACTCATTGTCTTGCGATCATCCATGAAGCATAACAAGATGTTGGTGGGGTCTTGGTAGTACATACTTCATGCTAAAATGTGAAAAGTCCTTGAAGTAAGAAGTTCGTTACAATCTTTAGCTAGATACTTGTGATGAGTGCCATGTGTAACAATAGGAGCAATTGGATATGTCCATTTTGAAACTACTTCCATGTTGAACAAATATTAATCGGGTAGATCATTAGGTGCTCCTACAAGTGGGTCTCGAATGGTTGGCTGTGACAAGTGGTCAACTCTAAGGTATGTCTTTCCTTGCTTGACAATGATGTTGGATAAGGTCTTTAACTCGGATAAATATGAAAATAGTTGGAGCTATATCTAGCTATATCTGGTCAATTCTCATAACTTGCAAGTTCCTCTCCCCCTCAAGCCACAAATGTTCATGATTTTGCTCACTTTTTTGATCCCCGATAGGATTGCCAAATGTTAGTAGGTCCTAAACTTGAGAAAAGTATGCTTTTAGGCAACTATGTGTACCCAATACCTCATGTTTCATCAAGTTTCTCTTACTCTAAGGCCACCAATGCATGCAAATACTTCACTTTCGTGATCCCTAGTAGGATCACCAAATCAATAAAGTCCTAAACTCGAGAAAACTATGCTTTTAGGCAACTATATGTACCCAATTCCTTGTATCTCATCAAGTTTGTCTTACCCTAAGGTCACCAATGTGTGCAAATAATTCACTCTCTAAACCCCTGTTGGTGCAAATGAGTCCAAGCCTACATACTTGAACAAATAGCATTCACTTCATATAGTCACTTAAAGTAACATATGACTATTCCCTTGTAAAAGCATTTACTTTTATCCTTGTAAAAGTGCATATGATAATTACACTTATTCTCACACAGAGTTAGGAGGAATAAAATCACAAATCACTTGGTAGGTAACTGATGAGAAAGCAAGTCCTAAAGTTTTGGATCCACTTTATGGTAAGAGCTTGAATTTGAATTCAAAAAATGGCTCCAACTCTAGCTATAAAAGATGGATCAAAATCTTACATGCAAGTGAGCCCGATTTGGAGATCATTTGAGAGGGATATATAGTGCTTATTGAGTTCATCCTATAGCTCCATCATTGTCCTCACATTATGAAATTATATATTGCCAATGTCCTCTATGTGATTTAATACATATACATTGATCATATCTCACTCTCTCTTCTTTGTCATGATCATCTCAGATCAGTGAACTTCTTAGACTTGGTTCTCAGTGCATACTTGACCATTCAATGTGATTTAAAGTGGTATAGATTCAACATATCGTCTATTTTGTTGCTGTAAAATTTGATTGTCATTGCGTTAGTCAATCTCGAGATAACTTTAAAACTTCACTCACTAGTCTACATACTATAGAAGCCCAAAAATGTCGGGATGGTCATCTAACTTGCTAAGCATAATTCTCACAGTATATTTGATCATTTCAAGTTACATATCTTGTGATTGGTAGCTCTCTAAGTCAATTAGATATTCCCAAAATAAATTTTATCAATTATTAGTAGGTTAAGAGCACCGTTCACTTTATTAAGCGTGTGTAAAAACCAAAATAGCAAGTTTTAGCTGACAATTGAATCTGCTACTCATTTGTTTTGATCCATTGATTAGGGGATCAAACTCCAAAGCACTTAGGTGATTTTTATGGTTCTTGGAAGGCTCAAGTGGCCTATGTTACACTTTTCAACTTGTTCTTGGCCGGTGTGAAGCAGGGATTTGTAGCACCACTTCATCTCTGGAATCTATCCACCATCTCCTCCAACAAACCCCAATATGATCGTCAAATGATAGTCTATTCTAAGTGGTAAAAGAATTGTCTTTTGCCCTAATTCAAAGGTGGGTTTCATTCTCTTTTATGGTCCTATTTCCCTCTCTTTCTCTTCTGCACTCTTATCCTTTCTCCACTTTACTCCTTTACTCTCACTGATCCATGCAAAAGTCAATCAATATATTGTCCAAAACTTTGGCCTGTAAAAAAATCATCTCACATGCGCATATATGTAATAAGTCACATGAACAAAAACACAAAATCCACACCATTTACACATGCCTGCATACACACACATGCACCCACATAATAACCTTCTTATGCACATTCAAGAGCCATGTTGATGCATGATTGGGCAAGGTTAAATACACACAAGGATGACCAAGTGCACACACATATTCCCTCTTACAACTCTAGTCCTCATAGCCAAGTAAGAAAATATATTTATTCATAAGTCATCATCCATATGTGCCATACATACAACAACATGGAACCTACTTCTATGGAAAGGTTGCATGGAGAAATCAAAGGAAAAAATAATGTGCCAATAATGAAATACCTATAGCTCCAAAAAAATTCATTTCTTTGAGAATTAGAGCCAATGAATAAGGCTCAATATGAAAAATACATTGGAAACCTTTTAGGAAAACTCATTTTTTTTTCATTTGGTCAAGTATTCCTCACTCTTGGAGGAAGCTCTAGTGCTATCCCATCATAATCCTGAGATTTGCATTTTGCAAATGTGAAGTGTAGTTTATCCATTGAGAAGTGATATATAAATCATCGAATATCCTTTTGATCTTTATCTAAATCGGTCAGTTCGAGATTTAGCTTCATTTGAGAAAGGTAATGTCTTGATTTTTCACGATCTTTGGGAGGAAGTCTCCATATCTCCCTTTGTGAAGCTTCTAGATCTTATGCTTCAAGGTCAATCATCTAGTCCCAAAATTTTATAAATTCAATGTGAGAGCTATTTAGATGGTCTGTTAGTTGGTTGAAGAGTTCTCCAAGCCCACTTCTATAAGAAGTTCCTCCCTTGAGCCTTATGATAAATACTACATGCATCCACCTACCAACATCTCTGTTTGTCCTCTCTCTGACATTTTTAACCTCAACAAGATATTTCAACACCTCCTATTGGGCTTGGAGGACCATGCACTCCTTAACCTCCTACAAATCTTGTGTACCTTTAAGTAGATCACAAAGTGTCTTCAAATTTGCCCTAGTTTTCACAATGTCCTTAAACTTTGTAGTGGTCTTAGTTCCTATTTTAATGTTTTGCTGCATTGCTTCTGCACCATTCTACTTTGATGTCTCGTTATTACGATCCTTGTCAGTTGTTGACACAGTTGTTGATCTTTTTAATAAAGTAGTTTGAAATATTTTGAAAATGATATTTGAATCTTGAACACTCTTCAAGAGCATTAAGAATCTAAGTGCTCAGGGATTTTGTCCAAGTATCTTAAGGAGTGGCTTCAAAGAGATATCATTATAAATATGCAAATGATTTTATTTTCCAAAACTCAGAGGACAAAAATTGAGCCATATATTTATTTGCAACAATAAATCTCTGAACCATTTTGACTTCTTAGACAATCATATACGACAAAACATTACACCAAATGTCCTTTTGATATGTGCAGACATCTGTGAAGAGATGGATAAGTATGTGTTTGAAGATGAAGAGGTGCTGCAAAATCCTTGATCTACACCAGCCAAATGAACTCCAGGAGTAGATGGTGGGCCCTTTTAGCTTGCCAATGGATGTATTAGACACCCTATGTACCTTGGAAGATCACTCTCAAAAAGATAGATCAAAACAGATAAGTTGGAGTTAGCTCAGAGGTGAAAACTTGCTATTCTTGGTTCATACACCTGTCCAGTGTTTTACATAATTCTCTGAGCACAGCAGCAATTAGATTAATTCCTCTTGGGGACGTCTAGTTAGCTTAAAGAGCTAACTTTCAAGATTAATCTCATCAAAAATAACAAAGCACACACTGAGAATGAGTTTTAACAAGTGATGACATCATCCCGATTTTCACGGGCTGCTACATAAATAGACCAGTGAGCAGAAAAATCACCATAAATCAAAATGTAGAAATCCAATGATTATGAAAATTTGTATGCTTATACTAGACGGCAAGTTGAATCCAACAAGCTTTAAATCACTGAATTTGGATAAGTAACCACTGAGAAACACCTCTGACAAGATGAGTGAAAAAGTCGGGTACCTGACAGAGAGGTGAAGATGAACATACCCTATTGACTTCAAATAAACATAACTGAAGATTGCAACATCCAAATGACATGAAAATTTATGAGCATATAGTAGACTTATAGAGCTAACTTTACCAAGTTAAATCACTGAAAATTATGCACCAAGCTTAGAGAAAACATCTCTGCAAGATGACTGAGAAAACTGAGAGTAATGGCAGTGAGTAGTACACTTCACAAGAACATGGAAAGATGAACTCAAATAATCATGAAAATGAAAGTATATTGCTTGTACAATACAATGACTTACTGATACATATGTGTGCCTTGTAATCACACCTTGATATGGCATAAAGCTCAGCTCTTGGAGGTCTTCACATAGGTCTTTCTAACCATGACTAAAACTGCCATCTATTTATAGTTGAGTTTGGGAGGCTAACTTCCCTCAATCACTCTCCAATCAATCAATGATTGATTTGATTCTCTACCTACCACAAATCACGAATTCGTGGATCCTCTTTCCATTCTTGATCAAGTGGACTCAACCACTTAAAATTCTCTTACTTTTACGTTAAGTAAACTCTTCAAAAGTTACAAGAGGTAGTTCACAAGTGAACTTTACATAGTCTTCTTTTTAAAGCTTCTTCTAAGACTTTGTGAGACTCAAGCCAATACTTAGGCTTGTCATAGACTTGCTCCAACAGCTCCCCCTCAAGCCAAGTATGCTTGAGGTCTTCAATCTTCCAAGATTACCTGCAAGCCAATCATAGCCTTGAATTTGCAAAGCTTTGTACCATCCAATGCTTTGGTTAGAATATCTGCACATTGTTGATGAGTGGACACATATGATATTTGAATCTCTTTGCTTAGAACCTTTTCTCGTACATAGTGATAATGAACTTCAATATGTTTAGTCCTTGCATGAAAAATAGGATTAGCAGCCAAGTGAATAGAACTCATATTGTCACCAAAAATAGTTGGAGTTCCAAACTCCAATCCAAGATCTTTGAATAATGTCTTCATCCACATAGCTTCTTGTGTAGCTATGGCAAGACCTCTATATTCAGCTTCAGTAGAAGAGAGAGCAACTGTGGGTTGCTTCTTGGATGACCATGAAATAAGCTTTGAACCTGCAAAGGTAAGATAACCTGAAGTGCTCCTTCTATCTTCCTTGGAGCCAGCCCAATCTGCATCAGAAAATAGCTTCAAACCTAAATCAGATACATAAGGATAATAAAGTCCTTCATTTATGGTTCCTTTGAGATACTTGAGAATCCTTTTGGCAGCATCCATATGTGGTTTCCTTGGTGTGTGCATAAATTGGCTTAGCACACTCACACTGTAACATATATCTACTCTTGTCAATGTGGCATAGTTGAGACTACCCACTAGACTTTGATATGATGTGATGTCCTCTATGAGTTCACCTTCATGTGAGCTCAATTTGTGATTGAACTCCATTGGAGTACCTGCAATCTTACAATCTTGCATCTTGAATTTTGCCAACATGTCCTTAATGTACTTCCTTTGAGTGAGAAACAAACCATGATCTTTGTAGACAACTTCCAAACCTAGGAAGTAGGTAAGTGAACCCAAATCACTTATCTTGAACTCTTCTCTCATCTGATCTTTGATCTTCTTCATACCATCTGCATCATTTCCTGTCAATATAATATCATCTACATATACACATAGATAGATGACCTCGGAATTACTCTTTTTAATAAAGAGTGAAGGATCTGCCTTGCTTGGTTGAAAGCCTTTGTCCTGCAAGAATGAAACAAGCCTGAAATTCCAAGCTCTTGGAGCTTGCTTGAGACCATACAATGATTTGTTAAGTTTACACACATAATCAGGATAAACTTGATTTTCAAAACCAGGTGGTTGTGCCATATATACCTCTTCTGCTATCCAACCATTCAAAAATGCATTCTTTACATCTAGTTGAAGTATCTTCCAATTCTTGGAAGAGGCAATACTAAGCAAAACCCTAATAGTAGGCATCTTTGCCACAGGAGAGAAGGTCTCCTCATAATCAATTCCCTGAGTTTGTGCAAAGCCTTTTGCTACAAGCCTTGCCTTATACCTGTTAATGGAACCATCATAATTCTTCTTGAGTTTATAGACCCATCTTGAGCCTATTACCTTCATGGATGAAGTCTTGGGCACCAAATCCCAAGTGTTGTTTTCCTCAAGTGCTTCAATCTCTTCCTTCATTGCATGCTTCCATTCTGTTTTTGCTTTGGCCTCTTCAAATGATGATGGCTCCTCTTGGTTTATGTCCTGTGCTATGTAGATAGAATGTTTAGTTACTAATGAGGTGTCAAACCCATACCTTTCTGGTTTTTTCTTTTCCCTCATAGATCTTCTTAGGCCATGATGTGATGATTCTGCTTCATGTCCAAGTTCCTGCAATTTTGCTTTACCTTTAGACTTCCATGCTTTGATCTTTTCCATGTGAGATTCTTCATCATCCTCTGAGGTGTCTTGTTCTTCAATCTTTGATTGTTCTCTACCAAGCTTTGGAAAATCTTCTTCAAGATCATATGGTAAATTGATCTTCCTGCATGAATCTTCATACCATGAATTGTTCTCATCAAAAACTACATCTCTGCTTACCAAGAATCCTTTGTTGGTAGGGTTGTATAACCTGTAGCCCTTTTGATTGTTGTCATATCCAATAAATACACACCTTTCTGCCTTTGGATCCATCTTGCCTCTAACCTGTGAAGGAACATGAGCAAAAGCAATACATCCAAAAATTTTACAATGATCTAAGCTTGGTCTTCTTCCATTCCAAGCCTCATATGGAGTCATCCCATCAAGGGATTTTGAAGGCAACCTGTTAATCAAGTAAGTGGCTGTAGATACAGCCTCGGCCCATAAGTAATTAGGTAAATGCTTTTCATTTAACATAGACCTTGCAGCTTCAACAATTGTCCTATTCCTCCTTTCTGCCACTCCATTTTGCTCAGGAGTGTACCTTGTAGTTACCTCTCTTTTGATTCCTCTTTCTTGAAGAAAAGAATCAAAATCATGGGAGAAGTATTCTCCCCCTCCATCTGACCTTAGCCTTTTTAGTGATTTACCTGTTTGATTCTCCACAAGAGCCAAATATCTTTTGAAACATGAAAAAACTTCATCTTTGTGTTTCATAAAGAATAGGATAGTCCATCTGCTGCAATCATCAATAAAGGAAACATAATACCTTGATCCAGATATTGAAGCTTCCTTGCTAGGTCCCCATACATCTGTATGAACCAACTCCAAGAGATCTCCATGCATATAACCTTTCTTCATGAATGGTAACTTGTGAGACTTTCCAAATTGACATGCACTACACTTATAAATCATATGTTGTTTTGACAAATTAGGAAGTCCAAGTACACTTTGCTCCCTGCAGATTTGCTTTAATGACCTTTCACCAATATGTGCTAACCTTTTGTGCCATACTTCCAATTCTGTGAGTGTCTGACTACCATAATTAAAGAGAGCAATGTTTCTAGTGTCCTGTAATTCAAATGTGAACAATCTACCTGTCTTTTCACCTTTTGCAATTCTTCTGAATCCTTGACTTGGATCTTCAACAAATGCTCTTGCTTTTGTGAACCTGACTTGCAACCCTTTCTCTACTATCTGCCCAACACTTATCAAATTCTTTGTAATGGTAGGGACATAGAGTACCTTACTGAGTAGGTTGATGTTTCCATCAGGTGCTTTGACATTGCCTATTTTCTCCACAGGATGTTTTGTATCATCTTCTGTTTGTACCTCATGCTTATTCCTTGGATCTTCTAAATCTGATAGGAGTGCCACATTTCCTGCCACATGATTTGAACAACCTGAATCTATGTAGAAAACATGCTCATCAGATTTACCTTTTGGCATAGCCATGTTCATGATCAATAATGAATCCTCTTTGTTTGAGTCTTCTGTGTAGTTATTGTAGTCTCTCCTTCCTTTGTAGCCTCCTTGATAGTTTGAATGATTGTAGTTGTTGTAGTTGCCATGGTAGTTGTTGAACCTTCCTCTTGAGTAGCCATAACTTCCTCTATTGTATCCTCTGCCTTTTTGATTCCTGGAATTCCTAAAGCAATTTTCAGTTGTATGATTAGTTAATCCACAAATAGAACATGAGTTGGAGTCTTGGGATCTCCCCCTGCCTTGTCTACCTCCTCTTCCTCTACCTCTGCCATGTCTTCCTCTACCTGCATAGTTAGCTTGATATGTACCTGCTTCATCATCCACTTTCTTTGCCTTTCCTTTGTTATCTTTAGACTTGCTTTTATCCGTGTATAAAGCTGAAGATTGATTACCTTTAGAGCTTTCTCCATTTTTGATAAGCTTTGCCTCTTGAGTAAGTAGTTGTCCAATGAGTGTGTTGAAATCAGGTACATGCATGTCCATGTACAAATCCATAGCTGTGGTGAATGCTTCCCACTTGTCATCTGCCTTCAAGCCATTGATGACCTCCCTTACAATTTGCTCTTCATCTATTACCTCTCCAATGCTTCCCAACTGATCCGCTATGTCCTTGAGCTTTGTGACAAAATCAGTCACATTTTGTTTGGGAGCCTTCTTGAGAGTTGTGAACTCCAGCCATAGTTGATGCTTCCTAGCTTTGGTACTTGAAGAAAAGAAAGCTTCAAGTGCATCCCACACTTCCTGAGATGTCTTACAACTTCTAATGTGAGGCAACAAAAAATCTGAGATAGAGTTGAGGAGATAAGACCTTGCAAGTGCATCCTTGGAGCACCATGTGCTCAATCTTTCTTGCTCTTCTTGTGTTGGTTGACTTTTGTTCCTGAAACTTGGCATAACTTCATCTCCAGCCACATAACCATATAAACTTCTACCTTGGAGATAGGCTTCCATTCTTAATGACCAAGCTGAGTAGTTACCTCTGTCTAATTTGTCAATTGATGAAGGAAATCCATCTGCCATGTTGTCCAACCTTGCTCTGATACCACTGTGAAGAGATGGATAAGTATGTGTTTGAAGATGAAGAGGTGCTGCAAAATCCTTGATCTACACCAGCCAAATGAACTCCAGGAGTAGATGGTGGGCCCTTTTAGCTTGCCAATGGATGTATTAGACACCCTATGTACCTTGGAAGATCACTCTCAAAAAGATAGATCAAAACAGATAAGTTGGAGTTAGCTCAGAGGTGAAAACTTGCTATTCTTGGTTCATACACCTGTCCAGTGTTTTACATAATTCTCTGAGCATAGAAGCAATTAGCTTAATTCCTCTTGGGGAAGTCTATTTAGCTTAAAGAGCTAACTTTCAAGAGTAATCTCATCAAAAACAACAAATCACACACTGAGAATGAGTTTTAACAAGTGATGACATCATCCAGATTTTCACGGGCTGCTATAGAAATAGACCAGTGAGCAGAAAAATCACCATAACTCAAAATGTAGAAATTCAATGATTATAAAACTTTGTATGGTTATACTAGACAATAAGCTGAATCCAGAAAGCTTTAAATCACTGAATTTGAATAAGTAACCACTGAGAAACACCTCTGACAAGATGAGTGAAAAAGTTGGGTACCTGACAGAGAGGTGAAGATGAACAGACCCTATTGACTTCAAATAAACATAACTGAAGATTGCAACATCCAAATGACATGAAAATTTATGAGCATATAGTAGACTTATAGAGCTAACTTTACCAAGTTAAATCACTGAAAATGATGCACCAAGCTCAGAGAAAACATCTCTGCAAGATGACTGAGAAAACTGAGAGTAATGGCAGTGAGTAGTACACTTCACAAGAACATGGAAAGATGAACTCAAATAATCATGAAAATGAAAGTATATTGCTTGTACAATACAATGACTTACTGATACATATGTGTGCCTTGTAATCACACCTTGATATGGCATAAAGCTCAGCTCTTGGAGGTCTTCACATAGGTCTTTCTAACCACGACTAAAACTGCCATCTATTTATAGTTGAGTTTGGGAGGCTAACTTCCCTCAATCACTCTCCAATCAATCAATGATTGATTTGATTCTCTACCTACCACAAATCACGAATTCGTGGCTCCTCTTTCCATTCTTGATCAAGTGGACTCAACCACTTAAGATTCTCTTACTTTTACATTAAGTAAACTCTTCAAAAGTTACAAGAGGTAGTTCACAAGTGAACTTTACATAGTCTTCTTTTTAAAGCTTCTTCTAAGACTTTGTGAGACTCAAGCCAATACTTAGGCTTGTCATAGACTTGCTCCAACAACATCTGCTCTAGAAATATAGTGGTCATGATTTTTCTTCATCACTTAGCCACAAACACAATTAAATCCTTACTCTTTTAATGAAGAATAATTTAATACCATGCCCACATAATTGCTTGCTTTGAAATCTATTCAATTTGTCTCCAATCCTTTGATCCATGCTCTCTATAGATTGTGGATCTAAAGCTTGTAGCATATAGCTATTTGAAACTTATAATGTTCTTCAACAACCCTTATGGATTTCATACAACACTCCTCTTGATTGCATGTGTGCATCCTTTTCCACCTTTTTTATTAAAATCTTACCTAAATCCCTTGCGTATCAACCTCCCAAAGAAGCTTCTTCATCCCCTTAAGTATGCTCAGAGTTGTTGTACACTTATATTGAGAATGTTCCTCCTTCTCTCTGATGTGTACCCTCCTTTCTTTCTCATTGCAATTGCCTAGGACTTGCAAAACAAAAAATCATGCCCCCCCCCCCCCCCTTTTACCATAGGTAGCAAAACCCGTACGTATTCATTGGGTGTTGTAGAGCTCTCTCTTCTATGACTCCCTTAGGCCAACTTGTGCCACTTGTGCTTACTCTCTTATTGGTTGTCCCTAAAACTTTCTCATGCTCTCTCTCACATAATGATACCTCCTGAGAGGCAGAAGAAGGGGTTGATGATAGAGTATAGAAGCCAATAAATGCGCTTTCTCTTTTCATATCATCTATACTTGATCACTAGAACAAATGTCATTGCTGGAATGAAAGAACTACCTTTTATTTCATTTTTTTATGATGCTTTGCATCACCATAAGACTGTTAATTGACCTAATATGAATCTTCCTTGCACAACCTGAAGCTAATTTTTTCATTTGACTAGACTATTTCTAGATGCACCTTCACTAGGGTTCCAAAAAACTTACTAGCTCTCGAAGAGACAACCCTTTGTTTCATGCAATCCTGCCCCCTTCCTCATCAATCCCTCTAATTTTTCCCCAAATTACTCCTTCCCACTTGCTTTCATCTTCATATGTTGAGAGAATCCCTTTGTTCTCTCTATTTGGCTACCTCCGAAACCTTCCAATAGTCCTCCTTATCCCTTCAAAGATTTCAATTTGCTATCATTGCAGTCGGTTCTTCCGTAGAGAGAAGCCCAAGAAGGTCTCTGAATAATTGGGCTCCACCTTCTTCTTTTGTCCTCTTTGACACCCGATGGCCTCCACTCTCCTGTGTCGAGCAGCTGGTTCAACTCCCTTTTCTTTTTCTTTTATCTCCTTTCTCCCCTTTTTATCCTCTAGCAAATGAGAAAGACTTCCCTCCCTCCTTTCGTCACCTGCATACACAACACCAAAAGAACTCCTCCCCCTTTTGCCTTTTTTACCTATAGAGATACGAAAAGAAACCCACCAGAGAGTAGAAGTTTTTCCCCTTTTGTGCCTCCTCCTCTCATAAAAAACCACTAAGGTCTCTGCTCCATTGCCCTTCTCTTAGCCTCCTGCACAGAAAAAACAAGAAAAGATAGAAAAAACCACCCCCTCCACATCCGATGCTCCCTGAGAGAGATAGGGAGAGTGAGGCAGAGAGAGTGGGGAGGGGGGTGGTTTTTTATTATTACTAGTCTCCCACTCCCCCTCACCCTCTAACACCCCAGGTCCCCCACTCATGCATAAGCTACATGCACCCACCTCTCAACATCTCTATTTGTCCTCTCTCAGACACTTCCAACCTCAAAAATATATTTCAACACCTCCTGTTGGGCTTGGAGGACCATGTACTCCTTTACCTCTAGCAAATCCTATGTATCTTTAAGTAGATCATGAAGTGTCTTCAACTCTACCCTAGTTTTCATTATGTCCTCATACTTTGTAGTGGCCTTAGTTCCTATTTTAATGTTTTGTTACATTGATTCTGCATCCTCCTACTTTGATGTCTCCTCATTATGATCCTTGTCAATTCTTGACACAATTGCTAATCCTTTTGACAAAGTAGACTGAAATCCTTTGAAAACAATATCTAGATCCTAAAAATCCTTCAAGAGCATCTAGACTCTAAGGGTTGAAGGATTTTCTCAAAGTATCTTAAGGAGTCGTTTCAAAGAGATATCATTATAAATATGCAAATGATTTTATTTTCCAAAGCTAAGAGGACAGAAAGTGAGCCATATATTTATTTGCAATAGTAAATCTCTGAACCATTTGACTTCTCAAACAATCATATATGATGGAACCTTACACTGAATGTCCTTTCTATATGTGTAGACATCTTCTCTAGAAATATAGTGGGCATGATTTTTCTTCATCATTTAGACATGGGCACAATTGAATCCTTACTCTCTTGATGAATCATTTAGACATGGGAACAATTGAATCCTTACTCTCTTGATGAATAATAATTCAAAACCATGCCCACATAATTACTTGCTTTGAAACCTATTCAAATTGTCTCCAAGTCTTTGATCCATGCACTCTTGAGATGGTGGATCTAAATCTTGTAGCATATAGTTGCTTGAGGTTTATGATGCTCTTCAACAGCCCTTATGGATTTCATATACCACTCCTCCTAATTGCCTGCATGCAACCTTTTCCACCTTTTTTATTAAACTCTCATCTAACTCCCTTGCATATCCACCTCCCAAAGAAGCTTCTCACCCCAATAAGTATGCTGAGAGCTTCTATCCACTTCCATTTAGAATGTTCCTCCTTCCTCTCAATGTGTATCCTCTTTTCTTTCTTGTTTTAGTTGCCTAGGACCTGAAAAACCAAAAAACATGCCCCCCTTTTACCATAGGTAGAAAAACCCTTCCATATTCATTGGATGCTGTAGAGCTCTCTCTTATATGAATCCCTTAGGCCAACTTGTGCCACTTGTGTTTCTTCTCTTATTGGCTGGCCCTAAACCCTAGTGTTGAAACTATGATTATGTGTTACCAAAAATGGAGGTCTTCTAATGTGTACATCAGCACAATGATTCCTCCTGAGAGGGACAAGAAGGGGAAGAGAATAGAGTACAAAAGCCCATGAAGACCCTTTCTCTTTTCATGTCCTCCATAGGGCCTATCTACACATATGTGTTTCCTCTATATGTGATCACCATAACAAATCTCCTTTCATAAGCAGGACTTCATTCTGGACGATGTATCCATATGCCGGAAAGTGAGGAACAAAGAGAAACATGATCTGGGACAAAGTAGGCCTTGCGAAATGCTTCATTTTTGAGATTTGAAGAGCACATATATCAGAACTTGGGTATAAGTTGTAGAGGATTATGTTCTTAGGGATCCTGAGGTACACCATCTATTGGATAGAGATAGACAAATGACTACCAAAGAAGGTATTGCACCTTTGTACAACTGTACAACAATAGGTGTATTGTCAAATGTGTATGCCTTTGTGGGTACATTCAAGCAGTGCTTGTCGTATGTCCATGTGAGCCCTTGTACTGAGCTAACCTTCACTCTCTAAATTGTGTGTGGATGTGGTTCGCAATGCTACTAACTCCGCACAACATGTGAAGCTACCACATCATACACCTCTCCCAAAAATCTATAAGTTCCATCTTCAAATTATCCCCATGAAGTCACCAAATCAAGCAAACTAAAAAACTATGTCTTAATAGCATCCATAATTTCCCTCCTTCCTTTTTTCACCAATGCTTTCTCTATTCGTTCCCTTCTCTGTGTCATATGCCCTTGGACCTTCTCAAACCCATGTTATCCACACACTATGCCTCTTCTTCTTCTCTCCTTTGTCCCCCACTTGCACAAAAAAGAAAACTAGAATTGAACCTACTTCCCCTTCTGCTCTTATCTCAAGAAACTTTCAACAAGTATATCCATCCAATGAAAGAGATGAAGCTCTCATTTTTTTCTCCTTTGTCTCTTGAAGGCACAACTCGCTTTTCTTCCCCTTAGAAAAGGTGCCTATTGGCAGCAACCAGGACAACCAATGTGTTACAAGACAGAGAAGCCATCGAAGAGAGTTTGAACAGAGGGAGAGTCAAGAAAAACCAAGCATGCAGAGCAATCAATGAAGATCCAACAACTAGGCCTATACAATTTTTCAAAGGATCGATCTTTTTCAAGATTGATTTTCATAACTATGTTAACATTGTAAATATTGTTTTTGGTAGATTAGGCTCTATTTTTGTTCAAGCCAAGGAGTCCTCGAGCTTGGGGAGTATTAGAAGTACCTAAGTATCAATTTTCTTTTTTAGACTCCGTTTGAGCCCTCAAATAAGCCTTGGAACCTAATTTTTAACTAAGCCAGACACTAGGTCTGGAGAGCGCCAAAAGCTAGGAAAAAACTATAAAAAGAGCTAAAGAGCTCATTTTTGGGGTTAACAAATTGGGATTGAAGTGAAAAAGAGCTTGTAATCTTGTTTTTGGTTAATTAAAGATTTGCTCAATCTCTTTTGTCTTGTCGTGTGTGCGCATGTGTGTATATGTGTGTGCATGCTTGTGTGCTTCTCACTCATGCACTTGTGTCTTCACTTGCTCATGGTCATCATACCCTCTTCACATCCTCATGGATTGACAATTATGAGGTGGATCTCCTCACATTGGTACTTGACATTGTGCTAGAGTGACACCAAATTTGGTGTTGTTGTCAAGGATCGAGCTTTGAGGACAAGCGTGTGATGGTAAGACGCAGAGGCATGGTGTTGGAATCATAGATAATATCTTACTTTTTACTCTTCTACCTACTTCATCATCATCACCACCATCTCTAGTCTTCGTCTCCTTCCATGAACATCATCTTCACCATTTTGGTCCTATCCCCACACTCCATCTCCATTTCCTCATTTCACTAGTGTGCTAGGCCCATGATTTACACCAATAATTGCAAAAAATTGAAAAAGTCAGTCCATCACGATTGACAATCCACGACAGACACCCTTGTCCATCACGATCGATAGAAATATCAATCGACAGACACCCTTGTCCCTAGTGTGCACCATGACAGACACCCTTGTCCATCACGATTGATAGAAATATCACGATTGGCACTTGCACTCGACAAAAACTCTATCCATCATGATGCATAGGCCCATGCTTGACACATATTCATGCAAAAACCCAAAAAATTTTATCCATCGCAGTCGACACATCCAACAACATTGACACCATCAATCGTGATTGACACTATCCATCGTGACTAACAGGCCATGATGGACAACTCTGTCCATCGCGATTGATAGCCCTGTCCATCGCGATTGAAGGCAATTTCGACTAATTTTTTAGGGTTTTTAACTTTCAAATTTTGGCCAATTTTGATCATAAATTTCAAGTGATTGGAGCATCGTGAGGTCCCGAAGCAAATATTTTGAGAAGTCTTGTTTGCAAAGGCTGGTTTCAAATCTCACGCAAACCTCAACCGTTTTGGTAAAAATAATACATTGAGTTTTACATATAGTATTTTGAAGTTGACCCTTGGGTGGGATTAGGAAACCAAGGGAACTCTAGAGAATTTTTGTGCAACACAAGGGAGAAAAAAGGGGTTTAAAAGTGTTTGAATCAAATTATTTGTCAATTGAAGTTAAACGTTTGAGCTAAACTTGGAACTTTTACAGGATCATTGAGAGCTCTTGGAGAGACCAAAGCAAGGTGCCAGTGTATGCAGGCTTGAGAACGTGCTTCCTGGGCATACAATTGCAACCAAGGAGAAGCAACTTGAGGTTGGAAGATCTCTCAACCCCCTCAGTCAATTCCTAGCATAGGATAAGTGCAAGTAGAGGTTTTGATTGATTAGAGGCACCGTAGGAACACTCAAGTTCTAAGAGAATTTAAATTCTCAAGTTCAAGAATAGATTAATTGCAGTCAAGGGACCACTTAAGGGCAAAGAAGTTAATTTGATTGGACGAAGAACATCAATTACAACAATCCTAAGTGCTCCTGATGACACAATTTAAAGACAAGGAAATACATCTTAAAGAAGTTAAAAGGAACAAGTAATTGATATCAAGGAATGAACAATGTGATTGTGCAAGGGTCATTGAGCTAATCAATTGGGCATATGAACCTTAGATCAGGCAGACACCTAGGGAGAGACCGACAAAGTATCAAATCATCTGAGGCTAGTATCAATCATATAGAGAGGTCATGGGCCCAACCGCTTAGTCATATCCACACATACTCAATTAAAAAAACGAGTGATTCAGAGATGTCCTTCAACATGAAACGACTGGTAGGTAGTGCAAGCATGACCTATTTATAGATACCAAAAGGTCCCTATAAGACACAATTGGAGTATATTAGGACCAATTGATTGGGTGCTACTACTAGAAATAGGGGCTGTAGTGATGCCCTCGAATTGAAAAAAAAATCAGGAACCTTCACTTATGCGACGCTAGCGTCACATAAGTGATGACCCTGTTTTTTTTAAAAAAAGACATGTCGTTGCATAAGCGATTTTAGCGTCACTTATGCGATGCTAAAACTATGCATCGCAAATAGCATCGCTAGTTCGTGACGCTATTTGCAATGTTGGCAAATTTCCTACGATGCTTTAGTGTTGCATAAGCGACATCCTGTGTTCCAGAGCGTTGCATAAGCGACACTCTAGAATGTTAAGAAAAATTTTTGATTTCTCCCGGCACATTTGTGCTGAGATTTGGATGCATGACACACACACACACACAGAGAAAGAGAGAGAGAGAGAGAGAGAGAGAGAGAGAGAGAGAGAGAGAGAGAGAGAGAGAGAGAGAGAGAGAGAGAGAGATCGACACACTCCGTGAAGCCAAGTACACACACACATACACACACATACATATGCATACACACATATATACACACATAGACACACACACATACATATAGACACACACACACATACACACATATACACATTAATTTACATACACACATACACATGCATACACACACACACATATACACACATAGACACATGCATACACACACATACACACATAGACACACACACACATACACATACACACACATATAGACACATACACACTTACACACACACATCGACACACATTTACACACACATACACACACATACACACACATCGACACACATTTACACACACATACACATGCATACAGACACATATATATAGATACACATGTATATACACACATAGACACACACATACGCACATAGACACACACACATACACACATAGACACACACACACATACACACACATGCACACACACACACACACATATAGACACATACACACACATGCACACACATACACACACATATAGACACATACACATACACACACATATAGACACATACACATGCATACACACACATATACACACATGCATACATAATGCACATGCATATGCATACATACATGCTTAAATTCATACACACACATACACACGCATACACACATACACATACACACATATATATGCATACACACACACACATGTAAAGAGACATACACACACACATACACATACAATTATACATATGCATACATACATGCTTACATGCATACACACACATACACACACATACACACATACACATACACCCATATATATGCATACACACACATGTAGAGAGACATACACATACATGCATACATATGCATACATAATGCATATGCATATGCATACATAATGCATATGCATATGCATACATACATACTTACATGCATACACACACATACACATGCATGCATACATAATGCACATGCATATGCATACATAATGCACATGCATATGCATACATAATGCACATGCATATGCATACATAATGCACATGCATATGCATACATACATGCTTACATGCATACACACACATACACACACATACACATGCATACACACATACACACATACACATATACACATACACACATACACACACATATATGCATACACACACATAGAGAGACATACACACACATACACATACATGCATACATATGGATACATAATGCATATGCATATGCATACATACATATTTACATACTTACATGCATACACACACATATGCATACATAATGCACATGCATATGCATAGATACATGCATAGACATACACACACATAGACACATACACACACATAGACACACACACATACACACACATATACACACATATTTACACACATACACATGCATACACACACATACACACATAGACACACACACACACACATACACACACATACACACACATACACACACATATGCATACATAATGCACATGCATATGCATACATAATGCACATGCATATGCATACATAATGCACATGCATATGCATACATAATGCACATGCATATGCATACATAATGCACATGCATATGCATACATACATGCATACACATGCACACATAGACACATACACACACATAGACACATAGACACATACACACACATAAACACATACACACTCATAGACACATACACACTTACAAACACACATCCAGACACATTTACACACACACACATACACATACATATAGACACATATATATAGATACACACGTATATACACACATAGACACACACACATACACACATAGACACACATACACACATACACACACATATACACACACATAGACACACACACATCCACACACATTTACTCACACACATACACATGCATATAGACACATATATATAGATACACACACATACACACATACACACACATACATGCATATGCATACATAATGCACATGCATATGCATACATACATGCTTACATGCATACACACATACACATACACACATAGACACACACACATAGACACACACATACACACACACACATACACACATACACACATACACACATACACACATACACACATACACACATACACACATACACACATACACACATACACACACATATATGCATACACATAAATAGAGAGACATACACACACATACACATACATGCATACATATGCATACATAATGCATATGCATATGCATACATACATACTTACATGCATACACACACACATATGTGTTAAAAGTCAAGCTTCAAGCTACAAATTCGTGGGGAATCTTTTATGGACATGTGGAGCAATCAAAGGAAGCCAAAAGCCACGAGATTCCATCAAGAAAAGTCACTCAACCACTCCCCAAGTCATCTCAACTAATTCCTCCAAGTTAGGAGGCTGATTTGGAAAGGTAGTTCCTAGATTTTAGGGGCACACTTTTCACTATAAAAGGAGCATGTATCCCGACTTCTTTTGGGCCATCTTCTTGGAGTTTTAGCTCATGTAAAGTGAGCACTAAGTGCTGGAGTTGTGATAAGCAAGCCCCTTGCTTGCTTGTTTGTTTTCTTTTAGTAGGCATATCTATGTGTGTGCGCAGGCAGTGTTGCAACTCTCTACCCCTGAGTTGTTAGCATTGGTTCTCCCTCATATTGTATCCATTTGATGTAATTCTTGTCTCATTGGATAGCTATTAGAGTCTATTTTTTGCTCACAAATTCTCTGGATCATTCTCTGAGTAATCTGGGAGAAACATTCATTTTAGTGAAGTTGTGTGATTGATATCTCTCTTAGTGTGTAGGCTCTGTTTGAAATATTTTGCTCTCTGTTGTAAGGGCTGGTTCTCCTTCTCTATGTATCCATTTGCTATGATTTTGGTGTCATTGGGTAGCTATTAGAGTCCTCTAAAGTTGACCAAAGTTTGATATTCATTCTCTGTATAATCTCTGAGAAAAGCTTGCTGGAGTGAAGTGAGGTATCTGCTTGATTGGCAGTTGTGAGCATTCAACAAGCTCATGTTGTAGACATTGTTTCTCCTTGTGTAGGCATCCATTTGAAGTGAAATTTGGTTTGTTGGAAAGCTCTTGGTGTCTACTACAGGTCTACAAAAGCTCACTGGAGTTCTCTGCATATGCTCTGAGTAAGAGCATTTTTGGTGTGCAGAGGTCAAAGAAGGATACCTGTGGAGGTCATTCACGCTTCGTCGTTGCTTAGGGGTTGAGATACTTCCCCCATCAGTGGTATCAGAGCATTTGGGAATCTTGGAGGCATCACATACAAGCAAGAAGACCTCTTGGAGTTGGTGGTTGAAGATTTGCATCAACAAAAGCTTCTTGAAGGTAGCTCACATCAAGGGGGAGCTATTCTACTCAAAGTTTCAAAGAGCACAAGGTGTCCATCTAAGGAAAGCTTTGGATTGAGGTAACCTCAGAGCCTCATTTTCATTTTACACACATTGGAGCATTAGCCAAGGGCTAGGTCAAGTATCAAAGACTAGATATGGGAGACTTCAACACTCAAATTGAAAAGCTAGACAAAGGGAACTATCAACCATGGAGATTTAGGGTCTCCAACTATCTTATGGGCAAGGGCCTTTGGGGGTTGATTAGTGGAAGTGAACCAAGACCTAGGTTGGATGAGAATCCAACCAATGACCAGAGAAGGACCTTTAGGGAATGGAATGAAAGAGACAAGAGGGTTATCTTTATCCTTTCCCAACACATTAGCAATAGCATGATCGGCCATATCCAAGACTTGGATTCAAGCATGAAGGTATGGGAGACACTTGAAAGGCTTTATTCAACAAGCACCAAAGCAAGGAAGATCCAACTCAAGAATGAGCTCAACAACCTTAGGAAGAGCTCAGGGAGTAGCATAAATGACTACATACTTAAGGTCAAGGAGTTATCAGATGCATTGGGATCCATTGGAAGCCACGTAGACGATGACGATCTTGTGGCTTATACTCTCAATGGTTTGAGAGATGATGAGAAGTGGAAACCATTTACCACTTCAGTATATGTAAGGGATAATCTTCCCGATTTTGAGCAATTGGTTTCTCTCATGGTCACCGAAGAAATGAACATAGGTGGAAGTTCAACTAAAAGCAAGGATGCACAAGTTTTCTATGCAGGTAATCAAAGGGGCAAAGGAAGACGAGGACAAGGAAGGGGCAAAGGAAGGTTTGGAGGAAGGCAAGGCCACTCAAGCAATCAAGTACATGACCAAGGCACCTCATCACAAAGAGGGAGAGGAAGAACAAGAGGAAGAGGAGGACGACATCAACAAAACAGGAATCAAGATGGTGAAGGATGTTACATATGTGGCAAGTTTGGCCACTATGCTAGAGATTGCTACCAAGGAGGAAACCAAAGGAGCTATAATCAAGGTTCTTCATACAAAGGCCAAGGTAATTATGCTTCTACAAGTTCAGAAAATGACAATCTCTTGATGATGCACATGAATGGGAATTCAAGCAAAGTAGATAACACTTGGTATATTGATAGTGGATGTAGCAACCATATGAGTTGCAATGCTTCTTGGTTTACTAATCTACATGCTCCCAAAGGTAAAGGACATGTAGAAACAGGTGATGATACAGCCCATGAGATCTCCCATGTTGGAGATGTAGTTTTGGATGACAAGGAGGAAGGAAGATGTCTCAAGGATGTCTTGCATGTACCTACTATCACAAAGAACTTGGTGTCCGTTGGGCAAATGGTTGAAAGAGGCTATCAAGTAAGGTTCAACAAAGGTGGATGCTTTGTGGAGAACCCTAAGCAAGGTTACAAGGTCATAGCAAGAGGAAAGAAGCAAGGGAGACTCTTCACCTTGGAGGTAAATTCTCATTCCACTCAACATGTCTACTTCACATATGGAAACAAGAGGATTTCGGAGTTGGACTTGTGGCACAAGAGGATAGGTCACATCAACATACAAAGAATGAAGGAAATGCAATTCAAGAGGCTGGTTGAAGGTCTTCCCAACTTCCAAGGACAAGGTATGAAGCATTTATGTGAATCTTGTCAACTAGGGAAGCAAGCGAGACTTCCATTCAAGAAGAGTGGCTACATAAGGCAACATCCATTGGAGTTGATACATACAGATGTGTGGGGGCCAACCAAAGAGCAATCCATTGGAGGTAACAAGTACTTTGTCACTTTTATAGATGATTGCACAAGGATGATTTGGGTTTATTTCATCAAAAACAAATCAGATGTGTTTACATGTTTCAAAGCATTCAAGGCAATGGTAGAGAAGGAAACAGGTACATATATCAAGAAGCTAAGGTCCGATGGAGGGGGAGAATATTTCTCCAATGAGTTTTCTGATTTTTTAATGGATCAAGGCATCAAGAGGCAAGTAACATGCAGGTACACCCCCCAACAAAATGGAGTAGCAGAGAGAAAAAATAGATACATTGCCGAGATCGCTAGAGCAATGCTTAATGAGATGAATGTACCTAACATGTTTTGGAGTGATGCAGCAAATACCGCCGTGTATCTTATGAATAGGGCTCCTACCTCAGGGATCCATGGCTTGACACCATATCAAGCCTATTATGGTAAGAAACCTGATCTTTCCCACTTGAAGATATTTGGATGTACTTGTTATGTACATGTGCCAAGTGAATTGAGGCACAAGCTACAACCAAAGGCAGAAAAGTGTGTGTTTCTAGGATATTCAAATGATCATAAAGGTTACAGGTGCTTCAACCCAAACACAAAGGACTTGAGGATATCAAGGGATGTAGCATTTGATGAGCTACTCCCTTGGTATAAGAAGTATGATTGTATGCAGGACTATGAAGAAGAAAAGCATGGACATGATGAAGAACAAATCGACCTAGAGCTAAGCGGCCCAAGGTGTTCCATCAATGAAGATAGTTCAAGCATGAACTCACCATGGAGGGGGAGATCTTCATCAAGCTATGAAGCACAATCAATCAACAAAGGCAAAGCAACATTGGTGGAGTTGGATGAAGAAGGTAATGAAGTTGAAGATGATGAAGGACACATGATGGAGAAAGAAGCCATGTCAAAGAAAGAGATCAAGTTCCCAAGGCAAAGGAGGTTTATTCCTCCAAAAGGTGAAGAAAGGAAGTCTTCTAGAGTTAAGTATCCAACTCAAAGGTTTACTTATGATTCATACATGGCAACTCATTATGCATATATGAACAAAGTAGTAGAAGATCATGAGCCCGATTGCTATGAAGATGCAAGCAGGTACACCGAATGGAAAGAGGCAATGCAAGAAGAGATCGACGCACTTGAGGAGAATCAAACATGGACTCTAGTGCCCAAGAAGGATAACATGAAGGTAATAGGTAATAAGTGGGTGTATAAAGTAAAGAGGAATTCAGATGGATCTATTTCTAGGTTCAAAGCAAGATTGGTGGCCAAGGGTTTTGCACAAACATATGGAGTGGACTTTGAAGAGACATTCAGCCCCGTGGCAAAGATGAGCACCATTAGGACACTCATTGCAATGGCTGCTAGCAAAGGATGGAAGCTCTTCCAATTGGATATCAAGAATGCCTTTCTCAATGGAGACTTGGAAGAAGAGGTATACATGGAGCAACCACTAGGTTTTGTTCATAAAGAGTTTCCACATCATGTTTGTAGGTTGAAGAAGGCACTTTATGGCCTAAAGCAAGCTCCAAGGGCTTGGAACCAAAGATTGGTGGACTATTTGATCAAATGTGGTTACAATCAATGCAAGGCGGATCCATCTCTCTTCATCAAACAAAGAGGAGAACTTGTAGTCTACATGTGCGTCTATGTAGATGATCTTATCATTACAGGTAATGATACAAAGGGCATTGAGGAGATCAAGGCAAAGCTTGGAAACGAGTTTAGGATCTCTGATCTTGGAGATCTTAGGTATTTTCTTGGCATTGAAGTTGTATACAAAGAAGAAGGTATTATGCTCATACAAAGGAAGTATATTCTAGACCTACTTGAGAGGTTTGGGATGCTACATTGCAAGCCTATTTCAAATCCCATGGAAGTTAATGTAAAGCTAAGCTCCATTGATGGAGAGCCATTAGAGGATGTAACCTTGTATCGATCTATTGTAGGATCTTTCAATTATGCCACAATAACTAGGCCCGACATAGCATATGGAGTTGGAGTGTTATCACAATTTATGCATAGTCCAAGGACTACACACTTGCAAGCTGCAAGAAGAATGTTACGATATCTCAAGGCCACTATAAATGAAGGATTGTTCTATTCATTTGGTGATGATATGCAGGTCAAAGCTTATTCTGATGCCGATTGGGCCGGTTCAAAGGAGGATAGAAGAAGTACAAGTGGTTACCTAGTCATGCTAGGTAGCAAGATCATCTCATGGATTTCAAAGAAGCAACCCACGGTGGCATTATCTTCCACCGAGGCTGAGTATAGAGCTTTGGCTCAAGTCACATGTGAGCTAATGTGGATTAAGAAGTTATTTATGGAGCTTAATTTGCAGGTTGACACATATCCAATTTTTTGTGACAATATGAGTAGCATTCATCTAGCATCGAATCCTGTCTATCATGCTAGAACCAAGCATATTGAAGTGCACTATCACTTCATAAGGGAAAAGGTGATATCGAAGGAAGTTTCAGTACATCATATTGGTACCAAGGACCAAGTTGCCGACATGTTTACAAAGGCTTTGGATGGGATGAAGATTTCAAAATTCAAGCAATGCATCAACATGAAGGAGCTTGGATGAGGACGAAGAATTGAAGCTTGAGGGGGAGTGTTAAAAGTCAAGCTTCAAGCTACAAATTCGTGGGGAATCTTTTATGGACATGTGGAGCAATCAAAGGAAGCCAAAAGCCACGAGATTCCATCAAGAAAAGTCACTCAACCACTCCCCAAGTCATCTCAACTAATTCCTCCAAGTTAGGAGGCTGATTTGGAAAGGTAGTTCCTAGATTTTAGGGGCACACTTCTCACTATAAAAGGAGCATGTATCCCGACTTCTTTTGGGCCATCTTCTTGGAGTTTTAGCTCATGTAAAGTGAGCACTAAGTGCTGGAGTTGTGATAAGCAAGCCCCTTGCTTGCTTGTTTGTTTTCTTTTAGTAGGCATATCTATGTGTGTGCGCAGGCAGTGTTGCAACTCTCTACCCCTGAGTTGTTAGCATTGGTTCTCCCTCATATTGTATCCATTTGATGTAATTCTTGTCTCATTGGATAGCTATTAGAGTCTATTTTTTGCTCACAAATTCTCTGGATCATTCTCTGAGTAATCTGGGAGAAACATTCATTTTAGTGAAGTTGTGTGATTGATATCTCTCTTAGTGTGTAGGCTCTGTTTGAAATATTTTGCTCTCTGTTGTAAGGGCTGGTTCTCCTTCTCTATGTATCCATTTGCT
Organism: Ceratopteris richardii; assembly: GCA_020310875.1. Lineage (NCBI taxonomy): Eukaryota > Viridiplantae > Streptophyta > Polypodiopsida > Polypodiales > Pteridaceae > Ceratopteris > Ceratopteris richardii. The sequence goes on from CM035417.1 coordinate 144,896,840, forward strand.
ATGATTTTGGTGTCATTGGGTAGATATTAGAGTCCTCTAAAGTTGACCAAAGTTTGATATTCATTCTCTGTATAATCTCTGAGAAAAGCTTGCTGGAGTGAAGTGAGGTATCTGCTTGATTGGCAGTTGTGAGCATTCAACTAGCTCATGTTGTAGACATTGTTTCTCCTTGTGTAGGCATCCATTTGAAGTGAAATTTGGTTTGTTGGAAAGCTCTTGGTGTCTACTACAGGTCTACAAAAGCTCACTGGAGTTCTCTGCATATGCTCTGAGTAAGAGCATTTTTGGTGTGCAGAGGTCAAAGAAGGATACCTGTGGAGGTCATTCACGCTTCGTCGTTGCTTAGGGGTTGAGATACTTCCCCCATCAATATGCATACATAATGCACATGCATATGCATAGATACATGCATACACATACACACACATAGACACATACACACACATAGACACATACACACATATGCATACATATTCATACATAATGCACATGCATATGCATAGATACATGCATACACATACACACACATAGACACATACACACACATACACACACAGGTTTACACACATATACACATGCATACACACACATACACACATAGACACACACACACACATACACACACATACACACACATACACACACATACACACATACACACATACACACATACACACATACACACATACACACATACACACATACACACATAATGCATATGCATATGCATACATACATAATTACAATCATACACACACATACACACACATGCATACATATGCATACACACATACACACATAGAGAGACATACACACACATACACACATGCATACATAATGCACATGCATATGCATACATACATGCTTACATGCATACACAAACATACATATACACACATAGACACACACACACATAGAGAGAGAGACACACACAGATACACACATATATATGCATACATACACACACACACACAACGTAAAGAGACATACACACACATACACATACATGCATACATATGCATACATAATGCATATGCATATGCATACATACATACTTACATGCATACACAGACATACACACATATACACACACATACACACATATGCATACATATGCATACATATGCATACATATGCATACATATGCATACATATGCATACATATGCATACATAATGTGTTGATGTGATGAAAGCTGAACTTAGCTGCGGAATTCGCCACACCTCAGGAACTAAGCTAAAGTGATGTTAGAACACCTCTATAACCATCAATAGCTTAGCAACCATCTGAAAACTGAAAAACTTTATAACTGTATTTAGTGAACTCTGAAAATTCACTTTACAAAAACCTTTGCCTTTCTACAGGCTTCAATTTTGATCTGATTTACTTCAGTTTCTCCAATTCTTTGTTTGCTTACTGTTAGACCTTCTTCTTGTCACTTAAATTTATCAAAACCTGTGTTTTAAATCTTACCAGAATATCACCGGAACTTCACCGGAATGTTACCAGACTGTCACCGTAATCTCACCGGAATGTCACCGAAATCAACTGTAATTCTGTTTGTAGTTACTTCAAATGTGTGTACATTAAGTAAGGAAGTAATACCTGAGCTTCCTTCAATGAATGAACTTTATCTAAAGTTTGAAGAAAAAACTTCACCAGTTCTGGATGCCTTTATGGTCAGACTTAGTACTGTGTATACATGTCCCGTTTTACAAAACTCTTTGATCAGTTTGCAGTTGAGACTACTAGCTTCACATTAAGCTATCATTCATGAAAAACTTTACACTATACTATGAGATCTAACTTTCAGAAGTACCGGAAAATGTTTACTGAGAAAACTGTAACTGTTAACTAACTTTCATAGTAACATGAAATCACTTAGATTTCTTCACATGAGAAGAATGCACTCAGGTCTTTCCACATAAGTATTTGTTTTCTATTAGAGAAGATGTGTACAAAAATGGCTTGGCCTCACTTTTCTCATAGCCATGGAAAACTCTCCTATGCTGAGTAGTTCTTCCTTACCATCTCTCTCTCAGATGAATACCCGACATTTCTAGTTCTATTATTCATCTCTACATACATGCACCTTCGCGTCTTCTATATCTCTTCTTCTACCTTCTTCTAATATTTAAGCACTCTCTCAACTCTCTTATATATACATTTTTGATCTGAGATTCAAAAAACTCGTGATTCTGGAAGTTTCTACAAACTATATGTTACTGTCATGAATTTGTCCCTTCACTAAGGCTTTGATTTTTTTGAATACTTTGTTTCTGCTTCTCTTTGTCTTTCTTTATCCTTCATACATCTTCAGGTCTTTATGTCTAATAAGTGAGTGAATCTCCAACAGCTCCCCCTCAATCACTAATTGGCATCCTCTGATCTTTCATATATTCTTCTTTTCTTTTATTCATGCCATTTCTTTGAATCTGCTTGTTTTTACTCCATCCAAGCTCTTTGTCAAAATATCTGCAATCTGATCTTTTGTAGGAGTGTATACTATTTCAATCTCCTTCTCCATAACCTTTTCCCTCAAGAAATGATATTGAATTTCTATGTGCTTTGTTCTTGCATGAAATACTGGATTTGTTGTAAGATACAACGAGCTCATATTGTCTCCATGTATGATAGATATACCTTGATCAATACCCAAGCTTTTGAACAAGGTCTGCATCCATATCACTTCTTTAGCTGCTTCCACAAGTCCTTTATATTTTGCTTCTGTTGATGATAAAGCCACTGTATGCTGCTTCTTTGAACACCAGCTTACAAGCTTATCTCCCAGGTATATCATATACCCATGTGTTGACCTTCTGTCATCTTGACTTCCTACCCAGTCTGAATTACTGTATGCTCTCAACTTTATATCTGATGTAAAAGGATAATATAATCCTTCCTTTATAGTTCCTTTGATATATCTAAGAAGTCTTTGTCCTGCAACCCAATGTTGATCCTTCGGACAATGCATAAACTGTGAGAGAACTCCTACTGCATAACTAAGATCTGGTCTTGTTAGCGTAGCATAAATCAAACTTCCCACTAAAGATTGATACTTTCTCATATCTTTAAACTCTGCACCATCATATTTGCTGAGTTTATGATTTACTTCAAGTGGTGTTGAAGCTTCTCTGCAATTCTCCATGTTAAACTTCTTCATTAAGTTTAGGAGATACCTTTCTTGCGAAACACATACACCATGATCTGTATATGTAACTTACATTCCAAGAAATTATGATAACTTTCCTAGATCACTGATCTTGAACTCTTTTTCAAGCAATCTCTTTACCTCCTTGATTCCTTCATCTGAGGTACCTGTGATTATAATATCATCTACATAAATACAAATGTAGATCATACCTTCATCTGTTCTCTTAATGAGTAGAATTTCATTTGCCTTTGAACTTTCGTATCCAAGGTCATTGAGATACTTTACAAGTCTGTAATTCCAAGCTCTTGGAGCTTGCTTCAATCCATAGAGTGCTCTTCTTAATCTGCAAAACATGATTTGGGTAATTGGAACTTACAAACCCTTCAGGTTGTTCCATGTAGACTTCATCTGATATATATCCATTTAGAAATGCATTCTTTATATCCAATTGACTTAGCTTCCATCCTTTTGATGCTGCTATAGCAATCACTGTCCTTATGGTTGACATCTTTGCCACCGGACTGAATGTCTCATCATAATCTATGCCATGCATCTGAGCATAGCCTTTGACTACCAGTCTAGCTTTGTATCTGGCTATTCCATCTGGAAGTTTCTTAACTTTGTAAACCCATTTATTTCCAATCACTTTCTTACCATTTGGTTTTGGAACAAGTTCCAAGTCTTGTTCTCCTCAAGTGCATCGAACTCTTCCTTCATTACTTCTTCCCATTTTTCCTTACCTTTTGCTTCACTGTAATTCTGAGGTTCTTCATCTTCCTTTACTAAGTAAGCATAGTTTTTCTGAGTCAAATAAGAAGTATCATAGGAATACCTTGTTGGTTGTTTCCTTACTCTGTTTGACCTTCTTGGTTCATACTCTTCATGTGTATCTGAATACACTTCTTCATCAAATCTCGGTGCATCTTCATTTCTCATAGTTGATCCGATCCTGGATGTACTTGCCTACATATGATCTTCATCTCCATTCACCTGCATATGTGATTTATCTTTTTCCATTCTTCTTATCTCTTCTTCAATTGTTTCATCATTATACTCTTTATCTACATACCAGCTCTTTCCTTCATCAAATGTCACATCTCTAGAAACAATAAACTGTTTGGTTAAAGGACTCCATAACCTATAACCCATCTACTTTTCATCATATCCGATGAACACGTATTTTTCAGCTTTTGGTTCAAGCTTATGTCTGAATTGTGATGGTACATAAGCATAAGCTACTGATCCAAACACTTTGCAGTGATCAAGTGTTGGTGTATTACCCCACTAAGCTTCATAAGGGGTCATTCCATTTAAATCTGTACATGGTAATCTATTTACCAGATATGTTGCTGTATTTACAGCCTCAACCCAAAGATATTTTGGGCAATTCTTCTCCTTTAACATTGCCCTGGCAAACTCACCCAGAGTTCAGTTTCTTCTTTCTGCTACTCCATTTTTTTGCGGTGTATACCTGCAAGTTATTTCTCTTTTGATACCTGCATTCCACAGATAATCATTGAATTCTTGAGAAAAATATTCTCCTCCTCCATCAGACCTTAGTATTTTGAGTTTTTGTCCTGTAAGTCTTTCAACATATGCATGAAAATGCCTGAAGGCTCCAAACACTTCTAACTTCTCTTTCAAAACATAAAGAGTTATCCATCTTGTTGCATCATCAATAAAAAGAACGTAGTACCTTGAGCCGCTGATAGATCCTTCTTTTGTCGGTCCCCATACATCTGTATGTATGAGCTCTAGAACACCATCGTGTTTGTAACCATTTTTTTGAAATGGTAACCTGTGTGCTTTTCCCATCTGACAGGCTTTTTCACATTTATGAATCATATGTTGATTTTTCATATTTGGTAATCCTCGTACAAATTGTTTTTCCACCATAGTTTTGACTCCTTTTTCATTAAAGTGTCCTAACCTCTTATGCCAGAGGTCCAATTTTGTAAACACTTCATCACCATGTGTGATTAAAGCTTGACCAACATTCCCTTGTACTTTAAGAGTAAAAAGTCTACCTTCCTTTTTACCATGGACAATTTGATTGTATCCATTCTCTGGATCTTTGACAAATACTCCATTTGTAAACCTGACTTGAAAACCTTTTTCTACTATCTGTCCCACACTGATCAGATTCTTTGGGATTGTTGGAACATACAAAACATCTGTTAGTAGGTCAGCTCCATTCTTACACTTTACTTTTCCAATTGACCTTACATTATGTTTTATGTTATCACCTGTTTGTACTGTATGATTTGAAATACCTCCTTCCAATTTTGATAACAATTCTATATTTCCTGACAAATGATTTGAACAATCAGAGTCAATATAGAATACCTTGAGATCTTCATTCTGTGACACGCTTATCGAATTCATCATCAACGTCGTATGATTGTCATTCTGTGTATCATTTGCATAGTTGTAGTAGGTAGTGTTGTGAGACTGATTCTGTCCCCAACTTCTTGCTCCACCTCTACCATATCTGCCTCTTTGGCTTTGTCTACCTCTTTGATATCTTTCGCTTCTGCCTCTGCTATTGTTATTCTGATTCTGACTTGATCCTTAAGAATTATGCCAACAATCATGAGCCAAATGATTGCTTAATCCACAGATCCAACAAGACTTCTTATTGTTATTCTGATTACCTCTTTCTTTTGTATTTACTCTACTTTTACTTCTGAAATTACCTCTTCCTCTTGCATAATTTGCTTGAGTAGTCATCTCTTCTTCATCTTTTTCCTTTCCTTTGTCACCTTTCTTCCTTTGCGTACATAGCAGAACTATGTCCTTTATCTCCTTCTGTCTTCAAATCTTGCTCAAATGTTAGCATTAGTCCAAGCAACTGATTTAAATCTGGTACAAAATGATTTAATGAAATTTCAGTTAAGAGTACGAAAGGTTTCCACCTTTCATCTCCTCTCAATCCTGCAAGCACTTGTGCTATTAACCTATGATCTTCGATATCCTCATCAATAGATCGAAGACTGTCTGCCAAGTCCTTCATCTTAGTGACATAATCACTAATGCTTTGACTTTGCTTTTTCTTGAACGTTGTAAATTCTGACCATAAGCTAGCCTTCCTAGCTTTGGTAGTGTTTTGAAAATGATCTTCCAATGCACTCCATATGTCTTCCGCTTTCTCCAGACCTCTAATGTGTGGTAGTAGATGATCTGTAACAGTATTGTAGATATAAGCTCTTGCCGTTGCATCTTTCTTCTGCCACAACTTCAAGGCTTCTAACTCTTCTTTCTTCGGTTGAGTATCGTCTCCAAAAGTAGGCTTCTTTTCTTCTCCTGTCACATATATCATTAAGTCCTTACTCATAAGTAAGGCTTCCATTCGCATTACCCATGCGCGATAGTTATCTCTGTCCAATTTGTCAATAGAAATGTGATCTGCCATAATCTTCTTGTTTCTGTTACTGCCGGTGAGTATAACGTTAAAGGATTTTACCTTTTGTAGACCTTTACCCTCGAGAATGACTTCGGAATACTTCTCTGATGCCGTTTGTTGTTGATCACCTCAGCCTTCACCTTTCTTGTGAAGCATTCTTCGAATTTTCTTGTATCTTTACTTCCGTTTGCTCTTTGAGAACCTTTTCTGCTCTTCAGAATCTTTCTGCTCTGATACCACTTGTTGATGCGACGAAAGCTGAACTTAGTTGCAGAATTTGCCACACCTCAAGAACTAAGCTAAAGTGATGTTAGAACACCTCTATAATCATCAATATCTTAGCACCCTTCTGAAAACTGAAAAACTTTATAAGTGTATTTAGTGAACTCCAAAAATTCACTTTACAGAAACCTTTGCCTTTCTACAGGCTTCAATTTTGATCTGATTTACTTCAGTTTCTCCAATTCTTTGTTTGCTTACTGTTAGACCTTCTTCTCATCACTTAAATTTATCAAAAACTGTGTTTTAAATCTTACGAGGATATCACCGAAACTTCACCGGAATGTTACCAAACTGTCACCGTAATCTCACCGGAATGTCACCGAAATCAACTGTAATTCTGTTTGTAATTACTTCAAATGTGTGTACATGAAGTAAGGAAGTAATACCTGAGCTTCCTTCAGTGAATGAACTTTATCTGAAGTTTGAAGAGAAAACTTCACCAGTTCTGGATGCCTTTATGGTCAGACTTAGTACTTACTGTGTGTACATGTCCCGTTTTACAAAACTCTTTGATCAGTTTGTAGTTGAGACTACTAGCTTCACATTAAGCTATCATTCATGAAAAACTTTACACTATACTGTGAGATCTAACTTTTAGAAGTACCGGAAAATGTTTACTGAGAAAACTGTAACTGTTAACTAACTTTCACAGTAACATGAAATCACTTAGATTTCTTCACACGAGAAGAATGCACTCAGGTCTTTCCACATAAGTATGTGTTTTCTATTAGAGAAGATGTGTACAAAAATGGCTTGGCCTCACTTTGCTCATAGCCATGGAAAACTCTCCTATGATGAGTAGTTCTTCCTTACCATCTCTCTCTCATATGAATACCCGACATTTCTGGTTCTATTATTCATCTCTACATACATGCGCCTTCGCGTCTTCTATATCTCTTCTTCTACCTTCTTCTACTATTTAAGCACTCTCTCAACTCTCTTATATATACATTTTTTATCCGAGATTAAAAAAACTCGCGATTTTGGAAGTTTCTACAAACTATATGTTACAATCGTGAATTTGTCCCTTCACTAAGGCTTTGATTTTTCTGAATACTTTGTTTCTGCTTCTCTTTGTCTTTCTTTATCCTTCATACATCTTCAGGTCTTTATGTCTAATTAGTGAGTGAATCTCCAACATAATGCACATGCATATGCATAGATATATGCTTACATGCATACACATACACACATAGACACATACACACACATAAATACATACACGCACATGGACACATACACGCACATATACACACACATGTACACATAGATTTACACACAAACATAGACACACACACACATACTCAAACACACTTACACATGCATACACACAGACGTACACACATAGACACACACACACACTTACACACACACATACACACATACATACATACACACATACAAACTTACACACACAGAGATACACACACACATATATAAACAAACACATACACACATAGACACATACAGACTGTTACTCTAGCACAATGGTGAGAACCACGTTAAGAAGCTCCACCTCCTTAATGTCAATCTGCGGAAGAGATAGGAGTGATATGAAGATCGGGAATGTGAGATGAAGTGAGAGTGAAGGTGAGAAGCATAGAGATGCACACACACATACACACACACTACGAAGAGACAAGCAAGACACAATGGAAGGTGAGAAATCAACTCTATTGCTCAAGAATACTCTTACAACTCAAAGTAGCTCTAAGCTCTTCTCTGCTCAACAAGCTAACCTAAAAAATGAGCTCTCTAGCTCTTTTTATAGTTTCTAGACTAGTTTTGACCGGTTTCACATCTAGTGACCGACATAGTTAAAAAATAGGTCCTAGATGCTATTTGAAAGGGTAAACGGTGTCTAAAAATAACCAAAATTGATACGCTCATTCTACCTAAGCTCCTCAAGCTCGAGGACTCCTCGGCTTGCACAAAATGGAGCTAGAAATTAAGAAAAGGGTTTTTCTATGTTACATATGTTACAATAGTGATAAAAATCACTGTTGGAGGTTTTTGAAAAGTATTTTAAAACATAATCTTTGAAAAATTGATTCGACTGACTCCCTGCTCTGTCTTTACATGCTTCTGCATCTTCTATGCCTCTGGCTGCTGCCAACACCCCCCTCCCTCTTGCTTCTGTCGTCCTTGACAGAACCTTGTTGTGCGATCTGTCGGATGTAGTTCTGTAGTAGTTCCTGAGCGAGGGTGTGTTTTTATATTCGAATGCCTCGGGCCAAATATGCCTCGAGTTTCTCCCAATCAATTGGTTGTGGTTCATCAGGTGGTGGGAGTCGATAATGTGTGGAATAAACCATCTGTTCACAGGCGAATAATTGAAGCAAGTGGGTGGGCCTGCTAATGAACACTTCTGAATGATATTCCCAGAATCCGGTTGTGAAAATTTCTTCGAAGGTTTGCTTGTAGCACGCCGGTAAGTATTTGATTCTGCAATGCCAGGCGTAACACACCCGTAGCGATGGCATTGTACTCATATCGTATGCAAGATCTAGATTGCCATGCTCGAAGCCCGGGGTGTTTACATGGGGTGCCTTGACGCGTCTGAAGACTTTAAAACCCATTTGCATCATGTCAAATATCTTGACAGTCATGTGCGCTGCTATATCGTACATGTGTTTCAAGCGAGGGAGCCAGTGACGAATCGTGGCCATCATGTATCCCACTGTTGGTAGTTCTATGGGTGGCTTGAAATATGGGTAATTTAACCAATCCTGGCACTGCTTGTTGTTCTGTACTTTAATAGCAAATGCTATCCAGGAGCGGCGATGTGGCACTGGTCCCCAACATGGGTTGTATTTTAAATGTAAAGGTGCCTTAACCCAAGTACTCATCATCTCAGGATATTCTTGTAAAAGATCTTTACGCCAATCTGGTTGATAGATCTCGCCTTGCTTCGCATCTAGTGGCAAATCTTCAGGCTCAAATTGAGTAGCATGAGATGGTTTCCTACCTGTTTCTTTCTCTATGGCCAACTGGTATTCGGCCATTAACATGAAATACGGTTTGTAATGTAACTCATGCCCTGATAGATATCTCCGTGGGGCCTGATGAGCAAAGTAGGGCGACTGTAAAATTCTTTCCTCAATCATTGCCATTGCGTGCAACTGCGCCTCTACTCGTGCAGAGTGGGTGGTTCCAAGCTCTTCAATTGTCTTCATCCATGTGGGAGTAGGAAGTTCGTAATTTGTCTGGCCTTCAGCCGTGACGCGTCCGCCTGGGATGGGTTGTGGCTCATAGGCTTCTTCAAAGGTTTCCTCCACCGGAATGGTTACATTCTCTTCATCAGCTGGGAGCTCTGGTGGGGAATCTAGCCTTGGTGGTGCTTCATATATAGCTATCCGCGATTCAAGGGTTGATACCTGGGCCCGTAATGCGTTGAGTTCCTCTAGGATGTCAAGAGATGGGTCCGCAGGAGCTGGGAGTCCTTGTGTTGCCGGTGCTTTGAGCTGGAGTAGCTTATGATCATCTTTTAGATTCTGATATTCTTCATTCATTCGATCGTATTCATCGAGCAATCTGATGTGATCATCGAGCAACATTTTCATTGATTCGGAGGGCACTGCTTTGAACCGGCTAGGACTTAATGGTTGGTCTGGATGATCGAGAGAAGCTTCTAAATTTTCTCTGTTCTGTTCTTGTAGCCACTGGTTCTCTTCCTTTGCTGCTGCGAGGTGTCTTCTGAGTAAGCCCATGTTCCGTGTAAGCGTCGCATTGCGAACTGTATGGGCCCTTAACAAATTGTCAAGATCAGCAGTGGCCTCTTTGGCTTTCTCTTCACTTTCTACTTCCAGTTTGTGGTATGCCTCACGTAATTCTTGGTATCGAGTATTCAATGAGGCATTCTCAATCGACAATGAATTAAGCTGCGATTGCAAATCGTTGGTTGTCCTCTGCAGCAACTGATAATTATTTCCAAGAGATGTGAACTCATCTCTTACTTGCGTCATACACGTGAACATCTGTCGAAGTGCTGTTTCTATGGTGGGTGATAATATTAATGGTGTGCTAAGTGAAGATGCAGTGGGTGTAGATGCAAAGGGAACGGGGAATGGGGGTGGGAAAGTGGATGCTGTGGTGATTGTGGGAAATTGTGGTGTGCTTAAATATTGTGGTGCCACAATTGAAGTGAGTGGAGGTGCAGTGGGGGGTGATATATCCATATCGCTGGATGTGGTGTCGAGTGCCGTGACTGTGAATAGTGGTGTGATCGTGGGTAAGTGTGTGGGTGTAAATACAGGGTTTACATAGGTGGACGAGTAATTTACAGAGGGTTTGTCTTGGATGGCTTGGTGGAAAGGGGAAATAGGGGTTACAATGGGTCGGGGAGGTGAGACTGGGGAGAAGGTTAATGGAGGTGGGAATGGGAAAAGGGGTCTTGGAGGTGTGGGGAAGGATGGAAAAGATGGATGGAGAAATGGGTTGGATAGAAAGGTGGATGTGTTAGGGCGTAGACTAGGTTGAGTGGGTGCAAGAATTGTGGGATGAATGGCCGTAAGGACGACTTCTGCTACTCCACCGGAGAAAGAGGATGTTGTTCTGGGAGAAGGGGGGTGAATAGGGGAGGCTGGATGGATGGGAGGTGATGGGGGAGCGGTTGGGGTGGTTGGTACTTCGACGACTGTGGTGGTATGTACAGCGGTAGTACGGGGTGGGGAGTCTACGAGAATGGCTTCTTCTGCCAAAGAGCCTTCAGGGACAAGACGTGCTTCCCTGGCCTGTTCTGAAGACTGACCGCCGGTGGGTACATGAATATATTCACCAGGTTTGGTTAATAAGCAGATTCTGCGGGGGTCATACTGCGGTAGTGGTTTTCTCTGCAAATGTCTTAAGGCTTCAGTGGGTCCAACTGATTTGACAAGCTCTCTGAAACCTCTGATGTATACTTCTTCGAACCCGCCCGAGACAAGCTCTTGTTCTATGAGGGTTTGGCTCTCTTCCTCATTCAACTTCTTACGCGCCCAAACCTTTTCCATAGTACGGTATAACTTTTTGATGGCCAGTGTATAAGCTGCTGCTTCGAAGGTTTCTTCTTCATGTGTGCTTGTGTCACCTTGGGTGTCGGTTTGTTGTCCTTGTTCGTCTATTTGTACCTGCTCTTGGGATTCATGAGTTCCCTGACTGGCTTCGTCATCGCCGTCGTCTTCATCTGTCTCTGTTCTTTCCTCTTCAGAGCTAGACACTATTTGTCCTTGTGGTTGATCTCGCGGTGTGGTAGGGTAGCTGGGCCTTTCATATTCCTGAGAGAAGATCTGGCCTTCTGAAAACTGAAATTCATTTGAAAATACATCCTACATCTCAAAATCAAATGTGGTGTCTGCTTGTTCTGCTTCTAAATGGGGTATCGGAAAAGAGAAAGCTTCCGCACCAATGGTGGTGGGAACTTCTGCTGTAGTGGTGGTAGGTCCTGGGACTGTGGCTGCTTGAGTAGTGACTGTACTGGTAGTGCCCTCCGTTGTAACTGGTCTCGATAGCCTTATGCAAATAGGTTGTACAGATGGAGTGGCTTCTGTCGGAGACTGCTCTGGAGATGGTTGGGGTGAGGGTGATTCTGGCACTTGAAGGCAGGGGATAGTTCCTCTCATTCGCTTTCCTGCCCTTCCTTTGTTGGGCTTCCTAACTTTCTTTGTTGTTCCCTTAAAGGCTTTCAGCTCCTCACTTGTCATTGCTCGCTCGATAGGTAAATCGTAAGCTAAGCACATATATACGATTCTAGTCAGTGTGCAGCATCCATTGATGACTTTCTTTCTTTCCCATCTATGTTGTGCTAAATACATCTGATCAAAGATCCAGCTAGCTAGATCAACTGTCTGGGGTCCAATACAAGATAAATACAAACCAAACCATATTCGTTTGTGAGGCATTGTGAATCTGTCCTGAGCGGGGAAAGCAAAATGCTGCATACATATCCGCAGTGGCTTTGAAACCTCAAGTGTGATCGCCGAAATCTCTTCCCACTTAGTGACGTCCCCACGTTTCATAGGGTCTGGAACTAACCTTTCTCGCTCTGTGGGCGTGTGGGTTCCATGAATCTTGATGGCAGCTCGAATCAAATCTTTAGAAAGATAAAACCTTTTATATGGTGGATCATTCACTAAGGATGGCAGGATGAAGGTGCCTGGCAGGTCCTTATTCTTCGAAGCTATCAAAGTGGTGATTAAGTAATAGCATCTGTAGAAGTCAGGTTTAGGCAAAGGGTCACTGAAATACTCTGTGAAGCCGGCTCTTGCCCAAACATGTGTTAAGTCTTGTGTGTTCTGTAGCCCTTTGAACTCTCTTGAGAGAAACTGATATTTGCCCCAGGTACGGTCATCAAAAGTCAAATTAGCCTCAAATATAAACTCAGCATCTGCCAATGGTCCTACTAGCCCTTAAAACCAGTGAGAATTACGATGAATCTTCTCAGTATACCCTCTAGGAGGATTGTCAATAGGCATCGGTCCTGGGAAGCCTTGAAATTCTGGCGGTGGAGCCGTCGGATGGGGCTCAGCAAGTAATTCACTAATAGTAGCCCTGGGTATACTGGTTCTAGCTTCAGATGGTCCTTCTTCGGTTTGCATGATGATTGACATGCTAATGGAAAAGATCTGCTACAAAAGATTAGCACATTAGTATGGAAATTAATTATGATCCCATTAAGGTGAGACCGCAATCCCTTTCCATAGCCGATGTGTAACCCGTGTAGCCAAGTGTTGTGATGTGATTGATGCAATTTTCTTGCAGAACTAGTGCTGGTCTCTAGACACCTACATGTTTTTTTTTTAGATATTGCATACAGCTCTCTGATGAGATGTTATTACAGGTGATGTTGGGTTATAGTGTGTGGATTTATACAAGGTTCAGTTATGAATGAGTTATTACATGGTTGTAGATTAGTCGGGGTGGGAGTGATAGTAGACAATGGATTAGGAGAAGACTTCTGGATACGTTTCAGTATCCACTTCCTAAAAGTTTGTGATCGGGTGATAGGTCTCTGCGGAGGGACAAAAGATGATATCGGATTTGGTGGTATGGAGGGTTGAAAAGATTTCTGAGGATTATATATTACAGGGCTTGAGGGTTGAGCTATAATACATGGTTTGGGTACCCAAATCTACGTGGGTGTGGGTCGGTTCATTAGGTACTTCTTGGCGATCCAAATTTGTCGAATGCTCGAACTTGTAGAAGAAGGTCGAGGAGATGTTGGATACTGATTCTGCTTCTGCCTTGACTTCTTCTTGTCATTATCTGCATTGTTGAAATCTGTCGGTGCTTTCTATCCTTTTGGCACCCATATTTGTCTTATTCCTCTTGCTTTGTGATACTGATACTGCTTTCCTCTTTGTGTCGTCTGATGTTGCCGTCGGTCTGGGTTCCTTCGTAGTGGTTGACTCCTTTGTGGTTGAGGTTGAGAGGTCGGATGGACACTCTGCTTTGGAAAAGAAGGGAGGTCCAACACTTGCGAAACCTGCCCATTAGGAAGTGCTCCGTTTCGTACTTTTAATCTAGGCCAGTCCGCAGTAAGTGTGGAAGGATGGGCACCGCAGGGTGTTTTGCCTATGTGTTTGCTGATGTAACCCACCTGACCGCTGATGGTGTCCATTTGACCAAGCGGTTGGGTAATTGCCCCTTCTAATTTGCAGGAAGCCCAAGGGAAAATCTCCTGACGTCCTTCTGATTGACCATTGTCCATCGCCAAGCCCGCGTGGGTTGGTGTAGACGTAACGTGACTGATCTGACCAAAGATCTTCCGATCTTCCGTCGCATGCATTTCATAGGGTCTAGGGCTACAAACCTCAGTCGGAATGCCATTAGGGAAGTCAAGCGATATCACTCGCTTCTGATCTAAGGTTCCAATATGTAAGGATCCTTGTCTAAGATTTAGGATCACTGAGTGATCGTATAGCCAATCTTGGCCAAGGATTAGGGGTCCTATCAGGTCGTCGTCATGGCACACTAGTAGTTTCACTGTCAAGGTCACTTCGTTTATGAGGATAGGAAGGTCCACCTCACCCATGCAAGGGGTTTCCATGCCTCCTAGCCCTATGAGGTATGCCTCAATTGGCCACATTTCTATTCTTGAATCCTTATAGTAGGACCATCTAATCGCACTAGTCGCAGCACCTGAATCAATTAAAGCCCTGAGCTCTTGGCAAGGGTTGCCGTGCTCTAGCCTGACTGTAATGAATGGTCTTCTGTCCACTATGCTAGGATGAGTGGTTGACTTTACTTGACACATGGCCATGGGATATCTGGGTGATGTTTCTAGATGGTTATAATGTTCTCTCCCTAGTCCTTGTCTTCTTAACTTCATGCGCTTAATGCGTTCTATAGCTTTTGCCTGAGCTTCAGTTCGTATTCTATTGTCTTCCTCCTTACGCTTCTTTGCCAACGTGAGTCGTCTAAGCATATCCTTAGTAAGAGGTTCTTGGTATAACCTGGCTCTACAGCCACTAATGTAATTAGGCATTATATCTCCTTCTAAAGTGGCTAACTGTACTGCTCCACTTGTCGAGAGTCTGTTAATGATCATAGGTCCATAACCTCGCTTTTCTAACTTCCGTGCGTGCTGTTTCAGCGTATATACTAGAACTAAATCTCCTTCTTTCAAGCCTTTATCTTTCACATGTGCATCAAAATATGCTTTCTGTCGCTTCTTAGCTGCGTATATTCCTGCTGCTGCTTTTAGCCTGGTTTCTCCTAATCGTTCCAAGTCCATTATTCTTGCTGATAATTCATGGCCGGTCCACTGATGTTCTTGTGCAACCTTAAGGGTCGGTATCAAGAAGTCCAAAGGAAGCACAACATTCTGACCAAAAACCATCTGAAAGGGAGTTGCATTGAGTACGATCTTGTAGGCCACTCGATATGCCCAAACAACGTGGTGTAACTGTTTGTCCCAATCTGAACATTTGTTGTTCATGAGTTTCGTCAGTACGTTACAAAGGATCTTGTTAGTGCTTTCAGCCTGACCATTGGCCTGAGGATGATATGGTGCAGATTTCTTGTGAATCACCATAAAATCCTGTAACAAATATTCAATGACTTGGTTTAGAAAGTGAGTTCCTCGATTGCTCACTAACTCTATAGGCAATCCATATCTTGTAAAGACATTTTCAAATAAGAATTTTGCAGTCGTGTGTGCATCATTCTTTTTCGTGGCTTTTGCCTCTACCCATTTGGTGAGATAATCTGTGGCAACAATAATGTATTCCGCATGTGTACCTTTTGCAGGGGGGTTAATGGGTCCTACAAAGTCTATACCCCACTCAGAAAATGCACGTCTGCCCATCATGGGTTTCAATGGCATTTCATCTCTGCGAGTAGGAAACTGAGTTCTTTGGCACACATCACATCTCTTAACATAGGTATGCGCATCCATGTGAAGAGTGGGCCACCATAATCCTGCAAAGAGGATGGCTTTGATTATCCTATCTGGTCCAAAGTGACCTCCTGCAACACCTTGGTGTGCAGTCTCTAGTACGCTCAGATAATCGCTTTCATGAACACACTGTCTTAGGTATCCATCTCATCCTCGTTTGTATAGATTATCACCAATAAGTGAATAGTCTTGAGCTTCCTACTCTAGACTGCGTTGTCGTGCTAAAGTCATTCCTTGAGGGAATGTGTTCGTCCTCAAGTATGTCACTAAAGGTTCACTCCAGTCTGGTGTGAGAGACACATGATATAATGTAGCATGTTCTACTGGTGGTCTTTCACAACAAACATGGCATTCTTTACACAACTTGTAGACATCTGCTTCCATCGTAGGCCAACATACTCCTAGTCTATGCAGAGTCTGCAACGTACGGTGTTTCGAGTGATGTTGCTTTAATGCACCTACATGTGCTAATTGCAACCAATTCGCATGTTCTGATTCATCTACACAACAGGCAAGAATCTTTTGATTATCCTGTTTATATATGATTCTTGCTATGATTTGATATCTTTGAGATTTGGCGATCTCTCCTTCCTGGATCTTTATCCTAGGATTTTTGGGTCCATACGTGAGAATAGGGACTATAGGCTTAGCCCATTCTGGTGCTATCTCAAGGTTAAACAAATATGCATCTGGTAAATCATCCACTACTCCTTGAGGAGCTTCTCCTGAGGTTAATCTTGAAAGGTGGTCAGCTCTGAGATGTGTCTTTCCTTTCCTAACTATAACTTCAAAATCATACTCCATGAGTAATAGAAACCAACGTATTAATCGTCCCGTGTTACATGGCTTGTTGACTAAGTGCAGTAATGCTTGATGATCTGTAAAGAATTTGAACTTGTTTGCCAACAAATAGTGCCTGAACTTCTTTACTGCGTAGATCATCCCTAATCCTTCTCGTTCCGTAGTGGTGTAATTTCTTTCTGCTGCGTTCAACTGTCTGCTCTCGTAAGCTATGGGGAGATCTATGTTACCTTCACTTGTGGTTTGTGCTAACACACATCCTATGGCATAATTGGATGCATCCACATGTACATGGAATGGCTTACTCCAATCTGGGGTTGTCAATATAGGTGCTGAGCACAAACGTCGTTTGAGTTCATTGAATGAATTCTCACACTCGTCTGTCCATTCAAAATTGGTCAAAAGAGAGTACAAAGGCTTGGCTATGATTGCATACATGTGTATGAATCGTCTATAATAACCGCAATGGACCTTAAATGCCTGTACCTCTTTCACGTTAGTTGCTCTAGGTAATTCTGCAATTACTTTCACCTTTTCTTCATATGTAGAAATTCCATTCTTTAACACAATGTGTCCTAGAATTCTTCCTTGTCTGACCATGAAAACACATCTTTCTGGGTTCAAACAAACCTAGTATTCTTGACATTTGTCAAATATTTGTCTTAACTTTGGGATATGTGTCTGTCTTACATTCGAATGAGCACATAAGTCATTGACATAGACTTCCAAATTCTTGCGTAAGAATTCCTTGAAAACATGACACATGAGTCGCTGGAAAGTAGCGGGTGCATTTTTTAAGCCAAAAGGCATTACACAAAATGCAAATATGCCCCATTCTGTGGCAAAAGCCGTCTTGTGTTGATCTTCTGGAGCAATGGCTACTTGATTATAGCCTGAGAATCCATCAAGGAAGCTGTAAACTTCCTTGCCCGCAACTCTTTCCAATAAGTGTTCTGTGATAGGAAGAGGATAACTGTCTCTAATTGTGGCTGCATTAACTTTTTTAAGGTTAATACACACATGCAATTTTCCATCCTTCTTGGGCACAACCACAATGGGGGATACCCATTCGGTATGCTCAATCTCATAAATGAATCCTGCTTCTATCAAGCGATCTATTTCTTCTTTAATCTTTGCAGCGTAATTATCATTGTACGTGTACGGTTTCTGTTTTGTCGGTTTTGCATCTGGAGTCATAGGGATTCTATGAGAACATATGTCTGGGTCTACTCCTTTCAAATCTTTGTAACTCCAAGTGAACACATCTCTATATTCGCGCAATAGGGCAACTAATTCTTCTTCTTCTTCATTCGTCAAATCATGCCCTATGTATGTACACTTTTCTTCTTCTCCTTCTATGGCTACTATGATTTTCTTGGTTTTCTCTCGGTTATCATATACCTCTCCAACATCAACTTTTCTGTTTGGCATTCGTACCATTATTCTTCTATCTTCTATTTCATATTTGTTGAAGTTCTCGGAAACCTCAAACAAAGATTCTTCTTTTTCTGACATGGTTTCTTTCTTCTTTCTTTTCTTTCCTTCACTCTTATCAGTCACTTGAGTGGCTATCCTCACATCATTCATGATTTCTTCGTGTCTCTGAGGGTGAGTCTCTACCTCGTAGAAATATTCTTCTTCTGATGCAAAGGGTGGGTCCATAATAATTGACTCTAAATCAAAATCACTCGCGTCCTGGAATGCATCAGTGTTAGGTTCGCATTCTTCTAAAACTGAATCACACATGATTGGCTCTATCGTGAAAACTGAAATGTCATAGCCATCCTCGTCACAGTGGGGTGTCCATTGTTCTTCATTGATGGCTACGTCCATGGTTTCTAGGATTTCTGCCCAACCATGGGGTTCAAATTCTTCATCTGGGAATACTACTGGTGCGTAAGCTGGGTCTTGAAGGGTTCGTGGATTTCTTCCTCTTGTTTTGCTACTTTACACATCCATAAGTGAGTGTCCTCGTGTAACCATGAGCGGTCTGACTCCAAAGAGTGTACTGATTCTATTTCTACTTGTGTTTTATGGATGGTATTCCATTGTCTTGGGGGTACGTCTGGATGTGAATAGTCTTTAAGATTGACTTTAGTAGTCACTCCTAAATGTTGCAAGTACAAAGAATTAGTTCCCCAATCTTGTACAATTTGCAACTAACGCATGAATGGTCGTCCCAATATCATCTCATAAGCATGATTTTTACTAAAATCACAAATGGCAAAAGTATGCTCAAACTCCACACAACAAGTGGTGAGAGATATGCCTTCTAGTAAGCCTAATGGTTTTTCTATGTGTCCATCAGCCATTTGTAGCTTCATCCTGGTAGGTTTGAGTGCTAGCTTACCCCAACATTTCCATAAAGGGGTGGTAGCGATGGCTACTCCGGCTCCTGAATCTAAGATGGCTTTCGTGGTGTAGCCCTGATGGGTTATTGGAAGATAAGTGTTATCTTCCTCTCCTTCGCTTACATCTCCTATCTTTTCTACGGGTATCTTTGGTACCTTTTTATGTGATCCTATCTGTGAGGGAGTAGTAGCAAGCTCAGGGAATTGATTTGCTACATGTTTCCACAGTTCTGGTTTAACCTTTAACAACTCCTCTAGGGTGAGATTACATTGAACTTTGGTGTTCTTTATCACTTCCGTGTTTCTAGGGATCACTGATTCTTCATTCCTCACTATCATCGTGGGTGCTCTCATACTTATAGACTTTGCTTCCCAAGGTCCTGTGAACTGAGGTAATTCTTGTAAAGAATTGGATTCAAAGCCTGTGTGTTCACTCAGTTGTTCTTCCTCTACATCATCGTAAATAGAGGGGATATCTTGGGGAAATTGTTCCTGCAAGTTGTCTATCTCTTGAATAGGAGGATGGGTTCCTCGTTCTTTTCTCCATTTCTCTTCTTGGATTTCTCTCAAAAATTCGTGTGAGTACCTATGTATGGAAGATAGGTGGTCTTGAATTTCTGTATTGGGTACTTGAGACAGGGATGGTGCATTCTTTTCCGGTGTCTCTGAGGCAATAGGGTTCCTATGCTGATTCTTTTTCTCTTTGCTCTCAATCAAGTATTCTAGCCTCTCCATCAATCCTTGAAAATGTAATTCCGGTTTTGCCATGTTATTCCAATTAAGATATCTAGATGCTTCGAACAAAGCTTGTGCTAATTCTACCATCTTCATGCAAAGTTTAGTCCTCTCAATTTCTAAGTCTGCTTGAGGGTAGTTCTTACTCATTTCAGCTACTTGAGATCCCTCTTTTATTCTAGCTTGATATGCACGAAACATCATGTCTAGATTTTTTGGTATGGGTTCCGCTAAAACTGATCCTGATTTCTGAGCTGGGTTCTCTTGATTCAACTCCTGTGAAGACAATTCTAGGATTTTTGCTCTCGATTCCTTTAAATTTCCTTCCAACTCAATTATCCTTTTACTTCATTTTCTCTTGATCCTCTCTCTGGAATCTTTCCAAGATTTTGTTTTTTTATTGCTAGATTCTGCAACTTCACTACTTCTGGCTACTTTCTCCTAATTAAGCTGTTGGTTTTGTAAGAGCGCCTGGGCTCTTGTTATAGCTTGGATAGGCACGTATGTAGGGTTGGATCCATCTGCATTGTGTACAATACCTATCATGTTGATCGGTGTCACATTTGAAGCGTTAACTGGGTTCTTAGGACAATCTTTGATTACATGCTCTTTGCCACAATCGGCACAAAAGCCTTGGATGTTATAGTACTGTGATTGTCCTCCTATTGGAGGATGTGGACAATCCTTTATGAAGTGATCTCCTTGGCACCTAAAGCATGGTCCTCTAGGGCCCTGTGGTCTTTGCTGTCTCAATTGGGGCCGTGGGTTTGGGTTCGTGTACATCACATTAGCGTATTCGGGCTCCCAACTAGGTTCCACTGGTGGACTATCATAATGATATGTCTCCACGTGTTCTGGTGACTCCGTGCAATAAGCGGGTGGACTATCTACATGAGTAGAGTCAAAACTGTTTGAGTTCGGGTCACTCTCTGTGATCAAAGGTGAAGAAGGCACTAAGGCCCTACTTAGGTTCTCTTCTGCAGCAGCGTATTTGACAGAGATGACATTCGCTGGTAGGGGTGGCTGCTGAGCTAAGACAGGTTGAGGTCTTTGTTGCGCCTGATATGGGTAGTTCTGAGGAGGCCTATAGTAATATGGCTTAGCATTGTATTGGCCTTGATACCTACCTGGCTGTGCGTATGCTTGCGGGTAGTTCTGTCTCACTGCCTGTTTGTTATATAGGCAGTCCTGAGCCGTATGATTCATGTATCTTCTCTCAATAGTACAGTATTGGCCACTAGGGTTGGCTTGCGGTTGTGTTGCATTGGGGCACACATTTGCCAAATGATTTCCACCACAGGTGTAACAACGTACGTTAGTTGTTAACTTAGGCATCTGTTTACTAGAAACTCCTAGTTTCTGGGCCACTTTTTCTACTAGGTCCTCTCTCGAGTTAGACAATTTTGTGGATGCTAGAGAAGAACAATCCGAGTCCTTATAGACCTTTGAGAGTTCCAACTCGTCTCCTAAGTTGTCCTCAATGTCTATACATATTCTTACACACTGCTCTAGCGTTCTGGGTTCTTTTAAGTACACATAGGAGCGTAGTTTAGAGCTCAACAAGCTGTCTAAAAACAATGACACTTGTTTGGCCTGTGAGGGTAACTCTTGCATTGGACATCTCTCAACATATTGTCTAAACCTACGTCCTGCGAGTCTAACTGTTTCCTGAGGGGTCTGTTTGAAACTATGAATCAATGAAGACGTGTCATGTCTGATCCCACTTTTAGAGAATTCAATGATGAACGACTCTAAAAAGTGATGGATATCTCTAAATTGCCTCTGTTGCAAAGGTTGGAACCAAATTAAAGCTGTATTCTTTAACGTTAGTCCAAATGCGTTGTATTGTGTGAACATGTCTTCGACTTGCTCTGCTCGTAACACTTGCTTAAATTCAGCAACATGGTCATAGGGATCTCCTGTCCCATCAAAGTAATTTTTCATGGATTTCACTAACTGAGTGGGCCTTAATATTCTTGCGTGTTCACGTGGTCTAGGTAGAGGAAAATCATCTCTACCACCTGACATTCTTTGTCTTTCCACTCTATCGATGTCTATGGTGGTTCTATCTCTTCCTATGGGATGATTGAAGCTTACTTCTGGTCTTTCTTTATTTTTCTCTCTTTGATTAGCATGGGCTGAGGATGTTCCAGCCCCTTGTTGGTTCACGTTTATGTTTGTTCGAGATGGAGGGAAGACCAAATCACCTCTCCATGTGTACGTGTTTCTAGCGTGGTCAGGCACCACAAAGACTCTTTCTGAAGTCTCGTCCAGGTATACAACCTTTCCAGGTGTATCTGGGTCCTTGAACTCGTGGATTATAATGGAACCAACCTCGCTAGGTTGTTCCGTTCTGTACCTCCAAAATGCTTTGTCTGTTTCTTTATTTACAAACAACTCTATGCTTCTGTTATCCTGAGGGGTCCAATCTGGAACTAGTACTCGTGTCAGTACAGATTTCCCTCTAGGTGTTCTTGGTTCTTCTAATGGTTCCTTTCCTTGGGATCTCCCTTCCGTCTCTAACTGAATTACGCCAAACTCATTCGTATTGTTTGGCTGCGTACTTAAGATGTACATCGTTCCTTCCTTGTCTATGTACGCGTCTCGCTCAAATTTCACCACTGGACGTTCCAATCCAATGGGTTGACCGGGGTTGTGCATTTGCACTACTTGTCTTCGCAAACCATCCTCATAGATGCGGGCACCTAATTGGTTGGTTCGAAGAAACTCCAATTGAGTCCTATAGGGTCCTTCTGGTCTTTCTAAGTATGCTAGATTTGACCCTCCTTCTGGTCTTTCTGTGCTAAATGCCATTTCTGATTCACTCGTATCTGAGCTCTCGTAGGGGTAATTAGTGTTCAATTGTTGAGCCCACGAACGTGCAGTAGTTCCTACACTTTCCTCTGATGATCTAAGGCTTCGTCGGTCTGACTTACCTATGTGTTTGCCCGCTCTAAGGTTCATTAATTTTCTTCCTTGCACGCTCAGTACACGCTCAAATCGTCAATGATTCTTTGATCTTTACTTGATTCTATTTAAATTTCTTTAGATTCTTGTCTTGATGTATGCGTCAGGAATTCGACTTTCTGTGGTACTTTGAGTTCTCGTTCCGTCAAACTTAGGTTCTTTCCTTTAGGTTTTCGTATTACACACCTTTACTTTAGTCTTGAACTTGATAAATTTAATTCTCTTGAACTTGAGGCGTTCCTATCGTCGTTAATCCACAGTGCTAATGTTTATCCTAAGCAAAAAATTGGCTGAGGGGGTTGAGTAATCTTCCAACCTCGAGTCAGCTTTTCTAGTTGCTCTGATGCCCAAGAAACCGCGCTTCCCAAGCTTTATGCCCTTCACTGCCTTGCCTTGAATGCCTTTGATTGCCTTTGCTAGACCTGGAAAAATCCAATATTAGACCAATATCACAAATGGATGATCAAGCACTTGAGTTTATACACTTTTAAAGTCCCTTAACCTTTGGCAACTTTTCTTCCAAAGCCCCCTTTCTTTCCTAGTCCCAACTATGTCAACCTCAAAAATATCCTCTCAAAAAACCAATGTATTCTTTATGAAAAAATCAGTTGAGGTCACGTAGTACTCGTAGAGAGCTTTCTAACGAGCTATAAAGCTCAAAAAACGGGCTTCGGATGAAAAAGATATGAGCGTTCAGGCTCAGGGGGTAAAAACTCACAATCAGGTTTTTTCTTCAAACATGAGCTAAAGGGTCTCCTATGAGTCTAATCACCCAAAAATTTCCCAAAAATAGCCCCAAAATTGGCCAAAAAATCAAACCCTAAAATTTGCGTTTGGGTGAGTGTAGCTCAAGCGTAAGCACCACCTCCTTTACTTGTCAATCCGCGGAGATGTGAGGACCGGTATGAAGACCACCAGCAAGTGAAGGCACAAGTGCGTGAGTGAAAGTACACAATCATACACACACATACACACACACGCGCACAAAGTAAGATCAAAGAGAGGAACAATGGAAAGCTTAGATTGCAAAGAGTTCTCTTACAAAAGCTCTATTCTCTCTCCAGCTAACCCCAAAAATGAGCTCTCTAGCTCTTTTTATAGTTTTTTGACTAGTTTTGGCCCTGTCCAGACCTAGTGTCCGGCCTAGTTAAAAATTAGGTTCCAGGGCTTATTTGAGGGCTCAAACGAAGTCTAAAAATTATGAAAATTGGTACGATGGTACTTTTAATACTCCTCAAGCTCGAGGACTCCTCGGCTTGAACAAAATGGAGTTA
This sequence comes from Ceratopteris richardii, assembly GCA_020310875.1. Lineage (NCBI taxonomy): Eukaryota > Viridiplantae > Streptophyta > Polypodiopsida > Polypodiales > Pteridaceae > Ceratopteris > Ceratopteris richardii. The sequence goes on from CM035417.1 coordinate 144,921,182, forward strand.
CTAAAAATAGATAATGGTATTTACAATGGTTTTTAGTGATGAAAATCACTATTTTCGTAGGGGATTCTTCTGAAAATTTGATATAAACTTCTTGGAGCTCCCTACTTGCTCCCTTTCCTTGTGTGTCCACCTTTTGATGTGCTTCCATGCTTTGTCTTTGACTTTGAGCTTCAACACTCCCCCCCCTCTCGAGTCTATCGTCCCTGACAGACCCTTGTTGGAAGGGCTGTTCCATGTAGTGCTTTGAGAGGTGGTGTCCGTCCGTTGTATGAGCTGGTTCCTTGGATTCCAACAAGAATGTGTCGTTGTGAGCTTTCAAAACTGCAAGTTGCTCAAAAGAGGTTGTCGAGAGTGATTTTGAGCAACTACTGGCTTCAATTTGCTTCCGAGATAGGGATGTTGTTCCCATGACATCCGCTAGCTCTTCCAAAGATGATGTTGAGAGCAGTCATGCCAACTACTCATAACCCATAATGAATGATGGGTAAGTGTGTTCGTGCCTGGGTTGAAAAAAAGTATGTGCCTTGTGCACGGCCTTGTAATGTAGCCCTACGCATGCTTACTTGGAAAATGCATTGGAAGAAGTATGGTGCAAAAATTGCGGGTCTTGAGCTAAGTGCTCAAGGGTATGCTGACGAAGAGGTTTCCTAAACTATCATGGTTATGGTGTTTCCAGAGTAAAGCTACTTACCATGGAGAAGGTTGATGGATGTTTGTCTCTTCGTGTTGTACACTCGGCCTTTGGGATGGGACATTGTTGATGAATGTCCATGTTGCTTGTCCACTGATGAGATCGTTTGAGTGGTGGATCCTCTCTCCTCTTTTCAAAGCAACATTTGTCAAATACTGAGAATTGAATTTCTTTATATTCCTTGGCAAGCAACATTGGGTAACTACACCAAGGTGAGTTTCACATATTCTCTTTAGCTCACCATATGCAGGAGTCTTCTCCTCCAGAACTACCCTTTGCAGATATCTCCTTGGATGCTCTGGTACATGAAGTAGTTAAGCATCACTCAAGTTGCGGACCTTCAAGCTCTTCATTCCTACCATGGTAAGAGAAAATCATAGTTGTAGATGCCATGTTCATACCAAATGCTTGTCATCTACCAGATAAGGCAGCAATAATCTCACTGCTGGCCGAGACACACTTCTATCCAAATTGATAAATGCCTAGTAATCAACAGCTCCACCTTCAACTAAGCATGACTAATTCATGTTTCATACGCCAAACCTGGGAACAAGCTCTCTCCCGCTTTTCTTTCTCCCTCTTTCTTTCTTTTTTTTTTTTTTTTTGGAGGAAAAGGATATCACAAAACAAGAACACAAAAGTTAGCACAATAGAAATATTTGACATATGTCACTGTGCTCTTGTGCGTGGGATTCTCAAGTGTGTCTATGCACGGCCATGTAATATGGCCCTATATTAATGCATACTTTGGAAATGCATGACCTGAATGGTGCAAAAGACAGGGTTGTGCAAGGAGCACATGGTTGTTGCTCGTTCGAGGCTTTCGATGTTATTTGCGGAGGTTGATGCCGACCTTGGTGGAGGTATCCATTGAGTCTCGAACTAATGTAATCCTCCTTATGGGAGTCCTTTTTAGAACATCATTTGGCACTGTAGAGGTCACTTCAGGTGTCTTTCTCTTTGGATGCTTTCTGAACTGTGGTATCGAGTGTGGTTGACGCTTTGGTTCGGTGGAGGCTACTTGCACTTTTGGCTTCCAAACCCATATCCTTTTTGCATGTCTTCCTACTAATGTTGAAGAGCTGATTTGATCTTCCTTTGGTCTCTGTACGTGGTTCTTACCCTTTTCTCTTTTGGGCTTCTTTGTTGAAACCTTTTGCATGTGGGAGAACAAAGGTTGTTGTGGATGTAGGAGTTTCTTAGGTACCCACATCTGTAATTGCCCTTGTTGAGCTGCAACTAACTTCTTAGGCACCCAAACTTGTTGGATACCTTGTGATTGAGCTTGTCTGAGCTGCTTCCTTCGTCTTCTGGCCTGGTTGGTTTGCATGGATGGGATTTGTGGGGGCAGGGTTGGTGGTTGCTCTCCTTTGCGTACCCATCTCTGCTTCATGCTCGGAACTACTTTTTTATCGAATGGTGTCTTTCTATTTGATGTAGCAGTTGTTGTGAACGATTGTGTTTGCTTGTGTGGTGGACTCACTACTGTGGTTACTTGATTCTTTGGAGAAGAAGAAAGATCCACCCGCCTTCGAACCTGGTCTTCCACGATTGACTCCTTCTGCATCATAGAGCTTTTGACACATACAACATCTTCTTTCATATGATTAGTCTTGCAAGAACTAAGAGAGTGTGTGGTGCCATGATTTAGGAGCATGCAGTTCTCTAATTCTAATGTAATGCATTGTTCATGTACCCAAACTTGAAGAATTTGACTTCTTAGGTTTAAGTTAACTGCATGGTCATAGATCCAATCTTGACCCAAGACAAGTGGTTCTGTAAGGTTCTCATCTTGACATACTAGCGCTTTGACTTTCATTGGAACATCTTTAAGGTAGATGGGAAGTTCCACCTCGCCCAAACAAGGGGTTTCCACACCTCCCAATCCTATGAGATAAGCTTCTATGGGATTGATGTTCAACCCCAAGTCTTGGCAGTAGGAAAGTCTAACTGCACTACTTGCTGCACCTGAGTCAATCAATGCTTTCACCGTCCTTGCACCCTTCCCTTGTCCTATCTCTATGGTCACAAAGGGTCTTCGATCAATGACCTGAGAAGTCGCTATGCCTGACTTTTGATACATATCCATGTGATATTTTGGGGCTTTTGAGTTGACTTCTAGGCCTAATCACCTTAACTTATTTCGCCTAATACGCTCTCTGGCCTCTACCTGTGCTTCTTCTCTCACTCTTAACTCTTCATCTTTTCGCTTCGTAGCAGTGTTGAGTCTCATTAGCATATCCTCAGTAAGAGGTTCTTGATATAGCTTGACTCTACAGCCACTAATATAGTTTGGCAAGATATCTCCTTCTAGCGTGGCCAACTGAACTGCACCACTAGTGGAAATTCTATTAATGATCATGGGTCCGTATCCTCTTTTTTCCAACTTACGGGCATGTTGTTTTAGTGTGTATACCAACACTAGATCTCCCTCTTTCAATCCCTTATCCTTGATGTGTGCATCAAAGTATGCCTTTTGCCTCTTCTTTGCAGCGTAGATGCCTGCTGCCGCTCGTAGCCTCGTCTCACCCAAGCGTTCGAGATCAAAGATCCTAGAGGACAATTCATGCCCATTCCACTCATACTCTTGTGCTACTTTTAAGGTAGGGATTAAGAAATCTAATGGTAGCACAACGTTCTGTCCGAAGACCATCTGAAATGGGGTGGCGTTGAGTACCGTTTTGTAGGCAACTCGATAAGCCCAAACAGCATGATGAAGTTGTTTGTCCCAATCAGAGCGTTTATTATTTACCAGTTTTGCCAATACGTTACAGAGAATCTTATTGGTACTCTCGGCTTGTCCGTTGGCTTGTGGGTGATAGGGGGCAGATTTCTTATGTATCACCAAGAATTCTTGGAGAAGATTTTCAATGACTTCATTCAAGAAGTGTGTGCCTCGCTCACCAACTCTATTGGTAGTCCATATCTCGTGAACACATTCTCGAATAAGAACTTAGCCGTAGTCTGAGCATCTTTCTTTGTTGTGGCTTTGACTTCTACCCACTTTGTAAGGTAATCTGTGGCTACAATGATGTACTCTGCATGGGAGTTTCTAGCTGGGGGGTTAATAGGACCTATGAAGTCTATGCCCCACTTCGAAAATGCACGTCCTCCCATCATTGGCCTCAAGGGCATCTCGTCTTTTCTCACTGGATATTGTGCACGTTGGCATGTGTCACATTTCTTCACATAGGTATGTGCGTCCATATGAAGAGTGGGCCACCAAAGTCCTGAGAATAGAATGGTCTTGATCACTCGGTCAGGACCAAAATGTCCACCTGCAACATCGCTGTGTGCAGTCTCTAAGACCTTTAAATAGTCTGATTCATGAACGCATAGTCTTAAGTAACCATCTTTGCCTCTTCGGTATAGGTTGTCCCCTACTAAGGCGTAGCCTTGAGCCTCTTGCTCCATGCTTCGTCTTCTTGCTAGACTAGCCTCTTTGGGTAATCTTCCCGATCTCATAAACTCTACCAATGGAGCACTCCAATCTGGAATTAATGACACTTGATAAAGGGTCGCATGCTCCACTGGGGGTCTCTCTGTGCACCTTGGGCAATTCTTAATCCACTCATGTATTTCTTTGTCCATGCTAGGCCAATACACTCCTAAACGCTTTAGATTCTGCAATGTTCTTTGTTTAGAATAGTGATTTCCTAGCATTCCTTCATGGGCCTGTTGCAACCAACTACTATGTTCATCATCCTCCACACAACAAGCTAATACACCCTCAGTATCTTGTTTGTACATGCTTCCTGCTAATATGTGATATTTTTGTGATTTTACGATTTCTTCTTGTGATGTTTTCACATTCTTATTTGCAGGGCCAAAGGTTAGGACTGGTACCAACTTATTTGCCCATTTAGGAACAACTTCTAAATTGAACAGATAAGCATCGGGTAATTCGTCAGACACTCCTTGCGGTGGCTCTCCTGAAGTGATGCGAGAAAGGTGATCTGCCCGAAGGTGGGTTCTACCTTTCCTGACTACAACTTCAAAGTCATATTCCATTAGTAAGAGGAACCATCTTACTAAGCGTCCAGTATTGCAAGGTTTATTGACCAAATATAACAAAGCTTGATGATCAGTGAAAAACTTGAACTTGTTGGCAAATAAATAGTGTCTAAACTTCTTGACAGCATATACCATGCCTAAGCCCTCTCGCTCAGTTGTGGTATAGTTCCGTTCAGCTGCAGTGAGCTGTCTACTAGCATATGCTATGGGCAAATCTAAGTTTCCTTCACTTTTGGGTTGTGCTAGCACACATCCTATGGCATGATTGGATGCATCCACATGGACATGGAAGGGTTTATTCCAATCAGGAGTGGTGAGTATTGGTGCCGTGCACAAACATTTCTTCAGTTCGTTGAAAGAATTCTTGCATTCGTCGTTCCACTCAAAATTAGACAACAAGGCATAAAGGGGTCTAGCTATGATCGCGTACATGTGGATAAACCTACGGTAGTATCCAAAATGGCCCATAAAGGCTTGTACCTCTTTAATATTCCTTGGCCTTGGTAGCTCCGCTATGGCTCGCACCTTATCTTCATCTGTTGAGATTCCATTCTTAGAAACAATATGACCTAAGATTTTACCTTGACGCACCATAAACACACACTTTTCTGGGTTCAGACACACTCGATATTCTCTACACTTGTTGAAGATTTGTCTGAGCTCAGGGATGTGAAACCTTCTTTCTTGGGAATGAGCACATAAATCATCCACATACACTTCTAAGCTCTTTCGCAAGAACTCTTTGAAGACATGACACATGAGCCTTTGGAATGTTGCAGGTGCATTGGTGAGCCCAAATGGCATCACACGAAATGCAAAGATTCCCCACTCTATAGCAAAAGCTGTTTTGTGTTGATCTTCTGGGGCAATGGCTACTTGATTGTAACCTGAAAATCCATCAAGGAAGCTATAAACTTCCTTGCCTGCAACACGCTCCAATAGGTGTTCTGTGATTGGAAGTGGATAACTATCTCTAATCGTAGCGGCATTAACTTTTTTAAGGTTAATACACACTCGCAACTTCCCGTTCTTCTTGGGTACCACAACAATGGGGGACACCCATTCGATATGCTCAATCTCATAGATGAATCCAGCTTCAATCAACCTATCAATTTCTTCTTTTATTTTGGCTGCATAGGTATCATTATATGTGTAGGGCTTCTGTTTGGTGGGCTTAGCATCAGCAGTCATGGGGCTTAGCTTCTGTTTAGCTTAGCTTAGCATCCCTATATTCCCTTAATAGAGCTATGAGCTCCATTTCTTCTCTTGCACTTAGGTCATCTCCTATGTATGTGCATCTCTCTTCGTTCTCTTCAATGGTCACTACAATCTTCTTGGTCTTTTCTTTATTATCATATGATTCTCCTATGATGGCCTCTCTCTTAGGCATTCGTACCAAAATTTTGCGGTCATCAACTTCATATTTCTTGAAGTTTTCTGGTACTTCAAACAATGATTCCTCCTCTTCTTGTTTCACTGCTTTTCTTTTCTTTTTCTTTTGACTACTCTCACTTCCATCCTTTGAGTTTACTGTTTTAATACTTGTGAGAGGTTCTTCTTCTTTCTGGGTGAACACTCCTATATCTTCTAGATAGTGCTGCTCTGAGTTAAAGCAACTATCCATCACAATAGACTCCAGATCATCGTCATTCTCTTCTTCTTCTATGACATCACTAGGGTCACATTCTTCTAGCAAGGGTTGACACATGAACACTGAGATATCATAACCCTCCTCATCACAATGAGGTGTCCACTGTTCCTCATTGACAGCAATGTCCATGGTGGCTAAGATTTCTGGCCAGCCATGAGGCTCAAACTCCTCATCTGGAAAGATCATCGGTGTGTAGGTTGGGTCTCTAACTGGTCTATCTCCTAGCGAAGTTCCTTCTTCTCTTGCCTTTAAACGTTTTTCCTCTTCCTTTGCGACCTTGCACATCCACAAATGAGTATCTTCATGCAGCCATGATGGATCAGGTGAACTTTCAGAATGCACAGAGATGGACTCTTCTTTCGCTTTGTGGATAGAATTCCACTGTAGGGGTGGTACATCTCTGAAGGTGTAATCCTTCAAATTGACCTTGGTGGTGACCCCTAAGTGCTGTAAGTACAAGGAGTTAGTTCCCCAATCCTGTACTATTTGCAATTGTCGTAGGAAGGGTCTTCCTAGGATCATCTCATAGACATTATTTTTCTCAAAGTCACATATAGCAAATGTGTGCTCAAACTCTACACCACAAGTGGTTAGAGTGATCCCTTCTAGCAATCCCAGAGGTCTTTCAAAATGACCATCAGCCATTTGAAGCTTCATTCTAGTTGGTCTTAATGTGGGCTTGCCCCATTGCTTCCACAAGGAGGTGGTCGCAATAGCAACACCAGCACCTGAATCTATGATTGCTTTGGTTGTGTAACCTTGGTAGGTGATTGGAAGATAAGTATTACCTTCTTCACCCTCACACATGTCCCCTATTTTGTCTAGAGGTATCTCTGGTACCCTTTGCTTAGAGCCTGCTTTTGGCATGTTGGAATCAAGTTCTGGAACCTGATCCTTCACATGATTCCAAAGCTCAGGTTTTGCTTTGAGCAGCTCTTCTACAGTGAGATGACATTGAACCTTAGTGTTCTTCACGACATCCGTGTTCCTTGGAACCACTGAGTCTTCATTTCTTACTAGTATTGTGGGAGCTCTAATCTGGAGAGATTCAGATTCCCATGGGCCTGGAAATTGAGGCAGTTCTTCTAAGGTATTAGATTCAAAATCTAACCCTTCGTCTTCTTGTTGTTCTGCTTCATCTCCGTAAATAGATGGAATGTCTTGGGGAAATTGATCATGAAGATCATCAATCTCAGGAATAGGAGGGGAATTACCCTTCTCCTTGGCCCATTTCTCTTCTTGTATTTCCCGCAAGAATTCTTGAGAGTACTGTTGAATTGAAGGAGGTATTCCTGGATCCATGGAATTAGGAACATAAGCTCCCATTGGTGGTGAGCTTCCTCTTTCAATAACTGGTTGAGCCTGTGGAGGTAAAGAAACTTTTGGTTTGTTTACCAACTGCTCTAATCGTTCTAGTAAGCCCTGGAAATGCAAATCCCCTTTGACAGAGTTTGTCTGATTGAACTTTTGACTAGTCTCAAGTATAGCTTGAGCTTGTTCTACCATTTTCATGCACATTTTCATCCGTTCAATCTCTAAGTCCGCTCTAGGGTAACTCTTGTCTAGGTTTGCAGCTGTAGGCCCTTCTTGAAGTCGAGCCTGGTAGGCCTTGAACATCATGTCCAAGCCTTCTGGGGTTGGATCTGCAAGAACAGACCCTGGTTGTGGTCTATTTACAATGGGTGGTGGGGTGGGATGAGGTGGAGTGGATGGAGTTTCGGCATGCGAGGGGCTTTGAGATGCAATGTCTTCTATTTTTGTTTTCGCTTCTTTTAAGCTTTCTTCTAGTTCCGATAACTTTTTATTCCACTTGCGATTGGCCTTCTCTCTGGTATCCTTCCATGTTCTTGTTTTCCTCTTACTAGGCTCTCCCGATTCACTCGACTCTGATTGTTCTACTGGTTTATCCTGTTTTAATGCTTGTGCCCTAGTAACTGCCTGTATAGGTGCCACATTACTGCTACTTGAACTTGAATCCGCCACTAAGCCTACCACATTAATGGGTGTAATCTTGGGTGCGCTGGAGGGTTTTCTTGGACAATCTCTAGGGAGATGTTCTTTGCCACAATCAGGGAAAAAAGCCTGTATTGTGATAGCCTGTCCTTGACTCGGAGATGATGGGTGGGGACAGTCACGAATGAAATGATCACCTTGACATCTAAAACAAGATCCTCTAGGGGCTTGTGGTCTCATTTGTCTCAATTGGGGCCTAGGGTTAGGATTTGTGTACATGACATTGGAGTATTCTGGCTCCCAATTTTGCTCCATAGGTGGTGCCTCATATTGATACGAGTAAATCTCACTATGTTCAGGTGACTCTGTGTAATACGCATGTGGACTACCTTCATGGGAGTAGTCTGAACTATGAGCATGAGAATCATTATCTGGTATCAATGGGGTTAGGGGCACCAATGCTCTGTTTGGATTTTCCTCTCCCACAGCATATTTGACTGGAATCACGTTGGCTGGAGCTGGTGGTTGGTTTCCCAAGACAGGTTGTGGCCTATATGGTACCTGATATTGCTGTTGTGGTCTATAATATGGCTGTTGGTATTGGTTCTGATACCTACCTTGTGGGTAAGGTTGCTGATAATTCTGTCTAACAGCCTGCCTATTGTAGGGACAATCTTGAGCCGTGTGGTTTGTGTATTTTCTCTCAATAGTGCAATATGGAGCATTCCTTTCTCTAATGTTTTGATTTTGCATTGGGCATACATTAGCCATGTGGTCGCCCCCACAAGTATAACACCGATTCACTGGAGTGACTCTCTATGTTTGTTTATTTTGGACTCCCAGCTTCTTGGCAACTTGCTCAGCTATCTCCTCTATTTCCGTGGAGATTTTTGAAGTATGACTAGTAGAACTATCTGAATCCTTATAGAGTTTGGATAATCCTAACTCCTCACCCAAGTTATCTTCTATGTCAATGCATGTCCGCACGCACTCTTCTATGGATCTAGGCTCTTTCAAATATACATATGATCTTAACTTTGTGCTCAGTAAGCCATCTAAGAACAAAGCCACTTGTTTGGCTGGTGTGGGTAACTCGGGAGCAGGGCATCTTTCTAGGTACTGTCTGAACCTTCTACCTGCTAGTCGCATTGTTTCTTGGGGTGTCTACTTGAAACTGTGGATCAAGGATGATGTGTTATGCCTGATACCACTCTTGGAAAATTCTACAATGAATTCGTCTAGCAGTTGACCTATATCGCGATAGCTGCGACTACTCAATGGTTGAAACCAAGCCAAGGCAGTGCCCTTAAGAGTCAAACCAAATGCCTCGTATTGGGTGAATAAATCCTCAACCTGTTCAGCTCTTAACACTTGTTTGAACTCGGCCACATGATCATAAGGATCTCCTGACCCGTCAAAATAATTCTTCATTGCCTTGATCACTTGAGTGGGTCTAAGGGTTCTTGGGTGCTCTCGGGGTCTAGGCAATGGAAAATCATGTTCATCTCTTTTTTGCCTATGTGCTTGATGTCTCTCTCTTTCAGGTCTTTCATTTTCAAATCCTGATCTATTCCTGCCCACGGTGTGTGAAAAACTTACCTCAAGTCTCTCTCTAGTTCTTTCTCTCTGGGTTTCATGAGCGTGGGATGATCCTACTCCTTGGAGGCCATGGGAAACATTGGATCTTGGTGGGGGGAAAATCAATTCATTCTTCCAAGTATATGCATGTCTATCATGTTCTGTTACCAAGAAAATTTTCTCTGATGTGTTATCCAGGTAAACAACTTTGCCTGGTATCTCTGGATCCTTGAACTCGTAGATGATGACTATGCCCAATTGGCTGGGTTGATCTGGCTTGAATCTCCAAAAGGCTTCCTCTGTTTCTCTATTCAAAAATAGTTCTATGCTTTTGTTATCTTGAGGGATCCAGTCTGGAGTGATCACTCGGGTCAAAACTGACTTACCTCTAGGAGTCTGGGGTCCTTGTCCTACATTTCCTTGTTCTAGGTCTCCTATTTCATTCTTAGGAATGACATTTCCAAACTCATCAGTCCTATCTGGTAGGTTGGTGACCACATACATGGTTCCTTCCTTATCAATGTATGAACCCTCTTCGAACTTGACCACCGGGTGTTCAAGTCCAAAGGATTGATCTGGATTTTTGAGTTGGACCACTGATCGCCTCAGACCATCCTCATAGATGCGAGCACCTAATTGGTTGTTCCGAATATATTCCAACTGTGTCTTATAGGGCCCTTCTGGTGTTTGTAGATGGGCAGTCCCTGAGCCACCTGCAGGTTTTCCCATACTAAAAGACATTTCTGAATCACTTGTGTCTGAACTTAGTAAAAGATGACCACTTAGTTGTTGTGCCCAAGACTTGGATGTATGGTTGACACTAGCCTCAGAAGATCTAATGCTTTGTTTATCCTTGCCTAAGTGTCTACCAGATCTCAGGTTCATAAGCTTTAGTCAAGAGTCCAAATTTTCCCCTTGGTATGGTTCAAAATTCTTTGGATCCCCTTGGTTCCCTAGTCCCACTTGAGGGTCAACTTCAAATTATCCTATCTCAAAATCAACGTGTTATTCTTGAAAAAAACAGTTGAGGTCGTGTAGGATTTGAAACAAGCTTTCCAACGAGCTATAGAGCTCAAAAAATGGACTTTGGATGAAAAAGTTATGCCAATTCAGGCTCCTAGGGGTCAAAACAGGCAAACAGGACCTTTGGAGAAAATCGCGATTTTGTGAACTTTCAGAGAATCGCGATTTTGTGAACTTTCAGAGAATCGCGATTTTGTGAACTCATAAAATCGCGATGTTGAGCACAAAATCGTGTTTCTGAAAATTGCGATGTTGAGCACAAAATCGTGTTTTTGAAAATCGCGATTTTGACTCAGAGAATCGTGATTTACAAAATTGCGTTTTTTTCACAAAATCGTGTTTTTTTCAGAATCGTGTTTTTGGCATGAAAATCGCGATGTTGAGCACAAAATCGTGATTTGTGAGAATCGCGATTTTGAGCCCACTGAAAATTGTATTTTCTCAAAATCGTGTTTCTGAAAATCGCGATGTTGAGCACAAAATCGTGTTTCTGAAAATCACGATGTTGAGCACAAAATCGTGTTTCTGAAAATCGCGATGTTGAGCACAAAATCGTGTTTTTGAAAATCGCGATGTTGAGCACAAAATCATGTTTTTGAAAATCGCGATTTTGACTCAGAGAATCGTGATTTACAAAATCGTGTTTTTTTCACAAAATCGTGTTTTCTCAGAATCGTGTTTTTGGCATGAAAATCGCGATGTTGAGCACAAAATCGTGATTTGTGAGAATCGCGATGTTGAGCACAAAATCGTGTTTCTGAAAATCGCGATGTTGAGCACAAAATCGTGTTTTTGAAAATCGCGATTTTGACTCAGAGAATCGTGATTTACAAAATCGTGTTTTTTTCACAAAATCGTGTTTTCTTAGAATCGTGTTTTTGGCATGAAAATCGCGATGTTGAGCACAAAATCGTGTTTCTGAAAATCGCGATGTTGAGCACAAAATCGTGTTTCTGAAAATCGCGATGTTGAGCACAAAATCGTGTTTCTGAAAATCGCGATGTTGAGCACAAAATCGTGTTTTTGAAAATCACGATTTTGACTCAGAGAATCGTGATTTACAAAATTGTGTTTTCTCAGAATCGTGTTTTTGGCATGAAAATCACGATGTTGAGCACAAAATCGTGTTTCTGAAAATCGCGATGTTGAGCACAAAATCACAGAATCGCGATTCCGAGAATGACCACAGAATCGTGATTTTTTTTCAGCCAACTTTTAGGCGGGAAAACAAAAAATCGTGATTTTTCAAAAAATTTTGAATTTTCACAGAATCGCGATTTTCATCACAGAATCGCGTTTTTTGGCGGGAAATTCAAATTTCTGAGCACCGGCTATGGCGAGCTCCGTATGAGCAGAAAATCATAAAAAAAACACAGCGCTTGCTCTCCCTTGCACCTCCTAACTCCTTCCCACACAATAATGCATGAAAAATGGTATGAAGATGGTGAAAATGCACTAAAAAACAAGAATTTTCTATGAAGAAGAAGATGGAAGAAGGTGGAGATGATGATGATGATGAAGATGAAGAGGAAAAAACAGAAAATGAACTGAAATGACAGTTTTTTTACCTTCCAACGTCGCAAATCTACGATCTTACCATCACAACGCTCGTCCTCGAAGCTCTCTCCCCGGCAACGGCGCCAAAATTTGGTGTAGCTCAAGCGTAAGCACCACCTCCTTTACTTGTCAATCCGCGGAGACGTGAGGACCAGTATGAAGACCACCAGCAAGTGAAGGCACAAGTGCGTGAGTGAAAGTACACAATCATACACACACATACACACACACGCGCACAAAGTAAGGTCAAAGAGAGGAATAATGGAAAGCTTAGATTGCAAAGAGTTCTCTTACAAAAGCTCTATTCTCTCTCCAGCTAACCCCAAAAATGAGCTCTCTAGCTCTTTTTATAGTTTTTTGACTAGTTTTGGCCCTGTCCAGACCTAGTGTCCGGCCTAGTTAAAAATTAGGTTCCAGGGCTTATTTGAGGGCTCAAACGAAGTCTAAAAATTATGAAAATTGGTACGATGGTACTTTTAATACTCCTCAAGCTCGAGGACTCCTCGGCTTGAACAAAATGGAGTTACTAAAAATAGATAATGGTATTTACAATGGTTTTTAGTGATGAAAATCACTATTTTCGTAGGGGATTCTTCTGAAAATTTGATATACACTTCTTGGAGCTCCCTACTTGCTCCCTTTCCTTGTGTGTCCACCTTTTGATGTGCTTCCATTGTTTGTCCTTGACTTTGAGCTTCAACAGTGAGCAATCGCGATGGTCTAGGACCGTCGCGATGGTCTAGGTGAACCGTCGCGATGGCGTGATGCGCGAACCGTCGCGATGGTCTGAAGTGCACGGTGGCGATGGTCTGAATGTGAGCAATCGCGATGGTCGGGGTGAGGCGTCGCAATGATCCGATTGAGTGAACAATCGCCATTGGGGTCAGTCAACGGTCAACTTGAACCGTCGCGATGGTCCGAAGTGAACCGTCGCGATGGTCACAGATGTGATGGAGTGAGCCAATCGCGATGGTCCAAATTTTGAGTTGTCGCGATGGTGTAAGGGTCTCGCCGCGATGGCGTGGCTAGTGAGCAATTGCGATGGTCTAGCTTACCACATGGCACTATCGAGGCGATGGCATGGGCCAATCGCAATGGCGTGGGGTCGACGGGATCGTCGCAATGGTCAAGAACCGTCGCGATGGTTCAAGTGAACGGTCGCGATGGCGTGAGACCGTCACGATGGTCCGGCCGAGCCGTCGCGATGGCGTGAGCCAATCGCGATGGTGTGACACAATCGCGATGGTCTGAGCCAATCGCGATGGTCCACCAAAGTGTGAATTTTTGAAATGCAGCAATGGATTCCTAGAGGCGCAAGGGTCGCCTACACGCCCATGAACTCACTTACCTCAAATTCCGAACTTGGCAGACCATAGCGATGGTCTGACACAGTCGTCAATTTTCTTACCTTTTTGCAGCCTTCTTGATGCACTGGAGCTCTGTACCTGCAAGAAAACTCAAAAACACACAAGTACACACAAGCACAAAAGCTCTCTCTCTCTCTTGCACATGCACAAATGAGGGGAAATGAGGAGAATGGGTGGATATGGTGAATTTTTTGATTTTTTTGGAGTTGGAGATGATGATGCGGTGATGAAGATGGAGTGTGGGGGAGGTGAAAAACACTAAAAACTAAGTAAAAACAACAACAAAAACTGAAATTTTTACCTTCCAACGCCACTTCTTGCTATACTCTTACCATCACACATTTGTCCTAGACTCGATCCCCGGCAACGACGCCAAATTCGGTGTTGCTCTAGCACAATGGTGAGAACCACGTTAAGAAGCTCCACCTCCTTAATGTCAATCTGCGGAAGAGATAGGAGTGATATGAAGATCGTGAATGTGAGATGAAGTGAGAGTGAAGGTGAGAAGCATAGAGATGCACACACACATACACACACACTACGAAGAGACAAGCAAGACACAATGGAAGGTGAGAAATCAACTCTATTGCTCAAGAATACTCTTACAACTCAAAGTAGCTCTAAGCTCTTCTCTACTCAACAAGCTAACCTCAAAAATGAGCTCTCCTTATAGTTTCTAGACTAGTTTTGACCGGTTTCACATCTAGTGGTCGGCATAGTTAAAAAATAGGTCTTAGATGCTATTTAAAAGGGTAAACGGTGTCTAAAAATAACCAAAATTGATACGCTCATTCTACCTAAGCTCCTCAAGCTCGAGGACTCCTCGGCTTGCACAAAATGGAGCTAGAAATTAAGAAAAGGGTTTTTCTATGTTACATATGTTACAATAGTGATAAAAATCAATGTTGGAGGTTTTTGAAAAGTATTTTAAAACATAATCTTTGAAAAATTGATTCGACTGACTCCCTGCTCTGTCTTTACATGCTTCCGCATCTTCTATGCCTCTGGCTGCTGCCAACACAGACTTACACACACACGCACATCCACACACATTTACACACACACACATACACATGCATATAGACATATATATACAGATACACACATAAATACACACATAGACACACACATATACACACACATACACACATAGACACATACACACTTACAGAGACACATACACACATCCATAGACATTTACACACATACATACACATGCATACACATGCATAGACACATATATATAGATACACACGTATATACACATAGACACACACACACATAGACACACACATATACACATACATACACATACATACACATACATGGACACATACACACATATATATGCATAGACAAACACATAGAGACATACACACATATATATGCATACACACACATATAGACACATACACACACATACACATGCATGCATACATATGCATACATAGTGCATATGCATATGCATACATACATGCATACACACACACATACACATACATGCATACATTTGCATACATAATGCACATGCATATGCATACATACATGCTTACATGCATACACACACTCACATATACACCTACGTACACATATACACACATACAAAGGTGATGGAACATCAAGTTTACACTATGCTTGAGGTGTATTTGATCTACATCAAAGGCAATCGCGTCGAAAGAATATCCGTTGGAGAGTTCTTTTTCATATGCTCATTTATTGTATTTTTTTTGAGAGATTTTTTATGGTTCATTTACCGTTGTAAAAGCCTCGAGCTTTACACATGTAAAGGTAGAAAGATAGAGCCCAAATCCCACGAATTTGTGGTGGTTGAAGTTGCATTCAATCAAGCAATCAATCACCTAAAAGTAGATAAAAGTAGATCTTCACTTTTCCTAGATTGTAAGAAAGTGAATTGATTCCCTCCAACAACCATTCCCACCTTCATTTGAATTCAAATTCAACTTGTAAAGGTCGTGGAACACTCCTAGAGGATATATAAAGACTTGAAATCACTTGTACATTACATGGAAGCAATATACATACACTTGTGACCATCATTGTCTTGCTCCTTCAATTCTCTACATCATCTTCTTCGCCAATAGTAATCTTGCAGAGGCTACTGCTCTCTCTCTCTGGAGCTCCAAATTGAATGAAAGATGACTCATTGGAAAGGTATTAATGTCTAGTTTATGCTTAAAAATTTTCATAGCATTTGGTTCAGTAGATTGGGAGAAATCTGGGTTTTTCTGTCTCGGGGTCAATCTCTATGTATTCCTGAAAAATAGGAAGTACCACTAGTGAATGTCGCATTCATTCCTATAGCATATTTTGCTTATTCCTTATAACTTTGTGCATTCCATACACTCAACCCTATGTGTATCACTCCCATGAAAGGATTTTTTCTAATTGTAAGCACGCTGGTTGCTATGGGCATTTGAAGTTCATTGTCTCTTCCATAGATAGTAAGTTTTTTGAGCTAGTCGACCCGCGAACCTATCTGTTTTGTATCGACTCATTCTCCTTGATGCTCCAAAGTACATAGTGCATTTATTTGCACTTATAGCATGCCTATAAGGTCTATTTGAGTCTCCATAATCTCAAGGGCTGGTCTTGTTCCGTTTGGCTTTACCAAACTTCATCGCTTCGAAACGCGCTTTTCTACCTTCTACAAGCTTCTCCAAGTTCTTTCAGTGGTATCAGAGCTAGATCAAGATGGGTGACAATTTTCCCTCAATGATCGAGAAGCTTGATCAACACAACTACGCGGTTTGGCAAATCAGAATGGAGGCCTATTTGCAAGGTAGAAATCTTTATGGAATTGTAGCAGGTGATGAAGTTATGCCTATTTCAAGATCCAAAGGAGGACCTACACAAGAGGAGACAGATAAGCTCACACTTTGGTGTGCAAGGGATGCTCAAGCAAGGTTGTACATATTGAAATCTATCTCTGACTTTCTATTACCACATATTAGAGGATGCAAGACATCTCAAGAGACTTGGGATGCCCTCGAGACTTTCTTTTCTGCTAGTACCAAAGCAAGAAAGAATCATCTTTGGAACGAGTTCAACCAAATGAAGAAGACACCTAAACAAACCATCACAGAGTTTGTTACCAAGGTCAAAGAGGTTGCGGACTAGTTAGCATCCATTGGAGAGCTGATTGAAGAAGAGGTCATTATGAGGCAAATTCTCAATGGCATTCGGAGTGATAAGCAATGGCAATCCTTCACGACGGCTTATGATCTCATCATGAATGTGCAAACTCCAGACTTCAACATCTTTCTTGGACAACTCTTCAATCAAGAAGCCAACAATAGCATAAAGGAAGGTAACTCCTATCATGGTAATTCAACTAGTGCTCTATATGCAGATAAGAAGGATAAGAAGCAGAAAGGCAAGAAGAAGGAAGAAGATGAAGAAGAGACCTCCCAAGCCAACTTCGCAAGCAAGAGCAAGTGGAAAGGGAAGAAGAAAGGACCAAAGCAAGACAAAGCCAAAGGTCAGAATGTTCAACCTTGTGCCATATGCGATAAGACCAACCACACCACTCAGAATTGTTGGTTCAATGGGAAGACCCAGAAAGGAAGTGGAAGAGGTGGATATGGCAGCAATAGAGGCAGAGGTGGACACAACTTCAACAATAACAATAGAAGCTATAATAGAAGGGACTACAACAATTATTCAGAAGATCAACCACATGAAGACTCATTGCTTCTTATGAATCTAAGCCACAAAGAAGGTAAAGAAGATGATCATTTGTTCTACATAGATTCAGGATGTTCGAATCATGTTGCAGGCAATATTGCTCTTCTATCTAACTTGGAAAATCCAAAGCATAGACATGAAGTGCAAACAGGGGATGAGACAAAGCACAATGTGGAGAAGATCGATAATGTCAAAGTGTCCAATGGCAGGACAAACATTCTGAGTAAGGTTCTCTATGTACCCACTATCACTAAAAACCTAATAAGTGTAGGCCAAATAGTTGAATAAGGCTTGCAAGTTAGGTTCACCCAACATGGAGCTTTTGTGGAAGATCCATGTCAAGGCTTCAAAAAGATAGCCCGAGGTGAGAAGCATGGTAGGCTCTTTACTTTTGAAGTAGGAGAAACCAGGAACATAGCTCTATTCAACTTTGAGTCTCAAACCCTAAGTGAGCTTGAAGTGTGGCATAAGAGACTTGCTCATGTGAATGAAAGAGCCTTGAAGGATATATGCAGGGATCAAAGTGTTCTAGGACTGCCAAACATATCAAAGCAACACATGATCAACAGGTGTGATGCATGTCAGATTGGGAAGGCACAAAGACAACCATTCAACCACAAAGGCTACATCCACAACAACTTATTGGACTTAGTACATACAGATGTATGGGGACCAAGTCAAGAACCTTCATTTGCAGGATCAAGGTATTACATCTCATTTATTGATGACCATAGTAGATGGACTGTTCTATACTTTATCAAGAGTAAGAATGAAGTGTTTGATTGCTTCAAGAAGTATCTTGCACATGTGGAGAATCATACAGGTAGATCACTAAAGAAGCTCAGATCTGATGGAGGGGGAAGTTTGATGAGTTCTTGCAAGAAAAAGATATCAAAAGGGAAGTGACTACTAGGTACTCTCCTCAACTAAATGGAATTGCAGAGAGGAGAAACAAGACATTGGTTGGATCAGCCCGAACAATGCTTGAAGAGAAGAAGTTGCCACATTATCTATGGGAAGAAGCTATTTCAACTGCAATGTACCTTGTCAATAGACTACCATCCAAATCACTTCAAGGTATGACTCCTTGGACATTGCAAGGTTTTTGGTTGTTTAGCTTATGTTCATGTACCATCACAAATAAGAGGTAAGCTAGATGAAAGGGCAACAAAGGGAGTGTTTATTGGATATGATTCAACTCAGATGGGTTACAGGTTCTTCAATCCTTCAACCAAGCAATTCACTACAAGTAGAGATGTTGTGTTTGAAGAACACAGGTCTTGGTATGATGAAGACAAACAAAAGGTAACACTACCATATGATCTTGATTCTGACTCTCATCAATCTAGGATCCAAGAAGTGATACAGACGATGACCAAGATGAAAGAGAAAGGGATTACAAGCTATGGAAGTCAAGAGGCAAAGCAAAGATGCAAGAGCTTGGAGAATGCTCAAAACAAGCACCTAGAAGATCAGCAAGAGAGAAGAAACAACCAGAATGGTATGGATATGATTCCACATTTGTTACGAAGCATTCAATCTACTTGGCAAAAGGCTTTATTTCAGAGGAACCCTCAACCTATGAAGAGGCAAAGGGAAACCCTAATTGGGAAAAGGCCATGAACAAAGAGATAGATGCATTGAAGGAGATGGACACTTGGGATTTGGTTCCAATGTCGTCGAATCAAAAGGTAATTGGTTGCAGATGGGTATATAAACTTAAAAGAAATTCAGATGGATCAGTTTGCAGGTACAAGGCAAGATTAGTTGCCAAAGGATGCTCACAAACTCATGGTATAGACTATGAGGAAACATTCTCACCAGTTGCAAAGATGACTACAATCAGGACATTGATAAGTGTAGCTGCTGCAAGGAATTGGAGACTCCTCCAACTTGATGTGAAAAATGCATTCTTAAATGGTTGGATAAGTGAAGAGGTATACATGTCACAACCAATAGGTTTTGAAAACCCTAATCATCCATCTTATGTTTGCAGACTTAAGAAAGCATTGTATGGATTGAAACAAGCTCCTAGAGCTTGGAATTACAGGTTGGTTACATATCTTCAAGATCAAGGGTTCAAAGCTAGCAGCTCAGATCCTTCTCTATTCATCAAAAGTGATCACAATGAGGTTATCTATCTATGTGTATATGTAGATGATATTATTGTGACAAGTGATGATCTAAATGACATTCAAAGGATCAAGAGACACATGCAAGAGGAGTTCAAAATCAGTGACCTAGGTGAGCTCACATATTTCCTAGGTATGCAGGTGATATACACAGATGAAGGAATGTATTTGACTCAAAGAAGATACATTCAGGATCTTCTTCTCAAGCTCAAAATGGAGAACACTAAACCTACAGGTACACCTTTGGAGATGAATCATAAACTAAGTGTTTATGAAGGTGAGAAAATTGAAGACATTAAAGAGTATCAAAGCTTGGTAGGTAGCTTGATATATGCTACTCATACAAGGGCAGACATCTCATATAGTGTGGGAGTGATTAGTCAGTTCATGCACTCACCGAGAAGACCACACATGGATGCGGCTAAGAGAGTACTTAAGTATCCCAAAGGTACAATCAACGAAGGTATATTCTATCCTTACTCTTCAGATTTGGATATCAAAATCTACTCAGATGCAGATTGGGCAGGAGCTAAGGATGATAGAAAAAGTACATCTGGTTACTTAGCATTTGCAGGTTCAAAGCTAGTGTCATGGAGTTCCAAGAAGCAACCAACAAGTGCTTTATCTTCAACTGAAGCAGAGTACAGAGGCTTGACCATAGCAACTCAAGAGGCAATATGGTTAAAAGCATTGTATACAGATTTGGGACTTGTGAGTTCCAAACCTCACATATTTGGAGATAATGTAAGTTCCATGCATCTAGCGGCAAATCCTATTTTTCATGCGAGAACCAAGCACATAGAAGTCCATTACCACTTCATCAGGGAGAAGCTCATGGCAAAGGAGATTGACATTTCTTTTGTTCCTACTGAAAAGCAAGTAGCAGGTATGATGACGAAGGCACTTGATGGAATAAAGCTTTGTAGATTCAAAGCTATGGAAGGTATTCAACCTATAAGAGAATGAAGACTCAAGCATACTTTAGCTTGAGGGGGAGCTGTTGGAACATCAAGCTTACACTATGCTTGAGGTGGATTTGATCTACATCAAAGGCAATCACGTCGAAAGAATATCTGTTGGAGAGTTCTTTTTCATATGCTCATTTATTGTATTCGTTTTGAGAGATTTTTGATGGTTCATTTACAGTTGTAAAAGCCTTGAGCTTTACACATGTAAAGGTAGAAAGATAGAGTCCAAATCCCACGAATTTGTGGTGGTTGAAGTTGTATTCAATCAAGCGATCAATCACCTAAAAGTAGATCAAAGTAGATCTTCACTTTTCCTAGATTGTAGGAAAGTGAATTGATTCCCTCCAACAACCATTCCCACCTTCATTTGAATTCAAATTCAACTTTTAAAAGTCGTGGAACACTCCTAGAGGGTATATAGAGACTTGAAATCACTTGTACATTATATGGAAGCAATATACATACACTTATGTCCATCATTGTCTTGCTCCTTCAATTCTCTACATCATCTTCTTTGCCTACAGTAATCTTGCAGAGGCTGTTGCTCTCTCTCGAAAGCTCCAAATTGAGTGGGAGATGACTCATTGGAAAGGTATTAGTGTCTAGTTTATGCCTATAAATTTTCATAGCATTTAGTTTAGTAGATTGGGAGAAATCTGGGTTTTTCTGTCTCGGGGTCAATCTCTGCATATTCCTGAAAAATAGGAAGTACCACCGGTGAATGTCACATTCATTCCTATAGAATATTTTGCTTATTCTTTATACTTTTGTGCATTACATACACTCAACCCTATGTGTATCACTCCCATAAAATGATTTTTTCTAATTGTAATCACGCTGGTCGCTATGGGCATTTGAAGTTCATTGTCTCTTCCATAGATAGTAAGTTTTTTGAGCTAGTCGACCCGCGAACATATCTGTTTTGTATCGACTCATTCTCCTTGATGCTCCAAAGTACATAGTGCATTTCTTTGCACTTATAGCATGCCTATAAGGTCTATTGAGTCTCCATAAGCTCAAGGGCTGGTCTTGTGCCGGTTGGCTTGACCAAACTTCATCGCTTCGAAATGCACTTTTCTACCTTCTACAAGCTTCTCCAAGTTCTTTCAATATGTACATTTATATATATCGATTTCTAACCCATTTTGTTTTATATGTACCGGTATTATGGATCCTAGTAGAGAGAGAAAGGCAAAACTCACTCTCATAAAAAGTCTTATGAGAGCAAGAGTTCCGCCTGATACTCTAGGGATTATCATGCATGAGTACTCAAAGATGCCTGATGATGAGCTGGATTATACGATCCAGATGCTTACCCAGTGATCAGAGGAGGGTTCTTCTGTGGCTTCACATGCAAGAAGACAACTATCTGCTCATAGGTATGTTTTTTTTTTCATAAATTTTTTTAATGATTCTATAACACATATTTTTATTTATTTTTATCTATATATTTTCAAGACACCTATACCACCTCCAGATCATGATAGCAGAGCACAGGTGCCTATGAGGACATGCATAGGCACGTTAGCGCTAGAGTGCGATATAGAGCTAGAGGGGAACATTGTGTATATAGGGAATGGATTGGAGTTCAAGAGAAGAATCTGAGCATCATGCAACTCTGATCTGCGCCTTGTCCACTTACAGTGGAAGTAAGTATGAATTTTACATATAACTTGAAATAAATATCTTATGTTTCATATACATGATGAGAGGGATAAAAAATACGTACTTAGTTCACTTGAGACAGATTTTGGGACATGATGGTTGCATAAGTGGTGTCTAAAAGAGATGCGGACACTTATGGCTCATCGTCACGATAATCCACGGTACACATTGCTTTTATGTATATATATGTGGATATGAGTATGTGTTTTTATGTATGTATGTATGTATATGAGAGAGAGAGAGAGAGAAAAGAGTGAGACTAGAGGTACAAATACACGCATACACACACATATACATCATACATGCACATTTACACACATATACACATACATGCACATTTATACATACACACACATACATGCACATTTTTACACACACATACACATGCATGCAGTTACACACATATAATGAATACACATAGACACATACACATAATCACATACACATACACATACATAATCATATGTACACACACATAGACTCACAAAATCATATTTACATGCATATATACATATACACATGCATACACACACACACACAACACATGCATACACACACATATAGATACACATACATACACACACATGCAACTGATATATCTATATGTATATCTATATCTATATATGTATATATATACTTATATATCTATATATAAATAAATAAATAAATAAATTAATATATATATATATATATATATATATATATATATATATATATATATATATATATATATATATATATATATATATATATATATATATATATATATATATATATATATATATATCCTAATTCAAAAACCCTATTATAAATATTCTAATTCAGAAATCCTATTTCAAAAATCCTAACTCGAAAACACTAATTTTGATATTAGGGTTTTAAAACCCCTAATTTAGAAACTCTAATTCAGCCTTTTAGCCATATGATTGAAGTATATGTACACATTGCATCTATTCCTCTGATGTCCTACTAGAGAGATGTCTCTCCTCCCGACCTTATGCCCCTATATATAGCTACTCGAATCAACGAGGATCATAATGTATATAAAGATATATACACATCATGTAGATACACATACACAAATATAAAATGGGGTAGATACATTATGCATCACACATACATGCCTAAATGCACACATAAATATATATACATGCATACATATTTACATGTACACATTTACACATAGACACATATACATGTACACATCACATATATATGCCTACATGCACAAATGTATACTTATACATGCATACACAATTATAAACACTTGCATATATTAATTGAGTACATGAATATTTTACACAAATGCATATGCATATATACACATATGCATACTAACACATGTATACATATATCACACACATGCAAACACATACATATACATGAAATACATATATATACATACTAACACATGTATACATATAATACACATGAATACATACACATATGCATACATACATGATAAAAATTTGCTCCTCAAAGATAAAGCTATAGATAAAATAATTAAGCACACCCCCGAGCTTCATGTTCTAACTTAAAAGAACATGATTTCATCTCTCTAGTAGGATTCATCGATATTCAAGTTGAATAAAGAATCTACTATCTGATATCCATTCAGAAGCTTCAAGTTATTGATCGATAACTAGAGTAGAATTTACTATCTAATTTGCCATCATTTTGGTAAGACATCGATATAGTTTCATCTTCATTATCCTTATTGATTTCATTTATTTCTTCTATTGTTAAATATGTGTTCTCATGAGTCACATCATCTATTGATGGATTAATACGATTTCTGATAATTCCTCTTCCTCATCAGTAGAATCAACATGTAGAGTATTATCCTCTTCATAAAAAAGATTAGTATCATTATCACACATAATGATTCTAATTCCTCTTTCAGAGTTGATGTATGAGTATCTGATGGTGAATCATCAAGAGGGCTTTCTTCGATCTCTCTAACAATAAACTATTCAAACAATTGTTGATATATTTAGGTAGTGATGTGTGTGAACACTCTAGGACCGCCGGGGCACTTTTTTCCCTCTTTAGGAGGTTTTTTTCCCCCGGCTTGTATATACGCCTATTGCCCTAATGGGCTACTTATCTTTGTACATTCTCTAGTAATACATTCAGTCGTGTGTGTTGTGCTCTAAGCTTCTTCTTCTTCCTTGTGCTGTTCGCGTGCTTCCGCAGACGTCTAACTCCAACAATTGGTATCAGAGCAGGTCGTTGCTTCTTCTAGGGCGCCGTCGACACTCCTCCGTTTGCAGTCTCAGATTCGCACAAAATTTGGTGAGCATACTCACGGTGTTTCCGAGATCAAAACTGCTTCGCTTTGTGGTGCCGAAATCGCGATCTGAGCTCGTTTCGGCCTCCGAACGCACTATCGCAGTGCTTGTGCAGGCTATTTCGTCCTTTTGTGCCAAAGGTATATACCAGTTTCTGTTTGCAAGTTTAAGCGTCTCGAAGTCTGCTACAGGTCTAGCAGAACTCGTTTGGGCAGTTCCGTTCAACTTTTTTAGATACAGTCAATTTTCTGCATCAAGGTATTTTAGTCACCGGCCATGGCTGAAAGCAGTGATGTATTCCGTATGTTGGCTGTTGAGGATAAGTTGGATGGTACCAACTACCCATTATGGGCTTATATGATGCGACATGTACTGGTTGCAAAAGGATTGTGGAACATTGTGCAGGGTGTTGAAAGACGTCCTGTTACACCTGTAACGACAGGTACTGCAAATACAGGTGTTGGAGCTGATGAAGATGGTGTCGAAGATGATATTCCGCAGATTCCTGTTCGTGCTGCTGTTTCTGTTGCACCTACTGCAGAGCAGATTCGTTGGGATGGCAGAGATGCCCAGGCACATGCATTGATAGCTTTGTCTGTCAAACGTGCCATTATTCCTCACATTCGCTCTTGCAGAACAGCAAAGGATGCTTGGGATACACTTACCACTTTGTACCAGGCTAGGAATGAGGCTCGTGTTGCTTACCTCCGAAAACAGTTGGAGAGTGAGCACATGAATGAAGGTGATTCTATGGACAGTTTTCTTACAAAGATCAAAGACCTGAAGGAACAATTGATTTCTGCTGATGAGGTTATACCAGATAGCTCACTTGTGCAGACCGTTCTGAATGGTCTTCCTGATTCATATCAGAGTTTTGCCTCTACTCTTCGGTTGATGATGAAAGGCAATCCGAATGCCTTGTCATTTGAGGAATTAGTCTCTGTTCTATTGCAGGAAGATCAGTCCAGGCAGAACAGGTCCATTATGCGTGTTGCAGATCAAGCTTTCCTGGCTAGTCAGAAGGGCAAAGGAAAATGGAGCTCTTCTACTAGTAAGCAGAAATCTGCAAATGCTGCACAATCGAAGAACCAGGATAAAGATGAAAAGAAATCAGAAAAGCAGAAATTGTTCTGCAAGTACTGTAAAGGAAATGATCATATTATAAAGAACTGTCCAAAACTGGCTGCTAAAGAGGCAAAGAAGAAAGAGGCTGGAATGGTTGTTGCAGAGGCCTCTACACCAAAAACAGAGTCTGCAAATCTTGTGCAGGAAGAAGAATGGGCGTTTACTACTGTCTGCAGTTTTGACCCATCTTCTCATGATCAGTGCATGTCTGCAGTAGACTCAGATGTTTGGTACTTTGACAGTGGGGCGACCAAACATATTACCTCGCAGCGCAGTTTCTTCTCTTCACTTGAGCCTGCTCCTACAGGGAATACTGTCACATGCGCCAATAACTCCTCTTATCCTGTTATGGGAGTTGGTAAGATCATTCTGACTACTGCTGATGGTAGTTCTTTCACTTTGTCAGATGCTTTATTTGTGCCAGGGATAAAAAAGAATCTGTTATCAGTTTCTGCATTAGCCAAGATTGGCTTGGTTGTGAAATTTGTTGATGACAGGTGTACAGTCCATGATCTCTCAAATGGCGATGTGATTATTGCTTCTGGCATTTTATTTCGTGGGCTGTATAAGCTCATAGACTATGAAAGATCTGTGAATGATTCGGCATGTGCAGTTCATGATTCTCAGGCTATGTCAGATGCAAAGCTTTGGCATGCACGCTTTGGTCATCTGAATTTTGCTAGTTTGTTACGCCTGTAGAAATCTGAAATGGTGTCCTCTTTGCCCAAACTTGAGGCACCTGGAAAACATGTTTGTGAAGGCTGTATTTTGGGCAAAATGCAGCGTTCTTCCTTTCCAAAAGATGGTTCAGTTCGGGCTATGCAGAAATTGCAGCTTGTACATAGTGATGTCTGTGGTCCTATGCAGACACCCTCTTTTGGAAATTACCTTTACTTCGTGACTTTCATTGATGATTTTTCCAGGCATGCATGGGTATATCCACTCAAAGCAAAGTCCGAAGTGTTCATGTGCTTCAAACAGTTTTTGGTTTTGGCTGAAAATCTGTCAGCATGTAAAATGGGCACCCTCCGTTCTGATCGAGGGGGGGAATATATGTCTTCAGATTTTAATGCATTTCTGGCTGAACGTGGGATAAAACACCAGTGTACAGTGCCGTATACACCTCAACAGAATGGAGTTGCTGAACGAAAGAACAGGTCACTCATGGAGATGGCGAGGTGCATGGTCAAAAGTCAGGCTTTACCACATAGTTTCTGGCTTGAGGCTGTCATGTGTGCAGCATATGTACTGAACAGGTGTCCCACCAAAGCGTTGCAGTCTATCACTCCATATGAGGCTTGGCATGACCGCAAGCCATCTGTTGCTCATCTGCGTGTTTTTGGTTGTTTGGCATATGCATTAGTGCCTGAACAACATCGCAGAAAATTGGATGATAAGGCAGTAAAATGTATTTTTGTTGGGTACAGTTCTGAAAGTAAAGGCTATCGTCTGTATCATCCACAGACTAAACGCATTCTGGTTAGCCGTGATGTTGTCTTTGTGGAAGATGCTATTCAGCCATTGCTTTCATGTACTAAGGAGACATCTGTTAGCTCCAAAGACATGTATGATACTTTGATGCCTCTTTTTACAGGTGGACAGGCTAGCGCTGGTCCTAATGAGGCAACTTCTCAGCCTTTGCAGGTTTCATATGATGATGCAGATCATTCCATTTCTGATGCAGATTTACATGATGCACTTGTTGATGAGAGAGCTGATATTGAACAGGCAAAAACTATGCCAAAATGGCTGGTGCAGACTTTGCGTGACAGCAAATTAGATGCACCTTTGTCATATCGTACTCGTTCAGGCTCTCATAGTACCTCCTTTGCATCAGATTGCTATGCTATGGCTGCATCTAGTCTCTGTGATGAGAATGAGCCTGTTTCTTTTGATGAAGCACAAAATTCAGAAAATTGGATGGCTGCTATGCAATCTGAATATGATGCTATAATGAAGAATGGTACATGGTCTTTATGTGACTTGCCTCCTGGCAAGAAGGCCATTGGCACTAAGTGGGTATACAAGCTGAAGCGTAAACCTGATGGTACAGTTGACAGGTATAAGGCTAGGCTTGTTGCAAAGGGTTATGCGCAGGAAAGAGGCATTGATTTTGATGAGACCTTTGCACCTACATGCCGTATGACTACTGTTCGGAGCATTTGTGCACTTGCAGCCCATCATGGTTGGAATGTACATCAGTTGGACATTAAAACAGCATTTCTGAATGGTGACTTGCATGAAGAAGTGTATGTTTTTCAGCCCCGTGGCTTTGTGCAGAAAGGGCATGAAAACCAGGTGTGCAGGTTAAAGAAGGCGTTATATGGTTTAAAGCAAGCACCACGTGCTTGGTATGAGAAGATACATGCCTATTTGATTGCACATGGTTTTGAGAACAGTCCAACTGAAAGCACCTTATATGTTAAACGTGCTAATGATGTGCTTCTGATCATTGTTGTCTATGTTGATGACATGCTGCTCACTGGTCCTATTGAGACACATATTGCTGATTTTAAGGCTGATTTGCATGCCTCATTTGAGATGTCTGATTTGGGGCATTTGCATCACTATTTGGGCATTCAGTTTATGCACGTTGATGGTGGAATGGCTTTGTGTCAAACGAAATATATTGACACATTATTGCAGCGTTTTGGCCTTGAAGACTGTGAGCCTATTGCCACTCCTATGGAGACAGGTTTACGATTGAGTCTTCATGATGCTGGAGATGCATTTGATGCTGTTCTCTATCAGCAGGCTGTTGGATGCTTGATTTACTTATGCATTACTCGGCCAGATATTCAGTTTGCTGTCTCACAGATGAGCAGGTTTATGCATTGCCCAGGAGTCACGCATTGGAAAGCGGTTAAGCGCATCTTTCGCTACTTGAGTGGTACTCGGCTACTTGGGTTGTTTTATCCCAAGGGGGGATCACTACCGCCAGATTTGCATGCTTTTTCTGACTCAGATTGGGCTGGTTGCTATGACACTCGTGTGTCCACCAGTGGTTTTTGCTTCATGCTTGGTAGCTCATGTATATCTTGGTTGAGCAAGAAGCAGCCTACTGTGGCCACTTCCAGTTGTGAGGCTGAGTATAGGGCAGCTTTCACAGCGACTGTTGAGTGTGTGTGGCTCAGACGCCTTATGGCTGATTTGGGTGTTGGTCAGTCTTCTGCCACCACCATCTTCACTGACAGTCAGAGCGCATTGGCAGTTGCGAGGAACCCTGTGTTCCATGCTCGCACTAAGCACATTGAGGTGCATTATCACTATGTCAGGGAGAGGTTCTCTGCTGGGGAGATCAGCTTGGCATATGTGCCCACGCAGGAGAACATTGCAGACCTTTTCACGAAGGCTCTGCCTAGGGAGAAGTTTGAAGCTTTCCGCAAAGCTTTGGGCTTACTTCCTTTTGTGGAGTGATTTCCACATAGCTCGGCACTTCCTTATACATGAGTGCCAGCTCCTTGTTCACCGCATCACTCCCAGGGGGGATTTGTTGATATATTTAGGTAGTGATGTGTGTGAACACTCTAGGACCGCCGGGGCACTTTTTTCCCTCTTTAGGAGGTTTTTTTCCCCCGGCTTGTATATACGCCTATTGCCCTAATGGGCTACTTATCTTTGTACATTCTCTAGTAATACATTCAGTCGTGTGTGTTGTGCTCTAAGCTTCTTCTTCTTCCTTGTGCTGTTCGCGTGCTTCCGCAGACGTCTAACTCCAACAACAATGACCTACCTCTAGGTTGAACATGAATGACTTGCCACCAAGGGTGAGTATCTGGGTTTTTATAAAAAAAAATTCCTGTTCAATATGCCTAGGAAGAATATATGGTTCTTTAGTAGATCGTATTACCTTGGAAGAATCAATTGCCCAAAACCCAAATAATTCCTTTCTTAATATGAAATTACTACCTTTATACTCGGCTCAAAACCAGTCAACCTTCAAAATGACCTATCAAAATATATAAAAACAAAAACCCATTATTAGGTGCTTAAAAAAATAACTAACTCTATCATAAAAAATATAAACTTTTTTCTACCTGTTTGAATGTACGAAATGAAATTTCGTAGATACCAACAACAGTTCACACGTAACCAAGTTTTCCATCTATAAGGTTCGTGTCTTTTGAGCTAGCACATGATAGTTGCTTGAAAGGAGCAAAAATACTAGAATCCTCTGTTTTACGTAAAGAATCAATGGCTTTGATTCTAATATGTTGTCTAAAAGCCCACATATTAGTGAACGTTCAAGCTTGCAAAAGAAATTAAATTAGGAAATAGAAACTAATATACATATATGAAAAACACAAAATATTATTAAAATAAAATTACCTTTCATTCACAACTTATCATTAAATCTCTCTATTCATTTGAGATTTCTTCATTATTTGCGTTGGCGCATTGCAAACGCCTATATAGCCAATTCGTGAAAGAAGATATATTTTTAATCTCATTATTATCGAGATTACGTCTATATCTTTTGTTTCTTCGCCTTTTACTTCATAGATTTTGAAGTTCCTATTCATACTCGCTAAGGAATGCTTGCATGCATTCGCTATTATATGCTACAAAAGTAGAAACATCATTTTTTTCTTAAAATGTAAATAAAAATAGAACTCTCTTATTTGATAATACCTCATCTGTTATTTTTGAAGAAGACTCGTTGGTCCATGCATGTGGAGCTTTTCTATGAACTCTTTCAAGGTACTCACTAACGTAATACATGCACTCTTCAAGCATCCATTTTCCATGGATCCTTCTGGTTTCACTCTTTGTTGCACATAACATTTTAAAATTCCCATAAATCGCTCGACCCAAAACATCCATCGAGTGTTGACAACACCTGCAATCTCTATTTCAGCTACAAGATGGACTAATAAATGAACCTGAATATCAAAAAATGAAGTAGGAAGCTCTTTCTCCATCAAACATAGTAGCTCTTTGCATTCACCTTTTTTTTGTGGGATCGAGTTTTTGTCTATCTCTTTTGATGTAATCCACCTATACATATCATAAAAAAATTATAAAGAAGTTAATTAAAAAATAAAAGATATCCAATATTTATACATATTAAATATAAAAGTATCATGATTTCCTTATAAGTGATCCAAGATGATAGATCACGTCTCGTACTCCTTTCGTTGTACATCCATCAATAACCAAAGGTAAAATATGTTTCAAAAATTTATGCCATTCATGGGTCTTTAACCCAGATAAGCTCTTATCATCCATAGTAAACATGTTTTGGAAAGATGCTCCATATCCTGTAGGAGTCCTAATCAATTGAATCCTATTGTTGATAGTCTGTATCTCTTTTGTTGTAAGTACCCAAGGAGCAGGTGCATAAGTCGTTTCCTGTCGATGTCTATAAAAAACTGACCATAACTTTGGTTTTGAGTTTTGATCTTTCAAATCATTCTTTGATGCGATGGTATCTTTTAGTCCAAGAAGATGCTTCATTCTAGATCTATCAGAGGTCCCTCTGTCCATTTTTTATACCAATCGATAGGCGTCATAGATTTTGGACACTAACCTGTTTCAAGCTTTCCATTAAAATGTATCACTTCTCTTTTAGATCTTAATGGATAATCATCAGGCAAGAATCGTCGATGTCAAAGATAAATATTTTTGTTGAGATTCTTACTATAGATTGATCTCAACCAATCACCACAATATGGACAAGCTTTATAACCCTTAGTAGATATTTGTGCATCATGAAAATGATAAAAATGTAATTAAATTAAATCACATTTATTTATATGCATATTGAATAAAAAAATTACATCAATACCTCAACAAACACCATATCGTGGAAAATCGTGAATAGTCCAAGCCACAATACCACGAACTGTAATATGTCTTTCATTGATGCTTTTCGATACATCAATGACATTAATACCTTGCCATAACTATTGGAGATCTTCAATGAGAGGAGCAAGATATATATTCATATCTTTAACTTTTCTTTTGCCTAGGACTAAAAGTGAAAGCATTAAATGTTCCTTTTTAATGCTAAGATATGGCAGAAGATTGTAGTTTATGACTACCATTGGCCATGTTGACAATTTCCTGGATTTCATGAAGAATAGATTAACCCCATCTAATGCAACTCCTAACTTTAGATTCTGTGGATTTTGTGCAAATTAAGGCCATGTAGAATCAATATGCTAAAAAGAAACACTATCATGACGAATTATGATTATTCCATCAGTACTTTTATGATCATGTACCCATGTCAAAAGATTTGATAATTCGGGGCTTTGAAACATATGTATAATCCATGGAGCCAATGGAAAATGTCTCAATACCTTTTTTGGGATTTTACCTTCTTCGTCCTTATATCGAGGAGATTGACATTTGGGACATGTCAAAGAGTCTGCATATTCACCTCTATATAAAATACAATCGTTAGGACATGCATGTATACATTGATAATCTATACCAAGATAGTTGATTATCTTCTTCATTTCATCATGTGAGGTAGGAAGAATATTCTGACTTGGTAAAAACTTTTCAGATAATAATGTGTAAGTTCATTAGAAAAAGATAGATGAAAAAAATAGATAAATAAATAAATAAATATATATATAGATGCATATAATTTTATATATGTGTATGCTTATGTGTATGTGTATATGGATGTGCATGCATATACATATGTGTATGTGTATATGTATGTGTGTACATGTGTTCTATAGGTGTATATCTATGTATATATATGTATGCATATGTGTATGCATATATGTATATGTATGTGTGTATACATGTGTATGTATGTATGTATATGTATGTGCGTGTATGTGTGTATGTGTGTATGTATGTGTATATATGTATGAATGTGTATGTATATATGTATATGTATGTATGCATGTGTAGCTATGTATATTTGATTTCATTTTTCAAATTTTCTTTTGTATATTGTGGTTTGCAGATTTTCATATCTAGACCATTGAATCATCTGGCTATCTCCCATTTTATAGTTAATCTATTACCTTTCTTGCTAAGTAAGGCTTACATATTTGTTTACAAATATAAAGTATCAGTTAGTTATGGAGGTATTAAGTCCTTATTAAACTAGAGGATCAAATTTATCGCAAAGATTTTGAAAGATGCATGAATAGTTTCAAAAGATGGGTAGACAAAAAGTGTCCATTGAATTCAAGTTCTTGTTCTTATCTTAGCTAAAGTAAAAATAAAAACCTGCATTGAATGGACACTTTTTTTCCACCCATCCTTTAAAATTATTTTTCCATCCTTCAAAATCCTAAAGATAAATTTGATCCTCACATTTTACTAATGACTTAATACCTTCATAGCTAAATGGTAGTTAATATTTGTATGCAAGAGAGTTAGCAGCACATGTATTAGGTTGGCTTGAATAGGAGAAACAGATGTGTCAAGAAGATTCTAAAGGTTGGGTGGACAATTCTAAAGGCTAGATGGACAAAACATCTTCATTCGATATAGGTATGTATAATTTGACCTTACTCTCATAACATGTGTATGTGTGCATATGTGTGTGTATGTTTATATGTGTGTATACATTCATGTATATTATATGTATGTTTATATATGCATGTATTTATATATATATATTTATGCATATATATATACATATATATATATATGTGTGTGTGTGTGTATGTATGTATATATATATATATATATATATATATATATATATATATATATATATATATATATATATATATATATATATATATATATATATATATATATATATATATATATATATATAGAAAATTGAAAATTATACCTTAATAGTGCCGAAATAGATACATTACTCCATCCAAAATGATTTTGAAGATTGAGAATAAGTAAGCTCGCACTTAGTCATGTCAGATGAATTCCTTCATATACATGTCGAAGATATTTTTCATTTTTAGAAATATCAATGCCTCATTGTCATTTTGATACTAATCCTCAATAAGATCTGCCATGCCATCATCTTCATCATTGTTGCATAAATCTTGTACTTTATCTTCTTTTGAATATAGATCTTTCAACCTTGCATATTCCACAGGATCACTTTTGCGTAGCCTCCTCATAAAAGCCTTTGATAAATGAGGTCTTACTGGCAATTGTGAATGATGTGGAGGAATATCATCAACATCATACGTTGGAATCTACACACATGAATAAAAATCATTAGTATTCCATAAATGAATAAAAGTTAAACTTCAAACATAAAATTAAATATATAAGTTATTAAATATGGATAGAAAATTTTCATTCTCTCTAGCTAAAAGGTGCTCTTGGAGGTCTACACCATCCATAATTCACTAATAATTCATCACCAGCATGTAACGTAGTAATAGCATTGACAACTATGTATCTTGATACATCTATTATTACGTATGGTGATTCATGACTATTTTCATGCTCCTCAAATGTGCACTTAGTCCTTGAACTATTATGTAACCCTCGACTATTATTTATTAAACCTGCTATATTTCCATGCATGTAAGGTCATCCATCAATATATAATCTTTCATTTTTTGCATGTGAAATCCTTCTACTAGTAAAGGATGCTGTATTCAAGCATATTCCATAAGTACTCATGCTTTGAACATAACATGCAAGTCAATGCCAATCTCCCCATCCATATATAGGACCACAAAATGACATAAGAGTGACTTCAGAGTTCGGAGGCACATACAAATCCTCTACAATAAAGAGATGACAACCATCATTAGTAATAGTGGATGGAGCAATCATATAACGATTACCCCAAAAGTCGAAAACCTCTCCATCTAAAGGAAAAGGTCCTCTATTCCATCCTCCATATCTTCTTCTATCATATGTTTGTACTAGATTTGTACGAGGTATATTAACATTATGAGAAAAATTATCATCATCATCATCATCTAGCAAGTATTCCTATATATCAATAGTAGCTTGATTTTGTATATGGTTTTTAAATAAAATAATGACATTAATTTATAGAAAAAATACATAGCCAAGCATTATCAGGTTGACCAGGTGATGGTGCACGCTCAAAAGTACCATACTCTACCTCATGTTCAATACATTCCAATCATGGTCTTCAATACGTGCCATAACAAGGGTTACACCAACATATAATATGCTCTTGATAGTAAAATTCATCATAATTCCTATCGGAGGACACATGCAAAGTCGTTGCATGGGTAGGAGGTGGTGGAGTGCCCTCTGATTGATCAGAATCTGATTATAATAAGAGACAAAAAAAATATATGAGTTATGTATCCATCAAATATATTTAAAATTAGATGTTTAATATACTTACAGTATATATTCCTTGCACGATTAGGAGACGGTGGTGGAGTTCCATCTGATTGATCGAAATCTATAAATAATGGTATTTGATATTAATAATCTGATTATTTACATGCATAAACATTCACATATACATATTTACACATACACACATATTCACATATACACATTTACACATACACACATATTCACATATACACAAATACACATTATTGTGGGATAAAATGCATGTATTTTGTATGAATGAGTGTATATGCATGCATGTGTGTGTACGTAAATATGTGGATATGTATAAGTGTGTTTATGTTATATGTATGTATATGTGTATATGTATGCATATATATATGTATGTGTATATGTTTGCATGTATATGTGTATGTGGGTATGTGTATGTGTATGTGTGTGTATATATGTGTATGTATTCTGATTCTTTTTTCTTGTTTGAGATTAAATTAACAGGAGATATTGTATGGTGGAGAAAAATAAGAGGCAACCTAACATACCACCTGAGATGTGGTAGTTTTTGCGTAGACAGCTACGTCTTCAAGAGTCATTTCCTCAGTAGAAGGTATACAAATTAATAGTTTATATTTATAATTTTCATATATTTTAGTAATCTTTTACATTTAATTTATGTATTTCTTTTTTCTTAAATAAACAGGTTGCTGCAAAGAAGAGAGTTGAGTCGGGCCACACATTGCACCTAGGCCAAATGGCCCATCATGGTTTTGTAGCTGCATTTGTAAGTATATCTGTTATTGTGAGTATATTTTTTATTTTAGTTAAAATGCAAGAAACTAATCTTTTTTATTTGTTTCAATGCAGTGAAAGGATTATGGTCGATATCCTATGAAACATGAGATCGATTATGCTACACATTTTGGATATCGGCGTTTGAGCGAGTATATGCGAGATCATCCAGATACCTTTGAGAATATTATTAAATTTTACATAATTATTTTATTTTTATGGATGTTTTAATTGTTTTACTTATTTATGTTTGTTATATGTAATACAAGAGTATTATGGAGAGGCAGATATGGATGAGGTGGAGAGGCAGATATGGATGAGGTGGAGAGACACACACAGGAGGGAGGATCTCCGGCCAAAGAAGTGGCATCATTCCTAGATGGATTGTTGAGTGCTAAATTGAGATTCTATGTGTATCTAAAGGAACGGAGAACCATAGAGCAATGCGTACACATGTGCATAGATATTGAGGACAACCTAGGTGAGGAACTAGAGCTCTCAAAGATTTACAAAGATTCAGATAGCTAGCCTCACTTCCAAACCTTCTACATCTATAGAGGAACTTGTAGAGAAGGTAGCTCAGAAGTTAGAGTCTCTAGCAAACAAATACCTAGATTTTCCCCAGTGAAATGATGCTATACCTGTGGAGGAGACCATATGGTTAATGTATGCCCAATCATGGCTCAACCCCAAGTGAACCCTAACAGCCAATACTACACTATAGAAAGGAGGTATACTAACCACACAACACAAGATTGCCCATATAATAAGCAAGCAGTTAGGTAAAATTATCCACACCCATATCCACAATAGGGGAGATACAAGAACCAATACCCACTACAATAGTCTGTTAGGTCCCAGCAACCCTACAACCACCCTATCAAGATCAACAATGGCCTCAACCATTGTTAGTACAATAATCTCCACCTCCGACCAATGTGATCCAGTGAAGTATGTAGCCATGTGAAGAAAATTTGAATATAGCCTTAGTGCCTGCATCACCATGTTGATATATTTAGGTAGTGATGTCAGTGAACACACTAGGCCCACCGGGGCACATTTTTCAATCTCAGAATCGCACGAATTTTGGTGAGCATACTCAGGGTGTTTTAGAGATCAAGACAGCTTCACTATGTGGTGCCAAAACTGCGATCTAAGCTGGTTTCGACCTCCAAATGCACTATTGCAGTGCTTGTGCATGATATTTTATCTTTTTGTGCCAAAGGTAAATACCAATTTTGGTTTGCCAGTATAAGCGTCTCGAATCTGCTATAGCTTTAGCAGAATTCATCTACGTACTTCTGTTCAACTTTTTGAGATACAATTAATTTTCTACATCAAGGTATTTTAGTCACTGGCCATGGCTGAAAGCAGTGATGTATTTCGTATGGCTGTTGAGGATAAGTTGGATGGTACCAACTACCCGTTATGGGCTTATATGATGCAACATGTATTGGTTGCAAAAGGACTATGGAATAATGTGTAGGGTGTTGAAAGACATCCTGTTACACGTGTGAATATAGGTACTACAAATACAAGTGCTAGATCTAATGGAGATGGTTTCATCGTGTTGTGGTGTCTGCTGCACCTACTGTAGAGCAGATTTTTTGGGATGACAGAGATGCTCAGGCACATGCATTGATAGCTTCATCTATCAAACATGCCATTATTCCTCACATTCACTCTTACAGAACAACTAAGGATGCTTGGGATACACTTACCACATTGTACCAATCTAGGAATGAGGCTCGTGTTGCTTACCTCTGAAAACAATTGGAGAGTGAGCACATGAATGAAGGTGATTCTATGGACAATTTTCTAACAAAGATCAAAGACTTGAAGGAACAATTGATTTTTGCTGATGAAGTTATACCAGATAACTCACTTGTGTAGACAATTTTGAATGGTCTTCTTGATTCATATCAGAGTTTTGCTTCTACTCTTTGATTGATGATGAAAGGCAATACAAATGCCTTGTCATTTGAGGAGTTAGTCTCTATTTTGTTGCAGGAAGATCAATCGAGGCAAAACATGTCCATTATGTGTGTTGCAGATCAAGCTTTCCTAGCTAGTTAGAAGGGCAAAGGAAAATGGAGCTCTTTAACTAGTAAGAAAAAATCTGCTAATTTTGCACATTCGAAGAAGGAAGACAAAGATGAGAAGAAATCAGAAAAGCAGAAATTGTTTTGCAAGTACTATAAAGGAAATAATCGTTTCATAAAGAACTATCCTAAACTGGCTGCAAAAGAGGCAAAGAAAAAGGAGGTTGGAATGGTTGTCGTAGAGGCCCCTACTCCAAAAACAGAGTCTGCTAACCTTGTGCAAAACGAAGAATGGGCATTTACTATTGTTTGTAGTTTTGACCCATTTTCTCATGAGCAGTGCATGTTTGTAGTAGACTCAGATGTTTGGTACTTTGATAGTGGAGTGACCAAACATATTACCTTGCAGCGCAGTTTCTTCTCTTCACTCGAGCGTGCCCCTACAAGGAATACTATCATATGTGCCAACAAATCCTCTTATCCTATCATGGGAGTTAGTAAGATCATTAGGACTACTGCTGATGGTAGTTCTTTCACTTTGTCAGATGCTTTATTTGTGCCAGGGATCAAGAAGAATCTGTTATCAATTTCTGCATTAGCCAAGATTGGCTTGGTTGTGAAATTTGTTGATGACAGATGTACAATTCATGATCTATCAAATTGCAATGTTATTATTGCTTATGGCATTTTATGTCGTGGGTTGTATAAGCTCATAGACTATGAAAAATTGGTGAATGATTTGGCATGTGCAGTACATGATTCTCAGGCTATGTTAGATGCAAAGCTTTGGCATGCACGCTTTGGTCATCTGAACTTTGCTAGTTTGCTATGCCTATAGAAATCTAAAATGGTGACCTCTTTGCCCAAACTTGAGGCACCTAATAAACATGTATGTGAAGGCATTATTTTAGGCAAAATGCAACATTGCTCATTTCCAAAAGATGGTTCAGTTTGGGCTACTCAGAAATTGTAACTTGTTCATAGCGATGTATGTGGTCCTATGCAGACACCCTCTTTTGGAAATTATCTTTACTTTGTGACTTTCATTGATGATTTTTCTAGGCATGCAAGGGTATATCCACTCAACGCAAAGGCTGAAGTGTTTATGTGCTTCAAAGAGTTTCTAATCTTGATTGAAAATATGTTAGCATGTAAAATGGGCACCCTTCGATCTGATCGAGGGGGGGAATATATGTATTCTGATTTTAATATATTTCTAGCTGAACGAGGGATAAAACACTAGTGTACAGTGCCGTATACATCTCAACAGAATGGAGTTGCTAAACGGAAGAATAATGGGTGTCCCACTAAAGCACTACAGTCTGTCACTCCGTATGAGGCTTGGCATGATCACAAGCCATCTGTTGGTCATATGCGTGTTTTTGGTTGTCTAGCATATGCATCAGTGCCTAAACAACATCACAGAAAATTGGATGATAAAGGAGTAAAATGTATTTTTGTTAGGTAGAGTTCTGAAAGTAAAAGCTATCGTCTATATCATCCATAGACTAAACACATTCTGGTTAGCCATGATGTTGCTTTTGTGGAAGATGCTATTCAGCCATTGCTTTCATGTACTAAGGAGACATCTGTTAGCTCCAAAGACATGTATGATACTTTGCTACCTCTTTTTACAGGTGGACAATCTAGTGCTGGTCCTAATGAGGCAACTTCTCAACCTTTGCAAGTTTCTTGTGATGATGCAGATCATTCCATTTATGATGCAAATTTACATGACACACTTGTTGATGAGAGAGCTGATATTGAGCAAGCAAGAACTATGCCAAAATGGCTAGTTCAAACTTTGCGTGATAGCATATAAGATGCACCTCTGTCATATCATACTCGATCAGGCTCTCATAGTGCCTCCTTTGCATCAAATTTTTATGCTATGGCTGCATCTAGTCTCTATGATGAGATTGAACCTATTTCGTTTGATGAAGCACAAAATTCTGAACACTAGATGGCTGCAATACAATCGGAATATGATGTTATAATGAAGAATGGTACTTGGTCTTTAAGTGACTTGCCCCCTGCAAGAAGGCCATTGGCACAAAGTGGGTATACAAGCTGAAGCGTAAACCTGATGGAACAGTTGACAGGTATAAGGCTAGGCTTGTTGCAAAGGGTTATGCACAAGAAAGAGGCATTGATTTTGATGAGTCCTTTGCACCTACTTGCCGAATGACTACTGTTTGTAGCATTTGTGTACTTGCAGCTCATCATGGTTGGAATGTACATCAGTTGGATATTAAAAGAACATTTCTAAATGGTGACTTGCATGAAGAAGTGTGTGTTTTTCAGCCCGGTGGCTTTGTCCAGAAAGGGCATGAGAACCAGGTGTGCAGGTTAAAGAAGGCATTATATGGTTTAAAGCAAGCACCACGTGCTTGGTATGAAAAGATACATGCCTATCTGATTGCACATGGTTTTGAGAGCAGTCCAACTAAAAGCACCTTATATGTTAAGCATGCTAATGATGTACTCCTCATCATTGTGGTTTATGTTGATGACATGTTGCTCATTGGTCCTCATGAGAGGCATATTATTGATTTTAAAGCTGATTTGCATGCCTCATTTGAGATGTCTGATTTGGGGCATTTGTATCACTATTTGGGCATTCAGTTTATGCACGTTGATGGTGGAATGGCTTTGTGTCAAACAAAATATATTGACACATTATTGCAGCATTTTGGCTTTGAAGACTGTAAACCTATTGCCACTCCTATGGAAACATGTTTACGACTAAGTCTTCATGATGCTGAAGATGCATTGATGCTATTCTCTATAAGCAAGCTATTGGATGCTTGATTTACTTATGCATTACTTGACTATATATTTAGTTTGTTGTCTCACAGATGAGCAGGTTTATGCATTGCCTAGGAGTCAAGCATTGGCAAGCGGTTAATCGCATCTTTCACTACTCGAGTGGTACCTGACTACTTGGTTTGTTTTATCCCAAGGAGGGATCACTACCACCAGATTTTCATGCTTTTTTTGACTCTGATTGGGCTCGTTGCTATGACACTCGTGTGTCCACTAGTGGTTTTTGCTTCATGCTTGGTAGCTCATGCATATCTTGGCTAAGCAAGAAGTATCCTACTATGGCCACTTCCAGTTATGAGGCTGAGTGTAGGGCAGCTTTCACAGCGACTGTTGAGTGTGTGTGGCTCAGATGCCTTATGGCTGATTTGGGTGTTGGTCAGTATTCTGCCACCACCATCTTCACTGACAGTCAGAGCGCTTTGGGAGTTGCAAGGAACCCTTTGTTCCATGCTCGCACTAATCACATTGAGGTGCATTATCATTATGTTAGGGAGAGGTTCTCTACTGGGGAGATCAGCTTGGCATATGTGCCCACGTAGGAGAACATTGTAGACCTTTTCACGAAGGCTTTGCCTAGGGAGACGTTTGAAGCTTTCTGCAAAGCTTTGGGCTTACTTCCTTTTGTGGATTGATTCCACATAGTTTGGCACTTCCTTATACCTGAGTGCCAACTCCTTGTTCACCGCATCACTCGCAGGGGAGGGAATTTGTTGATATATTTAGGTAGTGATGTGTGTGAACACACTAGAACTATCGGGGCACTTTTTTCCCTCTTTAGGAGGTTTTTTCCCCCGGCTTGTATATACGCCTATTGCCCTAACAGGCTACTTATCTTTGTACATTCTCTAGCAATACATTCAGTATTGTATGTTGTTCTCCAAGCTTCTTCTTCTTCCTTGTGCTGCTCGCATTCTTCCACAGATGTCTAACTCCAACACACCATTGATTTCAAAAACTGATCCAAATAATCACAACTTTGACTCCGCTCAAATGGATAGTCCACAGTCATTCTATATGAAGTCATCAGACACAATGATGTTTTCCCTTATGAACATCCTAGCAAACCTAGCTGGGAGCCATAATACGCTAATGTAATGTATGCAAATCCTAAATCTAAGCCCCATACTAGACAACATAAGACCCCTAGCAAATCCTAAATCTAAATCCCATACTAGAGGATGATACTACAGATGCCAGGAAGATCACTTCATTCGTGATTACCATATACCTGCACCTATGCAACCCC
Source organism: Ceratopteris richardii (assembly GCA_020310875.1). Taxonomy (NCBI): domain Eukaryota; kingdom Viridiplantae; phylum Streptophyta; class Polypodiopsida; order Polypodiales; family Pteridaceae; genus Ceratopteris; species Ceratopteris richardii. The sequence continues at coordinate 144,963,042 of CM035417.1, forward strand.
AATCAGTGAACATTCAAGGTTTTTGTCAAGATTGTGGGAAGGAGCATCTCTTATGAGATTGTCTTAAGAACCCAAACAATGGGTCGAAGATCAATCCTATTAATGTTATTGGGTTAGTAGTTGATTCTACTCGAACTGTGACTTCCACTACCCCAGTGCAAGTGGTCACTAGAGCTCAGATATTATAGCAGAAACAAGGTTTAGCTCAAGAAAAGAGTTATGAGGTTAATGAGACTGAGAGTCTAACTAAGCAAAGAACAAGAGCCTAGAAGGATAACGATGCACAAATGAAAACAAAATGGTCAAAGAAGATGAGCAAACTAGAGGAAAGCCTAAGAGGAACAAAGGTCAAAATAATTGAACTCACATCTCAAACACAATCTCACACATCATCACCATCATCCCCATCACCTCTTAATCCACCTCATGTAACCCCACCACCACCTAGAGCAGGATCAGTCCTAGCAGATCCCTTTTTCGAGGACTTAGACATGATGCTTAAAGCATATCAAGCTAGAATCCAAGAAGGGACAAATATGATAGAACATGAAAGGTGTTACCCCATAGTTGACCTAGAGAAGTGTTTGGCTCTCTTCGTCAGTCAACTTCTTATGCGCCCAAACCTTTTCCATAGTACGGTATAACTTTTTGATGGCCAGTGTATAAGCTGCTGCTTCGAAGGTTTCTTCTTCGTGTGTGCTTGTGTCACCTTGGGTGTCGGTTTGTTGTCCTTGTTCGTCTATTTGCACATGTTCTTGGTATTCATGAGTTCCCTGACTGGCTTCGTCATCGCCTTCATCTTCCTCGGTTATTGTTCTTTCTTCCTCGGAACTAGACACTACTTGTCCTTGTGGTTGATCTCGCGATGTCGTAGGGTAGCTGGGCCTTTCATATTCCTGAGAGAAGATCTGGCCTTCTGAAAACTGAAATTCATTTGAAAATACGGCCTGCATCTCAAAATCAAATGTGGTATCTGCTTGTTCTACTTCTAAATGGGGTATCAGAAAAGAGAAAGCTTCCGCACCAATAGTGGTGGGAACTTCTGCTGTAGTGGTGGTAGGTCCTGGGACTGTGGCTGCTTCAGTAGTGACTGTGCTGGTAGTGCCCTCCGTTGTAACTGGTCTTGATAACCTTATGCGAATAGGTTGTACAGGGGGTTTAGTAGGAGACTGTTCAGGAGAGGGTTGTGGTGAGGGTGATTTTGGAACCTAAAGGCAGGGGATAGTTCCTCTCATTCGCTTTCCTGCGCTTCCTTTGCTAGCCTTCCTAGCTTTCTTTGTGGTTCCTTTAAATGCTTTCAACTCCTCACTTTTCAATGCACGTTCGATCGGCAAGTCATATGCTAAGCACATATATACAATTCTAGTCAGCGCGCAGCATCCATTGATGACTTTCTTTCTTTCCCATCTATGTTGTGCTAAATACATCTGATCAATGATCCAGCTAGCTAGATCAACTGTCTGGGGTCCAATACAAGATAAATACAAACCAAACCATATTCGTTTGTGAGGCATTGTGAATCTGTCCTGAGCGGGGAAAGCAAAATGCTGCATACATATCCGCAGTGGCTTTGAAAGCTCAGGTGTGATTGCCAAAATCTCTTCCCACTTAGTGACGTCCCCACGTTTCATAGGGTCTGGAACTAACCTTTCTCGCTCTGTGGGTGTGTGGGTTCCATGAATCTTGATGGCAGCTCGAATCAAATCTTTAGAAAGATAAAATCTTTTATATGGTGGATCGTTCACTAAAGATGGCAAAATAAAAGTTCCGGGCACGTCCTTATTCTCCGAAGCTATCAAAGTGGTGATTAGGTAATAGCATTTGTAGAAGTCAGGTTTAGGCAAAGGGTCACTAAAATACTCTGTGAAGCCTGCTCTTGCCCAAACATGTGTTAAGTCTTGTGTGTTCTGTAGCCCTTCGAACTCTCTTGAGAGAAACTGATATTTGCCCCAGGTACGGTCATCAAAAGTCAAATTAGCCTCAAATATAAACTCAACATCCACCAAGGGTCTTGCTAGCCCTTGAAACCAGTGAGAATTGCGATGAATCTTCTCAGTATAACCCCTAGGGGGATCGTCAATAGGCATGGGTCCTGAAAATCACTAGAATTCTGGGGGTTGAGCTGTAGGATGGGGCTCAACAAGTAAATCACTAATAGTAGCCCTGGGTATACTGGTTCCAACTTCAGATGGTCCTTCTTCGGTTTGCATGATGATTGACGTGCTAATGGAAAAGATATGCTACAAAAGATTAGCACATTAGTATGGAAATTAATTATGATCCCATTAAGGTGAGACCGCAATCCCTTTCCATAGCCGATGTGTAATCCGTGTAGCCAAGTGTTGTGATGTGATTGATGCAATGCTTTTTGCAGAACTAGTGCAGGTCTCTAGACACCTATATGTTTTTAGATATTGCATGCAGTTCTTTGATGAGATGTTATTACAGGTGATGTTGGGTTATAGTGTGTGGATTTATACACGGTTTAGTCATGAATGAGTTATTACAAGGTTGTAGATTAGTCGGGGTGGTAGTTATGTTAGACAAAGGGTTAGGAGAAGACTTCTGGGTACGTTTCGGTATCCACTTCCTAAGAGTTTGTGATCGGGTGATAGGTCTCTGCAGAGGGACAAAAGATGATATCGGATTTGGTGGTATGGAGGGTTGAAGAGATATCTGAGGGGTGTATATTACAAGGCTTGAGGGTTGAGCTATAATACACTGTTTGGGTACCCAAATCTCCGTGGGTGTGGGTCGGTTCATAAGGTACTTCTTGGCGATCCAAATTTGTCAAATGTTCGTATTCGTAGAAGAAGGTCGAGGAGATGTTGAATATTGACTCTGCTTCTGCCTTGACTTCTTCTTATCATTGTCTGCATTGTTGAAATCTGTTGGTGGCTTCTGTCCTTTTGGCACCCATGTTTGTCTTGTGCCTCTTGCTTTATGATACTGAGACTGCAGCTTTCTTCCTTGTGTCGTCTGATGTTGTCGTCGGCCTGGTTCCTTCGTCGTGGTTGACTCTATTGTGGTTGAGGTTGAGAGGTTGAATGGACACTCTGCTTTGGAAAAGAAGGGAGGGCCAACACTTGCGAAACCTGCCCATTAGGAAGTGCTCCATTTTGTACTTTTAATCTAGGCCAGTCCGTAGTAAGTGTGGAAGGATGGGCACCGCAGGTGATAGTGTCCATTTGTCCGCTGATGTAACCCACCTGACCCATCTGTTAAGTGGTTACTCCTAGTTTGCAGGAAGCCCAAGGGAAAATCTCCTGACGTCCTTCTGATTGACAATTGTCCATCGCCAAGCCCGCGTGGGTTGGTGTAGACGTAGCGTGACTGATCTGACCAAAGATCTTCTGGTTTTCCGTCGCATGCATTTCATAGGGTCTAGGGTTACAAACCTCAGTCGGAATGCCATTAGGGAAGTCAAGCGGTATCACTCGCTTCTGATCTAAGGTTCCAATCTGCAAGGAGCCTTGTCTAAGATTTAGGTCCACTGAGTGATCGTATAGCCAATCTTGGCCAAGGATTAGGGGTTCTATCAGGTTGTTGTCATGGCACACTAGTAGTTTCACTATCAAGGTCACTTCGTTTATGAGGATAGGAAGGTCCACCTCACCCATGCAAGGGGTTTCCATGCCTCCTAGCCCTATGAGGTATGCCTCAATTGGCCGCATTCCTATTCCTGAATCCTTATAGTGGGACCATCTAATTGCACTAGTCGCAGCACCTGAATCAATTAAAGCCCTGAGCTCTTGGCAAGGGTTGCCATGCTCTAGCATGACTGTAATGAATGGTCTCCTATCCACTATGCTAGGGTGTGTACTTGACTTTGCTTGACACATGGCCATGGGGTATCGGGGTGTTGTTTCCAGATGGTTATAATGTTCTCTCCCTAGTCCTTGTCTTCTTAACTTCATGCGCTTAATGCGTTCTATAGCTTCTGCCTGAGCTTCAGCTCGTATTCTATTTTCTTCCTCCTTACGCTTTTTTGCCAACGTGAGTCGTCTAAGCATATCCTCAGTAAGAGGTTCTTGGTATAACCTGACTCTACAGCCACTAATGTAATTAGGCATTATGTCTCCTTCTAAGGTGGCTAATTGTACTGCTCCACTTGTTGAGAGTCTGTTAATGATCATAGGTCCATAACCTCGCTTTTCTAACTTCCGTGCGTGTTGTTTCAGAGTATATACTAGAACTAAATCTCCTTCTTTCAAGCCTTTATCTTTCACATGTGCATCAAAATATGCTTTCGGTCGCTTCTTAGCTGCATATATTCCTACTGCTGCTTTCAGCCTGGTTTCTCCTAATCGTTCCAAGTCCATTAATCTTGCTGATAATTCATGGCCGGTCCACTGATGTTCTTGTGCAACCTTAACGGTCGGTATCAAGAAGTCCAAAGGAAGCACAACATTCTGACCAAAAACCATATGAAAGGGAGTTGCATTGAGTACGGTCTTGTAGGCTACTCGATATGCCCAAACAGCGTGGTGTAACTGTTTGTCCCAATCTGAACGTTTGTTGTTCACGAGTTTCGTCAGTACATTACAAAGGATCTTGTTAGTGCTTTCAGCCTGACCATTGGCCTGAGGATGATATGGTGCGGATTTCTTGTGAATCACCATGAAATCGTGTAACAAATATTCAATGACTTGGTTTAGAAAGTGAGTTCCTCGATCGCTCACTAACTCTATAGGCAATCCATATCTTGTAAAGACATTTTCAAATAAGAATTTTGCAGTTGTGTATGCATCATTCTTTTTTGTGGCTTTTGCCTCTACCCATTTGGTAAGATAATCTGTCGCAACAATAATGTATTCAACATGTGTACCTTTTGTAGGGGGGTTCATGGGTCCTACAAAGTCTATACCCCAATTAGAAAATGCACCTCTGCCCATCATGGGTTTCAATGGCATTCCATCTCTGCGAGTAGGAAACTGAGTTCTTTGGCACACATCACATCTCTTGACATAGGTATGTGCATCCATGTGAAGAGTGGGCCACCATAATCCTGCAAAGAGGATGGCTTTGATTATCCTATTGGGTCCAAAGTGACCTCGTGCAACACCTTGGTGTGCAGTCTCTAGTACGCTCAGATAATTGCTTTCATGAATACATTGTCTTAGGTATCCGTCTCGTCCTCGTTTGTATAGATTGTCGCCAATAAGTGAATAGTCTTGAGCTTCCTGCTCTAGACTTTGTTGTCATGCTAAAGTCATTCCTTGAGGGAATGTTTTCGTCCTCAAGTATGTCACTAAGGGTTCACTCCATTCTGGTGTGAGAGATACGTGATATAATGTAGCATGTTCTACTGGTGGTCTTTCACCACAAACATGGCATTCTTTACACAATTTGTAGACATCTGCTTCCATTGTAGGCCAATATACTCCTAGTCTATGCAGAGTCTGCAATGTACGATGTTTCGAATGATGTTGCTTTAATGCACCTATGTGTGCTAATTGCAACCAATTTGCATGTTGTGATTCATCTACACAACAAGCAAGAATCTTTTGATTATCCTCTTTATATATGCTTCCTGATATGATTTAATATCTTTGAGATTTGGTAATCTCTCCTTCTTTGATCTTTATCTTAGGATTCTTGGGTCCATATGTGAGAATAGGGACTATCGGCTTAGCCCATTTTGGTGCTATCTCAAGGTTAAACAAATATGCATCTGGTAATTCATCCACTATTCCTTGAGAAGCTTCTCCTGTGGTTAATCTTGAAAGGTGGTGAGCTCTAAGATGTGTCTTTCCTTTCCTGACTACTACTTCAAAATCGTACTCCATGAGTAATAGAAACCAAATTATTAATCGTCCTGTGTTACATGGCTTCTTGACTAAGTACAATAGGGCTTGATGATCTTTAAAGAACTTGAACTTGTTGGCCAACAAGTAATGCCTGAATTTCTTTACTGCGTAGATCATCCCTAATCCTTCTCGTTCCGTAGTGGTGTAATTTCTTTCTGCTGCGTTCAATTGTCTGCTCGCGTAAGCTATGGGAAGATCTATATTTCCTTCATTCATGGGTTGTGCTAACACACATCCTATGGCGTAATTGGATGCATCCACATGTACATGGAATGGCTTACTCCAATCCGGGGTTGTCAATATAGGTGCTGAGCACAAACATCGTTTGAGTTCATTGAATGAATTTTCACACTCATCTGTCCATTCAAAATGGGTCAAAAGAGAGTACAATGGCTTGGCTATGATTGCATACATGTGTATGAATCGTCTATAATAACCGCAATCGCCCATAAATGCGTGTACCTCTTTCACGTTAGTTGGTCTAGGTAGATCTGCGATTACTTTCACTTTTTCTTCGTCCGTAGAGATTCCATTCTTTGACACAATGTGTCCTAGAATTTTGCCTTGTCTGACCATGAAAACGCATTTTTCTGGGTTCAAACAAACCTGATATTCTCAACATTTGTCAAATATTTGTCTTAATTCTGGGATATGTGTATGTCTTACATTTGAATGTGCACATAAGTCATCGACATAAACTTCCAAATTCTTACGTAAGAATTCCTTAAAAACATGACACATGAGTCGCTGGAAAGTAGCGGGTGCATTTGTTAAGCCAAATGGCATCACACGAAATGCAAATATGCCCCATTCTGTGGCAAATGCCATTTTGTGTTGATATTCTGGAGCAATGGCTACTTGATTATAGCCTCAGAATCCATCAAGAAAGCTGTAAACTTCCTTGCCAGCAACTCTAACCAATAAGTGTTCTGTGATAGGAAGAGGATAAATGTCTCTAATTGTGGCGGCATTAACTTTTTTAAGGTTAATACACACATGCAATTTTCCGTTCTTCTTGGGCACAACCACAATGGGGGATACCCATTTGAAATGCTCAATTTCTAAAATAAATCCTGCTTCTATCAAACGATCTATCTCCTCTTTAATCTTCGTAGCATAATTATCATTGTACGTGTATGGTTTCTGTTTTGTGGGTTTTGCATCTGGAGTCATAGGAATTCTATGAGATACATATGTCTGGATCTAATCCTTTCAAATCTTTGTAACTCCATGCGAACACATCTCTATATTCGTGCAATAGGGCAACTAATTCTTCTTCTTCTTCATTTGTCAAATCATGCCCTATGTAGGTACACTTTTCTTCTTCTCCTTCTATGGCTACCATGATTTTTTTGGTTTTCTCTCGGTTATCATATACTTCTCCGACGTCAGCTTTTCTGTTAGGCATTTATACCATTATTCTTCTATCTTCTATTTCATACTTTTTGAAGTTCTCGAGAACCTCAAACAAAGATTCTTCTTCTTCTGACATGATTTCTTTCTTCTTTCTTTTCTTGCCTTCACTCTTGCTAGTCACTTGTGTGGCTATTCTCACATCATTCGTAATTTCTTCGTGTTTCTAAATCAAAATCGCTTGCATCCTCAAATGAATTAGTGCTAAATTCACATTCTTCTAAAATTGAGTCACTCATGATTGGCTCTATCGTGAAAACTGAGATATCATAGCCATGCTCGTCACAGTGGGGTGTCCATTGTTCTTCATTGATGGCTACGTCCATGGTTGCCAGGATTTTTGCCCAACCATGGGGTTTGAACTCTTCGTCTGGAAATACTACAGGTGCATATGCTGGGTCTTGAAGGGTTCGTGGATGTTGTTCTGCACCTAAGGTCCTGGCTTCTAACCGTTCTTCCTCTTGTTTTTCCACTTTACACATTCATAAATGAGTGTCCTCGTGTAACCATGAGGGGTCTGATTCCAATGAGTGTACTGATTCTGTTTTTCACTATGTCTTATGGATGGTGTTCCATTGTATTGGGGGTACATCCCTATGGGAATAGTCTTTAAGATTGACTTTGGCAGTCACTCCTAAATGTTGCAAGTACAAAGAATTAGTTCCCCAATCTTGTACAATTTGCAACTGACGCATGAATGGTCGTCCCAATATCATCTCATAAGCATGTTTTTTACTAAAATCACAAATGGCAAAGGTATGCTCAAACTCCACACCACAAGTGGTGAGAGATATGCCTTCTAGTAAGCCTAATGGTTTTTCTATGTGTCCATCAGCCATTTCTAGTTTCATCCTGGTAGGTCTTAATGCTGGCTTACCCCAACGTTTCCATAAAGCGGTGGTGGCAATGGCTACTCCGGCTCCTGAATCTAAGATGGCTTTCGTGGTGTAGCCCTGATGGGTTATTGGAAGATAAGTGTTACCTTCCTCTCCTTCGCTTACATCTCCTATCTTTTCTACGGGTATCTCTGGTACCTTCTTGTGTGTTCCTATCTGTGAGGGAGTAGTAGCTATGTGCTTCCACAGTTCTGGTTTAACCTTTAACAACTCCTCTAGAGTGAGGTTACACTGTACTTTAGTGTTCTTGATCACTTCCGTGTTTCTAGGGATTACTGATTCTTCATTCCTCACTATTATCGTGGGTGCTCTCATACTAATAGACTTTTCTTCCCAAGGTCCGGTGAACTGAGGTAATTCTTGCAAAGAATTGGATTCAAAACCTGTGTGTTCACTCAGTCGTTCTTCCTCTACATCATCGTAAATAGAGGGGATGTCTTGGGGAAATTGTTCCTGCAAGTCTTCTATTTCTTGACTCTCAGAAATTCATGTGAGTACCTATGTATGGAAGATAGGTGGTCTTGACTTTCTGTATTGGGTACTTGAGACAGGGATGGTGCATTCTTTTCCGGTGTCTCTGAGGCAATAGGGTTCCTATGCTGATCCTTTTTCTCTTTTCTCTCGATCAAGTATTCTAGCCTCTCCATTAGTCCTTGAAAGTGTAGTTCCGATTTTGCCATGTTATTCCAACTAAGATATCTAGAGGCATCGAACAAAGCTTGTGCTAATTCTACCATCTTCATGCAAAGTTTAGTCCTCTCTATTTCTAAGTCTGCTCGAGGGTAGTTTTTACTCATTTCAGCTACTTGAGGTCCTTCTTTTATTCTAGCCTGATATGCACGAAACATCATGTCTAGATTTTTTGGTATGGGTTCTGCTAAAACTGATCCTGATTTCTAAGCTGGGTTCTCTTGATTTAATTCTTGTGAAGTCAATTCTAGGATTTTTTCTCTCGACTCTTTTAGACTTCCTTCCAACTCAGTTATCTTTTTACTCCATTTTCTCTTGATTCTTTCTATAGAATCTTTCCAAGATTTCATTTTTTTATTGCTAGATTCTGCAACTTCACTAGTTCCGGATACTTTCTCCTGATTAAGCTGTTGGTTCTGTAAGAGTGCCTAGGCTCTTGTTATAGCTTGGATAGGCACGTATGTAGGGTTGGATCCATCTGCGTTGTTTACAATACCTATCACGTTGATTGGTGTCACATTTGAAGCATTCACAGGGTTCTTAGGACAATCTTTGATTATGTGCTCTTTGCCACAATCAACACAAAAACCTTGTATGTTATAGTACTGTGACTGTCCTGCTATTGGAGGATGTGGACAATCCTTTATGAAATGATCTCCTTGGCACCTAAAGCATGGTCCTCTAGGGCCCTGTGGTCTTTGTTGTCTCAATTGGGGCCGCGGATTTGGATTTGTGTACATCACATTAGCGTAGTCGGGCTCCCAACTAGGTTCCACTGGTGGACTATCATAATGATATGTTTCCACGTGTTTTGGTGACTCCATGTAATAAGCGGGTGGACTATCTACATGAGTGGAGTCAAAACTGTTAGAGTTTGGATCACTCTCTGTGATCAAAGGTGAAGAAGGCACTAATGCCCTACTTAGGTTCTCTTCTGCAGCAGCGTATTTGACTGAGATGACATTCGCTGGTGGGGGTGGCTGCTGAACTAAAACAGGTTGAGGTCTCTGTTGCGCCTGATACAGGTAGTTTTGAGGAGGCCTATAGTAATAAGGCTGAGCATTGTATTGGCCTTGATACCTACCTGGCTGTGCGTATGCTTGCGGGTAGTTTTGTCTCACTGCTTGTTTGTTGTATGGGCAGTCTTGAGCCGTGTGATTTGTGTATCTTCTCTCAATTGTACAGTATTGGCCACTAGGGTTGGCTTGCGGTTGTGTTACATTGGGACACACATTTGCCATGTGATCGCCACCACAGGTGTAACAGCGCTTGTTTTTTGTTACCCTAGGCATCTGTTTACTAGAAACTCCTAGTTTCTGGGCCACTTTTTCTGCTAGGTCCTCTATTGAGCTAGACAATTTTGTGGATGCTAGAGAAGAACAATCTGAGTCCTTATAGACCTTTGAGAGTTCCAACTCATCTCCTAAGTTGTCCTCAATGTCTATGCATATTCTTACACACTGCTCTAGCGTTCTGGGTTCCTTCAAGTATACATAGGAGCGTAGTTTAGAGCTCAACAAGCCGTCTAGAAACAATGACACTTGCTTGGCATGTGAGGGTAAATCTTGCATTGGGCATCTTTCAACATATTGTCTAAACCTACGTCCTGCCAATCTTACTGTTTCTTGAGGGGTCTGTTTAAAGCTATGAATCAACGAAGACGTGTCATGTCTAATCCCACTTTTAGAGAATTCAGTGATGAATGACTCTAAAAAGTGATGGATATCTCTAAATTGCCTTTGTTGCAATGGTTGGAACCAAGTTAAAGCGGCGTTCTTTAACGTTAGTCCGAAGGCGTTATATTGCGTGAACATGTCTTCTACCTGCTCTGCCCTCAGCACTTGCTTAAATTCTGCTACATGGTCATAGGGATCTCCAGTCCCATCAAAATAGTTTTTCATGGATTTCACTAGTTGAGTGGGTCTCAGTATTCTTGCGTGTTCACGTGGTCTAGGTAGGGGAAAATCATCTCTACCACCTGGCATTCCATGTTCCCTTTGTCTATCCGCTCTATTAGTGTCCGTGGTTGTTCTATCTCTCCCTATGGGATGGTTGAAGCTTACTTCGGGTCTCTCTTTATTTTTCTCCCTTTGATTAGCGTGGGATGAGGATGTTCCTGCCCCTTGTTGGCTTGCGTTTATGTTTGCTCATGATGGAGGGAATACCAACTCGCCTCTCCATGTGTATGTGTTTCTAGCATGGTCTAGCACCACAAATACTCTTTCTGAAGTTTCATCCAGGTATACAACCTTTCCAGGTGTATCCGGGTCCTTGAACTCGTAGATTATAATGGAGCCTACCTCACTAGGTTGTTCCGTTCTGCACCTCCAAAATGCTTCACCAGTTTCTTTATTCACAAACAACTCTATGCTTCTGTTGTCCTGAGGGATCCATTCTGGAACTAGTACTCGTGTCAGTACAGATTTCCCTCTAGGTTTTCTAGGTTCTTCCAATGGTTCCTTTCCTTGGGATCTCGCTTCTGTTTCCAACTGAATTACGCCAAACTCATTCGTATTGTTTGACTGCGTACTTAAGATGTACATCGTTCCTTACTTGTCTATGTACGCATCTCTTTCGAATTTCACCACTGGACGTTCCAATCCAATGGGTTGATCCGGGTTGTGCATTTGCACCACTTGTCTTTGCAAACCATCCTCATAGATGCGAGCACCTAAGCAGTTGGTTCGGAGAAATTCCAATTGAGTCCTATAGGGTCCTTCAGGCTTTTCCAAGTAAGCTACATTCGATCCTACTTCTGGTCTTTCAGTGCTAAATGCCATTTCTGATTCACTCGTGTCTTAGCTCTCGTAGGGGTAACTAGTGTTCAATTGTTGAGCCCACGATCAAGCAGTGGTTCCTACACTCGCCTCTGATGATCTAAGGCTTCGTCGGTCTGACTTACCTATATGTTTGCCCGATCTAAGGTTCATTAATTTTCTTTCTTGCACACTCACTACATGCTCATATCGTCAATGATTCTTTGTTCTTACTTTCTTGATTCTTTTTAAATCCCTTTAGAGTCTTGTCTAGATGTATGCGTCAGGAATTCGACTTTCTGTGGTACTTTGAGTTCTCGTTCCGTCAGACTTATGTTCTTTCCCTTAAGTTTTCGTATCACAGACCTTTATCTTTAGTCTTAGACTTGATAAATTTAAGTCTCTTATACTTGATGTGTTCCTATCGTCGTTAATCCACCAAGCTACCGTTTAGCCTAAGCTAAGAATTGACTGAGGGGGTTGAGTAATCTTCCAACCTCGAGTCAGCCTTGTTGGTTGCTCTGATTCCCAAGAAGCCGCGCTTCCAAAGCTTTGCATCCTTCACTGCCTTGCCTTGATTGCCCTTGCTTGACCTTGCTAGACCTACCAAAATTCAATGTTTAGACCAATTCACAATGGATGATCAAGCACCTCAATATATACACTTTTAAAAGTCCTTTCCCTTTTGCCCAAAATTTCAATGATTGCCCCCTGGCTTTCTAGTCCCAAACTAGGTCAACCTCAAACTAGCTCACAAAACGGACTTCGGATGAAAAAGATATGACCAATCAGGCTCTGGGGGGTGAAAACTCACAAACAGGTTTTTCTTCAATTATGAGCTAAGGGGTCTCCTATGAGTGCAATGATCCAAAAATTTTCAAACAATAGCCCCAAATTTGGTCAAAAAATCAAACCCTAAAATTTGCGTTTGGGTGAGCAATCGCGATGGTCTGAGATGATCGCGATGGTCTGGGACCGTCGCGATGGCGTGTGCACGAACCGTCGCGATGGTCTGAAGTGCACTGTCGCGATGGTCTAAATGTGAGCAATCGCGATGGTCGGGGTGAGGTGTCGCGATGGTCCAATTGAGTGAACAATCGCGATGGCATCAGTCAACGGTCAACGTGAACCGTCGCGATGGTCCGAAGTGAACCATCGCGATGGTCACAGATGCGATGGCGTGAGCCAATCGCGATGGTCCAAATTTTGAGCTGTCGCGATGGTGTAAGGGTCTCGTCGCGATGGCGTGGCTAGTGAGCAATCGCGATGGTCTAATTTGACACGTGGCACTATCGAGGCGATGGCATGGGCCAATCGCGATGGCGTGGGGTCGACGGGATCGTCGCGATGGTCCAAGTGAACCGTCGCGATGGCTCAAGTGAGCCGTCACGATGGTGCGAGACCATCGCGATGGTCCGACCGAGCCGTCGCGATGGCGTGAGCCAATCGCGATGGTGTGACACAATTGCGATGGTCTGAGCCAATCGTGATGGTCCACCAAAATGCAAATTTCCAAGATGCGTCTGTGGATTCCTATGTGTGAAAGTGTGCTCTACACGCTGGTGTGGTCGCCTACCTCAAACTCCGAACTTTGCAGACCATCGCGATGGTCTGACACAGTCGGCAATTTCTGATAGAGAGTAAATTTCTTACCTTTCTGTAGCTTTCCTGATGCTCTGGAGCTCTGTACCTGCAAGAAACTCAAAAACACACAAGTACACACAAGCACAAAAGCTCTCTCTCTCTCTCGTACATGCACAAATGAGGGGAAATGAGGAGAATGGGTGGATATGGTGAATTTTCTGATTTTTTTGGAAATGAAGATGATGATGCGGTGATGAAGATGGAGTGTGGGGGAGGTGAAAAACACTAAAAACTAAGTAAAAACAACAACAAAAACAGAAATTTTTACCTTCCAATGCCACTTCTTGCTATACTCTTATCATCACACATTCGTCCTAGACTCGATCCCCGGCAACGGCGCCAAATTTGGTGTTGCTCTAGCACAATGGTGAGAACCATGTTAAGAAGCTCCACCTCCTTAATGTCAATCGGTGGAAGAGATAGGAGTGATATGAAGATCGTGAATGTGAGATGAAGTGAGAGTGAAGGTGAGAAGCATAGAGATGCACACACACATACACACACACTACGAAGAGACAAGCAATACACAATGGAAGGTGAGAAATCAACTCTATTACCCAAGAACACTCTTACAAGCTCAAAATAGCTCTAAGCTCTTCTCTACTCAAACCAGCTAACCTCAAAAATGAGCTCTCTAGCTCTTTTTATAGATTCTAGACTAGTTTTGACCGGTTTCACATCTAGTGACCGGCATAGTTAAAAAATAGGTCCTAAGTGCTATTTGAAAGGGTAAACGGTGTCTAAAAATAAGAAAAATTGATACGCTCATTCTTTCTAAGCTCCAGGACTCCTCGGCTTGCACAAAATGGAACTATGGATTACAAAAAGGGTTTTTCTATGTTACATATGTTACAATAGTGATGAAAATCACTGTTGGAGGCTTTTTGAAGAATATTTATAAAACATAATCTTTGAAAACTTGATTTGACTGGCTCCCTGCTCTGTCTTTACATGCTTCCGCGTCTTCTATGCCTCTGGCTACTGCCAGCACTAATCTACTGTATTGCATGGTTTGTTTACCAAGTACAACAGTGCTTGATGATCAGTGAAAAATTTAAACTTATTTGCAAGCAAATAGTGTCTAAAATTTTTAATAGCGTATACCATGCCTAACCCCTCTCATTTAGTGCTGGTATAATTTCGTTCAGCTGCATTCAACTGTCTACTAGCATAGGCAATTGGAAGATCCATATTACCTTCGCCCGTAGGTTGTGCGAGTACACATCCAATAGCATAATTGGATGCATCCATGTGAACATGAAATGGCTTATTCCAATCTGGTGTGGTCAAGATTGGTGCTGAACACAATCTTCTTTTGAGCTCATTGAAGGAGTTTTCACATTCATCGGTCCACTCAAAGTTAGTCAAAAGTCCATACAGAGGCTTGGCAATGATGGCGTACATGTGTATAAAGCGTCGGTAATAGCCACAATGCCCCATGAAAGCTTGTACTTCCTTAACATTCTTTGGCCTAGGTAACTCGGCTATGGCTCTTACTTTCTCTTCATCGGTGGATATGCCATTCTTTGACACTATGTGTCCTAGAATCTTGCCTTGCCTGACCATGAAAACACACTTTTCTGGGTTCAAGCAGACTTGATATTCTCTGCATTTGTCAAAGATTTGCCTGAGTTCAGGTATATGTGTCTGTCTAATGTTGGAATGAGCACAGAGATCATCAACATAGACCTCCAAATTCTTCCTCAAGAACTCTTTAAACACGTGACACATCAACCTCTAGAAGGTTGCAGGAGCATTGGTAAGCCCGAATGGCATTACCCGAAAAGCAAATATGCCCCACTCCGTGGCAAAAGTTGTCTTATGCTGATCTTCTGGAGCTATGGCTACTTGATTGTAGCCCAAAAATCCATCAAGGAAGCTTTACACTTCCTTGCCTGCTACCCTTTCTAGTAGATGCTCCGTGATAGGAAGTGGATAATTATCTCCGATAGTGGCTGCATTGAACGTTTTCAAGTTAATGCATACTCGTAGCTTTCCATTCTTCTTGGGCACCACTACAATGGGGGATACCCACTCAGTGTGCTCAATTTCATAGATGAATCCAGCTTCTATCAGTCTATCTATCTCCTCTTTGATCTTAGCAGCATAATTATCATTATATGTGTATGGCTTTTTCTTAGAGGGTTTCGCATCTGAGGTCATGGGAATTGTGTGTGAGCATATGTCTGTGTCAACACCCTTCAAGTCCTTGTAACTCCAAGCGAATGCGTCTCTGTATTCTCGTAGCAAGGCTATCAACTCGCGCTCTTCTTCTTCCATCAGGTCATGTCCTATGTAAGTGCACCTCTCTTCTCCTTCTTCCATGGCTACCACTATTTTCTTGGTGGTTTCTTTGTTATTGTAGGCCTCTCCTGATTGTGCCTCGTGTTTAGGCATTCTTACTATGACTCTTCTATCGTCTATCTCATACTTTTTAAAGTTTTCAGGGACCTCAAACAAGGATTCTTCCTCTTCTAGTGTGACTTCTCTCTTCTTTCTTTTCTTTCCTTCATCCTTAGGGGTCACTTGTGTGGCTAATCTTAGATCATTTGTAAGCTCTCCATGTCTCTGAGGATGAGCTTCTACTTCATAGAAGTATTCTTCATCTGATGCAAAAGGTGGGTCCATAATGATTGACTCTAGATCGGAGTCACTTGCATCCTCAAATGCATCAGGGCTAGGTTCGCACTCTTCTAAAATTGCATCTCCCATGATTGGCTCTATTGAGAAAACTAAAATGTCATAGCCTTCCTCGTCACAGTGGGGTGTCCACTGTTCTTCATTGATGGCTACATCCATTGTTGCTAAAATTTCTGCCCAGCCGTGAGGTTCAAATTCTTCATCAGGAAATACTACAGGTGCATAGGCCGGGTCTTGGATTGATCTATGGGTTTCTTTTGCACCTATCTCTCTGGCCTTTTCTCTCCTCTCTTCTTCTACTGCTACTTTACACATCCATAAGTGAGTGTCTTCATGCATCCATGAGGATCCTGATCCTATGGAGTGCACAGACTCTGAGTCATCCTTGGCTCCATGGATGGGATTCCATTGAATAGGCGGTACATCTCTATGAGAGTAATCCTTGAGGTTGACTTTGGTCGTAACACCTAAGTGTTGCAAATACAAGGAATTGGTTCCCCAATCCTGGACCACTTGCAACTGTCACATAAATGGTCTTCCCAAAATCATCTCATAGGCATGGTTCTTGCTGAAATCACATATGGCGAAAGTATGCTCAAACTCAACACCGCATGTAGTGAGAGTTATTCCTTCCAGCAAGCCTAAGGATCTTTCTATGTGGCCATTAGCCATCTGTAATTTCATCCTCATGGGTCTGAGTGCTGGCTTGCCCCAACGCTTCCATAGGGAAGTGGTAGCAATAGCAACTCATGCACCTGAGTCTAGAATTGCCTTGGTTGTGTACCCCTGATGGGTAATGGGAAGATAGGTGTTTCCTTCTTCACCTTCACTCATATCTCCTATCTTGTCTACAGGAATTTCTGGCACTGTTCTATGAGAACCTACCTGGGAACAGGGTTTCACTACTTCTGGCACTTGGTTAGCTACATGTTTCCATAATTCTGGCCTAACTTTGAGTAGCTCTTCTAAAGTGAGGTTGCACTGCACCTTAGTGTTTTTCACTACCTCCGTATTCCTAGGTATGACTGAGTCTTCGTTTCTTACCATGACCGTGGGTGCTCTCATACACGTAGACTTGGCTTCCCATGGGCCTGTGAAATGGGGTAATTCCTGTAGGGATTTAGACTCGAAGTCTAACCTCTCTTGACTTTGTGCACTCTCTTGCTCTCCATAAATGGAAGGAATATCTTGTGGGAATTGATCATGTGTGTCATCCACAAGTTCAATGGGAGGAGGGACTTCACTTTCATTAGCCCATTTGTCTTCTTGAATCTCTCGTAGGAATTCTGGTGTGTACCTATTCATAGAAGAGGAGGTGTCTGGTTCAGTGGAATTGGGCACAAAAACTTCCTGTGGGGAAAGGCTTATTCTTTTACTTGCCTCCTCTCTTCCTTGATTTTTTTCTTCCTTGGCAGATCTTGCAATTATGCTCTCTAACTTCTCTAGGAGTCCATCCAAGTGCAATTGTGTCTTAGCTGAGCCAGAGTAGTTGAAGAGGCGACTGGCTTCAAACATGGTCTGAGCCAACGCGACCATTTTCGCACACAGCTTGGTTCTTTCTATCTCTAGGTCAGCTCTAGGGTAGCACTTCTCATGATCCATCACATTTGGCCCTTCTTGGATTCTGGCCTGATATGCCTTAAGCACCATGTCTATGTCTTTAGGAGTGGGGTCAACTAATACTGATCCTACTCTAGGGGGTGGTGGGATGGTCTGAGGTAGGTGGACAGAGGGTGGGTTAGATGGTGATGGAAATGAGGGTGGTGGTGGTATGTGAGAGTTTGTTTGAGAGGTGAGTTCAATAATTTTGGCTTTTGTTTCTCTTATGCTTTCTTCTAAGTCGCTCATCTTTTTAGACCATTGTCTCTTCATTCTCTCTCGGCTATCCCTCCAGGCTCTCGACCATTTCTTGGCTATGCTCTCGGTTTCACTAACCTCTGCACTCTTCTCTTGACCTATTCCTGGGTTCTGTTGCAAAGCCTGGGCTCTAGTGACCACTTGCACTGGTGCAGTGGAAGTGACACTTCCTCTTGAGTCTACAACTAAGCCAATAACGTTAATTGGAGTTATTTTTGGCATATTATTGGGATTCTTTGGGCAATCTCGTAAGAGATGCTCCTTTCCACAATCTTGACAAAAGCCATGTATTGTCACTGACTGTGGTTGTGTAGATGCAGGCATTGGGCAATCACAAATGAGGTGATCTCCTTGACATCTATAGCATGGTCCCCTAGGGAATGGGGGTCTTACCTGCCTAGGTTGAGGTCTAGTGTTGGGATTTGTGTACATGAGATTTGCATACTCTGGCTCCCAACTAGGTTCACTCGGTTCTTCACTATAGTAGGATTCGCCATGTTCAGGAGACTGCATATAGTAAGCCTGTGGACTATCTATGTGAGTGGAATCAAAACTATGATCATTCGGGTCACTTTCTGAAAGCAACGGAGTCACTAGGACTATGGCTCTATTCAAATTTTCCTCAACAGCTGCATACTTTACAAGAATCACAATAGCTGGGGTTGGAGGTTGTTGAGCTAACACAGGTTGAGGCCTTTGTTGGTTTTGGTAGGGTTGTTGATATGATTTTTGTGGTCTACCATATTGCTGCGGAGGGTACTGGTTCTGGTATCTTCCCTGTTGTGGATAGGGCTGAGGGTAGGTTTGCCTAACTGCTTGCTTATTGTATGGGCAGTCTTGTGCTGTGTGATTTGTGTATCTCCGTTCTATGGTGCAACATTGGCTGCTAGGGCTCACTTGGGGTTGAGCCATGATGGGACATACGTTCGCCATATGGTCACCACCGCAAGTATAGCACCTCTTTACTGGGGCAAACCTTGGGATTTTTTTGCTAGTGACACCTAGTTTTTGAGCTACTTTCTCCGCGAGTTCCTCAATTGATGTGGATTGCGAGGAAGAGAGGCTAGAGGCACTATCTGAATCTTTGTAGATCTTGGAAAGCTCTAACTGCTCCCCTAGGTTATCCTCGATGTCGATGCACATGCATACACACTCTTCTGTAGTCCTAGGGTCCTTCAAGTACACATATGACTTCAATTTGGTACTTAGCAATCCATCCAACAATAAAGCCACTTGTTTGGCTCGTGTGGGTAACTCAGGAATAGGGCATCTCTCAAGATATTGCCTAAATCTTCTTCCTGCAAGTCTCATGATCTCTTGAGGGGTCTGCTTGAAGCTGTGTATCAATGAGGAAGTATTATACCTTATCCCACTCTTAGAGAATTCAGTGATAAAAGCCTCTAAGAGTTGGTTTATGCTCTTGAACTGTCTCTCATTCAATGGTTGAAACCACGTAAAGGCTCTGTTCCTAAGGGTTAGACCAAAGGCATTATATTGCGTGAATAGGTCCTCAACTTGTTCAGCTCTCAAGACTTGCCTAAACTCGGCCACATGATCATATGGGTCTCCTGTGCCATCGAAGTAGTTCTTCATGGACTTAACCAGCTGTGTAGCTCTCAAGGTTCTGGTGTGTTCCCTAGGCCTTGGCAGAGGGAAATCATCAGCATTCCTTTGGT
Organism: Ceratopteris richardii; assembly: GCA_020310875.1. NCBI lineage: Eukaryota > Viridiplantae > Streptophyta > Polypodiopsida > Polypodiales > Pteridaceae > Ceratopteris > Ceratopteris richardii. The sequence continues at coordinate 144,982,424 of CM035417.1, forward strand.
TCCTTGGGGCTCTAAGTCCCTCAGGTTCCACTCTATTTGTTTCCATTCTCATTCTTTCTCTTCCCATTGGGTTGGCAAAGCTTACCTCCGGTCTATCTCTATGTCTGTCTCTTTGAGCTCCATGAGCTTGGGACGTTCCAACTCCTGGGTGACCAAAGGACACATTCGATCTTGGTTGGGGGAAAATAAATTCACCTTTCCAAGTGTAAGCATGCCTATCATTTTCTGTAACCACAAAGACCCTCTCTGAAGCGTGATCTAAGTAGGTCACTTTGCCTGGGCTATCAGGATCTTTGAACTCATATATCATGATTGTTCCTACCTCATTCGGTTGATCAGATCTATACCTCCAAAAGGCTTCATCAGTCTCTCGGTTGGAGTAGATCTATGCTCTTATTGTCTTGGGGAATCCACTCTGGTGTGATAATCCTAGTGAGAACAGATTTGCCTTGGGGGGTTCTAGGTTCTACACCCATGTTTCCTTGCTCCAGGTCACCTAAGTCCGTTTCTGGGATCACATTCCCAAATTCATTTGTCCTATTTGGATGACTGGTGACTACATATATTGTCCCTTCTTTGTCCAAGTATGCTCCATTTTCAAACTTGACCGCTGGATGTTCTAGTCTAATGGATTGGTCAGGGTTTTTGATCTGGACCACAGATCTTCCTGCTGCCAAGAGAGGGCTACCCACCATAGCTTATATGATATCTACTATACACCACTGGCTTGCAAGATTCAAGAAGGTGTCAGACATTTCTGCAAAGATGTGTATGAAGATTTTTGAGCTAATGACAATAGTGTTCAAAACTTTTTGGAAAGTCCAAGCTCCATATATTTCAGCCCTAGGGTTTTCTAAAGGAAATCGTGATCTAGCATATGATATGAACCAAACCCCTTCCATCAACACTATCTACTCTTGGCATGCGTGCATCAAGTACTTACCTTCTTGCTACAAGTAGACATTTGAGGAGATGTTCTCTACAGGGTTCTAGGAGCACCACTTAGAAATTTTCATTCCCAGACCTACCCACCTGTTACATCTCTTTGCAGTAGAACAAGCAATCCATGTTGATCAGCGACAACTACCACATCAAGACATTCTAGGTCTAGTAAATTAGGATCAGCCAATGACAGATCTAGCATGAGGACTACAATTGCAAGAACATCATCTAGCCATCGATGTCGTCGAATATTACATCAAACACTCCTTACAACAAGGTTCTGGTAGGGATGACAGACATGAGAGAGGGGGCGTGTTGGCAGCAGCCTAGGCAGCCAATGTGTTACAAGACAGAGAAGCCGTAGAGAGTTTGAACAGAGGGAGAGTCAAGCAAGACAAAGCAGGCAGAGTAGTCAACAAAGATCTGACAACTAGGCCTATACAAATTTTCAAAGGATCAATCTTTTTCAATAGTGATTTTCATCACTACATTAACATTGTAAATACCATTTTTGGTAGGTTAGACTCCATTTTGTCCAAACCAAGGAGTACTCAAGCTTGGCGAGTATTAGAAGTACTTACGTATCAATTTTCATAATTTTTAAACTTCGTTTGAGCCCTCAAATAAGCCCTGGAACCTAATTTTTAACTAGGCCGAACACTAGGTTTGGACAGGGCCAAAAGCTAGTAAAAAACTATAAAAAGAGCTAGAGAGCTCATTTTTGGGGTGAGCAAATTGGGAATTGAAGTGAAAAAGAGCTTGTAATCTTATTTCTGGTTAGATTCCCTTGCTCCATCTCTTTGTCTTGTCATCTATGTGTGTGTGTGTATGTGTATGCATGCTTGTGTGCTTCTCACTCACACACTTGTGCCTTCACTTGCTCATGGTCATCATACCTTGCTCACGTCTTCTTGGATTGACAATTATGAGGTGGATCTCTTCATGTTGGTACTTTCCATCATGGTAGAGTGACAATGCCCTCCAGATTTTGTTACTTTGTCTGCTAATCCAAAACCCGCTACCTGCTCTTCATATATCTCTTCCAATTGTGAAACCTGTGAGCTCATACAAAAAAGTACAAATAGTTTGATTGTTATAGCAATACCATCAATATTTATTTCTTCATTCTCTCTTTGTTAGAATATAACAATCACATCTTTGTAATTCTCTTAGCTTTCATACATGATTTCCATCGCCTGCATGGCAATAAAGCTCTCTTGTTGACAAATTGGAATAACAAAACACCAATGTTGTTGGGTATTCCTCCAAATACATGCCACATCACTTCCTTTCAAATCTCTATAGATAATAAACTTCAAATCATGCTTGAACAAATTTTTTGACTTGAAACTCAGCATATTATCCATTCAAATTTGGCTTGCTGGAACAAAAGCACGATTCCATTTTTGTATGATGCTTTGCATCACCATAAGACCATTAGTCTACCTCATATGAATCCTCCTTGGACAACCTGAAGCTAATTTTTCATCTGATCTGACTACTTTTAAGTGTGCCTTCACTTTTGGTTTCCAAAAAACTTATTGGCTCTCAAATAGAAAACCCTTTGTTTCATGCAGTCATGTGCCCTTCCTTATCAATCCCTATATTTTCCCCCAAAAATATTCTTGCCCACCTGCTTTCATCTTCATATGATGAGAGAATCCCTTTGTTCTCCCTATTTTTCTACCTCGAAAACCTTCGAATTGTCCTCCTTATCCCTCCAACAATTTCAATTCGCTATCATTGCGACAATTTCTTCCATAGAGAGAAGTTGAAGAAGGTTTCTGAATAACTGGGCTCCACCTTCTTCTTTTGTCCTCTTGGATGCCTGATGACCTCCACTCTCTTGTGTCCAGTAGTTGGTTCAATTCCCTTTTCTTTTACTTTTATCTACCTTCTCCCCTTTTTATCCTTTGGAAGACAAGAAAGACTTCCCTCCCTCCTTTCCTCACTTGCATACACGCCACCAAAAGAACTGCTCCCCTTTTTGCATTCATTACTTGCAGGGATATGAAAAGAAACCCACCAAAGAGTAGCAACTTCCCCCCTTTTGTGCCTCCTCCTCTCATAAAAAACCATCAAGCTTCTAATCTAGGATGCATGAAGATATTCATTTGTGGATGTGCAAGATTGCAGAGGAAGAGGAAAGATGCCTAAAAATGAGAGAAGAAGGAACTTCTCAAGAAACCAGATCAGTTAGAGGTTGAGCCTACACACCGATGATATTTCTAGATGAGGAATTTGAGTGACATGGTTGGGTAGAAATCTTAGCCAACATGAAGATTGCTGTCAATGAAGAACACTGGACACCTCATTGTGATGAGGAGGGTTATGATATCTCTGTGCTCATGTGTGAGCCCTTGCTAGAAGTGTGTGACCCTAGTGATGCCATACAAGAAGACGAGGATGAGGATGATCTAGAGTCCATTGTGATGGATCGTTTCTTTAACTCAGAGAAGCACTATCTAGAAGATGTAGGTGTATTTACCCAAAAAGAAGAAGAACCTCTCACAAGCATCAACACTATAAATTCAAGGGAGGAAAATGAAGGTAGTAAAAAGAAAAAGAAAAGAAAGCCAGTGAAACAAGAAGAAGAGGAATCATTATTTGAAGTACCAAAAAATTTCAAGAAATATGAAGTTGAAGACCGAAAAATTTTGGTACAAATGTCTAAGAGAGAGTCCATCACAGGAGAAGTGTATGATAATAACAAAACGACCAAAAAAATTGTTGTAACCATTGAAGGGAATGAAGAGCGATGTACATACATAGGAGAAGACCTAAGTGCAAAAGAAGAAGTAGAGCTTGTAGCTCTATTAAGGGAATATAGGGATGTGTTTGCATGGACCCGTAGAGACTTGAAGGGAGTAGATCCAGAAATATGCTCTCATACGATTCCCATGATAGCTGATGCCAAGCCCACCAAACAAAAACCCTACACATATAATGACACTTATGCTACAAAAATAAAAGAATAAATTGATAGGTTGATTGAAGTTGGATTTATCTATGAGATTGAGCATACTGAATGGGTGTCCCCCATTGTAGTGTGCCCAAGAAGAATGGAAAGTTGTCAATATGTATTAACCTTAAAAAAGTTAATGCCGCTTCGATTAGAGATAGTTATCGGCTTCCAATCACTGAACATTTATTGGAGCATATTGCAGGCAAGGAAGTTTATAGATTCCTTGATGGATTTTCAGGTTACAACCAAGTGGCCATTGCCCCAGAAGATCAACACAAAACGGCCTTTGCCACTGAGTGGGGAATCTTTGCATTTCATGTGATGCCATTTGGGCTCACCAATGCACCTGCAACATTCCAAGGGCTCATGTGTCATGTCTTCAAAGAGTTCTTGCGAAAGAGCTTAGAAGTATCTGTGGATGATTTATGCGCTCATTCCCAAGAAAGAAGATACCACATCCCTGAGCTCAGACAGATCTTGAACAAGTGTAGAGAATATCGAGTTTGTCTGAACCCAGAAAAGTGTATGTTCATGGTACATCAAGGTAAGATCTTCGGTCATATTGTTTCTAAGAATGGAATATCAACAGATGAGGACAAAGAGCTATAGCAGAGTTGCCTAGGCCAAGGAATATTAAAGAGGTAGAAGCCTTTATGGGCCATTGCAGATATTACCATAGGCTTATCCACATGTATGCAATCATAGCTAAACCTCTTTATGCCTTGTTGAAAAATTTTGAATGGAACGATGAATGCAAAAATTCCTTCAATGAGCTGAAGAGACATTTGTGCACAACACCAATACTGACCACTCCTGATTGGAATAAACCATTCCATGTACATGTGGATGCATCAAATTATGCAATAGGATGTGTGCTACCACAACCCATAGGTGAAGGAAATCTAGATTTTCCTATAAAATATGCTAGCCGACAGCTAAATGCAGCCAAATGAAACTATACCACAACCGAGCACGAAGGCTTAGGCATGGTATATGCTGTGAAGAAGTTTAGACGCTATCTGTTGGCCAATAAGTTCAATTTTTTCACTGATCATCAAGCTTTATTATATTTGGTCAATAAACCTTGCAATACAGGACACTTAGTAAGATGGTTCCTCTTACTAATGGAATACGACTTTGAAGTGGTTGTTAGGAAAGGTAGGACCCACCTCAGGGCAGATCACCTTTCTTGCATCACTTTAGGAGAATCACCACAAGAAGTGTCTGATGAACTATGAGATGCTTATTTGTTCAATTTGGAAGTTGTTCCTAAATGGAAAAATAAGTTGGTACCTATCCTAACCTTCAGACCCGCAAATAAGAATGTGAAAAAAAACAAAGAAGAAATTGTAAAATCACAAAACTATCAAATATTGGCAGGCAGTATGTACAAACAAGATATAGAGGGTGTACTATCTTGTTGTGTCAAGGACGATGAACATAGTAGTTGGTTGCAACAAGTGCACATAGGATTTCTAGGAAATCGCTATTCTAAAGAATGACATTGCAGAATCTAAAACATTTAGGAGTGTATTGGCACAATATGGATAGAGAAATACGTGAGTGGATTAAGAACTGTCTAGTGTGCCACAAGAGACCCCCAGTGGAGCATGTAACTCTTTATCCCATATCGTTAATTCCAGAATAGAGTGCTCCATTGGTAGAATTTATGAGATCGAGAACACTACCTGGTGAGGCTAGTCTAGCAAGAAAATGAAGCACAAAGCAAGAGGCTCAAGACTATGCCTTAGTAGGAGACAACCTATACCGAAGAGGCAAAATTGGTTACTTAAGATTGTGCATTCATGAATCAGACTATTTAAAAATCTTAGAAACTGCACATAGCAGTGTTATAGGTGGAACTTTGAGCTTGACTGAGTAATTAAGACCATCCTATTCTTAGGACTTTGGTGGCCCACTCTTCATATGAATGCACATACCTATGTGAAGAAATGAAACACATGCCAATGTGCTCAATATCCGGTCAGAAAAGATGTGATGCCTTTGAGACCAATGATGGGAGGATGTGCACATTTGAAGTGGGGTATAGGCTTTGTTGGTCCTATTAACCCCCCAGCTAGAATCTCCCATGCAAAGTACATTATTGTAGCCACATATTACCTTACAAAGTAGGTAGAAGTAAAAGCCATGACAAAGAATGATGCTCAAATGCAGACTAAGTTTTTATTTGAGAATGCATTCACAACATATGGGTTACCAATAGAATTAGCAAGTGATAGAGGTACACACTTCTTGAACAAAGTCATTGAGAACCGTCTCTAAGAATTCTTGGTGATATATAAGAATTCTGACCCCCTATAATCCACAAGCTAATGGACAAGCAGAGAGTGCAAATAAGATCCTATGTGACGTATTGACAAAACTGGTAAATAATAAACACTCTGATTGGAATAAACAACTTCATCATGCTATTTGGGCTTATCGAGTTGCGTACAAAATGGTACTCATTGCCACCCCATTTCAGATGTTCTTTGTATAGAACGTTGTGCTACCATTAGAATTCTTGATTCTGACCTTAAAAGTAGCACAAGAGCATGAGTGGAATGGACATGAGTTGTCCTCTAGGATCTTTTCTCTAGAATGCTTAGGTGAGACTAGGCTACAAGCGGTAGCAGACATCTATGCTGCAAAGAAAAGACAAAAGGCATACTTTGATGCACACATCAAGGATAAAGGATTGAAATGTTACACTTATGTGTTCCTCGAGTAGCTTTGATGTGAACCTTTTCCCTATACATGGGCACTTTTTACTCTAGTGCTGGCTAGAGGTTTTTTTCCCCATGTTACCACATACTTGATACTCTCATATGTGGTGGTACTTTGTACTTAGGGATATTATTCAGCTCTTACTTCAGTTCAGTTCATCGTCAATAGAGAGTTATTCCAACCATCGTCTTCTCTGTGTCTCTTGCTGCGTTTGTGCTCCTTATGTGTGCTTCTCATGTGTCTCTCGCACTTTGACACACACCCAAGAGTGGTATCAGAGCACGTTCAGCTCCTTCTCAAGTTTTGGTTTTTTGCGTCACGGTGCGCGTGCACTTTTAATAGTGCAAATCAACTTCGGAGCATAGAACTGTGAATTTCAACAGCCAAGAAACATTTCCATCAGGTGCGCTAGGGTTTTACCCCCATTTCAAAGCCATTCATCTAGTCAGAATCGCCATCAGAGTGACGGTTTGTGAGCTGAAATTTTAGCATTCATTTCAGCTTTCCTCGAAGTGAAGATTTTGTCATATTCTTGTTCTTTTGTGAAATGGCAGACAGTAATGACTTGTTTGGTATGCTTCAAGCTTAAGATAAGCTTGATGGGACCAACTATCCGATGTGGCCTTACATGATGAAGCATGTTCTTGTTGCTAAACAACTTTGGAACATAGTGGCAGATGTAGATCGAAGACCCACAGTTGCTTCTACTTCATAGTCTACTATCATAGATGGAACTTCTTCTTTGAGTACATCGGTTTCTCCTTCTCCACCTACACAGGAGCAGCTTAGATGGGATGGAAAAGATGCTCAAGTTCATGCTTTGATTGCGCTTTCTATGAAGCTTCATATAGTTCCACACATTCTGTCATGTTCTGCATCGAGACAGGCATGGTACACTCTTTCTTCTTTGTATGTCGTGCGTAATGAAGCACGTGTTGCATACTTGAGGAAGTAACTTGAGGATGTATGTATGGCTGAAAATGAGTAGGTGGATGTGTATGTGACATGCATCAAGGACTTGAAAGAGCAATTGGCAAACATAGATGAGATTATTCCGGATGCATCACTCATTTCTACAGTGTTGAAAGGATTACCAGAATATTTTGAAAGCTTTGCTACTACACTCCGTTTGGTTGCAAAAGGAAATCCTAATATGTATGCATTTGATGAGGTTGCATCTCTTCTTTTGCAAGAAGAGCAATCTAGAGTGAATAGTAGTGGTTTGATTGAGGGAACGCAAGCACTTGCTATCTCACAAAAGGGGAAAAGCAAGTATGGTTTAGCTTTGGGTTCATCAAAACCAAAGCCTCAAGCTTCCTCTTCCACTCATTCCTCTAATGATGGTGATTTGCAAAAGAAGAAGAGATGCAAGTATTGCGCAAGGCTAGTCATACTATTGATGAGTGTAGGAAGCTTGCTAAACCCAATGAAAAGAAGAAGGAATCTGACATGTCTATTGCTAAAAATTTAGCAAATGCAAAAAATGATGAAGCTAACATGGCTCAAGATTTTTGGGCATGTGTTGTTACATGTCATTATGATGCTTCTTTGCATTCTAAATGTATGGTTGTGAGTGAGGCTGATTCGGATTGGTTCTTTGATAGTGGTGCTTCAAAGCACATAACATCGTAGAAAAGATTTTTTGCCTCTTTGAAAGATGCACCCAAAGGAGGACATGTGGTGTGTGCAAACAATGCCTCTTATCATATCATTGGAGTAGGAGAAATTGAGCTTACGGCTGCTGTGTACCTAAGCCAAGAAGACTTAAGGACTTGTGCCAAAGAGACTAAACCTCATTTGCAACATAAGTGCCTATAGTGGGAAATTAACACACGCTTACTTGTCAATCCGATCAAATGACCTAACCAAGTGTATGGGGACATGTGCACACATGATGGAAAATGAAGTGGTTCAGCTTATATGCATGAGAAAAGACTAATCCACCTCTCAAACTCACTGAAATACTAAAAGTTTCTGCCGCGATACCATTTACAGTAGTTTTCAGTAAATTGAGGATTTCTCCCAACTCCGAACTCCGAATATAGTCAATAGCAGACTCATTTCGAAACTCTCGATGAGACACGCATCCATTAAAGGTGGTTTCACTCGATTCTGACAACCATGCTTCAAGTTATGACCAAAATAGTGAATGGTGGAAAACACTACACTCACGACACAACTCCTACAAGCTCACACACACACTACAATAGCTCAAAAATAGTGGGGAGGGGTAGACAACAGTCCTACACACACATTCCAAGCATTAGACACACATAGAAGATCAAAGAGAAGATGGAAATCTGCAAGAAAGAAGAAATTTCAAAAATTAGGAGCTCTCCTTCTTCACAATGGCAAAAAGTCTCTACAAAGAGTCACAAAGTGACTTATATACATGTGCCCTAAGTTTGGTCCTTTCACACAAGAGACCGGCACTTTATTCCTAAAAGGTGAATTTCCTACTAATTTACAAGGGATATTTTACAATAAGTTGGGATTATGCAACTAGAGGACTCCTCTAGTGCATTTACATGGCTTGAGGGAATTTCCTAAGACTTTGAAGAAGAAAAATTATGCCCATTAATTTGAAAATTTTGGGGCTCTTCTTTTGTGCATCTCTGCTCTGCAACACTCTGACCCTCTTTGTCTCTGTCGTCCCTTGATAGGCTTTTGCTTCTTGTTTGTAGTTCTTGTAGGAATTTTGAATACACGCACCCAGTGGTAGAAGCGGCAACAAGGACTGTCAAAGAATTTGTTAATTTGTCCACTGTATGTCCTTTGCTTCTGTTTGCCCCTTGATATCCCGTACATCATAAATTTTGGTTGCTGCATTCAGTCGGGCTGCCACACATGCCACCAGTGACTAGGAATGTGTTGTTCTTAGTCACCCTCTTCAACTTTTCAGCCTCTACCTCTTTCTAACTTTTGGTCTTATGATTTGTCTTTGTCTTCACATATTTGACCTGTTGTATTGCTTTGAGCCTGTTTACTTTGTTGACAACGCACGCTATCAGCGGAAGGATTATTACCTGCCAAATATTGTCTTGCACTTCTTCATGGATAGTTCCTGGCCCTGGTCCGTCCTTCCCATGAAATGTCCTGGTTTTGATTGTTCTTTAATTCTATTCCTCAAGACCTGGATGTTTCGCGTTGTTGCCTGATGCGTGCCCCTGCGGGGCTTTGGGCAGAGGGTGGTTCTTTCACTTTATGATCTTCATCCTTTATTGATCAGTTTTTGACTTTGATCTTCTTCTTCTCCTCTTCTTGCTTGATTCCCCTTCCACACGTCCCTCCTCCTGAACTCTGTCGTCCCCGACAGGCTTTTTGTGGCGACGTGAATAGGTCTGTATGGCTGCTTGCTCTCTTTGATTCATCAAATTAGCGTGACATATCATAAATTCTTTCCACTGGTGTGACTTCACTCCATCCTCTGGTATTTGTCAGTGATCCACAAAAAAGTTGGTTTCATACGCTACCAGTCGTGCATTCAGGTTCGAAGTCATCTTGACAAAAAATTCTGAATCTATTTCGAAGAAGCTGGTGAAAAATGCTTCTTCGAAAGTCTGCATGTATGTTGACGGCAAAAACATAAGTCTTGAATAATACGCCATCAGGGTTAAGCGGCTCGAAATAGTAGAGAGATAAAAAACGAGCGCTTCGGATCCTTATGTAATGTTGATGAAATTCAAAAAGGTGTATTTTGCATGCTAGAAGACTTTAATTACAGTTAATAGCATGCTGAAAATCTTATTGGTCATTTTAACTGCTAAGTCCGGGACAATCGCATATCTTGCAATCCAAAATTCCATTGTTTTTACCATGTACTCTTCCGTCGGTAGGTAGCTATGTGGTGGACTAGGTAATAACGGATAATTCAACCATTGATTATTTATGCTTCCCTGGCACTGTCCTTCCCGAAATTGCGACCAGGAGCGTCTGCGGGGTACGGGACAAAATGCTAGATTGACCTGAAGCACGTATGGTGATGCTTCCCATTGTACCTGCAGTGTGGGATTCTTTTCCAAAACTCTGCGCCTCCATATGGGATCAGCCTCTTTGAATTCTTCTTGAGTATACTTGAATGTATCTTGGTTGAACTGGAGGTTGTTGTCCGGATCCTTATTCGTCGTAGTCTTTATATATTGTCGCATTTGTTCTTTAAGTAGGCCATATGGTACATTGAAAGGCTTCAAAATTTGATCCAAGTTTTGCTTTTGATTTGGGCCTCCTTCATTACCTGGATTATCTGATCTTCGAATTCAGCAGTAAGCTGGGACACCAGTAGTGCCCTTTTCGGTCGGATCAGTTCTGCAATATCCCGAGTATTATGTTCAATTTGGACCTCCTATTCCTCCCTTAGTGGCGAATGATATAAGGGGGGAGAGAGAGGACGTACCTCAGTCTCCTCAGTAGCCTCTGCAGATTTTGGAACTACTGGTGTCCCTTGAATTGTCTTCTGCTCTAACTGCTCTTGTAGTTGCTTAATCATCTCATCTTTTTGCTTGATTTCTTCATTAGCATTAGCAATAGTGTCCTTGTGTTTGAGAAGTTCTTTAGCAACAATATCCAGATGATCTGTGTCTTCCTTACATTGCATGAGATAGCGATTTTTTGCCTTTTTCCATTTATTCCTTAGAGCTGCGGTATCATCCATGTACCTCTTTTCCCATTCGACAATGGTGTTCTGCTCCTGCTTGAGCTGATCTTCATACTTAGCTATCTTTTCTTCCAATTCTTTGATATCCTTTTCTGGTCTTCCCTGAACTTCTACGGGCTGATCACTTAGAAGAGCTGTCATGAGCTCCTTATTTTGGTTCCTTAGGTTTTCTGCTTCCTCCATATATACCTTGATTTGTGATTCTAAGATCTTGCTTCTTGCAATGATCCTTTTCTTCTCAGTCTCGCTCGCTTCATATGTCTGTTGTAATTCCTGTAATTGTTCTCTTAATTTTTCCTTTTTTGTCTCTAAATGGTTGCACTGCTTTTTGGCTTCTTGGACTTCCTTTTCGTTATGTAGTATTTGCTCTCTTGCTAATTTTAATTCTGTCGAAAGATTCTTACCCCTTTCTTGAAGCTCATGCTTGTCCTACATCGCTTGATCGTAGTCTTCATCAGCCTCAAGCATTAATTGTTGTGTGTCCATTGCGGTTCTGATCATGTCTTGCACTACTAGCTTGAGCTGATCGATGTTGACATTCAACCATGTCCTAGATATGCTTGGAGCTTCTCCGGTTTGCACATCTTTTCCTTGCTCTACATGGATGGTTTCATTGTGGGGTTGTGTGATTTGTAGTTGTATTTTTGGTTCTTTTATTTCGTCATCCAAATCAATAATTTTTGTGGCACTCCCTTGAAAAGTGACATCCATGGGGGAGGGTTCTGCCACAACCCTTATCGGTGTGAAGGGTTCTGTTTCTTCTACTCTCTCTTCCTGAGGATCTTTCTTTGGTATCTTGATTGATACCTCTCTTATAGGTGTTGTCTCCTTGATAATAATTGTGGAAGTCTCATTGATTTTTATCACATGCGTCCCTTCTTGATTTGCTTCCTTGCTTGCGGTGTCCTGATCGGAGTGAGTAGTGTTGTCATCCACTTTTATGCCCTCTTCTTCTTCATTGTAGTTGATTGCATTCAATTCCACCCATTGTCCATCATCCTTTGATTCACTTTGAATATCTACATTCAATAATGAGGTGTCGGGTTCTTCTTGTGCATCCGAAGATGAGCTTGAATTTTCCAACCCTAATTCCCTGTAGCGGTGTACTTTTGTGAGCTTCTTTTTGGCCTCGATCTCTTGTTGGGCCTGCTGATAATGGTGCCCTTGTACTGGTAAATTGACTTTCCCTTCTATATATTGATGTGTATCCTCCAGGGCTTTAGTTAAATCTTCCTCTGTAATCAGCCTTTGCTCTTCAATCCTTGTTTTTGGAAGTATGTGTGTCCTTTTTGTGGCTAGAACTTCCTCTTCCACTTGCTTTACTTCCCTTAACCTCTTTGTGCCTCTCATTCTGGGTTGAGAGCTAGTTTCTGCCTCTTCCACAATCTTGACTCCTCTTTTCTTTTTAGGAAATGTGGCGACTTTGGCATACTTAGCGATGACAGTTGACGATGGCATTTCTTGCAGATGTTCTCTAATGCCTAACGCATGGTAAATCAATATGGTCAGAGCTACACTGCCATTAAGGAACTTCTTGCTGTTCCATTGCTTCTTTGCCTTGAATAGCCTTTCCTGTATGTAAGGAGTCAGATTAATTTGATTTCCAATCTACTTGATGGCGTGTGAGAGGAGTTGAACAATGATCTTCTGAGGGGGGGTGTATCGATGCATGTTTGGGAAGCAGAAGTGCTGGTGGATCAGTCTGACTTCTTCTTCAATATCCACTCGATTAATGTCAGTGAATGTCCTTGACTTTGCTCCACGGATTTCTTCTTTCACTATCGTGTTGCCATCTTTTTCCCATCCAAAAGCTTCCTTAATCAAATCATGTGTAAATTGGATGATTACCCATTCACCTACTTTATCCATAACTCTAGCCTCTAGCACCAATGGATCATGCAGTGCTGGCTGTAATGTATTCATGACTTGGGTGCATCTTTGGAAGTCGGGCTTATAGATTGGTGGTTCAAAATATTTATGAATGCCTGCTTTCTTCATGATGGCAGTTGTCGATGGGAGTTCATGCACTACTCTGAAGTCTTGGACATGATCGGAAATTGATGATCTGTATCCATGATTTTGATAGTCGCTAGGAAGAGATACTCCCCTGCCGGTTGATCTTCTCTAAACCAATGTCCCTTTGCCTTGGTGATACTGTGGAGAGGGAATTCCAATACTTCCTCTTGAATCGTTGCTTCCGAATCTTCATAAGCCATCTTCACTTGTAAGGAAAAGTGCATTAGCTTCAATGGAAAGCATAGCAATTGTGTAGTGCATTGTAGTGATATGTTGTCGTTCCGTCACTCCGTTTCCCTTGGTTCATAAGTGAGATCTCTTACCACATCTTTTTATTTCTTTTCTTGAAAGAACACAAACATAAGTATAGCTGAAACATTTATTTATTTACATAGTATGTCCATTCCTAAGGAAGTTGAAGCTATGACCTAATCCCCATTGGAGAATGTGCACCACTAAACTTTTAATGCACATCAAGTGCCGAATGCTTGGCCTTGTAATGTGGCCCTATTATGCATACATTAGGTGCATTTGATACGTCATGGGTGCAATTGGAATCCTTGTTGCTGTGGTGGTTCATTCCTTGCGGTTGCTTTAGCTTCCAAATCCACTTCGTTGTCATGATATTCCGTGTCTTCTCTCTGGTCCTTAGAACTTCATGTATTTCTTTTGATGGCCTAGTGATTGAGATTTTGCTCTTCATGTTTCTATGATGAGTATGTCTTGGCTTTGTCGTCCGAATGTCTCGATGTAATGTATCCTTCTATTTGCTTATCTCTTGCATGGCTGCTTGTCTGACCTTCTTGGGAATCCATATCTGTTGTCGTGCCCTCTGAGCTTCAATCAGAGGCTTAGGGAGCCATATTTGCAAGAGTCGTTTTGTTTCAGGTTTCTGTGAAGCTAACTTCTCGTTCTCTTTGTTGTCCTCACGAGTTGGTGTTGACGTTTCTGATTTCTGCACTTGATCCTTGCGTACCCATTTGAATTTGACTGTTCCTTGATGTGAGTATCTGAGTGGTGTTTTCCACATGTGTAATCCTTTTGTCGTGTGAGAAACTCCTTGAGAGTTGGTCCCTTTATTGTCTGGCCATTCAACAACTAAATAGGACAATTTCATCGCTCCCTTGGACACATTAAGGTTTGAGCTTTCTCCTTCTTCTAGATTGGTTTCTGAGGTATTGGGGGTAGAATCATGTTCCACTAGCTCTTCTTTGCATTCTTCTGCACTCCCAATGGCTTTTGGTTGTTGTGAAGGCTTCTCCCCTAATAGACTAAAAATTTCCTTGTGCCCTATCTTGGCTGAAATATAGCCTTGAGCTAGGTTGATGCTTACTTCATTCTCAATGATCCAATCCTGTCCTAGGATCAAATCTTCTATTGAGTCTTCATCCTTGCACACTAAGACTCGTTGTTCCATGGAAGAATTTCCTAGGTGGAGGGATACGTTAGTTTCTCTCATGCATGCTATGATTTGACCTCCAATTCCTATCATATGAGCTATTGTGGGAGTCATAATCGTTTGAAGATCTTGTATGACCGTATTACGTATGCAACTAAGTCTTGCTCCTGAGTCTATCAAGGCATCTATCAATTTGTATTGTGTCTTGCCAATCCCTAAGTTAAATAAGGCTGTGACATGGAGGCATTCATCGTGTCAGATTTATGGACTTGGTAATTAGCCATAGGGACAGGCTCTTCTCCTTGGAGATACCGTTCATTTCTTTGCCTCGTCCATTCTTTTCATTTCTTGATGCGTTCTAGGGCTTCTTGCCGTGCCTCCTCTCTAATCCGTTCCTCCTCTTTCTTCCTATTTTATGCACCTACTAGATGTGCTAACATTTGATCCGTCAATGGCTCCATGAACCGTTTCACTCTACATCCACTTATGTAGTTAGGAAGAATGTCTCCATCTAATGTGGCTAGATTAACTGCTCCACTAGTAGAGATCCTATTTATAATCACAGGTCCATATCCGCGTTTTTGTAACTTCTTGGCATGTTGCTTTAAGGTGTAAACCAGGACTAAGTCTCCTTCTTTAAGTCCTTTGTCTTTTATATGTGCATCATAATATGCCTTTTGTCTTCTTTTGGCTGCATATATTCCTGCTACCGCTTGTAACCTAGTTTCATGCAACTTCTCGATTTGGTCTAGTTGTTGGGATAATTCATGTCCGGTCCATTCATACTATTGGGCTACTCTCAAAGTAGAGATCAAAAAATCAATTGGCAAAATTGCATTCTGCCTGTACACTAAATTGAATGGGGTAGTTACCATGGCAGTCTTGTATGCTACTCGGAAGGCCCAAATTGCATAGTGCAATTGTTTGTCCCAATCGGACCTCCATTATTAACAATCTTTGTCAATACCGTGCATACCTTATTGGAACTCTCTGCTTGCCCATTCACTTGGGGATGGTATGGGGCTGATTTTTTATGGATCACTAAAAACTCATTCATCAGAGACTCTATTACTTCATTAATGAAGTGCGTTCCTTGGTTACTCACAATCTCAATTGGTAATCCGAAACGAGTGAAGATATGTTCAAAGAGAAACTTAGCTGTGGTTTGAGCATCATTCTTTCTAGTAGCCTTCACTTCCACCCATTTTTTCAAGTAATCTGTGGCTATTATGATGTACTCAGCATGTGACCCTTTGGCCGGTGGGTTAATGGGTCCTATAAAGTCGATTCCCCATTTAGAGATGCTCTAGCACAAACCATAGGTCTCAATGGCATGTCATCTCTCTGAATTGGGTATTTAGCCCTTCGGCATGTTTCGCAGCTTTGTATATATGTTTCAACATCCATATGTAGAGCTGGCCACCACAAGCTTGTGAAGAGAATCATTTTTACAGTTCTCTTGGTTGAAAAGTGACCTCCTACAGCACTTAAGTGTGCCATCTCTAATACGGGTAAATATTCTCCTTCATGCACACATAATCGTAATTGGTTGTCTTTTCCTCTCCTAAACAATTGTTTTCCCATAAGTACGTAATCCTTGCTCATTTCTTCTAGGGATCATTTTCTTGCCAAGCTAACTCCTTCCTCATGTTCTCTTGTCTTTAGGAACTTTACCAATGTTTTGCTCCAATTGGGTGCTATCGTTGAGAAAGGTATGGATGTATGATCCTCGGGGATTGTCTCCTGGCATTCTGCACAGTTACTTACATAGTCATGGACATCCTTAGGCATCGTTTTAATTCCCTAATAGTTCCATGAGTCCCTTGGTGTGTTCTCCATTTATTCACAAGTGCTTGTTCAATCAACTTCATTTGTTCGTCCTCCTCAACACATCTTAGTAATACACCATTGGGTTCCTTATAGTACACGCTTCCAGCAATAATGTGCAAATTCCTTGATTGGAGAATTTCCTTTTTGCTATCCTTATTGATTGAGTGTTGTGGGCCATGAGTGAGTATCGGAATTAGTTTCTCTGTCCACTTTGGACAAACTTCCAGATTAAACAAATAAGTGTCTGGCAGATCATCGGGTACTCCACTTGGTGGTTCTCCATGTGTTAACCTAGAAAGGTGATCTGCTCTTACATGCGTGTTTCCCTTTTTCACTATCACTTCAAATTCGAACTCCATCAATAGTAGGAACCATTTTACCAATCTTCTCGTGTTACAAGGCTTATTGACTAGGTACAATAGAGCCTGATGGTCTATGAAAAACTTGAATTTGTTGGCTAAGAGATAGTTTCTAAATTTCTTCACTGCATAGACCATTCCTAATCCTTCTTGTTCGGTAGTGGTATAATTTCTCTCCGCTTGGTTCAGTTGTCTACTTGCATAGGCAATTGGGTGATCTAACTTCCCTTCATCTGCTGGTTGGGCTAAGATACAACCTATTGCATAATTAGAAGCATCTACATGAATATGAAAAGGCTTGTTCCAATTTGGTGGTTTTGGAATTGGAGTTGTGCTAAGCCTCTTCTTTATCTCATTGAATGCCTTCTCACATTCCTCTGTCCAAGTGAATTGAGTTAAGAGTCCATACAGGGGTTTGGCGATTATGGCATACATGTGGATAAACGGACGGTAATATCCACAATGTCCCATCAATGCTTTCACCTCCTTCGCATTCTTAGGTCTAGGCAGCTCTAAGATGACCTTAATCTTGTCTTCATCCGTGGATATTCCATTTCTAGAGACTATGTGTCCTAAGATCTTCCCTTGTCTGACCATGAAGACACATTTCTCTAGGTTTAGGCAAACTCTATATTGTTGGCATTTATTAAATATCTTTCGCAATTTAGGAATATGGTCTAGCCTTTGATTTGAATATGTACATAGGTCATCTACGTACACTTCCATGCTCTTTTTTAGGAATTCCTTGAAAACATGACACATCAATCGTTGGAAAGTAGCAGACGCATTAGTGAGTCCAAAAGGCATCACTCGGAAAGCATAGACTCCCCATTCAGTCGCGAATGCGGTCTTATGTTGATCCTCAGTAGCAATCGCTACTTGATTGTATCCGGAGAATCCATCTAAGAAGCTATAGACTTCCTTTCCTGCTACCCTTTCCAATAGATGGTCCGTAATGGGCAATGGGTAGCTGTCACATATGGTGGCCGCATTTACTTTTTTCAAGTTAATGCACACCCTCAATTTTCCGTTCTTCTTAGGCAACACCCACTCGGTGTGTTCTATTTCATATATGAATCTTGCCGCTAATAGCTTGTCTATTTCTTCCTTAATTTTAGCAGCATAGACCTCGTTGTATGTGTATGGGCGTTGTTTCGATGGTTTCGCATCTACTGTCATTGGTATTCTATGAGAACAAATCGTGGGTTCTACACCCTTGAGATCTTTATATGTCCATGCGAATACATCTCGATATTCTCGGATCAATTGTATTAGTTCGTCTTCCTCTTCAACTGACACATCTTTACCTATGTATGTACATCTTTCTTCTCCATCTTCCACTGTCACTATGATCTTTTTTGTTTGTTCTTTGTTGTCATATGCTTCTCCTTCTCGAACCTCGCATTTAGGCATTTGAATGGCTACCTTTCTCTCTTCTACTTCATATCTCTTAAAATGTTCGGGAACTTCAAACAGATCTGGATCTGGTCCGATTTTACTCATTCCCGCCTCTTGTTCTTGTACTTTGGGAGTGGCTTCTGTTGCCAAGATCTTTGTCGGTTCCTTTCTCTCTTTGGTTTGAATGGTGTCTAGATAGCTCTCTTTGGAATCGAATTCTGGTTCCATTTCTATACTCTCATATTCCTCTTTCCATTCTTTTTCCAAGATTTCTCCTTCTTCCACATCTTGAGGGACAACCATGTATAAATTGACATCATAGCCTTCTTCATCTATGCACTCGTTCATAGTTAGTACTTCCTCATTCACACACACATCTAAGGTGCCTAAGATTTCCATCCATCCATGTGATTCAAAAGTTTCATCAGGAAAGACTTGAGGCATATACCTTGGGTCTTCTACTGATCGGTAGTTAGGATGTCCTATTGGCCATAGATGTCTTTTGTTGTCTTCTTTCTTGGCTTCCTTACACATCCATAACTGAGCATCCTCGTGCATCCAAGATTGATCGCTTGATCCTGCGCTATGAATAGACAAGTCATCTTCCTCCTTGTGTATGTGATTCCATTGTAGTGGAGGGACATCTCGATATGAACATGTGTGCAAGTTTATCTTGGTGGTATTTCCTTGATGTTGCAGGTATAATGAATCTCTTCCCCAGTCTTGCACTACCCGCATTTGTCTCATGAAAGGTCGTCCTAATATCATTTCATAGTTGTTAGCCTTTTCAAATTTACAGATGGCTAATGTGTGTTCGAATTCAACTCCACAGGTGGTCAATTTGATTCTTTCTAGTATTCCTAAGGGTTTCTCCACATGACTGTCTGCTAATTGGAGCTTCATGCGTGTGGGTTGTAAGGCAGGCTTTCCCCATTTCTCCCAAATCTCCTTGGTGGTGATTCCTACTCCAGCTCCTGTGTCTAGGATTGCCTTGGTCATGTACCCGTTGTAAGTGACAGGTAGACATGTATTACCTTCGTCCCCTTCACTAAATTCTCCCACCTTATCAACTGGGATTTGTATTTTTGATGGACTTTCTTTTCCCTTATTTTCCTTTTCCTCCTTCTCTTGTACTAATTCCAGTTGACTCGCTAATTCTTTCCATAGTTGCGGTTTAATTTGAAGTAATTCTTCCACGGTCATTTTGCATTGTACTTTTTTCTTCTTTAGTTCTGTTAGATTGTGTGAACTCTTTTCTGAGTTTCCCTTTCCTTTTCCATGTACCGTGGGTGCTCTGATAATAATAGACTCCTTCTCGTATTCTCCTATGTAATTAGGTAAAGTTGAAATGCTCTGAGCTTCTTCTCTATTTTTGTCTAGCCTTGACACTTCCTCATATACTTCTTCCATAGTGGGATTGGGTTGATAAACTTCTACATCTAATTCCTCAAAGGGAGGCTTAGTCACTCCATTCTTCTTCCATTGTTCTTCTTGGATTCTATTCCATAACTCCTTTGGCCATTCAGCCTCTAAGTCAGGTATGGTTGACATCGGTTCGTCCTGGGTTCTCGTACGCTCACGCTTGTCAACCTACTCTCTAGGTTCTTTATCCTTGGCTTTGACATACTCTTTGTATTGATCCTCTGCTATTCTCATTTCTAGAAGGGCTGGGATAGTCTTTTCTAGGGTTGCTTGTGCTACCTCCATAAGTTTTCGACATATCGCAAGCCTCTCTTTTTCTAATTCTCCTTGTGGGTAAAGCTTTTCGTGTTGCTCTACATTTGGTCCAGTCTTAATCCTAGCTTGGTAAGCTTTCAGTCACATGTCTAGGTCATCAGGTTTTGGGTCAACTAGAATTGATCCTGGTTTCTCTACTTCTCGGATAAGCGGTGGAATAGGAATTTCTTCCCGAATTCCTTGTTCTTTATGCTCTTGTTTGTTTCTGGTTTGTTT
Source organism: Ceratopteris richardii (assembly GCA_020310875.1). Lineage (NCBI taxonomy): Eukaryota > Viridiplantae > Streptophyta > Polypodiopsida > Polypodiales > Pteridaceae > Ceratopteris > Ceratopteris richardii. The sequence continues at coordinate 145,002,667 of CM035417.1, forward strand.
CCTATTTTCTTGACTCTTGTGTTTCATCCATTTATCTTTGAGATTTTCTCTTCTTTCCTTCCATTTCTGTGCTTTAGTATTCTGGTTACTCTCACGTGGGTCCTCAAAATCTTCAACTATTTGAATTTTGGGACTTTTCGTTCTATTGCTCTCTCGTTCCTGTCCTGGTTGTTTTCCTTTTTGTTCTTTCGTTTGAGCTCTTGTAATGGCCTTCAAAGGCACAATATATTCCTTATCACTTCCAGGTGCTTCTATCACTTCAATTACATTAATTGGCGCAGTGTCTTGGGCTTTGGTTAGATTCTTAGGGCAGTCTCTAAAAAGATGTTCCTTTCCGCAATCATTGCAATATCCTTCCCAAGTCCTAGGGGGTGGTGGATTATAAGGCTGAGGACATTCTCTAATAAAATGGTCTCCTCCGCATCTGTAACATGGTCCTCTCGATACAGGCGGCCTAATGGGTGGTCTCACAGATGGTTGCACTTTAGGTGTAGTATACATCAAAGTTGCTACCTCCATTCCATAGACCTGATCATATCCTTTGTATCCATGATAAGCCGAATCATAGGCTAATTCATACTCTAACATGTTGGCTTCATAGGGATAATAATCTCCTCGGGGAAGCTCATATCCAGGGTTTGCTGATTCTACACTGGACATTGTTGAGGCTGGTACTATGGCTCTTTCCAAATTTTCTTCTGGTTGAGCATACTTTATCGGTACCACTTGTTGTGGTTGTGATAGTTGTGGTCCTAACACTGGTTGGGGTGGTGGATATGGCACTTGCTCATATGGCCTCAGTGTTCCTGTTGGTGTTGGATAGGGATTGTACCTGGGCATCTCTTTGCTTGGCTCTCTAGGTGGATATCCCTATGGTCGATATTGAGGAGGTTGTAAAGGTCGTGCCTGCCTATTGAATGGACAGTTTTCTATGGTGTGGTTGGTGTATTTTTGTTCTATGTGGCAATACAAGGCAATTCCTTGTTGGAGCTGTCTGTTGTAAGGATATGTCTGATGTGCACCGGTCCCTCCTCACACACACATGTGTGTAGGGTGATCTCCTCCACATAGACGACATCTCTGTAACATGGGCACTCTTAACGTCGGGTGTTGGTAATTTCTATGTCCTTGGACTCCCAATTTCTTTGCTACCAACTCTGCTATTTCCTCCACATTACTGGAGTTGGATGTAGTGGGGCTGGGTGTGCTCTTGAGATCCTCAGCTAGATTGTCTTCTAGATCAATGCACTCTTGAAGACATTCACTCAGGGTTTGTAACCTTTTCACATAAACTAGCGTTCTTAGGGTTCCATTCGTGAGTCCATCCAAAAATAATGAAATCATCTTTTGTTGAGTGGGCCTCTCTACAGTTGGACATCTATCCACATACTGGTTGAATCTTCGTGCGGCCGTTTTCACAGTTTCATTAGGGTTTTGTTTAAAGGTGTGGATTAAAGATGCATAATTGTGTTTGATCCCTCTCTTAGTGAATTCCCCAATGAATTTTTGAAAAAATTGTTGCATGTTTCCAAACTGGTTGGGGTCTAATGGCTGGAACCAAGTCAGAGCTATTCCTGTGAGGGTGAGTCCGAAAGACTCATACTGCACGAAGAAGTCATCTACTTGTTCTGCCCTTAGAACTTGTTTAAATTCAGCGATGTGATCGTAGGGTTCTCCCAATCCGTCGTAATGATTTCTTACGCATTTGGCCACTTGGATAGGTCTTAGTCTTCTCATTGGTTCCGGAGGTCTAGGCATTACAAGGAAGGTAGGAACTGCTGGTCTAACTAGGGGTATTCCCGGTTGCCCTCCCACTGGTGGTCGTGGCCTTATTGGTGGTCGGTATTGATTACCTACTCCAGGGTGGGTCTGATTGTGTGTTTGCACTCCTGGAGTTGAAAATTGCACATGAGTACGGTTTGGAACACTCCGTTGGCTAGTTTGTCCTGACATGGTGTGCTCTGCCTCTTGTTGGGTTCCAAAGGGATTCTCAAAGGTGGTTGCCTGCTCTCTTTGAGGGAATACAGGCAAACCCAGGTATTTCAGTTGAGACCTATCTATGGCATCAACCAACCACTATCTTCTCCAATTTTTGTCTAAGTAGGTTATTCTAGTCTCGTCTTCTGGATCCTTTAGCTCATAAAATGTCATCGGGCTTTCTTCTCTTCCTTGGGTTGGTGAGTTTGTTTGCAGCAACAAGTCCAAACCATGGATCAAATATACTTCCAACAGGTATTCGTCTTGAGGTATCAATCTCCTCTCAAGACTCGTGTCACTTGGGACCTACCTCTAGGGGTTGTCACTAATTCCTCAGGGTTTGGTCTTCCTAAGTTTCTTGTCCCTCTAATTCTCCCCTTTCATTGATCGATTCGGGAAATTCAGTCACTATGTAGATGTGACCTATCTTGTCCATGTATGCTCCTCCTTCATACTTAACAGCAGATCTGGGCACAGTTGTGGCATCCATGGAGGTTACCATTCTAGTCACAGATCTGTTTAAGCCATCTAGGTAGATGGGAATCTCCTGGGCATTGGTAGAAAGGTATTGTAAGGAGGTGCGGTACTCTTTTTCCACAGCGGTCATGAAGTTTCTACCTGGAGCGGGGCCCTGCATGTCTTCTGAAGCCATGGGTATCTCCTCCTCTGAATCACTAGAGGTGTCTAAATAGACTGAGCGGTGATTGACTTGAGCGGCACTTCCCATAGAAGATATGACACTTCTTTGGCTACTTAGCACTCTCCCTGACCTCAAGTTCATTCACCCTCTTGAGGTTCTCTAGGTCTCTAAAACTCTCCCTAAGTGGCTCTCAAAAAGCTTCAAGTTTTCCCTTCAAAATGCTTCAATGGCTCTAAACGATACCATCCTAGACGATACTGCTCTGGGCAATACCAAACTCTCCACGATATGATACCACACCAGCTCGCGATACGATATCTGAGAACTAGGTGATATGATACCTTCAGATTAGACGATACGATATCAAGTCTATGTACGATACGATACCTATGAGTTCCACGATACGATACGGGAAACCCAGACGATACGATACCACTTTCCGGACGATACGATACCAAAAAAGGGCACGATACGATACTGGAGTTTGCACCGATACGATACTTGGAACTCTCGTGATACGACACTGGATCTTGGCCCGATACGATACTACCATAAGTGACGATACGATACCACAAGTGGTATCGCGATACGACACCGAAATGAGAGACGATACGATACTTAAGGTCCGCACGATACAATACTGCTGCAAGTAGTGATACGATACCGCCAACTTTGCACGATATGAGACCACATGTTCTAACGATACGATACTTGAGTGGGGGACGATACGATACCAGTAGTTACGCGATACGATATCGCTGAACTGCACGATACGACACTAGTATGGTATCGCGACACTAAACTGGACCAGGCACGATACGATATCAATGCAAGTGGCGATACGATACCACCAAATTGCACGATATGATACCAACACGGTATTGCGATACGATACTAGACAACAAACGATACGATATCAAAAAAGTAGACAACAAACGATACGATATCAAAAAAGTGGTATGTGATACAGTACCACTTTGGTAAAGTGAGATCGCGATACCAACCCGGCGATACGATACCACAAGTGGTATCGCGATACCAAGGCTGGTGGTCAGCGATATGATACTTTAGTGAGTATCGCGATACAAGGAAATTTTCGGTATCGCGATACCAAAAACTCAACCGATCGCGATACTCAAGCCAAAATACCTCCAAATACAAAAATTTTTACACCCCCTTGCTCTTCTCTCACCCCTCTTCATTGCTAGCTTATTGTCTCTTTCAAGAAAACTCAAAAAACACACTGTCCCTCCCCACGATATCGGTCGCGCAACTAATCATGTTTTTATGCACTTCGAAAGTGTTTTTGCCCAAGAAATTTTATGAAATCTTACCTTTGTGATGTCTTGCTTGCACCTTGAGCTCAGTACCTAGCTTTGATGGCCTGCAACACACGATACCACACTCGCGATACCGATCGCTACTCGCACACGATACTGCTTTTCAGAACAGTTGAGAATTGAACTAAAATTTTTGGGTTTTTATACTCTTTGTGACTGAAACTGAATTACACTACTCTAGTAAATGTTTTGGGATTTTTCTTGGCCTTAGCCTACTCCTACTTCACTTCTCTTCTTCTCTCCTCTCCTTCCAACCTAACCCTAACTCTTCCTTCTCTCCCTTCCTACTAACCCTAAACCTAAAAACTCATTACACACACCTCCGGGATGTGAAGTAACAAGTGCTGAAGTCATTGACTACTTGCCACTGAACGAGTTCACTTCTACAAGTACGATTTCATCACACTTGATCTATAACCGGCACCTTGGCTGAGTGTTCCCCGACAACGGTGCCAAAAACGTGTGTACCTAAGCCAAGAAGACTTAAGGATTTGTGCCAAAGAGACTAAACCTCATTTGCAACACAAGTGCGTATAGTGGGAAATTGACACACGCTTACTTGTCAATCCAATCAAATGACCTAACCAAGTGTATGGGGACATGTGCACACATGCTGGAAAATGAAGTGGTTCAGCTTATATGCATGAGAAAAGACTAATCCACCTCTCAAACTCACTGAAATATTGAAAGTGTCTGCCATGATACCATTTACAATAGTTTTCAATAAATTGAGGATTTCTCCCAACTGTGAACTCCAAATATAGTCAATAGCAGACTCCTTTAGAAGCTCTCGATGAGACGCATCCATTGGATGTGGTCTCACTCGATTTTGACAATTGTGCTTCAAGGTATGACCAAAATAGTGAATGGTGGGAAACACCACACTCACGCCACAACTCCTACAAGCTCACACACACACTACAGTAGCTCAAAAACAGTGGGGAGGGGTAGACAACAGTACTACACACACATTCCAAGCATTACACACACATAAAAGATCAAAGAGCAGATGGAAATCTACAAAAAAGAAGCAATTTCGAAAATCAAGAGCTCTCCTTCTTCATAATGGCAAAAAGTCTCTACAAAGAGTCACAAAGTGACTTATATACATGTGCCCTAAGTTTTGTCCTTTCACACAAGAGATCGGCACTTTATTCCTAAAAAGTGAATTTCCTACTAATTTACAAGGGATATTTTACAATAAGTTGGGATTATGCAACTAGAGGACTCCTCTAGTGCATTTACATGGCTTGAGGGAATTTCCTAAGACTTTGAAGAAGAAAAATTATGCCCATTAATTTGAAAATTTTGGGGCCCTTCTTTTGTGCTTCTCTGCTCTACAACAACTGCAAATGGAGGTGTGATTCTCTTGAAAAATGCATTGTATGTGCCCGGTATCAAGAAGAACTTAATTTTCAGTTCCGTTGATTGCCAAAGTTGGACTTCATGTACACTTTGTTGATGATAAGTGTATGGTTTATGATTTCAGCAATGGCGATTTATCGTGATATCCGGTACATTATGTAATGGCTTCTATCGCATGGATACATATAAGAGGGCTGCCTCGAATGCCTTGGTTGCTCATACTTCTTCCATGACTGAAATGGAGCTTTGGCATGCTCGTTTTGGTCACTTGAACTTCAATAGTTTGCTTTACTTACAAAAGAAGGACATGGTTATTGGCTTGCCTACACTTGATTCCATTGAAAAGCATGCATGTGAAGGTTGCATTCTTGGAAAAATGCATCGTGCTTCTTTTCCAAAAGATAGTCATACACACACTACAAGAAAATTGCAGCTTGTTCATAGTGATGTATGTGGTCCCGTCAAGAGTCCATCTTTTGGGAAGCATGTATATTTTGTTACCTTCATTGATGATGCTACTCGCCATACATGGGTGTATCCTATGAAAGCAAAGAATGAGGTATTTTCTTGCTTCAAAGTATTTTTAGCTATGACTGAAAATTTTTGTTCACAAAAGTTTTTGACTCTATGCACGGATCGTAGTGGTGAATACATGTCACATGAGTTTAATGCTTTTCTTCATGAAAGAGGTATTTCACACCAATGTACAATGTCATATACACCTAAGCAAAATGGTCTTGCCGAGCATAAAAATAGAACTCTACTTGAAATGGCACGATGTATGGTTAAAGGAAAACATCTTCCTGATAAGTTTTGGATGGAAGTGGTCATGTGTGCAAACTATGTGTTGAATCGCTGCCCTACAAAAGCATTGAGAGTCATCACTCCTTATGAGGCTTGGAATGGTCATAAGCCTATGGTTAGTCATATGCGTGTGTTTGGTTGTTTGGCATATGTTCTTGTGCCATCACAACAATGCCACAAACTTGATGACAAGGCAAAGAAATGTCTATTTGTTGGTTATAGTGCTGAAAGTAAGGGATATTGTTTGTACCATCCATTGACGAACACAATTATTGTGAGTCGAGATGTGGTATTTGCTGAAAATTCAGTTTTCCCTCTACTTGAATGCAAAAAACAGCCAGTAGTTAGCTCACAAGATGTGTTTGATACACTCATGCCTTTGTTCCAAAATGGTGCATTTGAATATGAACATGTAGACCAGCCAACTAAGGTTCAAAGGGCTGAAAAATTCCAGCCAAATAGGGCTGAAAATGTAGAGAATTTCTAGCCAAACATGGCTGAAAAATTTCAGCCAAAAATTGTCAAAACTGCTGGAAATTTCCAGGCACATATGGCTGAACATTTGCATCAAAATATGGCTGAAAATGAGCATGAAATTCAGCCCACACATGATTTACATATTGAAGATGTATTACATAATGAACGCATGTCTATCAAGAGTGCACAATCTATGCCAAAGTGCTTGAAACAAACTTTGCAGGACAGCAAATTGAGTGCATCTTTACTTGGTAGAACAAGATCAAGTTCTCATCATGCATCAAGTAATTTTGTGGATTATTCTCTTATTGTGACAGCATGTAATGAAGAGCCACTTTCTTTTGAAGATGCATGTGACGATCCACAATGGATGAGTGTTATGCAATCAGGAATGGATTCCATACATAGGAATGGTACTTGGGAGTTATGTGAATTGCCAAAATGAAAGAATGCCATTGGTACAAAGTGGGTTTACAAGATTAAGAGAAAATCTGATGGCAGCATTGATCGCTACAAAGCTAGATTGGTTGCCAAAGTATATGCGCAAGAATATGGCATTGATTATAAGGAAACATTTGCACCTACTTCACGCATCACTACCATTTGTATTGTGGTTGCATTTTGCCCATGGAGGTTGGAAAGTGCATCAATTGGACATAAAAACAACCTTCTTGAATGGTGGTTTGCAAGAAGAGGTTTATGTGAAGCAACCTCCTAGATTTGCTATGAAAGGGAAAGAGCATATGGTTTGTCGCTTGCATAAGCTTGTATGATCTCAAGCAAGCTCCATGTGCATGGTATGACGAAATCCATAAGCACTTGATTGCTTTTGGCTTCACATGTAGTCCGATTGAAAGCACACTCTATGTATGCTCATGTGATGCAAAACTTGACATTCTTATGGCTGATTTGCAGCATACTTTTGATGTCACTTATCTTGGTCTTTTGAGCTACTATCTTGGCATCCAGTTTGTATCCGTTGAGGGGGGAATTGTTATGCATCAAGCAAAGTATGTTGAAAAACTACTTCAATGTTTTGACTTTGAGGATTGCAAGACAGTTTCCACACCAATTGAGACAGGATTCAGGTTCTCGATTGAGGATTCCAATGATGCATTTGACACTTCTCTTTATTAGCAAGCTGTGGGATGTCTTATATATGCATGCAACACAAGGCTGGATATACAGTATGTACATTTCTTCTCTTCTTCCTTCTCCTACAAACACTCAAGTCCCTTTTTGCAAAAGAATCCCCCAATAGGTTATAGGTGTATATACTATCCGAGGAAAAAAAAACCTCCTAAAGAGGGAAAAAGTGCCCCGATGGTCCTAGTGTGTTCATACACACCACTATCGAAATACATCCACAAATCCCCCTTAAGAGAGATGCGGTGAACAAGGGGCTATCACTCATGTATAAGGAAGTGCCAAGCTATGTGGAAAGAGATCAATCCACAAAATGAAGTAATCCCAAAGCTTTGTGAAAAGCTTCAAACTTCTCGTGAGGCAGAGCCTTTGTGAAAAGATCTACAATGTTCTCTCGTGTGGGCATATATTGCCAAAGTCATCTCCCTAACAAAGAACCTCTCCCTGACATAATGATAATGCACCTCAATGTGCTTTGTGCAAGCATGGAACATGGGGTTCCTCGTAACTTCCAATACACTCTAACAATCCGTGAAGATGGTGGTGGCGGAAGATTGACTAACACCCAAATCATCCAAAAGGTGTTTGAGCCAGACACACTCAACAATCGCTATGAAAGCTACCCTGTACTCAACTTCACAACTAGAAGTGGACACAATAGGTTGCTTGTTGCTCAACCAAGATATGCATGAGCTACCAACCATGGAGCAAAAACAACTAGTGGACACACAAGTGTCATAACAACCAACCTAGTCAAAGTCATAAAAAGCATGTAAATCTGAGTGATAGTGATCTCCCCTTGGGATAAAACAATCCAAGTACCTCGGTACCACTCAAGTGGAAAATGATGCACTTAACTGCCTGCCAATGGTTGACACCTAGGCAATGCATAAACCTGCTCATCTGAGAGATAGCAAACTAAATATCAAGCCAAGTTATGCATAAGTAAATCAAGCATCCAACAACCTACTCATAGAGAACAACATCAAATGCATCTCTAGCATCATGAAGACTCAACCGTAAACTTGTTTCCATAGGAGTGGTAATAGGTTGGCAGTCTTCAAGGCCAAACCATTGCAATAATGTGTCAATATATTTTTCTTGACACAAGGTTATTCTACCATAAACTTGCATAAATTGAATGCCTAAATAATGATGCAATTGCCTTAAATTTGACATCTCAAAAGAGGCATGCAAAATTAGCCTTAAAATAGACAATATTCTTCTCATTAGGACTAGTGAGAAACATGTCATCAACATAGAAAACAACGATCAAAAGCACATCATTTGCACACTTAACATATAAGGCGCTCTTAGTTGGACTATTCTCAAAACCATGTGCAATGAAATAGACATGTCTCTTTCATACCAAGCACGTGGTGCTTGTTTCAAACCATATAATGCCTTTTCAACTTGCACACTTTGTTTTCATGTTGTTTTTGCACAAAACCAAGAGGATGACATACACACTTCTTCATGTAAGTCACCATTTGGAAATGTAGTTTTAATGTCAAATTAATGTACATTCAAACCATGATGAGCTGCAAGTGCAATTTTCAGCATTTTCTTTGTCATTTGGTTCAAGATCAAGTCCATCTTTGGCATTTGCATAGAAACTTGACATTTCATCGAACACCACATCTTTGCATACCTTCACCTGTCGTGTGAGTGGGTTATAACATTTATACCCCTTTTGCTCAAGGGAGTATCCAACAAAGCTACATTTTCTGCTTTTGGATCAAGCATCTTCCTCAACTCATCTAGAACATGTACATATGCAATACAAACAAATACTTTCATATGTGATAAGTTTGGCTTTTTACTTGTAAACTTCTCTTTAGGTGTAACTTGATGTACAACAGTAGTTGAAGTTCTGTTCATGATGTCAGAGTTCTATTCATGATGTATATAGTGGTATGCATAGCTTCTGCCCAATAACAATGAGGCATATTCTTTTTACACATCAAAGCTCTTGCTATTTCTGCAATAGGTCTATTTTTACATTCAGCAATGCCATTCTATTGTGGTGTGTACGTGCATGAAAACTGACATCAAATTCCATGACTTTTAAGAAAGTTGTTGAACTCATTTGACATGTATTCACCTCCTCCATTAGACCTTAATATCTAAATATTCTTTCCTATCTACTTTTCCACCATAGCCTTAAAATTCTAAAAGTGAGCGAACACCTTACTCTTCTCTTTCATGAAATATACCCATACTTTCTGTGTACGGTCATCAATGAAAGTAACATAAAACCTACAACCACCCATAGATGTGGTCTTTGAAGGACCCGAAACATTTGTATGCACTATTTCTAGCACATTGTCACTAACATGCTCGTCGAAAATGATGTTCTTGATTGTTTACCAAATTGACATGCTGCACATACCTTTTGCATTTCTGCAACTTTGAAATTTGGTAGTCCATTGACAATCTCCTTGGAGTGCATCAATTTCAGCCTCTCCAAATTTGCATGTCCAATTTGTTTATGCTAGATCTCTATATCAGCAATAACTCCTGCACCTTTCGCAAACGTGGTTGAATTCATTTTAGGAATTTTCAAATTTAAGGTGAACATCCTACCCACTTTGTTTCCTTTGACAATCAATCGTCCACCCTAGTTGTACACTTCTACATATAACCCATTAGCATTGAGCCTAACTTGTAATCCATGGTCAATCAATTTTCCGAAAGAAACTAGATTCTCTATTATAACTAGAACATGCAACACATCAGCAAGATGTTTTACCTTCCCATCCTCCATAGATAGTGCTATGTTTCTTGTATGCTCAATAGGATGTGATGTCTTATCACTTGTTTCAACATATCTAGGAACTGGTAATTTTTGTAAACTAGTATGTGATTTGAAGCACTTGAATGAATATACCAGACATTACCATTCAATTTTGAAACATCAACAGACATCGTATTCCTCATATGATGTTGAACCATGAATAGCTTCTCAGAATCATGTGCACTTGTGGATGCATAATTGTTTTGTTGCCTTCTATTATTTTGATTCTTCAACCTATAATCACGTTCAAAATGTCCATGTTTACCACAATTCCACCACCCTTTACTATTTACCTGAATCATTTCTTTGGAAATTTCTACGGCTCCCTCTACCTCGAAACTCTCCTCTACCTCTTGCGTGATTCTAATGTTGACCTTGGTCTTGGTTAGTATTTCCTCTTCCACTTTTGAAACCTCTACCTCTGCCTCTTCCTCTGCCAGAGTAGAATAGCTACTCAAAAACTAGATTTTCCTTGGGATTTTGAGTCGTCACTAAGATTCTTTTCTTCAATAATCAACATGGATACCAAATCAACAAAATTCTAAATATTTTCCCTGGTCTATATAGAAGTTCTGAACTGCTTATATGTAGCTCCTAAACCATGAAGGCACACTTCGACCTTATCATCATCATCTACATTCACACCAATATATGCAAGTGACTCACATATGTTTTTGATTTTTAGGGTGTAGTCACTTACCAACATGCCCGTTTTCTCTAGTGTATGCAACTCGTTATTGAGTTGCAAATTCTGTGCCTTTGTATTGGTCTCATACAATGTGACCAAATTGTTCCAAGCCTCTTTTGGCTTGGCATCCTGTATGTGCCCAATCATGCTATCCTGTATGCTAATGGATAGCTAATACATTACCCTTCATGCTCCTTGATTCCATTCTTCATATGCTCTTAACTGTTCTGCAGTCTGATTCCTCTCTGGTAACTACGGAGCATTTTTGTTCTCTCCTTTGATGTACTTCCAGTAGCCTTTTCCCATCAAGAAATTCATCATCCTGAATCTCCAAGCATGGAAGTTATTCTCATCTAGCTTATCGCTCATAAGCTCACTCATTTCATCTACATTTACCATTTCTAGAGCAGTTCACAACACTGCAAAACACTACAAGAAGCACTTCTACTTGAACATTGTTGCACTATGACGTGACATTTCGATCTCAAAAAAACACAGTTTTCTTGTACCAAGAGTGCACAGAATCGCTTGAAATTTTGGATCTAGAATATATGAGTGTTTTTGAATAGGACGCAAGCTACAATTTTGTGAATGCACTTGGTTTTTCTAGGGGGCCCCTTCCAGGCTCAAAATGGAGGTTGAGATGCCTCCAAAATAGAAATTTGACAAAAACAAGTGACCCTAAAAGGATACCTCTCGATAATATTTTGAGGCCTTCTACCTTCATGCCAATTTTCATAGAAATTTGAGGTCATTTGTGAATCATGCTTTCTCCATGCCTTTTCGCATACTCTTCACCATCAGCCTTCTCCATGAGCTCTCTACAACCACACGGGATCTGATACCATGTCACGAGGAAGGAGATGAGGAAGAAAGCTCACGCACACACTCTCACAATCAAAGAGAAGCACACACATAGATTGAGGCTATGAAGAATGATCTTCTTCTTGTTCTTCTGTTAAATAAAAGGAATGTACAAGAATGACCTAAAAACAACAATAAAACCAATGCAATATATAAAGAACACTACATAAGGGAAAATCTTGATGTCCATGAATGAGAGAGCTGACAAGAAAACAAATGTGCCATCACTCTTGGTAGATAAATCTAGTACGGCTCAATGAAGTATCCCTGATATATATCGGTGTGACCACTATAAATGTCAGAGAAATGAATACGTGATACGTGTCATCCTGGATCATCACATGTTGAGCTTGATATCTCAACATGTATATATATATATATATATATATATATATATATATATATATATATATATGCCCAAAAAAGATGATAAACAATATTGGAGGGGCAAAATGACCCAAGCTTCAAACTTCAAGTTGAAATAATCCAAATGGATGAGCCTTGCTATGGAAGGACACAAGGGATGGATGAAGCTATTATGGAGGTAAGTTCATAGCTATGATGGATGTAGCTATGACGGAAGTGCAATACATGTGCTCAATCCATGGGTAAGATACCATATCTGTGATCAAGGTTAGTGGCAATCTCTCAAGCCACCACCCAATCTACACGAACTTGAATTCATTGCAAGATAACCTACTCATCATAATGAACATTAATTGACTAGACTCGTTTCATGCAAAATTATTCATATTGTTCTATTTTCTATTTTTTTTCAAAAGGCCCATTGTTCGAGTTTCAAGAAGTACGATGCTTTCAAAGTTTGGACCCATTGACCAAAGTCCAAAGAAGTTCACCACTTAATGTTCCTAACATGAATGTAGTTGGACCCATTTTAAAATGGATCTGAGAAGGACCAATCCATCGTAACTTAAATTTGCCAATTTGATGCATCATCTTTGAGTGAAAAAACAAAACCAAATCTCTGCACTAAAAAAAAAGGGTCTTGGTGTTGATCATTCAATCTACTTCGATGATGCTAGACTTCCTACATGAGAATAAAACTTTGATACCATTTCTCTTTCAAAGATCAAAGAGCCTATAATTGATAAATGAAATATTCTTTTGGTACTAAGCATTTGTAAACCACAAGACATAGACTAGGTATTGCAAATTCCATAGGAGCAATTGATTCTAATCCATATACTAACTTAAAGGGAGTAAAACCAGTTGAAACCTTATAAGCAACATGGTAAGCCCATAAAAAAGTACAAAGCTACTACCATATATCCTGCTGTTCTAAAAGCATATTTTGAAGCATTGTTAGAAGAACTTTGTTGGTGCTTTCTGCTAATCCATTAGCCCAAGGGTAGTAAGGAGTAGTGAGTTTATGCTAAATGTGATAATAATTTGTAATAGCATGAATAATTTGATTTAAGAAATGAGTTCCATGATCAAAAACTGATTCCAATGGGAGATTGAAATGAGGAAATAATTGCTACATAAACACTGTTGTGACACTACCCATAGTAGCATGACATAAGGCCCTAGCTTCAGCCCATCGAGTACTGTAGTCTATACACCTAAAAATAAAGGTATGTCCATAATGAACTGTAGGGGATCTAATTGGACCAATAAAATCTAATTCCTATTTATCAAATGGTTCCAAAGGAAGAACAAGTTGAAGAGGGAAATGATGAACTAGATGAGGTTCTCTTGTACATTGACAAGGGTCACACAATCATGCATAATTATGAACATCCTTTTGCATAGTAGGCCACCATAAGCCACTATAATTTTTTTTTTAGATTCTTAAATCCACATCTAAATGGTGACTTGTGGAACCATCATGCACTTTTGAAATAACTATGAGCACTTCATGCGATGGAACACATTGGAGCCAAAGACCTATCAAATATCTAAAATAGATTTGGTCCAAAATCACAAAGAAACTTCGGCTATGCAATGCCAGCTTTTCCAAGCTATAGATCGTAAATGTTAAGGGGGAACTCCTGTTTCCAAATGACATCATCTCTTCATACCAATTTGGGTCTCTAGATGTAGACTTATCAGCCTCAATGAATGCGAAAGGCTCTATATTGGGGAATTAATTATCAATGTTGAATGGAGGATCACCATTATCCAAACGAGATAAAAAAATCAGCAATCACATGTGAAGAACTAGGCTGATGAACAACATGACAATCAAATTCCTATAACAAGAGTACCCATTGTGCAAGTTGACTAATTAAATTATGTTGTTTCACCTAATAAAGTAGGGTAGAATGGTCTACATCAAAAGTAAAAAATTGACCCATAAATAATGCAATTTTTTTTTTATTGAGTAGATAAGGCCCAAACACTCCATTTTAGTAACTGAATAATTTGGTTCTACATGAATGAGCCATCTTCTTGCATAATAAATGGGAAAAAACTAAGAAGGGCCTACTTTCTACATCAAAATTGAGCCAATAACAATATCCAAAGCATCCACAAAGATGTGGAAAGGATGATTCCACCTTAGGGCTTGGAGAATTGGTGCTTTAGTGAAGAGAAGCGTCACTCATCTAAACGTGAGCCAAGGGTAGTTGAATCATAGATTTATATAATAGTTGCCAAGAATCCTTAAGAGAACTAGATTCCAGATGATTACTCATGTGGAGTGAACTGGATGATCAATTTGATTTGTTGAAGTTGAAATAATCACCGCTCGTCGAATTGAATCATCAAGCTATACTTGTAGAGTAGACGTTTGATTTGAAGCAGACATTAACACTAGAGAATGTAAAATATTTGAATTAAAATGTGATGGAAATTTATTGGCCCATCTAGAAGACTGTGTAGAAATTTGATGTTGTTCCTGAACTGTAGGGAAATGGGAAGATTTCTCCATATTAAATTCCTCACCAGACCTAGTCACTACTATAGTCACTGACTCCTCAAAGCTGAAGGAAATCATACTAGTCATAGGAGCTTTCAATTTGGCTTATTTCTTTTGTCTATCATAATCTTGAGCTTCTTTACAATTTGCTCTAACATGTTCAAATTCCATACAAAACAAACAATGAGGACCTTTACATTTAAATAAGTATAACTTTCCTTTTGATTATGATTGAAAAACCATTTTCCTTGTCTAGATCCTTGGTATCCGGAATGACCACTTGTAGACTGAGAGTTTTTCCCACTTTCTTGGGTATTCGTATAATTTATAGTCATTCTTGGGTGGATACTACATAACCATTGTCCCAGATGCATTAATTCTGGTTGCACTTGATTAGGGTTTACCACCTAAGTGTGGGTATTATATAGATAATTTTTGGTACTATGATTCATAACATTACATATTACATAGCAAAATTCATTCAAAAGCACACATTGCGGCTATATGACTTGCATTTCGACCCTTTGTACAATACATTTGTAAAATGAATTCTTGAGATCTGGCTAGAGGATCGGATTGGGAAGTAGCCACTTCATAATGATGCTATAAAGAAGGGTTGGAAACCTTCAGGTTCCTCTCCAATTGCTTGATTGCATCAATGATTTGATCTAATGTTTGTGTACCATCCAACACAAAGAGACAAATATTTTCCTTAATGATAAGATTGAGACCATTGATAAACCAACCTTGTACTACATCTTAAGGTCGTCAATCAATTTGTGGAATTTGTCATATAGTACTCCAAATAAAGGATGCATAATCTGCAATGGTCTAGGCATGTTGTTGAAGCATATATTGTAGTGTGACTAATTGTTTCCTTGTATTCCTTGCTTTCTAAAAACTTTTCAAAAATGATGATCATAAAGCATCATACATTGCAAAATGGTTTGCGGCAAACTCCATTCACCGTCTTATAGCTTCTCTCCCCAACATCATCTGAAACACTTGAGATTTCCTTGCATCATCTTGTCCACCTTCCAAGAGATTGTACTTGGTCTCAAACAACCAAATATGTACTTTTGGATCTTCATCCATTTTCCATTAAACTGATTGAAGTTCATGCCACTAACCTGTTGTGCTAGAACCCCCATTTGGTGCACTAATTATACTTGCTCTTTGTACTACCAATAATTATTGGAGTGACTTCCATTTCCTCTTTCACTTTATCATCAATCTACAATCCTTGCAGTTGCTCCACCGAGGCAAAATCTAAAAGTTCAATCGTCATGCTAGAGTCCTCTGCAGTCCTTCCTAGTTCCTGCATCGATTCTTCCACATACTCTCAACTTCTAGCACCTTTTGCTCGTAACCTTGCTACTTCAAATATAGCCTTGACCTCTAAAAATTGAGTGATTAATGGATACAAAATTACACCCCACTCCACAAGAGAGAGGATTCGTTTTGATATATGGATGTTTCTTGTGACACCTATGGTAGTCTCTTCTACAGAATTCCAAATCGATTCCTCTGTAATTGTTAATTGTTCTAGCTCCTCATAAGTGTGCAAAAACTTGATTCCAGATTGAATTGACATGGTCTGTCTCCATCATTCTAAGGTTCTTACGTATTCTGTAACCTTCAACAATTTTGTGATACCCAATCCCAACATGGCAAAAATCTTTACTTCTTTAACTCTGAAAAAACTAGAGTTTGGGGAATTTTGATTACCAAGATTCTCTTAGTGCATTTCTATTCCCTAACCATAGATGTCAATCAAAATTATAGAGAAATCAAGACTAACTAGCACAAAACATACACAAAATCATCAAACATGACTTAAAGATAGTACAATTGTAGAGAAAAAAAGAGTTTGAGTATTCGTTCATCTGTATCCAAACAAGATTACACTTGGTGAACAACACCAAATGATCCTTCAGATTCTTTGAATGAACTTCCATACAACAATCATAAGGCAATAGACATTTGAGTGCCTAGGAAGTCTAAGAGTTATAGGAAAAGTTACAAGATACAATTTGGATATTTGCATCAACGAGAACCTAACATATTTTATATAGAGGTGAATATGCAGATTCTTTGACATGCCCAGAATGTCAATCTCCTTGATATAAGGAGGAAGAAAGTAAACTCCCCAAAACGTTATTGAGATATATTCCATTAGTTCCATGAATGAAACATATGTTTCAAAGCCCTGAATTATCAAAGATTTTGACATGAGGATTTGATCATAAAAGTAGTGATGGATTAATGACAATTCCAATAGATAGTGTAGATTTTCAAGGCATTAATTCTAGGTTGTCTGATTTTGCATAAGACCCATGCAATCTCAAGTTAGGTGTTGCATTATATGGGGTTGATCCATTTTCGATGAAATCTAGTAAACGGTCCATATGGCGAGTGCTAATCATCAAATACAATCTCCTACCATACCTTAGCATTAACACAGAACATTTAATGCTTTCACTTTTAATCCCATGAAAAAGAAAAGTTAAATACATGAATGTATATCTTGCTCCTCTCATTGGCGATTCCTAAGAGTTATGGAGAGGTATTAATATCATTGATGTATTGAAAAGCATTGATCAAAGAAACATTATGGTTCTTAGAATTATGGTTTGGACTAAAGATGATTTTCCAAGATTGTTCAGGTAATGACATAATTTTTTAATTTAATATATGTACATTTTTGTGTGAGTCAAGAGAATTATATTTTTATGGTTACATGCATGCAAGAATATCTACTAAGGGATATAATTATTTCACTTATTGTGGTGATTGATTGATATTAATTTATAGTAATAATTTCAACAAAAAAAATTATCTTTGACATTGATAATTCTTGCATGCACAATCATCCATTATGACACAAAAGAGAAGCGATACATTCTAATGAAAAGATTGAAACAAGTCAGTGTCCAAAACCAATGACACGGATTGGTATGACAAATGGACAAAAGGGCCTCTTATAGATCCACAATAAAAAATCTTCATTGAGAATGAAGATGATGAGAGTGTGAAGACTAGAGGTAAGGGAAAAATCTCACTAGCATAGAATATGTTGATATGGTATTCTTTGGAGTATTGGAGAGAGTTAAAGATCTCTCATCTTCTTGATCCTATGCATAAATTCCAGAATGTTTGTTTTTCATTGTCGATATATTTTGGTAGTGATGTGTGTGAACACGTGTATGACCACTAGGTCATTTTTTTCCCACATTAGGATGTTTTTTCCCTCGGCTTGTATATACACCTATAAGCCTAATGGGTGACTTATCTTTGTACATTCACTTGGTAATACATTCAATATTATGTGTTGTGCTCCAAGCTTCTTCTTCCTTGTGTTTTTTGCGTGCTCTTGTAGACCTCAAACTCAAATAATTGGTATCAGAGTAGGTTGTGGCTTCATCTAGGGAATCATCAACACCCTGCTAGTCATAATCTCAAAATTGCATGAAAAATGATGACCATACTCAAGGTGATTATGAGTTAAAAACAACTCAGGTCTCAAAATTTTGATATGAGCTTGTTTTAGCCTCTAAACACACTATCACAATGCATGTGTAGGCAATTTTATCCTTTTGTGCCAAACATATATACATGTTTTGGTTTGTCAGTACAAGTGCCACAAAGTTTGCTACATGTTTAGTAAAGCTTGATAGGGTATGTCTCTTCATCTTTTTGAAATATAATCATGTTTCTGCATCAGGGTATTTTAGTTAGTGGCCATGGCTGAAAACAATGATGTATTTAGTATGTTGGCTATTGAGGGCAAGTTGGATGGTACCAATTACCCATTATGGGCATATATGATGCATCATGTATTGGTGGCAAAAGGATTACGGAATATTGTGTAGGGTGTTGAAAAATGACGTACTGCACCTGCAAATATAGTTAGCAGATGGTGTTGAAGATGATGATCTTCAAATTCCTGTTTGTGTTGGGGTTCTTGCTTTGCCTACTATAGAACTTTGATGGGATAGCAGAGATGCTCAGACACATGCATTGATAGATTTTTCTATCAAACATGCCATTATCCTTCACATTCACTCTTGCAAAACAACAAAAAAATGCTTGGGATACACTTAGCACTTTATAGAAGGCAAGAAATGAGAGTGAGCATATGAATAAAGGATATTCTATGGAAAATTTTTTGACAAAGATCAAAGATTTGAAAGAGCAGTTAATTTTTGGAGATGAAGTCTTTCCAGATAGTTCAGTTGTGTAGACTATTCTTACCTCTAAAAGTAGTTGGAGAGGGTGAGCATATGAATAAAGAATATTCTATGGATAGTTTTTGACAAATATCAAAGATTTGAAAGAGCAAAATTTTTGGAGATGAAGTCTTTCCCAATAGTTCACTTATGTAGACTGTTCTTAATGGACTTCTAGATTCATATCCGATTTTGCTTCTACTCTTTAGTTGATCATGAAAGGCAATCCAAATGCCCTAACATTTGAGGATTTAGTTTCTCTTTTATTGCAAGAAGATGAGTCTAAGCAAAATAGGTCCATTATGCACGTTGCAGATCAAGATTTCTTAGCTAGTTAGAAGGGCAAAGGTAAATGGAGCTCATCTACTATTAAATAGAAATCTGCTAATTCTACATAGTGAAAAAGGGAAGACAAAGACAAAAAGAAAATAGAAAAGCAGAAACAATTACACAAATACTATAAAGGAAATGATCATGTTATAAAGAGTTGTCCAAAACTAGCTCCAAAAGAGGCAAAGAAGAAAGAGGCTAGAATGGTTGTTGCAGAGGCCTCTACACCTAAATCAGAGTCTCCTAATATTGTGCAAAATGAAGAATGGCATTTAGTACTGTTTGTAGCTATGACCCATCTTCTCATGAACAATGTATGTTTGTAGTAGACTCAGATGTTTGGTACTTTGACAGTGGGGCAACCAAACATATTACCTTGCAGAACAATTTCCTCAATTCACTTCAGCATTCCCCTATAGGGAATACTATCACACACACCACCAAATCCTCTTATCTTGTCATGGGAGTTGGTAAGATCATTCTAACTACTGGTGATGGTAGTTCTTTCACATTTTTAGATGCTTTCTTTATGCCAATGATCAAGTAAAATCTATTTTCAATTTCAACATTAGCCAAGATCAGCATGGTTATCAAATTTATTGATGACAGATGTACAATTCATGATCTATCAAATGGAGATGTTATTATTGCTTTTGACATTTTATGTCATGGGCTGTATAAGCTCATATGCTATAGAAAACTTGTCAATGATTCAACATTTGGCAAAGCTTTGGCATGCACACTTTGGTCATCTAAATTTTACTAGTATGGGCAAAGAGGACACCATTTCAGCTTTGGACACCATTGTAGAAATTTGAAATGGTGTCCTCTTTGCCCAAACTTGAGGCACACGGTAAACATGTCTATGAAGGCTCTCGTTTGGGCAAAATGTAGTATTCGTTGTTCCCAAAAGATGGTTCAGTTAGAGTTACTCATAGATTGCTGCTTGCTTACAGTGATGTCTGTGCAGACACCTTCTTTTGGGAACTACCTTTACTTCATGACTTTTATTGATGAATTTTCTAGGCATGCATGGGTCTATCCATTGAAATAGGCCAAATTGTTAATGTGCTTCAACCAATTTCCCGTTCTGGCTAAAAATCTATCATTATGTAAAATGGGTAGCCTCCATTCTGATCGAGTGGGGGAATAGTCTTTTGATTTTTATGCATTTCTGGCTGAACATGGGATAAAAAATCATTTTATAGTGCCATATACATCTCAACAAATGGAGTTGCTAAAGGAAAGAACATGTCTCTCATGGAGTGGTGAGGTGTGTGGTAAAAAGTTAGGTTCTACAACATAGTTTCTAACTTGAGGCTGTTATGTGTGTAGCATATGTACTTAATAGGTGTCCCACCAAAGCACTACAATCCATCACTCAATATGAGGCTTGGCATGGTTGCAAACCATTTGTTGCTCATATGCATGTCTTTGGTTGTCTGGCATATGCATCAGTGCTTGAACAACAACACAAAAAATTGGATTATAAAGCACCAAAATGTTTTTTTATTGGCTATAGTTTTGAAAGCAAAGGCTGTCATGTGTATCATTAAAAGACTAAATGCATCTTGGTTAGCCGTGATGTTGTTTTTGTGGAAGATGCAATTCAGCCATTACTTCATGTACCAAGGAGACATCAACTAGCCCTAAGGATGTGTGTGACACTTTGCTTCCTCTTTTTACGGGTGGACAATCAAGTGCTAGTCCAAATTAGGCAATTTCTTAGCCTTTATAAGTTTCACATGATGATGTACATCATTCCATTTCTGATGCAGATTCACATGATGCACTCATTGATGAGAGGTATGATATAGAGGAGGCAAAAATTATGCATAAATGGCCAGTAGAGACTTTGGAGATAGCAAATTAGATGCATCTCTATTAGATCATACTTGTCCAAGCTCTCATAGTGTTTCTTTTGCATCAGATTGCTATGCAATGGCTGCCTCTAGTCTTTATGATGAGAGTGAGCCTATTTCTTTTGATGAAGCACAAAATTCAAAAAATTGGATGGTTGCTATGCAATCAAAATGTGATGCTATTATGAAGAATGGTACCTGGACTTTATGTGATTTGCCCCCATGCAAAAAGGCCATTGGCACTAAATGGGTGTACAAGCCAAAGCATAAGCCTGAAGGAATGTTATGCTTACAAACTTGTGAACATCAAAATAAACAACTAGAAGTGACAAAACCTTCAAAGATCTTCAAAAGATCAAACAAATGTTACCAAAATTCAAAGATCGAACTTTCCTGCAAACTTTCATAAAAACAAAAATTTTTGTCTGTAGCAAAATAATCATGAACAAATCTTTGAGTACAATTCGTAAAAACCATTCATATTCATGAAATTAGAATTTTAGTAGCATACTTAGAAAGGAAAATCATCAAAGAAGCTAGAGTATAGCTCACAAACTAGTAGTTTGGAATCAAGATATCAAAACCTTGCCAAGGCTTGCTGCAAC
Organism: Ceratopteris richardii; assembly: GCA_020310875.1. Lineage (NCBI taxonomy): Eukaryota > Viridiplantae > Streptophyta > Polypodiopsida > Polypodiales > Pteridaceae > Ceratopteris > Ceratopteris richardii. The sequence goes on from CM035417.1 coordinate 145,024,672, forward strand.
AAGATATGAGTAACTACTTGACTTGAAGACTGAAGTAAAGCAAATAGAAAACTCCAAAAATAATGATTCATTTTGATATAAAATGGAGTACAAGAGATAAGGAAACTCTTCCAAGTGAAAACACTCAAAAATACCTCATAAAAACTGAGATATGAAAGTTTCAAGAGAGGTATATCTCTTATGAGACACCAAATTCACACAAGAAACTAGATCTACAAAAATGCCTACTTGCACTGATTTTTCTTATTGAGTTTTGTACAGAAAGTTGATATATATATATATATATATATATATATATATATATATATATATATATATATATATATATATATATATATATATATATATATGTATATATATATGTATATATATATATATATATGTATATATATATATATGTATATATATATATATGTATATATATATATGTATGTATATATATATATATATGTATCTATATATGTATGTATAGATACATATATATATATATATATATATATATATATATATATATATATATATATATATATATATATATATATATATATATATATATATATATATATATACATACATATATATATACATATATATATATATATATATATATATATATATATATATATATAGAGAGAGAGAGAGAGAGAGAGAGAGAAAGTTGTAAGCTTTGCAATGCAATAAGAATCACTTGAAATGGAAACATCTCCTTTCCTCCTTACTTTTACCTACTTTTCTTTGAAATTTAAATATGTGAGTGCCTCCACATGTTAGTTTCAGTAACTAACAAGATCTAGAAGCCTTGAAACAACTTTGGATCTTGTTTTTGTATGACAATGCCCCCCTTAAGCTCTAAATCCAAAGCTTTGGCTCCAAGTAAAACCGTTATTTGCTTGAGCTTTTGAGCATCAACTATTTCTGTATGTATGCTAATCGATCTTTAGTTCCATCATGCTAAATATTAATATCTTCATTCTCCACCTTCTCTCGGATATAATGATAGTGTACTTCAATGTGTTTGGTTCTTGCATTGTACACTAGATTAGACGCGAGTTGTAATGAACTTACATTATCTCCGAAGAGTAGTGGACGTGATGTAGATAGCTTCATGTCTTCATAAATCTTAAAATACCAAATAATCTCACATGGCATTTGTAAGACTCCTATACTCAACTTCCCTTCTTGAAAGTGATACTATAGGCTATTTTTTAGAACTCCATGAAACCAAATTATTACCTGCAAATATCAAATATCCATCAGTACTCCTTCTATCATCCTTATTTCTAGCCCAAGTGGGTTTGTTCATAAACTGAGACAACATACTTACACTAAATGTAATGTCCCACCTTGTTAAAGTTGCATATATAAGAGAACCAATCAAAGATCTGTAGATAAGTGGATCTTCTAAAGCTTCACCATCTTCAACATTGTACTTCACATTGGGTTCCATCGGATTAGTGACACTTGCTCCATGCCATATTTCTTCAACAAATATGAAATATACTTACTTTGTAGAAGATATACACCATCTTCTTTCTTCATAAATTTGATTCCAAGAATGTAGGTCAATTCTCCTAAATCTAAAATTTAAAATTCAGATCCAAGATTTGCTTTGATCTTGGCTATTTCACCTTCAACATTTCTTGTTATTATCAAGTGATCCACATAAATTGAGATATAAACAAACAATGATCCTTCAACTTTCACATACAAAGAAGTATCTGTATGAAAACACTTGTATCCTTGATTTTCAAAAACTTCACCAATCTAAAATTACAAGCCCTTGGAGCATGTTTAAGACCATATAACTCTTTCAAGAGTTTACATACATGTGTAGGCTTCTTTGGGTCTTCATAACTTTTTGGTTGCTCCATGTAGACATCTTCTTTTAAATCACCATTGAGAAATGCATTTTTGATATCTAATTGATAAAGATTCCATACCTTGCTTACGACAACACTTATTAATGTCCATATTGTTGATACCTTGGCAACGGGAGAAAATATCTCCCCATAATTGATTCCATAACTTTGTGCATAACCTTTACAAACAAGCCTTGTTTCATATCTACATACTGAACTGTCACTATTTTTCTTGATCCCATACACCATTTGTTATCAATTACCTTCATGTTAGGATACTTTGGAACAAAATTCCATGTATTTTTCTCATACAAAAATGCCATTTCTTCATCCATTACCTTAATCCATTTCTTTACCTTGATGCTTCTTTATAAGTTGTTGGTTCCTGCTCAAGAAGTTTTTCCATATAAGCTTCATGAGAAAATCTTTGCGGTTGCCTTCTTTCTCTTACTAGATACCTTGATTGAATTCTTTTCCTACCATGCTTTTCTTACCTTCAAGATTGGGTTCTTCTTGATGTAGAACCTTCACTTTCTTCTTCCTGTGACTCAATTTCCTTTGAAAGTAAATCTAGAATTTTCTTCAACTTTTGATTACGGGAGTTACCTCTTCATATATAATTTGAGTTTTTGGTGAGCTTAGGGAACTTGGATCTTCTTCATGACTTCTTGTAGTTTCTTCTTCATGTATCTACACTTCATGCTTATACCAAGATTTATCTTCATGAAAAACAACATCTCTTGAAACAATTACCTCTCTGGTATCTAGGTTGACACATCTATATCCTGGTTGTTGATATATTTAAGTAGTAATGTGTGTGAACACACTAGGACCATCGGGGCACTTTTTTCCCTCTTTAGGAGGTTTCTTTCCCATGGATTTTATATATTCCTATAACCCGAATGGGTCACTTATCTTTGTATATTCTCTTGGTAATACATTTAGTATTGTGTTGTGCTCTAAGCTTCTTCTTCTTCCTTGTGTTGTTCACGTGCTTCCATAGACCTCAAACTCCAACAATTGGTATTAGAGCAGGTCGCGGCTTCATCTAGGGCATCATTCATATGAGAGTTTTGCTTCTAGTATTTGATTGATGATGAAAGGCTATCCAAATGCCTTAACATTTGAGGAGTTAGTCTCTATTCTATTGTAGGAAGATTAGTCTAGGTAGAACAGGTTCATTATGCATGTTGCACATCAAGCTTTCTTGGCTAGTCAGAAGGGCAACGGTAAATGGAGCTCATCTACTAGTAACCAAAAATCTGCTCATCTTGCACAATCAAAGAAGGATGACAAAGATGAGAAGAAAATGAAAAAAATGTTTTGCAAATATTGTAAAGGAAATGATCATGTCATAAAGAATTTTCTAAAACTGGCTGCAAAAGAGGCAAAGAAGAAAGAGGCTAGAATGGTTGTTGTAGAGGCCTCTACACCCAATATAGAGTCAGTTAATTTGGTGTAGAATGAAGAATGGACATTTACTACTATTTGCAGTTATGATCCATCTTCTCATGAACAGTGTATGTCTATAGGGGACTGAGCTTTTTGGTACTTTGATAGTGGGGAAACCAAACATATTACCTCGTAGCACAATTTCTTCACTTCACTTGAGCCTGCCCCTATAGGGAATGCTGTCACACGTGCCAACAACTCCTCTTATCCTGTCATGGGAGTTGGTAAGATCATGCTAAAACTGATTATGGTAGTTCTTTTACATTGTGAGATGCTTTATTTGTGCTAGGGATCAAGAGAAATCTATTATCAATGTCGGTATTAGCCTAGATTGGTTTGGTTGTAAAATCTATTGATAACAGATGTACAACTCATGATCTATCAAATGGCGATGACATTATTGCTTCTGAAATTTTATGTCCTGGGCTGTATAAGCTCATCGACTATGAAACAATTATGAATGATTCAACATGTGCAATACATGATTCTCAGGATATGTTAGATGCAAAGCTTTGGCATGCATGCTTTGGTCATCTCAATTTTGCTAGTTTGTTACACATGCAAAAATCTAAAATGGTGTCCTCTCTACCTAAACTTGAGGCACCTGGTAAACATGTTTGTGAATGCTATCTTTTGGGCAAAATGTAGCGTTCCTCATTCCCAAAAGATGGTTAAGTTTGAGCTACTAAAAAATTGAAGCTTGTTCATAGTGAGGTCTATGGTCCTATGCAGACACCCTCCTTTGGGAACTATCTTTACTTCATGAATTTCATTGATGATTTCTCTAGGCATGCATGGGTATATCCATTGAAAGCAAATTTTGATGTGTTTATGTGCTTCAAACAATTTTTGGTGTTGGATGAAAATCTATCACCATGTAAAATGGGCACCGCCCATCTTGATCGAGGGGGGGAATATATGTCTTTTAATTTTAATGCATTTTGGGTTGAACATGGGATAAAACATCAATGTAGAGTTCCATATACACCTCAATATAATGGATTTGATAAAAGGAAGAACATGTCACTCATGGAGATGGCAAAGTGTATGGTGAAGAGTCAGCCTATATCACATAGTTTCTAGCCTGAGGCTCTTATGTGTATAGCATATGTACTTAAGAGGTGTCCCACTAAAGCATTGCAGTCTATCACTCCATATGAGCCTTGGCATGGTTGCAAGCCATTTGTTGCTCATCTGCATGTTTTTGGTTGTCTCACATATGCATTAATGCCTGAACAATGCAAGAAATTGGATTATAAAGCAGTGAAATGTATTTTTGTTGGGTATAGTTCTGAAAGCAAAGGCTATCATTCGTATCATCCACAGAGTAAATGCATTTTGTTTATCCATGATGTTGTTCTTGTAGAAGATGCTAATTCAAAAATTACTTTCATGTACTAAGGAGACATCAGTTAGCTCCAAAGATATGTACGACACTTTGCTGCCTCTTTTCACAAGTGCAAGCTATAGTGCTGGTCCAAATGATGCAATTTCTCAGCCTTTATAGGTTTCACATGATGATGTAGATCATTCCATTTCAAATGCAGATTTACATGATGCACTTAATGATGACATAACTATAGAGGAGGCAAAGACTATGCCTAAATGACCCTTGTAGATGTTGCAAGATGGAAAATTAGATGCACCCCTCTCATATCATACTCGTTCAGGCTCTCATAGTGCTTTTTTGCATGAGATTGCTATGCTATGGCTGCCTCTAGTCTTTGTGATGAGAATGAGCTTGTTTTTTTTAATGAAACACATAATTTAGAAAATTAAATGGTTGCTGTGTAATTAGAATATGATGCTATAATGAAAAATGGTACTTGGTCTTTATGTGACTTGCCTCCTTGCAAGAAGGCCATTGGCACTAAGTGAGTGTATACAAGCTAAAGCGTAAGCCTGATGGAACAATTGGTAGGTAATAAGGCTAGGCTTGTTGCAAAGGGTTAAACTCAAGGGGGCATTGATTTTGATCAGAGCTTTGCTCCTACATGCTGAATGACTACCGTTCATAGCATTTGTGCACTTGTAGCTCATCATGGTTGGAATGTACATCAGTTGGACATTAAAACTGCATTCCTAAATGATGACTTGCATGAAGAAGTGTATGTTTTTCAGACCCATGGGTTTGTGTAGAAAGGGCATGAAAACGAAGTGTGTAGGTTGAAAAAGTCATTATATGGTTTGAAGCAAGCATCACGTGCTTGGTATGAAAAGATACATGCCTACCTGATTGCACATGGTTTTGAGAACAGTCTAATTGAGAGCACCTTATATGTTAAGAATGTAAATGATGTGCTTCTGATCATTGTTGCCTATGTCGATGACATGATTCTCACTGGTCCTCATGAGAAGCATATTGCTGATTTTAAGGCTAATTTGCATGCCTCCTTTGACATGTCAAATTTGGGGCATCTGCATCATTATTTGGGCATTCAATTTATGCAAGTTGATGGCTGAATAGCCTGGTGTCAAACAAAATATATTGATATGTTATTACACTGTTTTGGCCTTGAAGACTGCAAACCTATTGCCACTCATATCGAGATAGGTTTATGATTGAGTCTTCATGATGCTAGAGATGCATTTGATGTTGTTCTCTATTAGAATGTTGTTGGATGCTTGATTTACTTATGCATTACTTGGCCAGATATTTAGTTTGTTGTCCCACAAAGAGCAGGTTTATGCATTGCTCAAGCATCAAGCATTGGTAGGCGGTTAAACACATCTTTTTCTACTTGAGTGGTACCTGGCTAGTTGGATTGTTTTATCCCAAGAGGGACCACTACTGCCATATTTACATGATTTTTCTGACTCTGATTAGGCTGGTTGCACTGACAATCGTGTTTTCGTTAGTGGTTTTTGCTTCATGCTTGGTAGCTCATGCATATCTTGGTTGAGCAAGAAGCAGCTTGTTGTGGCCACTTCTAGTTATGAGGCGGAGTATAGGGAAGCTTTCATAGAGACTGTTGAGTGTGTGTGGCTCAGACACCTTATGGATGATTTGGGTGTTGGTCACTTTTCTACCACCACCATCTTCATTGACAGTCAGAGTGCATTGGTAGTTGCAAGGAACCATGTGTTCCATGCTCACATTAAGCACATTTGGGTGCAGTATCATTATTTCAGAGAGAGGTTCTTCGCTAGAGAGATTAGTTTGGCATATCTGCCCACACATGAGAATCTTGCAGACCTTTTCACAAAGGCTCTGCCTAGGGAGAATTTGGAAGCTTTTCGCAAAGCTTTGGGCTTATCTCCTTTTGTGGATTGATTCCACATAGCTTCACACTTCCTTATACATGAGTACCAACACCTTCTTTATCGCATCACTCCTAGGGGGGACTTTTTGATATATTTAGGTAGTGATGTCTGTGAACACACTAGGACCACCGAGGCCGTTTTTCCCCTCTTTAGGGGGTTTTTTTCCTGTGGCTTGTATATACACCTATAACCCTAACGTGTCACTTATCTTTGTATATTCTCTTGGTAATACATTCAATATTTTGTGTTGTTCTCCAAGCTTCTTCTTCTTCCTTATATTGTTCACGTGCTTCCGCATACCTCAAACTCCAACACTGGTTGCCCTTCTCCCATACCAATGAAATCATTCTTTGTGATCTTGGATCCAACTTTGAACTTAACTATTGTGGAACATTGACAAAGCATATGATTCCAAAAATTCTAGAATTAGAAACTTCTAGTTTGATCCATAAAACACTTCATAAGGTGCTTTTTGTACATGACTTTGAGTAGGTGGTAACTTGTTCATCACATAAACTTCCATGTTGCATGGTTCATCCCGAAAAGTAAATGGTAAGTCCGTTTCATTCAACATGCACCTATCCATCTCCAAGATAGAACTGTTTCTTCTTTCGGCCACACCATTTTGTTGAAGTGTGTATCTATTTGTAGTCTCCTTTTTAATTCCCTCTTCCTAAAAATATGCAAGAAACTCACTAGAAAAATACTCATCTCCTCCATCTGATCTCAAACTTCTTATGCTTCTTCCTGTTTTCTTTTCAACCAATGATTTGAACTTCTTGAACATATCAAACACTTTTGATTTGTATTTCATAAAATATATGAATGTAAAATTTGAAAAGTCATCAATAAACATTACAAAGTACTTGCTACCGACCATGGAATCTTCTTGAGATGGACCCCATACATCAATATGAATCAAGTCCAAAAGACCTCTGCTTTGCAATCTTGCTTTTGAGAAAGGACTTCATACTTGTTTTTTCAAACTGACATGCCTCACAAAAATAATCCAAATCTTGATTAGGTAGTTGTGTTAGACCTTCAACCAAAGCATTCTTTGCAATATCCTTCAATCTACCAACACTGATGTGTCCTAATCTCTTATGCCATAAATCCAATTGACTAAGTTGAGTCCCATTGACCATTGTATAACATGCATAATCTGGAACTTCAACTTCATAAGTATATAATCTATTTACCTTTCTTCCTCTTATAAAAGAAAAGTACCATTCTTCTTCTGATAAGCCTACCATTGATTATTGTCAAAATCCACCTTCACTCCATTTTCCTCCATTTGTCCCACTAAAATCAAATTTCTTGTAATAGAAGGAACAAACAAAACATCTCTAAGATTTGTGTTCATTAAGTGGAAAATTGTTGATATATTTAGGTAGTGATGTGTGTGAGCACACTAGGACCACTGGGGCACTTTTTTCCCTCTTTAAGAGGTTTTTTTCCCCTGGTTTTTATATATGCCAATTGCCCTAATGGGCTACTTATGTTTGTATATTCTCTAGTAATACATTCACTACTGTGTTGTGCTCCAAGCTTCTTCTTCTTCCTTGTGTTGTTTGCATGCTTTTGTGGATGTCTAACTCTAACAATTGGTATCAGAGGAGGACGTTGCTTCATCTAGGGCATTGACCACACCTCTCCGATTGCAGTCTTAGAATCGCATGAATTTTGGTGCATGTTGACTACACCTCTCCGGTTGCAGTCTTAGAATCGCATGAATTTTGGTGAGCATACTCAGCTTGTTTTCTAGATCAAAATGGCTTCGCTTTCTGGTGTCGAAGTCGCAATCTAAGCTCGTTTCGACCTCCAAATGCGCCATCACAGTACTTGTGCATGCTATTTTGTCTTTTTGTGCCAAAGGTATATACCAGTTTTGGTTTACTAGTATAAGCGTCTCAAAGTCTACTATAGGTCTAGCAGAATTTTTCTGGGCAATTCTGTTCAACTTTTTGAGATACAATCAATTTTTTTGCATCAAGGTATTTTAGTCACCGACCATGGCTGAAAGTAGTGATGTATTCCGTATGTTGGCTATTGATGATAAGTTGGATGGTACGAACTACCCATTATGGGCTTATATGATGCGACATGTATTGGTTGCAAAAGGATTGTGGAACATTGTGCAGGGTGTTGAAAAACGTCCTATCACACCTGCAACTATTATAACTCCAGATACTGAAGCTCATGCAGAAGTTGTCCAAGATGATGATATTCTGCATATTCCTATTCGTGCTATGGTTTTTGTGACACCTACTGCAAATCAAATTCGTTGGATGGCAAAGATGCTCAGGCACATGCATTGATAGCTTTGTCTGTCAAACGTGCCATTACTCCTCACATTCACTCTTGGAGAACAATGATACACTTACCACATTGTACCAAGCTAGGAATGAGGCTCGCGTTGCTTACCTCCGAAAATAGTTGGAGAGTGAGCACATGAATGAAGGTGATTCTACGGATAGTTTTCTAACAAAGATCAAAGACTTGAAGGAACAATTGATTTTTGCCAATGAGGTTATACCAGATAGCTCACTTGTGCAGACCATTCTGAATGGTCTTCCTGATTCATATCAGAGTTTTTCTTCTACTCTTCATTTGATGATGAAAGACAATCCAAATGCCTTGTCATTTGAGGAGTTAGCCTCTGTTCTATTGCAGGAAGATTAGTCCAGGCAGAACCGGTCCATTATGCATGTTGTAGATCAAGATTTCTTGGCTAGTCAGAAGGGCAAAGGAAAATAGAGCTCTTCAGCTAGTAAGCAAAAATCTGCTAATTCTATACAATCGAAGAAGGAAGCCACAAATGAAAAGAAATAAAAAAAGCAGAAATTGTTTTGCACGTATTGTAAAGGAAATGATCATATCATAAACAACTGTCCAAACCTGGCTGCTAAAGAGGCAACGAAGAAAGAGGCTGGAATGGTTGTTACAGAGGCCTCTACACCAAAAACAGAGTCTACTAACCTTGTGCAGGATGAAGAATGGGCATTTACTACTGTTTGCAATTTTGACCCATCTTCTCATGAGCAGTGCATGTCTGTAGTAGACTCAGATGTTTGGTACTTTGATAGTGGGGCGACCAAACATATTACCTCATAGTGCAGTTTATTCTCTTCACTCGAGCCTACCCCTATAGGGAATACTGCCACATGCACCAACAACTCCTCTTATCTTATCATGGGAGTTGGTAAGGTCATTCTCACTACTGCTGATGGTAGTTTTTTCACTTTGTCAGATGCTCTATTTGTGCTAGGGATCAAGAAGAATCTGTTATCAGTTTCAGCTTTAGCCAAGATTGGCTTGGTTGTGAAATTTGTTGATGATAGGTGTGTAATTCATGATATGTCAAATGGCGATGTGATTATTGCTTGTGGCATTTTATGTCCTGGGCTATATAAGCTCATAGACTATGAAAGATCTGTGAAGGATTCGGCATGTGCAGTACATGATTCTCACGCTATGTCAGATGCAAAGCTTTGGCATCCATGCTTTGGTCATCTGAATTTTGCTAGTTTGCTATGCCTACAGAAATCTGAAATGGTGTCCTCTTTTCCCAAACTTGAGGCACCTGGAAAACATGTTTGTGAAGGTTGTATTTTGGGAAAGATGCACCGTTCCTCATTTCCAAAAGATGGTTCAATTCGGGCTACCCAAAAATTGTAGCTTGTTCATAACGATGTCTGTGATCCTATGCGAACACCCTCTTTTGGAAATTATCTTTACTTTGTGACTTTCATTGATGACTTTTCTAGGCATGCATGGGTATTTCCACTCAAAGAAAAGTCCGAAGTGTTTATGTGCTTCAAAGAGTTTGTGGTTTTGGTTGAAAATATGTCAGTATGTAAAATGGGCACCCTCCATTTTGATCGAGGGGGGGAATATATGTCCTCTGATTTTAATGCACTTCTGGCTGAACGTGGGATAAAACACCATTGTATAGTGTTGTATACACCTCAACAAAATGGAGTTGCTGAACAGAAGAACAGGTCACTCATGGAGATGGTGAGGTGTATGGTCAAGAGTCAGGCTTTACCACATAGTTTCTGGCTTGAGGTTGTCATTTGTGTAGCATATGTACTTAAGAGGTGTCCCACTAAAGCACTACATTCTATCACTCCATATGAGGACTGGCATGATCGCAAGCCATCTATTGCTCATCTGCATGTTTTTGGTTGTCTGGCATATGCATTAGTGCCTGAACAGCATCGCAGAAAATTGGATGATAAAGCAGTAAAATGTATTTTTGTTGGGCACAACTCTGAAAGTAAAGGATATTGTCTGTATCATCCACATACTAAACACATTCTGGTTAGCCGCGATGTTGTTTTTGGATGATGCTATTCAGCCATTGCTTTCATGTACTAAGGAGAGATCTGTTAGCTCCATAGACATGTATGATACTTTGTTGTCTCTTTTTATAGGTGGACAGTCTAGTGCTGGTCTTAATGAGGCAACTTCGTAGCCTTTGCGGGTTTCATGTGATGATGTAGATCATTCCATTTCTGATGTAGATTTACATGATGCACTTATTGATGAGAGAGCTGATATTGAGCAGGCAAAAACTATGCCAAAATGGTTGGTGCAAACCTTGCGTGACAGCAAATTAGATGGACCTCTATCATATCGTACTCGATCAGGCTCTCATAGTGCCTCCTTTGCATCAGATTGTTATGCTATGGCTTCCTCTTGTCTCTGTGATGAGACTGAACCTCTTTTGTTTGATGAAGCACAAAATTTTGAACATTGGATGGCTGCAATTTAATCTGAATATGATGCTATCATGAAAAATGGTACTTGGTCTTTATGTGACTTGCCTCCTGACAAGAAGGCCATTGGCACTAATTGGGTATACAAGCTGAAGCGTAAACCAGATAGAACAGTTGAAACATATAAGGCTAGGCTTGTTGCAAAGGGTTATGTGCAGGAAAGAGGCATTGATTTTGATGAGCCCTTTGCACCTACATGTCGTATGACTACTGTTCGGAGCATCTGTGCACTTGCAGCTCATCATGGTTGGAATGTAAATCACCTGGACATTAAATCAACATTTCTGAATGGTGACTTGCATGAATAAGTGTACGTTTTTTAGCCCCATGGCTTTGTGTAGAAAGGGCAAGAATGGGATAAAACAACCCAAGTAGTCGAGTACCACTCAAGTAACGAAAGATGTGCTTAACTGCCTGCCAATGCTTGACTCTTGGGCAATTCATAAACCTTCTCATCTGTGAGACAACAAACTAAATATCTGGCCAAGTAATGCATAAGTAAATCAAGCATCCAATAGCCTACTGATAGAGAACATCATCATTAATATTGTGTTGTGCTCCAAGCTTCTTCTTCTTTCTTGTGTTGTTCGCGTGCTTTTGTAGACGTCTAACTCCAACAAAATTCACCAATATATACTATTTCATGCTCAGTACTATCTCCTGTAGCAATTTTGACACTTGACTATGGCTTGTGTAAATTCACAAACATATTCATGTTATGACTCGTATGGTTTGAGCAGCCACTATCTACATATCAAGTTTTGTTATTTACCTTCCTCTTGTGTGTTTCTGTATGCATAACCATTAGAATGTTTTGCTTCTGTGTCTGAGCCTCCTCTTGCACTATGTTGTTGTTTTGATGCATGTGGTCTTGGCCTCTTCCTATGTTCTTGTGTGCTCGAGGGCTCTTGGCCTTCGTTGAATTGCCTTGGCATTCAGTGGAGTGTCATCCCTTCTGTGCGCAGATTATATCTGCCATAGCCGCCACGCATGCTACTGAGCAATGCTGGCCATTACTGTGCTTAAACCCTCGTGTCGTCATTATTCTCAACACTGTTGCTGAGGGTTTTCGTCTTCCTCAGGAGGGGTTGGTCGATGGAGTGCTCCTTTCCCTAGCAACCATGAAAGAGCTTTTTCCCTGGCACTCATCTAATGAGTTTGCCATTCTCTGTCGTCCTGAACTCGAGCGCACCACGCTTCAATTTCTTGTAGCAGCCTTAAATCTACAGAAATGAACTTACGGTATCTCCCATCCGTTCTATTCCATGATAGACACTACCTCCCGAGAAACCGTCAATTTCACGTCCTTTTTCTTCTGGCGAATTCGTCGTGAATGCTTAGCAGTTACCAAACAACTCGCTAAGCATGAGATTCCTCGTACTCGATTGCCGCACCTTCTCACCCTTCTTCTTCCCGTGCTCCAAGCAGCGCAACCACCCCCTGGAAACACTTTGCTCTTACATGAAGAATCTACCCAGATGATGGAGGAGGATGATGACAAAGACTTGCTACACTTCTTCCAGGGTAAATGCAGACGAATTAGCCCATCGCAGAGCCAAGTGCAGGATTCAACCACACTTCAAGAGGTTGAACTCTTTCATGATACAACCATGACATTACCTGGCACATCGGCATCCTCTTCTCCTAGCAAGCAGCAAGAGCCAGATGTAGTCATGGAAGATGTCATTGAAGAACAACCGCAGAATGAACTACAACAATGGGATGCTGAGCCTCTGATGGACACAGTGGAAGATACTGCTGTCCGTAAATGTTGTCCTCCTTCTCCACCAGCCGCCTACGATCAAGCAGACACAGCTAAGCCATCGATTGATAATGAAGAAGTGGTCATTGAAGCCGTTCTGTCGGTGCCCCACAATGAAACTGGAATTGTCTTAGTTCCGACCTCTCTTCTTCCCTTTCCTCCTCCAACCACCATTCTTGCTGATGCTGAAGTTCCTTCCTCTGCGCCTTCAACTTCCATTCGTGAGGCATCGACCGATCTCCTATCCTCTCCTGACTACTCTCCACCACCATCACCTCACTAGCTTTCTGCCTCATCATCGCAGCCTGCTTCCTCTCTTCCCCCTATGGTTATGTTCACCGAATTGGCATCCATGGCCAATTACTCATTCAACTCTCCCAACAATTGCCTCTTCAGATGAAAAGGACCCAACAATCTCTTTGACAAGAGTTGCAGAGCAAGGTTGATCTTTTAGTGCCCCCCTCCAAGAAGAAGTACTTGAAGCCAAAGCCAAAATTCACTCTCTGCATACTCAAATTCAACAACTGCAAGAACAGTTAACAACAAAAGACAGTATCATTGCTCAACATGACATAGAAATCACAGACTTGAAGCAAGAAGTTGCAGATAAGATAGATGCTATGACCGCATTAGGCAATGAGCTCCATAATACGAGGGATGCACTCAGTGTTTTCCTAGTCGCTTGCTGCTAATGTACTTAAAGTTGAAGCTGAATTGCATAAGGTCACTGAGCACTTGTTCTAGAAAGATAATGAATTATCTGCTGAAATTGCCAAGACTATCCAATTGAAGAAGGAACTTGTAGCTCTGCAAAAGGAGCGCAAATCTTATTTCAAAACCATTCAGTTTCAATCTCAGGAACTTGAGCGAAGAGAAAAGCAATTAGGAGTTCAGGCGGATAGACTCTCGTGCATTGATGCAGAAGTAGCGGACATAAAGCTGCACAGAGATGCTACTCTTGCCAATGATTTTTATCTCCAGGAATCATTTTTGCAGACACAGATGGAATTACTAATAAGCTAGGTCATCACTACTAATTCAGTTAGAACTGATGCACAACTGATTGAACCTGCAATTTTGAAGGATATGTTGGATTCCCTAAAGCAAAAGATTATCCGTACCTTCAAATTAGATCGCTCTATGTATATACAGGGCATCATAGGTGAACCTTGACTGTGTAATTACCATTTTTGGGTTCGGGTCCACTGTGCATGCCAGTGTGAGCCGTTGGAAAGGAACGCATACTTTTTGTAATATATACCCTGAAAAGTCGCACGCATACTAAAAAGGTGTAGTGTAAAAGTTGTAACTTTTTACTCATTAATGAAAGAGGAGTCGCGTGAAGCTGAAGACATCGTGTCTTCGGACTGTTCGTCTGGGCGAGAGCCCGAAGTGAAGCGTAGTTTGTCAAATCCTTATGTAATCTGAGTACTTATTAATTCTATTGATTATGTTTAATACTTAATTAAGTCTTAATGAAGTGTTAAAGATTGACGAATTAACGCGATATGTGAAGAACTTATATAGTTAACTGTGCGGTAGTATTGAGGTGTTTTGTAGACATATTCAAAACAGTTAATACGTGAAAGATTGTGAAGTCAGATATAATGAATATATAGATTTGGGAAAATACAAATAGGACCTCTGTTTATAGACCCCTAACTCTGTTTACAGACCCCTAACCATCCCAAGAACCCAGAATTGAATTAACTTTAAACAATTAAGGTTTAACAACATGTAATATTTTCAACACCATTTTGAAGTGATTTTTTTTTTAGATGCTCCATATAGTTTCATAAAGTCTATATGAGTCTTTGCTTTGAATTTGAGTCATCTTTGAGTAAGTGGAAAATCAATGAAGTCTAGTAGCTAGTGAGGAATTTATGGGGCCTTTCGTATACGTGTTTATGTTTGTATGTTTGTGTAAGTTATGCATGCATGTAAAGTATGCATATATATATATATATATATATATATATATATATATATATATATATATATATATATATATATATATATATATATATATATATATATATATATGAAAATGATCTAATTGATTGCAAAACAAACACAATTAGATGACTTCGATTAATTAATTAACTACAATCACTCTAATTAACTTTTCAATTCAAATCTAATTCTATGTGCGTGTATCAATGCATGTATATTTGTGTGTGTGAGAGGAGAGAGAAAAAGGAAGGGAGAGAATGGAAGGAGGAGAGAGTATGAAAAGAGGAGAAATAATGAAAAAGAGAGGATGGGGATGTGTAAGGGAGCGAAGAGAAGGAGAGAGGGTGGAGAAATGTGGCCGAGTTTACTTGGATACTGAGGCGACCTTTGCCTTTCTTTAGCTTAATGAATTACTCCTTTGCTATGATCGATCTCATGTAGATGAAAAGTGACTTGTATGCCACTGATGAAAAATTACTTGTATGGGACTGATTAAGATATGTTTCCCATTCTTTAATCCCATCAAATATCCACAAGTAAGCACATCGTTAGGAAAGTCAGCACGTCCATTGATAAAGCTATCACACACTTTTAACCATCATAGTGCTTTTATTTATTTATTTTTTAATGGAGGTTCAAGAGAAGTTTACTCTTCCGAGTTTTGACTTTGAAATCACAAATGTACAAGTGAACGGGCATAGTATTCATGGGACCCCTCGTATCCCACAAAGTAAGGGTTAGACTAATCGAAGGTAACACAAGAAAGGACTGCCAGAAGGCAACTGATTTCAATTGGATACAATGTAATTACACTAGCCTTAGGCCCACAAGGTGTCATGCCGTAGATGGGGATCGTTACTTCGCCTCTTCCTCAAGAGGTGGAAGGCCCATCTAGCCAAGCTAATGCGCGTGGACACAAATACATTTTCAATGCTTTTATTGAAGAGCGAATAGATGGAAGTGGCAATCATTGTAGGGATAAACAAGGCTCATTAAAAAAAGGGCCCAAATGCGACTTTTCGACATGCCTTCTGATGATTTTGACTTCCGGGAAAGATATTACCATAAAAAGTCAACCTTATTGTTGGAGTATCTACAACTCATTTAGGTACTTCTAAGTTCTAAATATGGGTACTTCTACAACTCATATTTCTCCGTTGGGAGACCTTTTAAGACATCAAAGAGTGAAGAAACCTTTTACCAATAGTAACACTTTTTCTTATCAAGAAATGATATAATAGTACAATTGCTGCACATTTTCTAGCAAAATGTATGCAGTATAGTACAATATTCCTTATCAAAAAACGGTATAGAAGTACAATACTCCTGCACATTTTGTAGTAAATTGTAATATAGCAGTAGATTCTTGTAGAGTTGAACCTTTGTTTTGAGCTTTTCTACCACATTGTGAAGCTTCACATGATCCAATCGATTACTTGGATGGTTGAAGAGTGTTCTAGCTATGGTGTATGTTTGCGTCAGAAGATCTACCATATGGAAATATGATGAGGAAGAGGGCAAGATATGCACAGAAGTGGTGGGCGATGGTCGATCGAACATGTCACTTACTCATCTTTACCCATGTGCCTGGCGATGGTTTTAAGGAGAAGATGCCTCCATGAACATATACGCGTGCAGTATTATTCAAAGATGAAGGCGGAGACGAAGGCGGAGATGAAGGGCACATAATCAAGATGTGATCGGCATCTCTCTTCTGTGGGTCTGCGACGATGGGTTTGCCTATGATGGAGGTGCCATCTATGAATCGACATGCTTTCGTTTATCTTTCTGTCTCTTCTGCTCCTACGGGCATTGGACGAGTGGAAAGGAAGTCGCCGGCACGTTTCAGGTCCCCCGGATTGCCAGTCCATAAATTGATGAAACCCTAATGCGAAGCGGGGCAACGACATCATCTTTCGAGCAGACCAAGGAAGTGCGCGAGGAAGCTGAGAGAGAGAGAGAGAGAGAGAGAGAGAGAGAGAGAGAGAGAGAAAATGCGAAGGCTTTGTATGTGGAAGGTGGCGGTCGCGCTTTGTGTGGCGGCGGTGTTGCTGTTATGGACGCCGACGAAGGCAGAAAGCGGCGCGCACAGCCTAGAAACGTTGGCGGCAGGCGCAATCGCCCGGAAGACTAACGAGGGTGCCGGCGGCGGCGGTGCCTACGCAACATTTGACGACTGGTTGCGCCATATCGATGATACCGTCCATCCTGATCCCAGCGAGAATCTGAACGACGACGAGCACCTGCCTGGCCGCCCCTCCTTCTATGAAGACGAAAACTTCCGTAAGTTTTTGAGGGACAAGGGGAACAACCATGGCTAGGGCGTCAGCGCCGATCCTCCACATGGAATGCACCGCCGACTTGCAGACAGGCATAGTAGAGCTTGTCCTTCTGTTTACTGCTTTCTAAGATCAATAAACAATAAAGCTGCGAAGCTGCCGTGCTTGGATCGTCAACATCGTCATCATCGCACCAAGATATGCATGCCATTCCCTAATTCCTTCCTCATATTTCTGATGCCTCAGTCCATCAGGATCCACAGGCTTGATTCTTCCGTCGTCCTTCTCAGACATGTTCATATCCACCTGTTTCGCCATTTCCCTCTTCTGCTTCCGCTTAGAAGCTGTCGTCGATTTGCGGGTAGTTTACCTTTCCTGATAACTACCTGACGCATACGATGATTCAGGTTGATGTCCATGGCTCCATTTGCACGATCGTCAACGCCTTCATGGCACTTCATCCACCGTCGTTTTCTAAGCGTCCAACCGAATCCTCAAGCAGGAAACCTTATCGCATGTCAGTCTTCCATAACAGCTACACGTTCCTTCATCATCTTCAATTAAGTTTGCTGATTGGATTTCTGTGTACAGGCTATTCCAATTAACCACATTGCAGATCTTTACTTACTGTTATTTTTCTCTTTTAATTTTTTTTTTCTCTCTCTCTCTCTCTCACTCACACACACTCTCTCTCTAGCTCGTAGATACGTTCATTGATCATCCTCAATTAAGTTTGGTGTTTGAATTTGTATATACAGCCATTCCAATTAACTACATCACTTACACACATACACAATGATCTTCCAATTAACCATATTCCAATTAATTACATCAATGATCTTCTAATTAGCATGAATGAATTGAAAGTACAATGAAAGGTTGGTGTTTGAATTTGAATTTGTATATACAGCCATAATCTCTTGAAGGGGCAGGTTTTAGTAGCTCACCACCCAAGTGGTGACCTATATCTAGCTACACCCCACAGACATTGAATCCCCCCCAGTACCATGAGAGGCGAAGGGCCCAACCAACTAGGCAGACATGCATGTATCACATTGCAGATCTTTACTTAATTCTTAGTTTTTTCTCTTAATCACTCACACACATTGCCAATTAAACGCATTGCAAAATTCTACCTACATTAATGTGTTCTCCTCATCACTCACACGAAAACACACACCTTCAGTAGCATATAGATGTAGGGATGTATATTGCAAAGGTCTGTGAATATCCGTAGTCGCACATTGCTTAATCAACACTAATGCTCCATTGATTTGGAAAAGATATTCCTATGAACGTCATGATGAATTCTCATATGCAGTAGAAATCATTGGAACAACAATAAATTTTTTCCTTCTATACTAGACGATATCCTCGGTGCATCTCTTGAATTTCATGTGTTTCAACGATTTCTGCTCTGTATTCTCTCCATTTTATATTGACATAAGGTTTTTCATTGAATCTCTGGAATCATAGCGCAATCTCTTTTTATTGTGTGTGTTTGAGAGAGGGATACAGAACATAAGATGTAGCTATATGAAAGTAGAAGCTATGAGATAATTATAGAGATGACTTAAAGAGATTCTGATTGGATAAAACCAAAATTCTGCACGAGCTTTCTATAAGAAAAACCTTCTCAAAATCAGTTTGCATGGGGTAAAATCTTGTAAAATTTAAAAGGTTTTTGAATGAAAAATGTGAGAAGTTGGATTTATCAATGAAATGGGCATGGAGCAAACAAATTTTTCTATGGCTAGCTTTGATAGGTAGTGATTACTAACATGAATCTCCCTTTCATGATGATTCTTTAATTTTACTAAATTTTGTATTGAACGCGTTACCCTTAAGCTGCATTTGTTTGGTGAAATAATTGATTTTTATTGAATTATTCAGTAAAATTCATAATTTCTTGAATTCTTCTGAATAAAATTTGTTTTTTGATTTTCTGATCAAAAGGATTGCGATAAAAAATATTAACGATTTCAATTAAAAGGTTTTTGATCAAAAAGTTTTTTATTGGATCCTTAATTTTTGGCCTCAAAGATTTCATGATTTTGATATAAAAATTAAAGATTTCGATCAGAACATTAATTTTCTTTTACCATAGTTCATACTATTTCTATAATACTATGCTTTTGATCGAATGTTTTTCAATTGAAAAATATTGTTGTTGATCAAATACTTTATTCAATTTAAAGGATTTTGATCAAAATAGATATTCGATAAAAAAAAACTCTTCGACAAAAGTTTTTCGATAGGAAAGCCTTAAATGATTCAATGTTACTAGAACATGTTGACATGTTGTTAAATAATTCATCGAACAATATGATGTCAAATAACGACCTAGTATTACCTTATCCAAAGATTTTCTTTATCAATAAGCTCTATCTATAGAAATTCAAGTAATAAGCTCCATCTATAGAAATTGAAGTACCAAGGATGTGTAACTTGAACTCATGTTAGAGGAAAATTGATCTCAATTCAATAATTACCTTTTTCCAAATGTAATCTTGCTTCTCAAATTTTAGTGTTCCTCTTCCTTGCTCACCTTCTTAAATATGATACCCTCTTTCAAGTTCTCAATACCAAGTTTAGAGTGTTGGAAGACTATAAATCTAAATAAGAGGATTTGAATTTTAGGAATAATGACTGTTATTTAAGATATACTTCTATATCAATGAATACATATGCAACCTCACAAGCCTTAGAAATATTGACAATCAACATTAATCTCTAATACTAATCTTTGTCATTGAGATGATAGTAACAGAGGGAAGATCCTTCATTGAATCTCTCCTATCAAAACTCTATGTTTTTCTATAGTGTGTGTTTGAGAGAGGGATGCACAACATAAGATGTAGCTGTTAGATGTACTTAATACTCCACCCGCGTGTGACTGTAAATGATCCATGGTACTCTAAGTTGTACGACCCCATTATGAGGAGAAGCCAATATGAGAGTCCGGACATTTGTGATGAGGTCTACATGATGTGAGTCTAGTTAGAAGGCTTGCCAGGGCGTATACTTTAGTCAATTCTAGAGGTATAATAGTTTGATAGTCAACCAATGTGGAATTATGATGATGTGTCTAGAGTCCCCGAGGAAGTCCAGAGGTATGAGATCTCACTAGTCAACCACTCTAGACTTATGGTGATGTGTCTGGAGTCTCGAAGGAAGTTTGGAGGTATGACAGATCAATAGTCAACCTATCTAGAATTATGGTGACTAATTCAATAGTCAACGTGTCTCAAACTACAGTGACCAGTTCAATAGTCAACTTGTTGGAAACTACGGTGACTAGTTTGGTGGTCCGAATTTGTTCGGTGTCTAGTCCAATGGATGTTCAGTCCAGTGGTTTACTTATTCTAGTAATTACATAATTTGGGATGTTGGTTACACCTAAAACATAGCTTCTGGCGGTCCTAAAGATCTTGTCTAAATTAGAGGATTAGGAAGGCCCAATTACTAAGGTGAAATCACAATTATGCACACTATAAAGCCCTTCATCTGGAGTCTATCTATATCGCCATTGAAGCTCCACAGTGGGAGTGCACAGGTGGATAGTATCATCGTTGTATATACATTACTGCTGGTAATTAGAGACTTTGAGTTCTTTGTCTCTTTGTTTGTGTAAATTTCTATTAGCATGTTTTTCCTCTCACTACTCTACCTAGTGATCCAATTATGCTGCATTATTACTCTTGATTATTATTTTTTAAGATGATATAAGAGTTTAGGAAGTTTTGAGTATCGTAGAAGCAAAAACACAGAAGTGTTTGAACGGCTTAAACAGAGAAGATGTCAAGCGGTGTGACATCATCTACAATTAGGAATCAAGGTGGTTCATGAGCAAGAGCATGCAGAACTCAAATCGGAGTAGTAATGCTGCCGGTTGTGCAAACATTGCACATTCGACCACCAACCTTCACGAGAGGTAAACTCAATGTTACTAATTACACCTTGTGGAATTTTAAGATCACTTCTATCCTTGAATCTTATGAGTTGTTCAAGATTGTACTTGGGACTCATTGTGAGCCCCAAGAAACACCTGATTCAACTAATCATGGTCGAATGATTTCTCTCGATGATGATCTTTTATCAGCTTTGAAGCATAGGAATGTAGATGCACTCTGTACTCTAGTTACACGTACTTTTGATAGTGTTTTGACTCCTATTCAGCACAACACAAAGGCCTGTGAGGCTTGGAACATATTGAGAAATCAATATGAAACTCGGAATCACACATGGATTTAGAACTTGGGGAATCAGCTAGCAGCAAAGAGGTTTGCTCACGCGGAGACTGTTGAAGTGTTTATCACTCGCATAAAGAATCTATGGGATCAAATGGCGGGAGCACATGTACCAAAGTGAAGTGAGGAGCTAGCTCGATGTTGTCTTTGAATTTGTCCATCGAAGTTTGATGGTTTGGTAACTGCCCTTAATACTCAAATCAGACCATAACCACTAACCTTTGAAGAATTCACTACTTACTCATGGAGGAGGAGCTGTAGCTTAAGGCAAGGAATGACAATGGTAAAGGAGAAGTTGCATTCATGGTAAATTCCAAAGGTACCAAAACTGATTCTTTGAAAGATGGGGACAAAAAGAAGAAGGACAAGAAGAAGTTCAAGGGAGAGTGTTTCCACTGCAAGAATAAAGGCCATAGAATCCAAGACTATCACATTAAGAAGTTAGAGGAGAAGAGTGGCTCTTCAAAAAGTGGAAAGTGCAAGGAGGTTGCTAAAACTATCAAAATTGGGCTTGCGTTGCTTGTTATAGTAGAGGAAATATGTTCTTCAACTGAAGATTCAACTACAAATGACTCATGCGTATTGGATAGTGGTGCCTCTCATCAGATGACAAGTAGAAAAGACGTTTATAGTTCCCTACAACCTCTATAGGAACCCACCATGGTAAAGGTAGGTAACAACGCAAGATGTTTTGCTAAGGGCAAAGGTACGATGTCTTTCATTAACCATAACCGAGACATTAGAAAGCTTTTCGACGTGTTTTATGTTCCACAAATCAAATGAAATCTGAGTTCAATAACTTCTATAATTGATCAAGGTCATCAAGTGTCTTTCAATAAGACAAGAGCTGAGATTTTCGATTGGATCAACAATGTTGTCAAGACTAGAATAAGGAGGAACAACTTGTATGATTTTTCTACTCTTACAACCACGATAAATGTGGGAACAAGTAAGCTTTGACATGAGATATTTGGCCACATAGGGTACCCGATATTGAAAGAGATGCATCGGATAGGTATGGTTGCTCACCTCCCTCCGATTGCAGAGATGGAAGAACCGTGTGAAGCTTTCATGATGGGCAAGCAAAAGAGGAAGGCATTTCCACAAGTAAGCAAGAATAGATCAAGCAATCCTCTTGAGTTGGTGCATGCTCACTTGTGTGGAAAATTGCCTACACAAGTCTTGGGAGGATCTTGCTACTTCATGTTACTCATCGATGAGTACAAAAGGAAGATGTCGATGTACTTTCTTCGTTATAAGGCTCAAGATTTTGGTAAGTTTAAAGAATGGCTTCGGCTTGTTGAAACTGAAACAAGGAAAAATATGAAGAAGTTCAAGACGGATGGTGGCGGTGAGTTCACATCAATAGAATTTGATGATTTCTGTAAGGGCGAAGGAATCAAGCATGAACTTAGAATGGTGCATAGCCCTCAATACATGTTGAAGGGAAAATGACCATCTAATCATTTTTGGGTAGAGGTCGTAAACACAACTATTTACATCTTGAATCGTAGCTTGTTGGAAGCAGCCAGAGGCACAGACGACGCGGAAGCATGTAACGATGGAGCAAGGAGCCAGTCGAATCTTTTTTCAAAGAATTATATTTTCAAATACTTTCCAAAAACCTCCAACAGTGATTTTTATCACTATTGTAACATATGTAACATAGAAAAACCCTTTTCTTAATTTCTCGCTCCATTTTGTGCAAGCCGAGGAGTCCTCGAGCTTGAGGAGCTCAGGTAGAACAAGCGTATCAATTTTCGTTATTTTTAGACACCGTTTACCCTTCCAAATAGCATCTAGGACCTAATTTTTAACTATGTCGGTCACTAGATGTGAAACCGGTCAAAACTAGTCTAGAAACTATAAAAAGAGCTAGAGAGCTCATTTTTGAGGTTGGTTAGTGTGAGCTTAGAGCTATTTTTGAGCTTGTAATAGTGTTCTTGAGGAATAGAGTTGATTTCTCACCTTCCATTGTGTCTTGCTTGTCTCTTCGTAGTGTGTGTGTATGTGTGTGTGCATTTCTATGCTTCTCACCTTCACTCTCACTTCATCTCACATTCACGATCTTCATATCACTCCTATCTCTTCCGCGGATTGACAATTAAGGAGGTGAAGCTTCTTAACGTGGTACTTACCATTGTGCTAGAGCAACACCAAATTTGGTGCCGTTGTCGGGGATCGAGTCTAGGACGAATGTGTGATGGTAAGAGTATAGCAAGAAGTGGCGTTGGAAGGTAAAATTTTCAGTTTTTGTTGTTGTTTTTACTTAGTTTTTAGTGTTTTTCACCTCCCCCACACTCCATCTTCATCACCGCATCATCATCTTCATCTCCAAAAAAATTAGAAAATTCACCATATCCACCCATTCTCCTCATTTCCCCTCATTTGTGCATGCGAGAAAGTGAGAGAGAGCTTTTGTGCTTGCATGTGCTTTTGTTTTCTTGAGTTTTCTTGCAGGTACAGAGCTCCAGTGCATCAGGAAAACTTGGAAAAGGTAAAATTTTCAGTTTCTGTCAGAAATTTCCGACTGTGTCAAACCATCGCGATGGTCTGCAAAGTTCGGAATTTGAAGAAGGTGACCACACCAGCGTGTAGAGCACACTTGCGCCTCTAGGAATCCATACTTGCATTGCAAAAAATCATACTTTGGTGGACCATCGCGACAGTCTCAGACCATCGCAATTGTGTCACACCATCGCGATAGGCTCACGGCATCGCGACGGCTCGGCCGGACCATCGCGACGGTCTCACGCCATCGCGACGGTTCATTTGGACCATCACGACGGTTCGCGGACCATCACAACTGTTCGGTTGACCCCACACCATCGTGATTGGCTCACGCCATCGCATCGACGGTGCCACGTGGCAAGTTGGACCATCGCGACAACTCAAATTTTGGACCATCGCGATTGGCTCAAGCCATCGCGCCTTGACCATCGCGATTGGCTCAAGCCATCGCATCTGTGACCATCGCGACGGTTCACTTTGGACCATCGCGATTGTTCATGTTGACCGTTGACTGATGCCATCGCGATTGTCCGCCTGATTGAGCCATCGCGACGGTTCACCTTCACTCCATCGCGATTGTCCGCCTGATCGAGCCATCGCGACGGTTCACCTTCACGCCATCGCGATTGTCCGCTTGATCGAGCCATCGCGATTGTTCACTTTTGGACCATCGCGACCGTGCACTTCAGACCATCGCGACGGTTCACATTCACGCCATCGCGACGGTTCGCCTGGACCATCGCGACGGTCCCAGACCATCGCGATCATCTCAGACCATCGCGATTGTGCACCCCCATCGCAAATTTTAGGGTTTCATTTTTTGGCCAATTTTGGGGCTATTTTTGGGAAATTTTTGGGTGATTAGAATCATAGGAGACCCCTTAGCTCATATTTGGAGAAAAACCTATTGGTCAGTTTTTACCCCCCAGGGCCTGAACGGTCATAACTTTTTCATCCGAAGTCCGTTTTTTGAGCTTAATAGCTCATTAGAAAGCTCTCGAAAGCCATTTTGAGGTTGACCTAGTTTGGGACTAGAAAGCCAGGGGGCAAGCATTGAAAAGTTGGGCAAAAGGTAAGGGACTTAAAAGGTGTATATACTCAAGTGCTTGATCATCCAACTGTGAATTGGTCTAATATTGGATTTTTCCAGGTCTAGCAAGGGCAATCAAAGGCAACCAAGGCAAGGCAGTGAAGGGCATAAAGCTTGGGAAGTGCGGCTTCTTGGGCATCAGAGCAACCAAAAAAGTTGACTCGAGGTTGGAAGATTACTCAACCCCCTCAGTCAATTCTTAGCTTAGGATAAACGGTAGCATTGTGGATTCAAGATGATAGGAACGCCTCAAGTTCAAGAGAATTAAATTTATCAAGTTCAAGACCAAAGTAAAGGTGTGTAACACGAAAACCTAAAGGAAAGAACATAAGTCTGATGGAACGAGAACTCAAAGTCCCACGGAAAGTCGAATTCCTGACGCATACATTAAGACAAGAATCTAGAGAAATCTAAAAAGAATCAAGAAAGTAATAACAAAGAATCATTGACGATCTGAGCGTGTACTGAGTGTGCAAGGAAGAAAATTAATGAACCTTAGATCGGGCAAACATATAGGTAAGTCAGACCGACGAAGCCTTAGATCATTAGAGGCAAGTGTAAGAACTATTGCACGGTCGTGGGCTCAACAGACACTAATTACCCCTACGAGAGCTCAGACACTAGTGATTCAGAAATGGCATTTAGCACAGAAAGACCAGAAGTAGGGTCAAATGTAGCATACTTAGAAAAACCAGAAGGACCCTATAGAACACAACTAGAGTTTCTCCGAACCAACCGATTAGGTGCTCGCATCTATGAGGATGGTTTGCGAAGGCAAGTGGTGCAAATGCACAACCCCGATCAACCCATTGGATTGGAACATCCAGTGGTGAAATTCGAGAGAGACGCGTACATAGACAAGGAAGGAACAATGTACATTTTAAGTACGCAGCCAAACAATACCAACGAGTTTGGCGTGATTCAGCTAGAGACGAAAACTAAATCTCAAGGAAAAGAACCATTAGAAGAGCCTAGAACACCTAGAGGGAAATCTGTACTGACACGAGTACTAATCACAGAATGGATCCCTTAGGACAACAGAAGCATAGAGTTGTTTGTAAATAAAGAAACTGATGAAGCCTTTTGGAGATACAAGAAAAAACTACTTAGTGAGGTAGGTATCATCACGATATACGAGTTCAAGGACCCGGATACACCTGGAAAGGTTGTATACCTGGATGAGACTTCAGAAAGAGTCTTTGTGGTGTCTGACCACGCTAAAAACACATACACATGGAGAGGTGAATTGATATTCCCTCCATCTAGAACGAACATGAATACAAGTCAACAAGGGGCAGGAACATCATCAGCCCATGGAAATCAAAGAGAAAAGAATAAAGAGAGATCGGAAGTAAGCTTTAATCATCCCATGGGGAGAGATAGAACAACCACAGACACTAATAGAGCGGATAGACAAAGAGATCATGGAATACCAGGTGGTAGAGATGATTTTCCTCTACCTAGACCACATGAACACGCAAGAATATTGAGACCCACACAGTTAGTGAAATCCATGAAAAATTACTTTGATGGGACAGGAGATCCCTATGACCATGTTGTAGAATTCAAGCAAGTACTAAGAGCAGAACAAGTCGAAGACATGTTCACGCAATACAACGCATTTGGACTAACGTTAAAGAATACAGCTTTAACTTGGTTCCAACCTTTGCAACAAAGGCAATTTAGGGACATCCATCACTTTTTCGAGTCATTCATCACTGAATTCTCTAAAAGTGGGATTAGACATGACACGTCTTCGTTGATTCATAGCTTCAAACAGACCCCTCAAGAAACAGTCAGACTCACAGGACGTAGGTTTAGACAATATGTTGAACGATGTCCAATGCAAGAGCTACCCTCACAGGCCAAGCAAGTGTCATTGTTTCTAGATGGCTTGTTGAGCTCTAAACTACGCTCCTATGTGTACCTAAAAGAACCCAGAACGCTAGAGCAATGTGTAAGAATTTGTATAGACATTGAGGACAACTTAGGAGACAAGTTGGAACTCTCAAAGGTCTATAAGGACTCAGACTGTTCATCTCTAGCATCCACAAAATTGTCTAACTCGATAGAAGACCTAGCAGAAAAAGTGGCCCAAAAACTAGGAGTTTCTAGTAAACCTAGGGTGCTAACAAACAAGCATTGTTACACCTGTGGTGGTGATCACATGGCAAATGTGTGTCCCAATGCACCACAACCACAAGCCAACCCTAGTGGCCAATACTGTACAATTGAGAAAAGATACACGAATCATACGGCTCAGGACTGCCCATACAACAAACAAACCGTGAGACAGAACTACCCGCAAGCATACCAGCAGCCAGGTAGGTATCAAGGCCATTACAATGCTCAGCCTTATTACTATAGGCCTCCTCAGAACTACCCATACCAGGCTCAACAGAGACCTCAACCTGTCTTAGCTCAGCAACCACCCCCACCAGCGAATGTCATCTCAGTCAAATACACTGCTGCAGAAGAGAACCTAAGTAGAGCTTTAGTGCCTTCTTCACCTTTGATCATAGAGAGCGACCCAAACTCAAACAGTTTTGACTCTACGCATGTAGATAGTCCACCCGCTTATTACACGGAGTCACCAGAACACGTAGAAACATATCATTATGATAGTCCACCAGTGGAACCTAGTTGGGAGCCAGACTATGCTAATGTGATGTACACAAACCCAAATCCACGGCCCCAATTGAGACAACAAAGACCACAGGGCCCTAGAGGACCATGCTTTAGGTGCCAAGGAGATCACTTCATAAAGGATTGTCCACATCCCCCGATATCAGGACAATCACAGTACTATAACATCCAGGGGTTTTGTGCAATTGTGGCAAAGAGCACATAATCAAAGATTGTCCTAAGAACCCTGTTAATGCTTCGAATGTGACACCGATCAACGTGATAGGAATTGTAAATAACGCAGATGGATCCAACCCTACATACGTGCCTATCCAAGCTATCACAAGAGCCTAGGCGCTCTTACAGAACCAAGAGCTTAATCAGGAAAAATTAGCTGGCACTAGTGAAGTTGCAGAATCTAGCAGTAAAAAGACAAAATCTTGGAAAGATTCTAGAGAAAGAATAAAGAGAAAGTGGAGTAAAAAGATAACTGAGTTGGAAGGAAGTTTAAAGGAATCTAGAGCCAAAATCCTAGAATTGACTTCTCAGGAATTAAGTCAAGAGAATCCAGCTCAGAAATCAGGATCAGTTTTAGCGGAACCCATACCAAAAAATCTAGACATGATGTTTCGTGCATATCAGGCTAGATTAAAAGAGGGACCTCAAGTAGCTGAAATGAGTAAGAACTACCCTCGAGCTGATCTAGAAATTGAGAGAACTAAACTTTGCATGAAGATGGTAGAATTAGCACAAGCTTTGTTCGAAGCCTCTATATATATTAATTGGAATAACATGGCAAAACCTGAACTACACTTTCAAGGACTAATGGAGAGGCTAGAATACTTGATAGAAAGCAAAGAGAAAAAGGATCAGCCTAGGAACCCTAGTGTCCCAGAGACACAGGAAAATAATGCACCATCCCTGTCTCAAGTACCCAATACAGAAATTCAAGACAAATTGTCGTCCATACATAGGTACTCACATGAATTTTTGAGAGAAATCCAAGAAGAGAAATGGAGAAAAGAACAAGGAACTCATCCTCCTATTCAAGATAGACGACTTGCAGGAGCAATTTCCCCAAGACATTCCCTCTATTTACAATGAGGTAGAGGAAGAGCAACTGAGTGAACACACAGGATTTGAATCTAATTCTTTACAAGAATTACCTCAGTTCACAGGACCTTGGGAAGCAAAGTCTATTAGTATGAGAGCACCCACGATAATAGTGAGGAATGAAGAATCAGTAATCCCTAGAAACACAGAAGTGATCAAGAACACTAAAGTACAATGTAACCTCACTCTAGAGGAGTTGTTAAAGATAAAACCAGAATTGTGGAAGCATGTAGCAAATCAATTCCCCGAGCTTGCTACTACTCCCTCACAAATAGGATCACAAAATAAGGTACCAGAGATACCCGTAGAAAAGATCGGAGATGTAAGCGAAGGAGAGGAAGGTAACACTTATCTTCCAATAACCCATCAGGGCTACACCACGAAAGCCATCTTAGATTCAGGAGCTGGAGTAGCCATCGCTACCACCGCTTTATGGAAACGTTGGGGTAAGCCAGCACTCAGACCTACCAGGATGAAGCTACAAATGGCTGATGGACACATAGAAAAACCATTAGGCTTACTAGAAGGAATATCTCTCACCACTTGTGGTGTAGAGTTTGAGCATACCTTTGCCATTTGTGACTTTGCAAAGAATCATGCTTATGAGATGATATTGGGACAACCATTCATGCATCAGTTGCAAATTGTACAAGATTGGGGAACTAATTCGTTGTACTTGCAACATTTAGGAGTGACTACCAAAGTCAATCTTAAAGACTATTCACATAGAGACGTACCCCCAATACAATGGAATACCATCCATAAGACACAAGTAGAGACGGAATCCGTGCACTCTTTGGAGTCAGATCCTTCTTGGTTGCACGAGGAAAATCATTTATGGATGTGTAAAGTTGCAAAACAAGAGGAAGAAAGATTAGAAGCAAGGACCTTAGGTGCAGAACAACATCCACGAACCCTTCAAGATCCAGCCTACGCACCTGTAGTATTCCCTGACGAAGAGTTTGAACCCCATGGTTGGGCAGAAATCCTAGCAACCATGGATGTAGCCATCAATGAAGAACAATGGACACCCCACTGTGACGAGGATGGCTATGACATTTCAGTTTTCACGATAGAGCCAATCATGTGCGATGCAATTTTAGAAGAATGTGAACCTAACACTGATGCATTTGAGGATGCAAGCGATTTTGATTTAGAATCAATTATCATGGACCCACCCTTTGCATCAGAGGAAGAATAATTTTTTGAACTAGAAACTCACCCTCAGAAACAGAAAGAAGTTATGAATGATGTGAGAATAGCCACTCAAGTGACTAATAAGAGTGAAGGCAAGAAAAGAAAGAAGAAAGAAACCATGTCAGAAAAAGAAGAATCTTTATTTGAAGTACCGGAGAATTTCAAGAAATATGAAATTGAAGATAGAAGAATCATGGTACGAATGCCTAATAGGAAGGCAAATGACGGACAAGTATATGATAACCGAGAGAAAACCAAGAAAATAATAGTAGCCATAGAAGGAGAAGAAGAAAAATGTACATACATAGGGCATGATTTGACGAAGGAAGAAGAAGAAGTATTAGTTGCCCTATTGCGCGAATATAGAGATGTGTTCGCTTGGAGTTACAAAGATTTGAAAGGAGTAGATCCAGATATATGTTCTCATAGAATCCCTATGACTCCAGATGCAAAACCTACGAAACAGAAACCTTACACGTACAATGATAACTACGCTGCGAAGATTAAAGAGGAGATAGATCGGCTGATAGAAGCAAGATTCATTTACGAGATTGAGCATACCGAATGGGTATCCCCTATTGTGGTAGTGCCCAAGAAGAATGGAAAATTGTGTGTGTGTATTAACCTTAAAAAAGTTAACGCCGCCACGATTAGAGATAGTTATCCTCTTCCTATCACAGAACATCTATTGGAAAGAGTTGCGGGCAAGGAAGTTTACAGCTTCCTTGATGGTTTTTCAGGCTATAATCAAGTAGCCATTGCTCCAGAAGATCAACACAAGACGGCATTTGACACCGAATGGGGCATATTTGCATTTCGTGTAATGCCATTTGGCTTAACAAATGCACCCGCCACTTTCCAGCGACTCATGTGTCATGTTTTTAAGGAATTCTTACGCAAGAGTTTGGAAGTTTATGTCGATGACATATGTGCTCATTCTAATATCAGGCAGACACATATCCCAGAGTTAAGGCAAATATTTGACAAATGTCGAGAATATCAGGTTTGTTTGAACCTAGAAAAATGTGTTTTCATGGTCAGACAAGGCAAAATTCTAGGACACATTGTGTCAAAAAATGGAATCTCTACGGATGAAGAAAAGGTAAAAGTAATTGCAGATCTACCTAGGCGGACGAACATCAAAGAGGTACAAGCATTTATGGGCCATTGCGGTTATTATAGGAGATTCATACACATGTATGCAATCATAGCCAAGCCTTTGTACTCTCTTTTAACCAATTTTGAATGGACAAATGAATGTGAAAATTCATTCAATGAACTTAAATGACGCTTGTGCTCAGCACCTATATTGACTACCCCAGATTGGAGTAAGCCATTCCATGTACATGTGGATGCATCCAATTACGCCATAGGATGTGTGGTAGCACAACCCACGAATGAAGGTAACATAGATCTCCCCATAGCTTACGCGAGCAGACAATTGAACACAGCAGAAAGAAATTACACCACGACGGAACGAGAAGGATTAGGGATGATCTACGCGGTAAAGAAGTTTAGGCACTACTTGTTGGCCAACAAATTCAAGTTCTTTACAGATCATCAAGCCCTATTGTACCTAGTCAACAAACCATTTAACACAGGACGACTAATACGTTGGTTTCTATTACTCATGGAGTACGATTTTGAAGTAGTAGTCAGGAAAGGAAAGACACATCTTAGAGCTGACCACCTTTCGAGATTAACCTCAGGAGAAGCTCCTCAAGGAATAGCGGATGATCTACCAGAAGCATACTTGTTTAACCTGGAGATAGCACCAGAATGGGCTAAACCAATAGTCCCTATTCTAACATACAGACCCAAGAATCCTAGGATAAAGATCAAAGAAGGAGAGATTACCAAATCTCAGAGATATCAAATCATAGCAGGAAGCATATATAAACAAGATAATCAAAAGATTCTTGCTTGTTGTGTAGATGAATCAGAACATGCGAGTTGGTTGCAATTAGCACACATAGGTGCATTAAAGCAACATCATTCGAAACATCGAACATTGCAGACTCTGCATAGATTAGGAGTATATTGGCCTTCAATGGAAGCAGATGTCTACAAGTTGTGTAAAGAATGCCATGTTTGTTGTGAAAGACCACCAGTAGAGCATGCTACATTATATCATGTGTCTCTCACACCAGACTGGAGTGAATCGTTAGTGACATACTTGAGGACGAACACATTCCCTCAAGGAATGACCTTAGCACGACAACGCAGTCTGGAGCAGGAAGCTCAAAACTATTCACTTATTGGCGATAATCTATACAAAAGAGGACGAGATGGATATCTAAGACAATGTGTTCATGAAAGCGATTATCTGAGCATACTAGAGACTGCACACCAAGGTGTTGCAGGAGGTCATTTTGGACCCGATAGGATAATCAAAGCCATCCTCTTTGCAGGATTATGGTGGCCCACTCTTCACATGGATGCTCATACCTATGTTAAGGGATGTGATGTGTGCCAAAGAACTCAGTTTCCTACTCGCAGAGATGAGATGCCATTGAAACCCATGATGGGCGGACGTGCATTTTCAAAGTGGGGTATAGACTTTGTAGGACCCATTAATCCCCCTGCAAAAGGTACACATGCTGAATACATCATTGTCGCGACGAATTATCTTACCAAATGGGTAGAGGCAAAAGCCACAAAAAAGAATGATGCACACACAACTGCAAAATTCTTATTTGAAAATGTCTTTACAAGATATGGATTTCCTATAGAGTTAGTGAGCGATCGCGGAACTCACTTTCTAAACTAGTTCATTGAATATTTGTTACAGGATTTTATGGTGATTCACAAGAAATCCGCACCATATCATCCTCAGGCCAATGGTCAGGCTGAAAGCACTAATAAGATCCTTTGTAACGTACTGACGAAACTCGTGAACAACACACGTTCAGATTGGGACAAACAGTTACATCATGCTGTTTGGGCATATCGAGTGGCCTACAAGACCGTACTCAATGCAACTCCCTTTCAGATGGTTTTTGGTCAGAATGCAGTGCTTCCTTTGGACTTCTTGATACCGACCCTTAAGGTTGCACAAGAACATCAGTGGACCGGCCATGAATTATCAGCAAGAATAATGGACTTGGAACGATTAGGAGAAACCAGGCTAAAGGCAGCAGCAGGAATATATGCAGCGAAGAAGCGACAGAAAGCATATTTTGATGCACATGTGAAAGATGAAGGCCTAAAAGAAGGAGATTTAGTTCTAGTATATACGCTAAAACAACACGCACGGAAGTTAGAAAAGCGAGGTTATGGACCTATGATCATTAACCGACTCTTGACAAGTGGAGCAGTACAGTTAGCCACCTTAGAAGGAGACGTAATGCCTAATTATATTAGTGGCTGTAGAGTCAAGTTATATCAGGAACCTCTTACTGAGGATATGCTTAGACGACTCACGTTGGCAAAGAAGCGTAAGGAGGAGGAAAATAGAATACGAGCGAAAGCTCAGGCAGAAGCAATAGAACGCATTAAGCGCATGAAGTTAAGAAGACAAGGACTAGGGAGAGAACATTATAACCATCTGGAAACAACAACCAGATATCCCATGGCTATGTGTGAGGTAAAGTCACGAACTCATCCTATCATAGTGGACAGGCGACCATTCATTACAGTTAGGCTAGAGCACGACAACCCTTGCCAAGAGCTCAGGGCTTTAATTGACTCAAGTGCTGCGACTAGTGCGATTAGATGGTCCCACTATAAGGATTCAGGAATAGAAATGCGGCCAATTGAGGCATGCCTCATAGGCTTAGGAGGCATGGAAACCCCTTGCATGGGCGAGGTGGACCTTCCTATCCTCATTGAGGATGTGACCATGACAGCGAAGCTACTAGTGTGCCATGATGACGACCTGATAGAACCCCTAATCCTTGGCCAAGATTGGCTATACGATCACTCAGTGGACCTAAATCTTAGACAAGGCTCCTTACAGATTGGAACCTTAGAACAGAAGCGAGTGATACCGCTTGACTTCCCTAATGGCATTCCAACGGAGGTTTGTAACCCTAGACCCTATGAAATACATGCGACGGAAGACCGGAAGATCTTGGGTCAGATCAGTCACGTTACGTCTACACCAACCCACTCGGGCTTGGCTAGGGACAGTTGTCAATCAGAAGGACGACAGGAGATCTTCCCTGGGGCTTCCTACAAACTAGAAGGGGCAGCTACCCAACCACTAGGGCAGATGGACACACTCAGCGGTCAGGTGGGTTGCATCAGCGGCCAAATGAGCACAATACCCTGTGGTGCTCATCCTTCCAAACTTGCTGCGGACTGGCCTAGATTAAAGATAAAGAACGAATCACTTCCTAATGGGCAGGTCACGCAAGTGTTGGATCTCCCTTCTTTTCCAAAGTAGAGCGTCCAATGGACCTCTCAAACCCAACCATGAAGGAGTCAACCACAACAGAGGAACCCAGACCGATGACACCAGCAGATAAGGCAAGGAAAGCAGCAGTATCAACATCACAAAACAAGTGGCACGAAACAAATATGGGTGCCAAAAGGACAGCAACCACAACCTATTGGCAACACTGCAGACGAGAACAGGACAAAGTTTCAAAAAAAGCAGAGTCAGCATCCAAAGTCCCCTCGATCTTCTTCTACAAGTACAAATACTCGACAGATTTGGATCGCCAAGAAGTATCTTATCAATCGACCCACACCCACGCAGATTTGAGTACCCAAGCAATGTATTATAGTTCAACCCTCAAGCCATGTAATATATACCCCTAAGAAATCTTTCCATCCTTCAATACCACCGAACCCGATACCACTTTTTGTCCCTCAGCAGAAACACACCACCCACTCAAAGACTCTTAGGAAATGGATACCGAAACGTATCCAGACGTCTTCTTGTACTCCCTTATCTGACAATTCTCCCACCCCGTTTAAACTCCACCCTTGTAATAATTCACCCTCAACCAAACCTTGTATGAATTCATACACCAAAACCCCACATCATGCATAATAAAAGCTCATCAAGAAATGTATGCATAATCTGACCATGTAGACGTCTAGAGACCTGCATTAGTTTTGCAAATAATCATTCCATTAACCACCTCACAACACTTGGCTACACGGGTTACACATCGGTTATGGAAAGGGATTGCGGTCTCACCTTAATGGGATCATAATTAATTTCCATGCTAATGTGTTAATCTTTTGTAGCAGATCTTTTCCATTAGCTCGTCAGTCATCATGCAAACCGACGAAGGACCATCAGAAGCTGGCCCAAGCACACCAATGGCCAATATGGGAGAATTACTTGCGGAATCTTATCTGACGATGCAACCACCAGAGTTTCAAGGTTTTCCAGGACCCATGCCAATCGACGATCCTCCTAGAGGATATACTGAGAAGATTCATCGTAATTCTCACTGGTTTCAAGGCCTAGCAGGACCCTTAGCAGACGCTGATTTCATATTTGAGGCCAATTTGGCATTTGATCTTCGCACATGGACCAAGTACCAGTTCTTTTCAAGAGAATTTGAAGGACTACAAAATACACAAGATTTAACGCACGTTTGGGCACGTGCGGGATTTACATAATATTTTAGTGACCCTCTGCCTAAACCCGATTTTTACAGATGCTTTTACCTAGTAACCACCTTGACAGCCTCAGAGAACAAGGATCTACCCGGAACATTCATGTTACCATCCTTGGTAAATGACCCTCCATTTAGAAGGTTTTATTTGTCCAAAGATTTAATTCGTGCAGCTCTCAAAATACATGGAACACACACTCCGACGGAGAGAGAACGGCTAGTCCCAGAGCAGATGAAACGTGGTGACGTAACTAAGTGGGAGGATATTTCAGCTATAACCCCTGAGCTTTCCAAGCCATTGCGGATATGTGGATATACCCTGCCTTCAGGTGCCAGAATCACCCTCACCACAACCCTCTCTAGAGCAGTCACTGACCGCAGCCACTCCCACGGTACCACCAATTGGTATACGGTTATCAAGACCAGTTACGCCGGAGGGCATCACCAGTACTGTTGAACCTCAAGCAGCCACAACCCCAGAACCTACAACCACGACATCAGAACTTCCCACCACTATTGGTGCGGAAGCTTTCTCTTTTCCAATACCCCATTTAGAAGCAGAACAAACAGCACCACTGGATCCAACTTTTGATTTTGGAATGCCCGATGCATTCTCCAATGAGTTCTAGTTTTCAGAAGGACAACTGTTTTCTCAAGAATATGAAAGGCCCAGCTACCCTACCACACCCAGGGATCAGCCACAAGGACAGATTGTGTCTAGCTCTGATGACGAAAGAACAGCAACCGATGACGACGAAGGCGATGACGAAGCTAGCCAGGGAACTCACGAATCCCAAGAGCATGAACAGACAGATGGCCAAGGCCAACAAACAGACACACATGGTGATACAAGTACCCATGAAGATGAAACTTGCGAAGCAACAACTTACACACTGGCTATTAAGAAGCTGTATAGAACTATGGAAAAAGTTTGGGCACGCAAAAAAATGACCAAGGAAGAGAGTCAAGCCATAATAGAACAGGAACTTGTCACAGGAGGATTCGAAGCCGCATACATCAAAGGATTCCGCGAGTTAGTCAAATCAGTAGGCTCCAATGAAGTGCTCAGGTACTTACAAAGAAAGCCACTACCACAGTTTGACCCTTGCCGAGTACGACTACTTTCAAAGCCCGGCGAATACATTTGTGTACCAACAGGAGCACAGTCTTCCGAACAAGCCAGGGAGGCACGCCTCGTCCCCGAAAGTTCGTTGGCAGCAGAAACCATCCTTGTAGATTCCCCACCCCGCGCTACAATTGTACATACCTCAGTAGTAACTGAAGTACCGACCACCCGAACCGCTCCTCCATCACCGCCCGTCCATCCAGCCTCCCCTCTTCACCCTCCTTCCCCCAGAACAACATCTTCATTCGCCGGAGGCGTAGCAGAAATCATCTTTACGACCACTCAGCCCACAATTCCTGCACCCATTAGACCTCGTCTACCCCCTCACACATCCACCTTTCCATTCAACCCATTCCTCCATCCAGCTTTTCCATCCTTCCCCACAACTCCAAGACCCCTTTTCCCATTCCCACCGCCATTAACCTTCTCCCCCGTCTCACCTCCCCGACCCACTATAACCCCTATTTCCCCTTTCCACCAAGCTGCACCAGCCAGTCAACCTGTAAATTACTCCTCAACCTTTGTAAATCCCATATTTACACCAACACCAGCACCCACAGTCACACCCATATTCACAGTCACCGCACTGGACATGTCCAATGACATGGACATCTCACCACCCACTGCACCACCACTCACTTCACTCACCGCACAAACATATTTAGGCACCGCACAATTTTCCACAATCACCATAGCATCCACCTTCCCACCCCCATTCCCCATTCCCGTTGCATCTACACCCACTGCATCTTCATTTAGCACCCCATTAATAATATCACCCACGGTAGATAATGCATTTCGACAGATGTTCATGTGTATGACGCAAGTAAGAGATGAGTACACATCTCTTGGCGATAATTATCAGCAGCTGCAGAGGACAACCACTGACTTACAGTCGCAACTTAATTTATTATCTATTGAAAATGCCTCTCTGAACACCCGATACCAGGAATTACACGAGGCATATCACAAATTGGAACTAGAAAGCAAAGAAAAGACCAAGGAAGCCACTGCTGACCTGGATAACTTATTAAGAGCCCAGACAGTCTGCAATGCAACGCTAACACGAAACATGGGCTTACTACGAAGACACCTAGCAGCCGCCAAGGAAGAAAACCAGCGCTTACAGGATCAGAACCGAGAAAACTTAGAAGCAGCGCTCGACCACCCAGACCAACCACTCAGTCCTAGCCGGTTCAAAGCCATTCCCTCAGACTCGATGAGGATGCTACTAGAAGATCATGTAAGACTGCTAGATGAATACGACCGCATGAACGAGGAGTTACAGAAACTCAAAGAAGATCATAAATTACTCTAGTTACGAGCACTGGCACACCCAGACATACCAGCACTTGTGGACCCCTCTCCTGACATCTTAGAGGAACTCAA
Organism: Ceratopteris richardii; assembly: GCA_020310875.1. NCBI lineage: Eukaryota > Viridiplantae > Streptophyta > Polypodiopsida > Polypodiales > Pteridaceae > Ceratopteris > Ceratopteris richardii. Next base: position 145,062,899 of record CM035417.1, read on the forward strand.
CGCATTACGGGCCCAGGTATCAAACCTTGAATCAAGGATTGCAGTATATGAAGCACCACCAAGGCCAGATTCCCCACCTGAGCTACCAGCTGAGGAAGAAACTGTCACCATCCCGATGGAGGAAACGTTTGAAGAGGCGTACGAGCCACAACCCATCCTAGGCGGACGCGTCACGGCCGAAGGCCAAATGACTTACGAACTCCCGACCCCCGCGTGGATGAAGACTATTGAGGAACTTGGGACAACACACTCAGCTAGAGTAGAGGCACAATTACATGCCATGGCGATGATAGAAGAAAGAATTTTACAGTCTCCATTGTTTGCTCATTTGGCCCCGCGACGATACATATCTGGGCATGAGCTACAGTATAAACCATATTTTATGTTAATGGCTGAATACCAGTTAGCCATTGAGAAAGAGACAGGTAAGAAACCATCGCATGCAACTCAATTCGAGGAGGACGATCTACCACTCGATGCGCAGCAAGGAGAGATCTATCAACCAGAGTGGCGAAAAGATTTACTACAGAAATATCTAGAAATGATGAGTACATGGGTAAAGGCACCTTTGCACTTAAAGTACAACCCATGTTGGGGACTAGTACCACGACGCCGCTCCTGGACAGCCTTTGCTATTAAGGTACAAAACAATAAGCAGTGCCAGGACTAGTTGAATTACCCCTATTTTAAGCCACCCATTGAGTTACCAACTGTAGGCTACATGATGGCTGAATTCGCCATTGGCTCCCTAGATTAAAGCATATGGACGATATAGCGGCGCATATGACTGTCAAAATCTTTGACATGATGCAGATAATTTTTAAAGTCTTCCGACGTGTCAAGGCACCTCATGTAAACACCCCGGGCTTTGAGCATGGAAATTTTGATCTAGTATATGATATGAGTACAACGCCATTGCTACGGGTGTGTTATGCCTGGCATTGCAGAATAAAGTACCTACCGGCGTGCTACAAGCAGACGTTCGAAGAGATGTTCACAACCGGCTTCTGGGAATACCATTCCGAGGTATTCATAAGCAGGCCTACACATTTATTACACTTATTTGCCTGTGAACGAATGGTCTATTCCACACACTATCAGCTCCCGCCACCAGAAGAACCGCAACCAATAGACTGGGAGAAACTCGAGGCCGATCTGGCCCGAGGCATTCGTATCTCCGAGCACACCCTCGCTCAAGACCTCCTACAGAACTATATCCGGCAGACCTCACAACAAGGTTCTGTCAGGGACGACAGAAGCGAGAGGGAGGGGGGTGTTGGAAGCAGCCAGACGCACAGACGACACGGAAGCATGTAACGACGGAGCAAGGAGCCAGTCGAATCTTTTTTCAAAGAATTATATTTTCAAATACTTTCCAAAAACCTCCAACAGTGATTTTTATCACTATTGTAACATATGTAACATAGAAAAACCCTTTTCTTAATTTCTCGCTCCATTTTGTGCAAGACGAGGAGTCCTCGAGCTTGAGGAGCTTAGGTAGAACAAGCGTATCAATTTTTGTTATTTTTAGACACCGTTTACCCTTCCAAATAGCATCTAGGACCTAATTTTTAACTATGCCGGTCACTAGATGTGAAACCGGTCAAAACTAGTCTAGAAACTATAAAAAGAGCTAGAGAGCTCATTTTTGAGGTTGGTTAGTGTGAGCTTAGAGCTATTTTTGAGCTTGTAATAGTGTTCTTGAGGAATAGAGTTGATTTCTCACCTTCCATTGTGTCTTGCTTGTCTCTTCGTAGTGTGCGTGTATGTGTGTGTGCATTTCTATGCTTCTCACCTTCACTCTCACTTCATCTCACATTCACGATCTTCATATCACTCCTATCTCTTCCGCGGATTGACAATTAAGGAGGTGAAGCTTCTTAACGTGGTACTTACCATTGTGCTAGAGCAACATAGCTACACTAAGGCACTTGATGGAAAGACTCCACAAGAAGCTAACAATGGTAGAAAGCCTTTTGTTTCCGATTTCAAAGTGTTTGGAAGTGAGTGTTATGTACACATTTTGGACAAAGAGGGAAACAAGCTTCAACCAAAAAGCACCAATATCTTCTAAGGGTACAATGAAGAAAAGAAAGCTAAAAATCTTTATGACCTGGAGGCAAAGAAGAACATATCAAGGCGTGATGTGAGTTTCAAAGAGGAGTAGCCACATGCAGTGGAAGAAGAAAAGAAAGAATCCACTTTATCAACAGACGAAGAAGTAATCCTCTATGAACCTAACCAAGAGCTAGTCCTTCTATGGAAGAAAAGGAAGCATCATCCTCAGATGATGAGATTGAAAGTCACGAACTTGCTATCACTCAAGTGGAAAAGCCATTGCCACGATGGGTGAGGCAGCTCTATGATTCTGCAAATCCCATCCCACAGTCAATAGAATAGATTGTGGACGGTCCAAGGTGGTCTTAGAGAATAGAGGAACAAAGATTGGTAGAGGCCCATATTGTAAACTCAACATTGATGTCTAAAATTATTGGCAAACAAGCAAAGGAGCCGACAAGTGTGGAAGAAGCACTCCAAAATCTGGAATGGAGAACTGCTATGCAAACAAAATAAAACAATACCATGAAGAATGGAACTTGGGAGCTAGTGGAGCGACCTCCAAAGCAGAAGGTCATTGGCACCAAGTGGATTTGGAAGTTAAAATACAAGGCTGATGGTGCTTTGGAAAAGTACAGAGCCAGACTTGTCGCAAAGGGCTATTCCCAATTCAAAGGCATGGAATTTGGTGAATTGTTTGCCCCGACAGCAAGGATGACTACTATTCGGCTAGTAGTAGCTATGGTTGCACATAAACGATGGGCAATGTACCACATGGATGTAAAATCAGCATTCTTGAATGGAGACCTCAAGGAGGAGATATATGTGTCTCAACCACCAAGGTATGTAAGCTAAAAAAGGCATTGTATGGGTTGAAAGAAGCCCCAAGTGCTTGGTACCAGCAGATAGATAGGTATCTTTTGGATATAAGATTCAAAAGATGTGCTTTTGAAGCTAATTTTTATGTTGTAAAGATAGAAGGGAAGATAATTATGCTTGTACTCTATATAGATGACCTTGTAATCACCGAAAATGATGATGCACTTCTCAAACAAATGAAAGATGCCTTGCGTTCAAAATTTGAAATGACGGATTTGGGATTAATGCATTATTGCTTAGGTCTTGAAGTCTGATAGGAACTAGGGAAGATGGTTATCTCATAACAAAAATATGCCAGGTAGTTGTTGAAGGCATTTGACATGGAGGATTGCAAAGAAATCTCTAAATGGATGGAAGTCAACACAACATCATCTATTGAAGATACTTCACCTTCGGTGGATATTGGAAGATATAGGAGATTAGTCAAATGTCTCATTTACTTGTGTAATGGTAGACCGGATATCTCTTATGCTGTTGGCATAGTAAGTAGGTTCTCTAACAAGCCATATCTAACTCATAAGAAGGCATGCATGCAAATACTCAAGTACATCAAAGGAACCATTGAGTATGGTATTCTTTATGGTGAATGATCATCTCTGAGTGGATATTGTGACTCATATTGAGCAAGGGATATTGATTCCAGAAAATCAGTTTCCAGATATTACTTCTCTTTAGGTTCAGTGATTGTTTCTTGGATCCATAAGAAGCAACTAACTGTGGCACTAACTTCTACCAAAGCTGAGTACAAAGCGGCATGTTTTGTTGCATGTGAAGCAGTATGGTTGAGAAGGGTCCTATGGCATATAGGAATTCAAGGACTGCAGCTACAAGGTTGAGATGCGACAATCAGAGTTGCATAGCCATCGCCAAGAATTGTATTTTTGATACACGTACTTATAGAGGCCTCTTCACCTAAAATAGAGTATGCTAATCTTGTTTAGAATGAATAATGGGCTACTATTTGCAACTATGACCCATCTTCTAATGAAAAGTGTATGTCTAGAGTATACTTGGATGTTTGGTACTTTGAGAGTGGTGCAACCAACATATTAAATTCTAGCGTAATTTCTTCACTTTACTTGAGCTTGTCCCTACAAGGAATACTATCACATGTGTATTCTGTAATAGGAGTCAGAAACATCATTCTAACTATCGCTAATGGAAGTTCTTTCACATTTTCAAATGTCTTATATTGTTAGGGATCAAGAATAATCTGTTATTAGTTTTTGCATTCTCCAAGATTGGCTTGGTTATCAAGTATATTGGTGACATATGTACAATTCATGATCTCTTGAATGACAATGTTATTATTTCTTCTAGCACTTTACGTCTTAATCTATATGAGCTCATAGACTATGCAAAATCTATGAATGATTCAACATGTGCAATGATTCAACATGTGCAATGATTCAACATGTGCAATGATTCAAAATGTGCAATTCATGATTTTCATGCTATCTCAAATGCAAAGCTTTGGCATGCATGTTTTGTTCATCTTAATTTTCTTGGTTTGCTATGCCTGTAGAAATTCGAGATGGTCCTCTCTGCCCAAAGTTGAGCAATCTTCTAGACATGTTAGTGAAGGCTGTATTTTGGGCAAAATGTAGTGTTCCTTCTTCTTAGAAGATGGTTCGGTTAGGTCTCCTCATAAATTGTGAATTGTTCATAGATATGTTTTTAGTCCTATGAAAACACCATTTGAGAACTACCTATTTTTTATTGATGATTTTTCCAGGAATGCATGAGTGTATCCAATGAAAACAAAGTCCAAAGTGTTTATCTGCTTGAGAAAATCATAGACTTCCTTGAGTTCTATATCTTTCACTACTCAATTGATATCCTAGCTTATGAGTACAAGTGTGTCCCATGTGATCATTTGTTCTATGTTCACAAAGGTAATGAAGCTTTTTGTGAAGTTCCTTAAGCAAGTCATGGCAATTGTTGAGGATGAAGAGAATCTGTTGGATGACATAGTGTCATCAAAAAAATGCTATAACAAGAGGAAGAGGATAGGTACTAGGTACCTCTCTTACATTGCCATAACCATTTATCATCAATGAGGAGCTCCACCCTGCACCCATGGATCTTCCCAAGCTTGTCATAGGGGGGTTTGTTCATGAGAAAAGTGTGCCTCAACCAAAGGCTATTAACTTAATGAAAGAGAGTGGAATAGTTCATGGGGATCCCCAACCCCATCTCTATATCTAAAGGTTCATAATCAATCTTAATGGAAACTCTAGAGTTTTGTTTGGCATGTTATTAACGTATGCATAAACCTCGAGCACTTGTGCAAGCCAACACACATTGAATGCAAGCTAAAGGTACCCTAAAGACATTTCATGGATTACAAGTGAAAAAAATAACTCCAACCACAAAAACACAAGATTAGTCCTTGGCAAAGTTTTGCAGACCCTAATCCCACATTTCTATGGCTCGTTTTTTTTTTCCATTTGTAAGCATAGAAAATCTATCCACAGATATATTTATTCAATAATCAAAGAGAATAAGGATAAAGAAAGATAAAAATTAACTTATGTCTTTTCAAAACTTAACTACAAGATAATTAGGAGAGAGAGAGAGAGAGATACAAATAGAAAATATAGGGTAAGACAAAAGATTTCATCAATCATTGAAGTACATTACAAAATGTGTTTCCCAAAAGAGACTGTTCGTTCTTGTTTGGAGTTTTCGTCTCGAATCATCATAGCAAAACATACAAGCAATCACAAAGATCAATTTTCCATCTGAGAAGTATACAACAAGCCTAGCCCCTTTCAAATCAATGATTCACAAGAGTTATCAAGCAAAGACATGCACATTCTTTAATCCACACAATCTAAGCAAAGGAATCCAAAATCATTCCATTTTTGTTAATTATTTTTCTTTTGATCATAACTTGAGATAGCAATAGGACTTTTTTCGTGATCTAAGTGCCTAAAGTGTGACATGTTTCATAATGAATCCATATATAATAATACTTTCAACTTCACTATTTGTAACCCCTTGAGAAGAGAACTGCGATTTCTTGCAACTTCATGCAATCATGCGAAAATAGCTTCTAACTCTTATTCTTACGCACTATGACTGAGATTAGATCAGTGAAAGTCATATAAACACATAAACTAATGAATCTTTGAGATAAATCCATGGAAAAACTAACCACTATCACTTCAAAATCAACAAGAAAAAAAGTGATGAGATTTACCTTTTTAGAGCTATCCAACTTCTTCCATTCATCAATTGAGTCCAACTACCTTACAATGACATTTCCTTGTCTTTTATACCATTTTGTATCCATGTTCACACTCAAAATTTGTTTTTTCCACCTTCTAGGCTAAAAATACATACTCTAGATTCCATTGTAAAATATTCATTAAGATTAGATCTTAGAAGCTCATTTGGCATTTATTTCAACATTGTTCCCCTCCTACTCTTTTCTCATCTTTTACAAAACGGATTTAAGATATTTTCAATGCTTCTTCTTTCTTCTACACACATGTGAGATGAGTTCATGACTTTTTCTTTGTGTGGTATTCAAATAATTAACCATTTATAAAAGTGCATTTCTCCCCTTTTAGTTACTTCACATTTTTCAATTACATCCTTCTTTAAGTATTTTGTATATACTACCTCATATGTTATTAATCTAGACTTCATCGCTAGTGATATTCTTCCAAAAAATTATAAATCTCTTTCAAATGATCCATAATCAAAAGCATATCAAAGATATATACATAGTGAAACCCCATAAATACTACTCTACTATAATATGCCATTATACATATCCTGTGCAAGGTTTCACTAAGGTAAAAAATTAATGCATCTATAGGGGAATTAAAACCTATAAAGTTTAGAGTTCCAACATGTGTATCTATAAAATTTTCAATACATGCTACTATGAATTTCAAGATTCTATTGTAAATATACAAGTTGGATCATTTACATTAGCTAACTCTTCTATTACAACTTTGCAAGTTGTTAGCATGAGTTGTTTTATTAGCCATGACCCTTTCTTTGGTCTTGAAATTTTCAAAAAATTTAGCCATCTCGAAGGGATAATGCCTTCCTTTATCATCTTTGAAAATTTAGGTCAACTCCTTCTTCTTGCATTTGGACAATAGGCTAGGTTGGTGTCCAAATGACTAGGTACTTGCAACCATATCTTTCTAAATTCCTTGTTTTTGTCCAACCACATGTTCCTCCATGTTGGATTGAATTTATCAAAAAGTTATTTTGTATTTACCAATGATTCATCATATTCTAAGAATTCTTGAGATTTAATAATTTCTTATACTATTCATCACCATGCAAAATGGAATTCCTAATCCATTTGCAACCCAACGATGATGAATCGAATTAACTCCATTATCAAGTGAAAATTGAACTATTCTTTCTTCATAATGATTGTGATTTTTTTAATATATTCCATCCTTATCTCTCACAATTATTAATCTTTGAATAAATTATTCATATTCTTCATATTTTTTATCCTCGTTTTCTCTATCTTCATCTCTTGCATCCCTTATTGGTGTTGGAATTGTATCATATTCTCTATGTTGATCCTCGTGTTATTCTTTGTGGTACTTGAGTCTTTTAACTAGCAACTGATTTCCACATTTCAATCTCCATCATTAGTTGAGTTCTTTCCTCCTGCCAAGGATCATAATTTTGCTAGCAGATCTCAAATGCTCCACCTTCTCTGCTACATAGTCATATAAAGATATAATACTCTTTGGTACTCTTTTCACTCCGACATAATTCATGTTCCTTGGTTGATTGCATATTCTAAAGGATGAACTTTAATTAATCTTCTTAATGTTCTTCAACCAATGATTTATTTGTTTCCTCATCCTCTTCATCATCTTTAACCTCTTCATGAGATTCCAACATGAAATTGTATTTTTTTGTGATTTTATAAGAATTAAAATCTTCAATTACATCTATCATCTCTTCATCTTCTTTTCCCTGTTCATTTTGGTTAGCATCTTCACTTTATTTATCTTAGTTCTTATTTTGTGCTTCCTTTGTCTCATCCTTAATTTTTTTACTTCCTTTCTTACTTGGAGCATTTGGTTTAGAACAATTTAATATTTTTTATAGGAAAGGCTTCAACTCACTCTCTTCCACTTTTTGCTCATCATCTTTGTTTAGTGGCTTCAATAGACCCTAGTTATATTCATCTTCAGATAGGTCTTCAACAAGTTTGTTGTCAAATGTTTGGATTAATAATGAACCTCCTACTATATTTGAATCCACAACTATTTTTTGATGTTGACCTTTGCCTCACTTCTTTCCCTTCCTCTTACTTTCTCCTACCTTTTGCTTTGAGTTGGGTCCTTCTTTTGGATTCCTAACAACAACCACAATTATAGTTCTCTTCTTTTGAGGATTTTGCAATTATCTGGAAAATTCTAATAAAGTGGCTTCCTTTTTGATGAGCACCACTTTGCGTTTTGCTTCCATCATTTGTTCATGAAGAACTTATAATACTCCATCTCTTCTTTAGTCCATCCTCTATCTTTATCAGAAATATCTTCTAGCATTTTTTGATACCTAGGCTTGATAAAATGCTCTTTTATCGTTATTTTGTATCAAATAACTATTAATCTTTTCCTTTGATCTTTGTGCAAGATGAGGCTCCTTGTCTCTTTTATTCAAACTTCACTTCCTCTTTTGTAATCTTTGTTTTTCTCGATCTTTTTTTCCTTTTCTTGATCTTTTTTTCTCAACTTTTTTTTCTTTTCTTCAAAGGTTGTTGAATTTCTATCTCCACCTCCTTCCTCTGTTTACTTCTTGCAATGAGCTCATAACTTGTTCACACATTTCAAAATCTATTAGTAGATTTCTCCAAAAGCTTGTGTAGTCCAATTGGTTTCCATCTTTTATGTACCACTTTAGACTTTTGAAAAGTTTCAAATTCTTGTGGCAACATAGTGTATTTGAATTGTCAATTCTTGACTTTAAAGGTGTGCTTTCTTATTGCTTGTAGACATTCTTTAAATTCCTTTGCTATTTGCTCCTCTGAAAGCATCTTTTCTTCTCCGTCATTAGATTCTAAGTCCACTACCTCCTCTAGAATATCTTCACTTTCTAAAAAGCAATGTCCCTCGGTTAGAGAAGCATTCTTCACCTCTAGCTTAGCCATAGGTAATCCTTGAGTCATTTTCTACAATTAGGAAAGAAAAAAAATATAGTCCACGCACGTCAATAGAACTCAAAACTTTGTGAAAAAGAAATAAATAACTAAAAAGATAAATCCACAATTTCTCAAACAATCTTTTTTTACAACTAAAAAATTCATGTAGTGACCATCACATATAAGCAAGGCTTCTTAGAGGTGTAATTGGAAACATAAATATCAATATTATCAACAAAAATCATCAACTTTTAGAAAAAAGTTTCAATCCTCACACAACCATCCAAACACCTTGCATTATACATAATATATAAAAAAGAGATTAAATTGTAAAATAAACACATCGATTCCCACAATTCAAAGAAAAATATTTTTTCAAAGGAAAATTTCCTCATATTTTCTTTTTAAAAACCTTTTTAAAATTTTGTTTCTTCTATAATTTTTTCTTTTCTCTTCTCTTCCTTTCTTTCTTTTATATGTTTTTTATTCAATCAAAAGTTCAAAAAAAATATTATAATTAATATGTATATATTTAAAAATATTTGAGAATAATTCTCAAGGGAAGATTCTACTACTTTCTTCCCCTCCTAGCTCTTCCACTATGACTTGAGCTAGGTGTTTTTCTTGGGTTTAAATAGATTAATGCCTAGTGTATGCATAGCCCTGTAATGTAGCCCTATTCATGCATTATCTATATATGCAATTTTCTAAAAAGTGCATTAGAGATCTCTTAAGCATTTTGCTTAAGTAGTTACCTGATGATGAAAATCTACTAATTGAGTCACCTTTTTTCAAGAGAGGTGGCTCATATGTTTCTTCTAGATGTTTCCAAAGTTTTTGTTGCTTTCCTAACTTTGAGCCTAAGTTTGTATCTAGAATTCCCATTGATTCTTCTTATTTATTTTTTCTAGGCTTCCATACCTGGTTATATGTCTTTGCATTATTTTGTTTGGGATAAATTTTTCTTATGTCTCCTTCTACATTTGAATATTTCTTTGAATAATTTTCTTTAGGTATCCATATATGTTTCATCCTCTTTTTGAATTGATCATTCCTTTGATGATTATTTTTTCTAATTCTCTCTTTGTCATATTTGTCTGATTCTATTTCTTGTGATTCGCTTCATCTATGGATACACAAGACTCCATCTCTAGTTCATGTACCTCTTGGTTAACTACTTGTAAAATAACACTTACAAAACCAATTCTCATAGATTTTCCTTTTATTTTCAACTTTAGAACTTCATTTGCAAAATCTAAAGAATCTTTTTTTCTTTAATCCAACCTTTCCCAAAAATGAAGCCTTCAATCATCAATTCTTGAGGCCATTTTTTGTTATGAACAAACTAGGTGTGAATCACCTCTTATGGCAGTTGACAACATGGGGCCATGTGGATCTCATGGAAGGATTACATGGAGAGAGAGGGAGACTATATTAGTCATGTAATTGGGAGGTTATGAACATGGATCTTTCATATGTGCTTTTTTTGTAGGTTGTGCCAAGAATGGTATGCTATTTTTGGATGCCACCCCAAAACACGGTTAAGGATTCATCAGGAGAATAATCTATATTGACATCAAAACCCGACGGGCCCACAATCAACATGCATAGAGGTGCACAAAGCAACACAGAAGCGAGAACATTGATGCAAGTGCATCAGAGACACACCCCACATGGACGCCTGCCCAAAGGCACAGAGAGGAGGAAGCTCCTTCCTTCACAACTCTCTCCCTCATCCTTGGATGAAAAAGAGCTTCAATTTCTCTTTTATATGAAGGTGGTCCATGTAGTAATGAAACCCTATGTGGGATAAAAAAGGCGCTCATTAGATTTTTTGAAGGGGAAGAAGTTCGTGCACACACATGCAAGGTTGTGGTGTTAGGGAGGTAACAAAAACTTTTCTTCAATCTTTCTTAAGTTATTTAGTAGAAGAAGATGCATGAAGACTATTGGGGGACCATGTCTATCAACTTTCAAAACGATTGCTTTATTATAATTGATCAAATGTTCAATAGTGATTATAATCACTACCCATGTAACATATGTAACATAGAAAACCCAATTTTGTCATGATCTTTTTCATTTTGTGCAAGCCAAGGAGTCCGCAAGCTTGAGGAGCCTAGATAGATCATTCGTACCAAGTTTCATAATTTTTGGACTTCGTTTGAACCTCCGAATAAGCTTTAGGACCTATTTTTTAATTAGGTTGGACACTAGGTCTAGAGAAGGCCAAAACTAGCTAGAAAACTATAAAAAGAGATAGAGAGCCCATTTTTGAGGTTGGATTGTTGGTGAGTGAGAGCAAAGGGCTCTGTAAGAGTTATTTGAGTAATGCAAGTGTATTTTCCTACTTCCATTGTGTCTCCTCTTACCTCTACCTTGTGTGTGTGTGTGTGTGTTTTTGTGTGTGTGTGTGTGCACTAGTGTGCTTCTCACCTTCACCTTCGCGCACATCACTCGTTCACGATTTTCATATCACCATATTTCTTCCATGGATTAACAATTACGGAGGTGGAGCTTCTTGACATGATATTTTCCATTGTCTAGAACAACACCGAATTTGGCACCTTTGCTGAAGAGGAACTCTAGGATGAACATGTGATGATTAGAGTGTTTGGAATTGGAAAGTAATTAATTAGTGTTTTGTTGTTTTTTTGTGTGGTTTTCATATTTTTTGACTTCCCCTACACTCATCCTTTGGCCCCACATCTTCTCCCTACATCGCGAAACTTCACCAAAAATCACCATATCCACCCTTCTCTTCTCATTTCCCTCATTTGTGAGATAACAAGAGAGAGAGAGAGAGCAAGTTTGAGAGTGTATTTGCATGTGCTTATGAGTTCTATATGCAGGACATTGCTTCGATACAAGGCTACAACAACCTAACAGGTAAACGTTTTCATTCTATTCATCATCTCTGTAGAATGCCTCATACCATTGCGATGGTCTATGAAGTTCGTGTTTTTTTTAAATACATTGTGCTAAGGGTGTAGAGCATCTTTGCACACTAAGGAATACATAGGTGAATTCAAAAAATTTACATTTTTGTGCACCATCATGATGACGCCAAACCATCGTGATTGGCTCATGCCATCACAATGATGCTAGACCATCATGATTGGCTCAAACCATCACAATGATGCCTAATCATCACGATCACCTAAGGACATCGTGATGGGCTCAGATCATCACGACAATGTTGCACCATTGTGATGACCTTCCACACCATCGTGATACGATATCACACCATCATGATTGGTTCATGCCATCACAATGATCCATTAGACCATCGTGGCAACCATCCCTTCATGCATCACCATTGTGACATAGCATTGCGATGCTTTCAAACCATCATGCCCCTAAGACTATCGTGTTTGACTCATGCCATTGTGATGATGCCATGCCATCACAATTGTGTCATATCCTTGAGATTGGGTAAGACCATTGCGAGGGTGTCTGACCATTGTGATCCTACCAAACCATTGCAACGGCTCAACTTAAACATAAAAAATTAGGGTTTTTAAATGTTGATGTAATCTTTTTGCCTACTTTTTTTAATTGCTTGTATTTTTGGCATAGGGCAAGCAATGGTCACATTTCTTGGGAGCTTCTAATAATCAACAACATAAGAAAAGCAGTTCAGTCTGGTGGTGACACCTAAACCTATGCTATGCAAGGACCCTTAGGAGTGAAAGAAAAGATAGTAAGTGATCTAGACACCCTACTCAATTCAATCTCTTGCAAGGAGAAACCCTAGATTGGATAGGGACGAGGGATTCAAGTTCTTACAGATGCTTTTAAAGGAAGGAGTCTTAAGTGTTGATATTGTAAGTGCACCCAGATGAGGACCCAAGGAAAAGAAAAAATCTAACTTCGATGTTGCAACCATTTAAATACACACAAAAAAATGATACTTGGTGATTAATTACTTAAAAGACAAGAAAAGTGAAAATCAAACAAACCAAGTAATTGACTCAAAAGGACTCAGTGTGACTCAAATTCTTGTCAAGTCAAGTGCTTGAAGGAGCTATAATTAATGAACCTCATATGAGGAAGTCACATAGGAAAGGCTAATCAATGTAGTATTAGGTCATCGGAGGCTAGCATTAGAACCATGACAAGATCTTGGACCCATCAACTAAGTAATTACCTGTACGAACTAAGCTCAAAGAAAAGTGTGTCAGAGATGTCCTACAACATGGAGAGACCAGAAGGTGGTTCAAAGGTAGCATACTTAGAAAGACATGAAGGACCATACAAAACTCAACTAGATTATATTCTAACCAACCAATTAGGTGCTTGCATCTATGAAGACGGTTTGAGAAGTTCTGTCATTCAGTTGATAAACCGTAATCAACTCATTGGATTGGAGCATCCAATGGTTAAATTTGAGAAAGAGGCATATATCGATAAGGAGGGAACAATGTACATAATATTCAATCAACCCTATAGGACCAATGAATTTGGAGTAGTAATCCTTGAAACGGAAATTGGTAACCTAGAATAGGGACAAATAGATGGTGAACCTAGAATACTAAGAGGCAACTCTATGTTGACCTAGGTGCTCAACCCAGAATGGATTCCTCAAGATAACTGAAGTATTGAGTTGTTTTTGAATAAGGATACAAATGAGGCTTTCTCGAGGTATAGGTATGAGCAACCAAGTGAAGTAGAAATAGTCACTATCTATGAGCTCAAGGATTTGGATATGCATGGAAAAGTGGTGTACCTAGATAACACATCAAAATGAGTATTTGTTGTATCAAATCACCGGAGGCATGCCTACCCATGGAGAGGTGAATTGGTTTTTCCCCCCACCACAAGCTAATGTTGATTTTAGTCACAAATGAGTAGGAACATCCCTAGGTCATGGTTCTCAAAGGGAAAAAAGGCAAAGAGAAACTTGAAGCGAGATTTGCTAACATGGTAGGAAGAGACCGATTTGTGGTAGAGACAAATAGAATGGAGAGAGAGAGAGAGGGATGGAGGGAGGGAGAGAGGGAGGGAGGGAGAGAGAGAGAGAGAGAGAGAGAGAGAGAGAGAGAGAGAGAGAGAGAGAGAGAGAGAGAGAGACCAAGAGAACCTAGACCCCAACATGGTAGGATGATTTTCCCCTACCTAGACCTAGTGATCATCCCAAAATATTGAGACTTATTCAATTAGTGAAATCCATGAAAAACTTTTTCGATGGAACATGTGATCCCTATGACCACATATTCAAGTTCAAGCAAGCGTTGCAAGTTGAACAAGTGGATGACATGTTCACCCAATATAATGCATTTGGACTCACCTTGAAAAACACTGCATTAATTTGGTTCCAACCTTTACAACAAAGGCAATTTAGAGACATCCACCACCTATTAAAATCATTTATCATTGAGTTCTCTAAAAGTGGGATCAGACACAATACTTCTTCTTTGATTCATTTCAAATAGACTCCACAAGAAATAGTTAGGCTTGCTGGACACAAGTTCAGATAGTACATAGAAAGATGTCCCATCCTAGAGTTGCGCACTCAAGCCAAACAAGTGTCTCTATTTTTGGATGGGCTACTAAGCTCTAAACTACGCTCATATGTATACCTGAAAGAGCCCCAAACACTAGATCAATGCATGAGAATAAACATAGATATTGAGGATAACCTAGGAGACGAGTTGACTCTCTAAACTCTTCAAGGACTCATATAGTTCTACTAATCTTTCCTCTAAACACTCTAGCTCCATAGAGGACTTAGCAGAGAAGTGATGGAGAGTGTTAATCTCCAAAAGAACAAGTTACTCTTGTATTTAGAGCACCTTTATAACAAGAATAACTCAAACCTTTACCAGTTTTAGAAGATTAATACTCAATTGTCAAATCCTTGAACAAACTGTGAAGAAGGTGATTACACAGAAAGTCTGCTGCACATAATTCACTATTGCCTTATTAAATGTGTAAAGTTTTTTATCAAAATTTGTACAAGGTGTCGTCTATAGATTGCACACCTTCTCCAAGTTGAATCACTCCAAAAGATTCAGTAGATCTTGAGAAATGATCTCAACAAGTCACCTATGTCTCAAACTATTCTTTTGAGAAGTTGATTTAGACACCTATGACTTTAAGCCTTTGGTTCTCTCAATCTAGAACCCGTTTCTACAAATGCCATCAATGCATCATACTCTTCCTGCACAGCTTTCTCCCAATTTTCCTTACCTTTTGCCTCTTCATATGTAGAAGGGTCTTCATTTGCCTTTACCATATAAGCATAATCTTTGGTAGCCAAAAAAGAAGTGTCATAGCTATACCTTGTAGGTTGCCATTTGTGCCTTGTAGACCTTTTGAGTTCTCCATTTCTTGAAGTTTCTGGTTCATCACACTCAGGATCAAATCTTGGCATTTCTTCAACTTCAACCTGCACTTCATTGTTTTCCTCTTCATCTAATATCTGAACTTTTGATTTACCTTTCTTTTGATTCACAACTTCTTCATCACCTGCATAAATATTGTTTGTACCTGCATACCAAGTACCTTGCTCATCAAATGTAACATCTTTTGACACTAGAAATTGTTTTGTGGATGGACTCCACAACCTATATCCCATCTGCTTATCATCATAACCAATGAATACATACTTTTCAACTTTAGGTTATATCTTGTGTCTTAATTGTGATGGCACATATGCATATGCCAAACATCCAAATACTTTGCAATGGTCTAATGTAGGTCTCTTACCCCACCATGCCTCATATGGTGTCATACCCTGCAAAGCTTTACATGGTAACCTATTGACCAAATAAGTAGTTGTATTTACAGCCTCAACCCACAAGTAATTTGGGCGATTTTTCTCCTTCATCAAGGACCTTGCAAACTCAACAAGAGTTCTATTCCTCCTTTCTGCTACACCATTTTGTTGAGGAGAGTACCTACAAGTAATTTCCCTTTTTATACCTGCATTCCACAAGTAATCACTGAACTCATTAGAGAAATACTCTCCCCCTCCATCTGTCCTTAGTCTCTTCAACTTATGACATGTAATTCTCTCTGCATACACATGATAATGTTTGAATGTATTGAATACTTCTGACTTATCTTTGATCACATAGATAGTGATCCATCTAGTAGCATCATCAACATAAATCACATAGTACCTTGAACCATTGATACTGAATTCCTTTGATGGTCCCCACACATCTGTGTGTACCAACTCAAACTTCTCTGAATACATAAAACCATGCTTGGAGTAAGATTGCTTATGAGCCTTACCTAATTGACATGCCTCACATCTGTATGTCATATGTTGACCTGCAATATTAGGCAATCCAAGCACTGAACCATTGTTAATCATATCTCTGATACCTCTTTCATTGAAGTGTCCAAGCCTCTTGTGCCAAAGATCTAACTCAGAGATCTTAAGTCCTCCATAAGTGAACAAGGCGTGACCAACATTACCTTGAATCTTCAATGTGAACAATCTTCCTTCTTTCTTCCCTGAAACAATCTGTTTATACCCATTGCTAGGGTCTTCCACAAACACTCCTTCATTAGTGAATCTAACTTCATAACCTTTTTCAACAATTTGTCCTACACTTGTCAGATTCTTAGGAATTGTAGGAACATACAAGACCTTACTCAAGAGAGTACTTCCATCCTTGGCCTTCACTGATCCAATTGACTTCACATTGTGCTTTGTATTGTCACCTATTTGAACTACATGATTAGTTACCTTATTTTCCAAATCAGTCATCAATGCTATGTTACCACTCAGGTGATTGCTACACCTTGAGTCAATGTAGAAGACTCTTTGGTCTTCACTTTGCCTTTCACAAGTTGCATTCATTATCAATGTTGAATCCTCCTTCTGATCTTAAGCATAATTGTAGTAGGTATTTTTGTATTGTTGACTTTGGAATCCTCTACCTACATTTCTTCCAAAGTAACCTCTACTACCTCTTCCTCTAAAGTTACCTCTTTGATTTCTGCCACCTCTTCCTCTTGAATTAAAGTTCTGATTATATCCACCATTACTCTGAGTATTATGCCAACAATCATTAGCTTAGTGATTTGTCTTACCACAAATCCAGCAAGCTTTGACTCCATCTTTATTATTCCTGCCTCTTCCTCTACCTTTGCCACCTCCTCTTCCTCTTAGGAAGTTGGCTTGACTAGTTGTGCCTTCATCTTCATTTGCTTGTTGTTTCCCTTCGCTATTTTTCTTCTTATCGTTTGAATACATTGCATGACCTGTACTCTTGTCACCTTCACCTTTGACATCCTTCTCAAAGGTTAACATATGTCCTAGCAACTGATTTAAGTCAGGAGTAAAATGATCAAGTGATAATTCAGTAGACAAAATGAATGGCTTCCATTTTTCATCACCTCTCAAACCTGTGAGGATCTGCCTTACCAATTTATCCTCCTCAATGTCTTCATCAACTGCTCCTAATGCATGTGCAATGTCCTTCATTCTGGTTACATAATCTGAGATGGATTGAGAGGCCTTCTTCTTGAATGTGGTAAATTCTGCCCACAAGGATGCCTTCCTAGACTTTGTAGTATTTTGGAAATGCTCCTCCAAAGAATTCCATATATCACTTGCACTTTCAAGACCTCTAATGTGAGGTATAAGTAGTCATTGACTGCCATATAGATAATGCTCCTAGCTTGAGCATCTCTCTTCATCCAATTCTTCAAATCTGATAATTCCTCCCTAGTTGGAACACTAGGATCTCTGAATTGAGGCTTTTCTTCTTCACCTATAATGTAAGCTATCAAGTTTTTGCTCATTAGATGACCTTCCATCCTCATTGATCATGTTGGATAGTTCTCTCTATCCAATTTCTCTATCTGAAGAGAATCTCCCATCCTTTCTTCACCTGTATATTGAATTCTTCAATCTTTATGAGTAATAGATGTACCTTTACTTCGAATAATACTCCTTTTGTCTTCCTTGGTGTTGTATGACCTTCTTCTCAAGCTTTATCCTCAAGCTTTCACCTTTTGAACCTTCAGATGTTGAATTCTTTGCAGCTGTAGCAATCGGGATCCTCCTTTCTTCAATTCTGAAGCTTCCTGCTCTGATACCACTGATGGAGAGTGTTAATCTCCAAAAGAACAAGTTACTCTTGTATTTAGAGCACCTCTATAACAAGCATAACTCAAACCTTTACCAATTTTAGAAGATTAATACTCAATTGTCAAATTCTTGAACAAACTGTGAAGAAGGTGATTACACAGAAAGTATGCTGCACATAATTCACTCATTGCCTTATCAAATGTGTAAAGTTTTTTATCAAACTTTGTACAAGGTGTCGTCTATAGATTGCGCACCTTCTCCAAGTTGAATCACTCCAAAAGATTCAGTAGATCTTGAGAAAAAATCTCAACAAGTCACCTATGTATGAAACTGTTCTTCTGAGAAGTTGATTTAGACAGCTATGACTTTAAACCTTTGGTTCTCTCAATTTAGAACCCGTTTCTGCAAATGCCTTTAGCCACAAATAGCTTATCCTCCAGCTTAAAGATTGAGTGCTTGCTTGCTCAAAACTTTACACTGTGGAAGGAGAATTGATCAAAACATTCGTATCGAATTTTGCGCCTCCTGTAACTTCACTTCTTCTCATTTACATATGCAAATGTTCCTACACTCAATTCTCTCAGCCTGATCACAATTGGAAGCTTAAAATCTGTACAGAGGTCAATCACCTATAGACTTAGACTTGTACAAAAGCATTTCACAAAAGATCTAATACAAAAGGAGAAAACTCAAAAATATCGGGTGCAACATTTTCTTCATTTCTGAGAAATTTACAACTGAGTGATGAGAGAGTCTTAACTCACTTCTAAGATGTCTAATGACTATTACAACTCCTAATTACTCTATTTTCATGCTCTCTCACACTTGTCCCGACATTTTTTCCATAGTATATATAGGCAAAATATTTACAAGCTTATGACTACTCAAAGATATAAGTGAACTATCTCTGAAATAATGTACATATGTGTACACATCTTTCAACTTCTGAATATGTCCTTCCTTCATGCTTCACAACTTGTTCTCTTCTCAAATCCTTGACTTCATTTCCATATCAAAACATCAATTGTTGATTGTCCTACACCAACAAGAAGGTAGCGTAGAAGCTATGTGTCTCAAGCAAACAAGCACCAAGGATTACCTCAGTCAAGTGTTGCTACACATGCGGAGGAGATCATATGGCAAAAGTTCACCCGAACATGGCACAACCTCAAGGAACCCTAGTACCCAATATTGCACAATAGAAAGATGATACACTAACCACACTACACAAGATTGTCCATACAACAAGCAAAGTGGTTAGATCGAATCACCCACAAGTATATCAACAAATCGGTAGATATCTTGGCCAATATAACACTGAGCCTTATTACATTTGACCGCAACAAAACTATTAGGTACCTTACCAAGGACAACTTAGACCCAACCTATGCTAGGTCAGTAGCCATCACCCCCGGAAAATGTAATCTCTGTCAAATATGCTGCTAGAGAAGTTAATCTCAATAGGGCATTAGTACCTTCATCCCCATTGATCACAAAAAATGATCCTAATTCCAATATTTTTTATTCCACTCAAATAGATAGCCCCCTTCATACTACACTGATTCACCTGAACATTTGGAAGCATACCAATATGAGAATCCATCAATAGAACCTAGTTGGGAGCTAGACTATACTAACATCATGTATGCCAATCCCAACCTGCGACCCTAGTTGAGATAGACAAGACCATAAGGCCCTAAAGGACCATGTTTTAGGTGCCAAGGAGACCATTATATCAAAGAGTTCCCACATCCTCCACCAGCGGGATGACAACAATATTACAACTTTTGAGGCTTTTGTTTCGACTATGGTAACAAACATGTCATACATTAATGTCCTAAAACCCCGCCAATGCCTCAAAAGTAACCCCCATTTTGATAGGAATTGGGCATACTTCAAATGGATCTACACTTTACAAAAAAATCAACAAATAAACCCTAATAAGATAGGTGAGAGTAGTGAAGTTGGAGAGTCAAATGGAAGGAAAACGAGATCTTGTAAGAAAATGGAGTAAGAAAATAAATGAACTAGAAGGTAGCTTAAAGAGTCTAGAGTCAAAATCTAAGAGTTAGCATCTCAAGAGTCAAATCAGGTAAACCCAACATCGAGGCCAAAATGTATTTTAGCTTAACCTATATCTGAGAATCTAGATATGATGTTCAGAGCTTACCAAGTAAGATTGAGAGAAGGACTCCAGGTAGGAGAATTAACCAAGAACTATCCTAGAGCAGATCTAGAGATAGAAAGAAGGAATCTCTGCATGAAAATGGTCAAGCTAGCTCAAATCATGTTTGAAGCATCTCAGTATGTCAATTGGAGCAACCGAGTGAAACTAGAGCTACACTTTCAAGTACTACTAGAAAGACTAAAAGACTTGATTTCTAACACTGTTAAGATTGATCCTAAGATCACTTATTCACTCCCGAAGGCATAAGAAGATACTCCATCCCTCGTTTCACAAGTGCCTAATACTACATTTTGGGAGAGCCTTTCTTTGGTACATAAGTACTCCCAAGGATTTTTGAGAGAAAGTTAGGATGAGGTGGAACTTGGAGCAAGAGACTCACCCACCAATTTAGGGGATAGATGATCTCTAAGAACAATTCCCACAAGACAAGAGGAAGAGCCTAGTGAACATACAAATTTTGAATCTAATTCTTCTAAAGAATTACCTCACTTCACTGGTCCTTGGGAAGCAAAGTCAATCAATATGAGAGCACCCACCATACTAGTAAGAAATGAAGAATCAATCCTTCAATAGGAACACGGATGTAATAAAGAACACTATAGCACAGTGTCATCTCACTTTAAAAAAACTGTAAAAGATCAAACCTGAGCTATGGAAGCATGTAGCAAACCAATTACTAGAGATAGCTACTACCCACTCTCATAAAGAATCACACAAAAAAGTGCCAAAAATAGCCATTGATATGATTGGAGATATGAGTGAAGGAGGAGGGAAATACTTATTTGGCCATCTCCTATCAAGCCTACACCAGCAAAGCAATCCTAGACTCAGGTGCTTGAGTGTCCATTGCGACCATTTCCCTATGGAAACAATGGGGTAAGCCAACCCTAAGGCCCACAAGAATGAAGCTGCAAATGGATAATGGTCATATCGAGAAACCCTTAGGCTTGTTGGAAAGAATAATTCTCACCACCTGTGGCATGGAGTTTGAGCACATCTTTGCCATTTGTGAGTTTGGAAAGAACGACGCTTATGAGATGATTTTGGGACATCCTTTCATGCAGAAATTCCAGATTGTACAAGATTGGGGAACAACTCTTTGTACCTAGAACATCTGGGAGTGACTACCAAAGTCACCTTCATGGTTTCATGAGGACAATCATTTATGGATGTGTAAAGTAGCAAAACACAAGGAAGAGCAATTAAAATCCAGAACCTTAGGCTCCGAATGACACCCATGTACCCTTCAAGATCCTGCTTAGGCACCTATAATATTCCCAGATGAGGAATTTGAGCCTCATAGATGGGAAAAAATCTTAGCCAAAATGGACATAGCGATAAACAAAGAACAATGGACCCCTCAATATGATGAGGATGTCTATGATATCTCTATCTTCATGATAGAACCCATGATAAGCGAGCCTGTTTTAGAACAATGTGCTGAGATGACCCTATAGTCAACTGAGGCAAGTGATGAAGATCTAGACTCCATCATAATGGATCCATTTTGTTCTTCAAAAGAGGAATATTTGTATCTTGTGAAAGCCACCCTTCCCGCTCAAGTTGAGTTGAATTAAGAAAAGAAACTCATAAGCAAGGCCAAGCTTGAAAGAAATGATGGACGAGAAAGATCCCCTAACGAAGCATAAGAGGAACCCCTATTGGAAGTACCAGACAACTTTAAGAAATATGAAACCAAAGATCGAAGAATAATGGTAAGAATGCCCAAGAGAGAAACTAGCAGAGGAGAAACATACAACAACCGAGAAAAAACTAAGAAGATTGTAGTAACAGTTGAGGAAGGAGAAGAAAAATGCACATATATCTGGCATGATTTGATAGAAGAGGAAGAACAAGAGCTGGTTACCCTATTGAGAGAATATAGAGACATGTTTGCATGGAGCTAAAAGGATTTGAAAGGAGAAGACCCTGACATATGCTCCCATAGAATTCCCACGACTCAAGAAGCCAAGCCTTCCAAATAGAAGCCATACACTTATAATGATAATTATGCAACAAGATTAAAGAGGAGATAGATCATTTGATAGAAACAAGATTTATCTATGAAATTGAGCACATGGAATGGGTATCACCCATTGTGGTAGTTCCCAAAAAGAATGCAAATCTATGTGCGTGCATTAACTTGAAAAAAGTCAATGCAACCACTATTATAGATAGTTATCCATTTCCTATCATGGAACACTTATTAGAAGGAGTAGCAGGAAAGGAAGTATACATCTTCCTTCATGGATTCTTTAGATACAATCAGGTAGACATTGCCCCTGAAGACTAGCATAAAACGGCTTTTTCCACATAGTTGGGCATATTTGCATTACCTGTAATGTCATTTGGGCTTACAAATACGCCTGCTACATTTCAATGCCTAATTTAGCACGTCTTGAAGGATTTTTTGCATAATAACTTGGAAGTTTATGTTGATGATTTATGCTCTCATTCTAATGTTAGGAAAACACACATCCCAAAATTGAAACGAATCTTTAACAAATGTAGAGAATATTAGGTTTTCCTACACCTAGGAAAGTGTGTTTTTATGGTCAGGCAAGGCAAGATTCTGGGACACATGTTGTTAAAGAATGGAATCTCTACAAATGAAGAGAAATCTAGAGTTATTGTAGAATGAACCATTCCAAAAAATGTTAAGGAAGTACAAGCTTTCATGGGGCATTTTGGTTACCATTGTTGCTTTATACACATATGCGATCATTGCAAAGCCTTTTTACGTCCTTCTGACTAAGTTTGAGAGGACAAATGAATGTGAAAGATCATTTTCATGAACTTAAATAATGCTTGTGTTCAACACCAACTCTAATGAGACTAGATTGGATTAAGCCATTCCATGTACACGTGGATGCATCCAATTATGCTATCGGGTGTGTGCTAGCACAACCCACAGGCGAAGGCAATATAGATCCTCCTATAGCATATGCAAGTAGGTAGTTGAATGCAACTGAGAGATACTAAACCACCATTGAGACAAAGGGAATAGGAATGGTTTATGTAGTAAGAAATTTGGACATTACTTACTAGAAAACAAATTCAAATTCTTTGTAGACCACAAGCATTGTTATACCTAATCCACAAGCATTGTTATACCTAATCCACAAGCTTTGTAACAAAGGCAAATGGGTACAATGGTTTCTCCTATTAATGGAGTATAATTTCAAAGTGGTAATAAAAAAAGGGAAGACCCATCTTAGAGATGATCATCTCTCATGACTGACCACTGAAGAAGCCCCACAAGGGATAGCTAATGAATTACTAGATGCATATTTGTTTAATCTTGAAGTAGTGCCTGAATGGGCCAAGCTAATTGTCCCCATTCTCACGTTTGGGCCCAAGAACCCTAGACTCAAGCCCAAGGAAAGGGATGATTAACCCCCTCTGCTAAAGGCACTCATGTTGAATACACCATTGTAGTGATAGATTATCTCACCAAATGGGTAGAGGCTAAGGATACCAAAAATAATGATGCACATACGACAAAAAAATTCTTATTTGAGAATGTCTTTACAAGAACTGGTGAGCGACAAAGGAAATCACTTTCTAAACAAAGCCATTAAATATTTGTTACAGGATTTTATGGTGATTCACAAGAAGTCTGCACCATATCATCCCCAAACCAATGGACAGGTAGAAAGTACTAACAAGATCCTTTGGAGTGCATTGACTAAACTCGTAAACAACAAGCGTTCATATTGGGACAAATACTTACACCATATTTTTTGGGCATATAGAGAGGCCTACAAGATGGTGCTCAATGCGACTCCCTTCTAGATGGTTTTTGGTCAAAATGTGGTGCTTTCATTGGATTTCTTGATACCCACCCTTAAGGTTGCACAAGAGCATCAATGGTCTGGCCATGAGTTATCATCAAGGATCATGGACTTAGAAGGACTAGGGGACATTAGGTTAAGAGAAGCAATGAGAATATATGCAGCTAAGAAGAGACAAAAAGCCTCTTTTGATGCACATGTAAAGGACAAAGGCTTGAAGGTAGGAGATTTGGTCCTAGTCTATACACTGAAACAACATGCACGGAAGCTTGAGAAATGTGGCTATGGACCTACAATTACAAATAGACTTTCAATGAGTGGAACGATATAGTTAGCCACCTTGGAAGGAGATATAATGCCTAATTATACTAGTGGTTGTAGAGTCAAGATTTAGCAAGAACCTTTGAGGGAGGTATGCTTAGATGACTCACTTTGGCAAAGAAATGCAAGGACAAAGAAAAAACAAGTAGAGAGGAGGCCCAAGGAGAAGCCCTAGAATGTATCATACATATGAAATTGAAAAGACAAGGACTAGGGAGGGAATGCTATAATCAATTAGAAGGCCTCCACACCACCCCCTGTACCAACAAAGAAGCTCCTAGATACCGTATGGCAATGTGTCAAACAAAGTCAAATGCTCACCCTAGCATAGTGGACAAGAGACCATTTATTGTGGTTATGCTACGGCAAGGCAACACTATCAAGAAGATTAGGGTGATGATTGATTCAGGTGCTGCAACTAGTACGATTAGGTGGTCTCACTATCAAGACATGGGACTAGAAATGCGTCCTATGAAGCATACATCATAGCGCTAGGAGTCATGGAAACCCCTTGCGTGGGTGAGATTGAACTTCCTATCCTCATAGAAGATGTAACCTTGATGGTGAAACTCCTAATTTTTCATGACGATCACCTGATAGAACCACTGATTCTTGGCCAAGATTGGTCATATGATCACTCAGTGGACTTAAATCTTAGAAAATGCTCCCTTCAGCTTGGGTTAGCGAGCCAATAGTGAGTGATACCTCTCGAGATCCCTAACCACTCTCACTCAGAGGAAGGTAACTCCTCCCCCCACATAACGAAAGCAAAGGTGGACTAGAAGATTTTTGGTCAAACCCTCTAACCAATGGCAACCCTCTCCGGGCAAATGGGCACAACCTTTCGATAGATGCATTCTCACTAAATCTTCCTCCACTTCTTCGGTCAGATGGGCACTATTAGTGGACATATGGGGACCATCAACCCCTTGAGCATACCCTCCACACTTCCTGCATGCTTGCCTAGATTTTTCATATAGAATGCCTCATTTCCTAATGGGAAGGACATGCAAGTGTTGGACCTCCCTTCTTTTCCAAAGCAGAGCATCCACCCAACCTCTCACAAACCACTAGGGGAAATTCAACCATGATTTGGACACCTCAACCAAAGGCCAATGTAGAGTACTCCATGGATGCAATGCAGGTCTCCAAACATGACTAGGAAAAAGAAAATGTGGGTACCCAAGGGTCAGCAAACATTGACCACATCCTCCAATTCAAGGCATGAAGTAAAGACAACTAAGAGTCAACCTTGACACTCCTAATTGCTAAGAAATTGTCCTCCAATGAGAATTCAACAAGCCTGGTACCTAACTAGGTATCTCATGACCAAGTCTGACACCATTCAAATATAGGAGCCCAAGACCTATTTAGCAACTCAAAAACCAAGCCATGTAACACCAATCCCTCCAAAATCACACCAATCATTTACCTCTTCGCTTTCAAATTCATCATTTGTATCTAAGCCAACGAACCATTTCCATTCATCACTCACCGAGAAATGGGTACCTAAATGGTCCCAGAATCTTGAATCCCATCCACTGTATGTTATCAAACCTCATGAAACTAACCTTTCTCTTTGTAATAATTCACTAACACCCAAGCTAATTGATCATCCTTGTAAAAATCAACAATCGCTAACTCACCACCATAGTTAATGACATCTCTCATGAACAGATATGCATGCATTATTTAGAGCATGTAGGAAGTCTATAGACTTGCATTGACCACCATTGTTTAAAAATCACTTCACATCACAAGGCTACATTGGCAGCACATTAGTTATGGAAATGGATTGCGGTCTCACTTTATTGGGATCAAAATTAATTTCCATGCTAATGTATTATCCCTTTGTAGCAGATCTTTTACGCAGGATCAACCTACAAGGAGAAGGATCTTTAGGGGCAGGCACCAACTTACCAGCAGTGGATTTTGAAAATTTTCCGGTGGAAGCCCATCCTTCAATGATTCCTCTAGAGTTCCAAGATTTCATGGGCCCAATTCCTATTGAGGACTCACCCATCAGGCGGACAAAACTAGTACACAACAAGTCTCATTCGTTTCAAGGTCTGGCAAGACCCCTTACTGATGCATAACACATCTATGAAGCAACCTTATGCTTTAGTGATGACACGTGGGGAAGATACCAATTCTTCTCAAAAGAGTTTGAAGATCTACAAAATTCCGAGGAATTGAAGCCAATATGGGGAAGGATAACTTTCATTGAGTATTTCAGTGGGCCCCTTCCTAAACTAGAATTTTATCGATGCATTATTTAGCCACTAATCTACAAGCATCAGTTAGAAAGGAACCCCTAGGAACTTCTATATTGCCCTCTTTGGTGGCTGATCCTCCTTTTAAGAAATATAGATTCTCAACAGACCTCATCAGGGATGCCTTAAAGATTCACAATTCTCACACGCCCACAAAGAGAGAGATTCATCCCACAACTTACGAAGAAGGTGACGTTTTGAAATAGGTAGTCATATCAACCATCACACTAGAGCTATCAAAGTTGCTATGACTTTGCATGCAGCACTTTGCATTCCCAGCGTAGGATCGCTTCACCTTACCACAAAAACGTATCTAGTTTAGACTTTACTTGGCTAATACTAGCCCACCGACCATCAACTTAGCTAGTTGGATACATGAACAACTATTCTTGGTAAATCAAAGATGGGTAAGAAAAAGAGTAATTCATGGTCGTTGTGCCATTATGAGAATTGTTTATATGTGTCTTTCTTATGACATTCCTATAGAGTTAGCCCTATCAAGTGAAGAGTTACAACAGTTTAAAGGCACTAAAAAGTCACACAAATCACCAAAGGCATGCTCCAAAAAATGAATGAGGGGGACCATTCCATGTCTACAAGTACCTTCCTTGCCATGCCATCAACCATCACCTCAACAATCACAAACAAAAACTTAATCGGTAGTGCTACCAATCCAGATTTGCTTGTCATGACCCCTTACCTTAGGAGGCACTTTTGGTGCAGGTAGCACATCTCAAGCAACCACAATAAGCACCACAATTACCATCACTCTAGAAGTAATGAAAACCACAACTATAGTAGGACCCAAAGCATTTTCCTTCCCAATACCAAATCTAGAAGCTCAAGCACTGAATCCTATGTTTGACTTCGAAATGCATGACACTTTCTCTAGTGAATTTCAATTCTCTGATGCTTAGTTCTTTTCACACAATATGAAGACTGTAGGTACCTAGATCTCCATGTGAACCTAAAGGTGATCAATCCGTGTCAAGTCAAGAGGATGAAGATAGAACAACCATTGATGATGACGATGAGGATGACCGAAGTCAACAGAGACAAGGTACAAATGCAAAGGATCAACAAGAACAGGATGAGACACAAAAGGAGACTCAAGAAAACATGAGTACTAGAGACACCAACCAGAGATAACACCACCACCATTGACATGCCACATCCTCAAATGACCTCCCTATTTACCTACACTTCAAATGTTGTATCTAGGCCAAATCACACCATATAGTCATGTGTACATCCCGTATCACTAATCATGAGCTCCCCACATCACATTCTTCCTAGCTCATCTCCATCCATTCGTACCATTTATAGTCTAGCATCATGAAAGAAGGTTAATCCCCTCCTCACAACTTTCACAACCCTTTCAACTCCATCCACTACATTGAACTTCCAACCAATAGCTACAAATCCTTTCCTAACATTACATGTTCCACCTATTCATGTCCCTCAACACCATTTTCTTACCCCCCATCCTCCAATTCATCTTTTATCAATACTCCATCTCGGTCTCAACACTCTATCTCAACCATCTCCTTCTCATCGATCCGTGCTTGAACCTGCTGGTGTAACATACTCATCAACTTTTGTGAATCCTATATTCACATCAACACATTATTTCACCACCCACTGCACCCCCACTCACAATGACTACTTCCATCACCACTATTCACAAACCCACTCCCATGCACTTCTCCACCATCACAACTACATCCACACTCCCTTACCCAATCCCCATTCCCCTTGCATTACACATAGAACAACATCCCTTTTTACAACCTCCTGCACTCTTTTCCTCTTCCACTGTAGATACTGCATTTCATTAGATGTTTTCTTGCATGCATTAAGTCAGAGAGGAATTTTCCTGATTAGGTCAGCAATATCAGGCCTAACAACAAATGATCAACCCAACTATAGGACAGTCTTAACTCAATTACCATCAAACATGCATCACTCAATGCACGTAACCAAGAACTCTAGGAGTCCTATCATTCTATGGAACTAGAACTCGAGCAAAAAACCAAAGAAGCCATTGTAGTCACAGAAGCACAATTGAGGTAGTGGAGGACAAACCACTCTTGCTGATACATGATGGACACTAGTCCTCAAAGTACCACATGGCATACCCACTACAACAAGGGTCTGTCACGGACGATAGGCTCAAGAGGGGGGAGTGTTAGCACTCAAGGTCAGGAACAAGGTGCAAGAATGTGTCGAAGAAGTGGACGTACAAGAAGAAGGAGCAAGTAGGGAGCTCCAAGAAGTGTATGTCAAATTTTAAGAAGAAATTCCTATAAAAATAGTAATTTTTATCACTATAGACAATTGTAAATATCATTTCTCATTTTTGCAACTCCATTTTGTTGAAGCCAAGGAGTTCTCAAGCTTGAGGACTATTTGAAGTATCATCCTACCAATTTTCATAATTTTTAGATTCCGTTTGAGCCCCCAAATAAGCCTTGGAACCTAGTTTTTAACTAGGGTAGACACTAGGTCCGGAGAGGGCCAAAACTACTCCATAAACTATACAAAGAGCTAGAGAGCTCATTTTTGAGGTTACCTTATTAGTATTTTGTGCGAGATTTGAGCTTTTGTAAGAAAGTTCCATTGCGATAGAAAAAATTCCTTGCATGCATGTGTGTGTGTATGTGTGTCCATGCTAGTGTGCTTCTCACTCACACATTTGTGCCCTCACATGCTCACGGTCTTCATACAAGTCCTCAGTGGATTGACAAGGAGGTGGTACTCACACTTCAGCTACATATATCTCAAGGACCCAGTCACACTAGATCAATGTTTGAGAATGTGCATTGACATAGAAGATAACTTGGGTGAGGAGTTAGAATTGAACAAACTCTATAAGGATACTGATAGTTCTACTATTCATACTTCCAGACCCTCCACTAAGATAGATGAGATAGCTGAGCAGGTTGCCAAGAAGCTAGAAGTTCAAAATAGACAAACACCAAGGGTCACCTCATTGAAGTGATGTGAGACAATTGAATGATCCATATTGCACTATTAAGAGTAAGTATACGAACCATATGGCTCAAGATTGTCTGTAAAATAGGCAAGCTGTAAGACAAACTTATCAGTAACCTTACCAATGGGGTAGGTATCAGAATCAATACCAACAACCATATTCTAGGCCACAACAATAATATCAACCTCAATACCAACAGCAGTATCAGACACCATATAGGCCACAACCGATCATAAGAAACCAACCACCTCCTCTTGCAAATGTGATTCAGATGATCTCTTAGATAAATTACGAGGAGCTCATGTCTTTAGTAAAAATTATCTTATATCAGGTTACCATCAAATTTGTATGACACAAAGTGATATTTTTAAGACTGCATTTAGAACTCAAACAAGCCATTATTAATTTATGGTAATGCCCTTTGGACTTACTAATGCTCCTTCTACATTTGCACAAATGATGAACACCATTTTTCTTGATTACCAAGCTTTTGTTCTTGTATTCTTCAATGATATACTTGTTTACAGTATGAATGATAGTAAGCATGAGAAGCATCTTAAAACAACTTTTCATTTGCTATAAGAGAACACACTTTATGCTAATCTTGAAAAGAGTTACTTCTTTCAATGTGAGCTAGAATATCTAGGACATATTATTTCAAGTGAAGGTGTGCATGTAGATCCAAGCAATGATGTTTCTTCTTTTCTTGGGTTGGCTAGTTTTTGTAGGAAGTTTGTTCAAATTTTTTTTTATCTAGCATTGCCTCTTACCTTGTTATTGGAAAAGAAAATAAAATTTGCATGGGAAGTTATCCAACAACAATCCTTTGAAAAACTCAAACATGCACTATCACATTCATCTATTTTATAGTTACCTGATTTTTCATAACCATTTCATGTCGTTAATGATGCTAGTGGCTCAGGAATAGGTGTTGTTTTAATGCAAAATGATCACCCCATTGCATTTGAGAGTAGGAAACTTAAGCCCTCAGAAAAGAACTATAGTACATATGATAAAGAATTGTTAGCAGTTGTGCATGCTTTGTGAATTTGTAAACACTATCTTATGATATCTGAGGTCTTAATCAAAACCGATCAATAAGCTTTTAAATGTTTATTAAATCAACCCTTAATCTCTAATCAACATCTTAAATGGGCTTGATTTATTCAAAATTTCCAGCCCATGATTCAATATCAACCTGGTAAAGCTAATGTTGTAGCTAGTGCTCTTAGCCGTTTTCCTTCACACTTTGTTGTTTTGTATAATATTTTTGTAATGCAAATTCATTCCTTTCAAGAAATGATTTCCACTTATGCATCTCATCTGCATCTCTCACATGCATGGCATGAATTAAAAAATGGTGCACCTTTAACTCATGAACATTATACATTTCATCATGTGTTACTTTATTTTCAACATAGATTATACATAATCCAAGATTTTAAAGATTTTCTCATCAAAGAAATGTGTGAACCATCTTACATGGGTCATAGGGCATACAGAGCACCATTTCTGCTTGCAAAAACTTCTTCTTTTGGCCCCACATGGAAAAACATATTGCACATTACGTTTCTCAATGCATTGTATGTCAATGTGTAAAACATCACCATTGTAAACCATTTGGATTATTAATGCCACTTCCCATTCCAAACAAACCATGGGAACAAATCTCTATGGATTTTATCACAGGTCCTCCTATCACTTCATCACATAACGATATGATTTGGAAAAAAAGTTGATAGGTTTAGTAAATATGCATATTTCATTCCTTGTAGAAAACCTTTGTCTGCACCTCAAGATTAAATCCATTTTCCCACCATGGATTTCCTAAAGTAATGTTATCTGATCGTGATGTTAGATTTTGCAATCATTTTTGGGTTGCGTTATTTCAACATTTCCGTTCTAAAATAGATTTTAGCTCTGCATTTCATCCCAAAAGTAATGGACAAAGTGAGGCTACAAATAGTACTATTCTTGATCTATTGCATTGTTATTCATTAGATAGTCCCACTAACTATGATGAAAAGCTTCCATTGCTTTGATTTGGTTACAATAACACTACATACACCACTATTGGTCGTGCACCTTTTGAAATTGTTTATGGTAAAATGCTTCCCACTCCCATATCACTCACTCAAATTGATATTCTGATGGCTGATTCTATTGCTCAAGATCACATTTCTATACATCACGATGTTCACAAGCACATTAGGAAAAGTCAAGAATGTCATACACGTAATGTCAATACAAAATGATTAGCCAAGAAATTGAAGGAAAATAATCTCATATGATTGGATACCATTAAAATGCATCTGAAAAATATTTTGCAGCATCCTAAAATTAAACTTGCACCATGATATTATGGACCATTTTGCATTATACAAAAAATTAATGATAATTCATTTAGATTAGATATACCATCTCATTGGAATATACATAATTCTTTCATATTAATTTAATTAAACCATTTAAAGGAACTTTACCACTCACTCCATTTCTTGATGACTCTCCTTCAATTGAAGAACAATGTGAAATCTTAGTTCCTGAGAAAATAATTGATCATGATGTCACTACTACATGCACGGGTACTCAATATCATTGATATTAGTTAAGTACAAATCCCTCTATTGAAGAATGTCAATGGATACATAAGACACAATTAACACCCCATTATGATCACTTAAGTTTTGAATATCACTCACATAAACATTATTGTAACTCTTCCATGAACATTTCCATGCATGTGTTTTTACATGGAACATGCTTATTCTCGTTTAGTGATGGAACATGTGATTGGCCATCCATGATTATTTTTATTTTATCAACTAAGATTAGTTTCTTTTTCAACTAAGGGGCATGTTATGAATTATGGAATGTATTGAGCAACGAATTTTTTGGAGTGTAATTTATTAATGTATTAATATGTTTTGGTGTTTTTGATATAGCAGTTGAAGGTTCGTGAGGGCATGAAAGGCATGAAAGGATGGACATCAATAATCGAATTTATATTTTATATAGTTTGTAAATAAACCCACATAGAGGGTTCTATTTTTGGAAATAGTTAGTAAAAGTAGTGGTTAGGATAAGAATTGTTGTAGACCGCAATCTCTATAAATAAAAGCAAGGGCTCTCCACAAAAGCGACCAACTTTTACTTTCACACATATACTCACACAAGCTAACCTCAAAAATGACTCTCTAGCTCTATTCATAGTTTTTTGACTATTTTTGACCGGTTTCACATCTACTATTTGGCATAGTTAAAAAATAGGTTCTAGGAACTATTTGAAGGTCTAAACAAGGTCTACAAATAACCAAAATTGGCATGATTGTTCTACCTAAGATCCTCAAGCTCGAGGACTCCTTGGCTTGTAGAAAATGGAGCATATAATTACAAAAGTGTGTGCTTCTATGTTACATATGATACAAGAGTGACAAAAATCACTATTGAGGGTTTTGAAAAGTATTATCAAATATATTTCTTAGAGAAAAAATGACTGCCTGGCTCCCCACTATTTTGTGCATAATCCGCCTTCACATGCTTCCTCATCGTCTGTGCCTTTGGCTACTCCCAACGCCCCCTCCCTCTCGCATGTGTCGTCCTTGACAGAACCTTGTTGCAGGGTCTGACAGATATACTTTTGTAGGAGGTCATGAGCAAGGTTGTGCTCTGAGATGTGAATACCTCATGCAAGATCAACTTCAAGTTTTTCCCAATCTATGGGTTGAGGTTCATCGAGTGGCAGAATTTGGTAGTGTGTGGAGTATACGAGTTGTTCGCAGGCAAATAATTGAAGTACATGTGTGAGCCTGCTTATGAAAACCTCGGAGTGGTACTCCCAAAACCCAGTGGTAAACATCTCATCAAATGTCATCTTATAGCATGCGAGTAAATACTTGGTTCAAGAGTGCCAAGCGTAACACACCCAGAGCGATGGCATCGTGCTCATATCATATGCTAAGTCTTGATTACCATGCTTGAGTCCCGAGGTGTTAACATGTGGTGCTTTGACGTGACAAAAGATTTTAAATACAGTCTGTATCGTATCAAATATTTTGACAATCATATGTGCAGCAACATCATCCATGCAGTGTAAGCAGGGGAGCGAGTGGCGAATCGTGGACATCATGTATCCGATTGTAGGGGTCCGTGGGGTGGAGTGAAATAAGGATAAGTAAGCCAGTCCTGGCACTGCTTATTATTCTAAACTTTGATTGTGAATGCCTTCCAGGAGCGGCATCATGGCATCGGTCCCCAACATGGGTTATAGTTCAAATGGCATTAACTTTTTTAAGGTCAATACACACGTGCAATTTTCCATTTTTCTTGGGCGCAACCACAATGGGGGATACCCATTCCGTATGCTCAATTTCGTAAATGAATCTTGCTTCTATCAAAAGATCTA
Source organism: Ceratopteris richardii (assembly GCA_020310875.1). Classification (NCBI taxonomy): domain Eukaryota; kingdom Viridiplantae; phylum Streptophyta; class Polypodiopsida; order Polypodiales; family Pteridaceae; genus Ceratopteris; species Ceratopteris richardii. The sequence goes on from CM035417.1 coordinate 145,097,000, forward strand.
TTTCTTCTTTAATCTTATAAGCGTAGTTATCATTGTACGTGTATGGTTTTTGTTTCATAGGTTTAGCATCTCGAGTCATAGGAATTCTATGGGAGCAAATATCTGGGTCTACTCCTTTCAAATCTTTGTAACTCCAAGCGAATAAATCTCGATATTCTCACAATAAAGCAATTAATTCTTCTTCTTCTTCATTCGTCAAATCATGCCCTATGTATGTACATTTTTCTTCTTCTCCTTCTATGGTAACTATGATTTTTTTGGTTTTCTCTCGATTATCATATACTTCTCCAATGTCAGCTTTCCTTTTAGGCATTCGTACCATGATTTTCCTATCTTCTACTTCATACTTCTTGAAATTCTCGGGTACTTCCATGAGTGGTTCTTCTTCTTCTTCTGTCTTAGGTGATTTCATTCTCTTCTTTTGGTTACTTTCTGTATCTTTTAGGGATGGCTCAGGTTGTTCCATTTGATTTTCCTTTTCCTATTCAGGGTTGTTGGCTTCTACAAAATAAAGATGTTCCTCTTCTGTGGGACACAAGGGTTCCATGATGATAGATTCTAGATCCTCGTCACTACTCTCGTCCGGTTCTTGGGTCACTTCCATGCATTCTTCTAGGATAAAGACTTCCTTGATAGGTTCAATCATAAAAATGGAAATGTCATATCCATCCTCATCGCAGTGAGGGTTCCATTGTTCTTCATTCACCGCTATGTCCATTGTAGCTAAGATTTCTACCCAACCGTGAGGCTCAAATTCCTCGTCTGGAAATACTATAGGTGCATAAGCTGGGTCTTGAAGAGTTCATGGATGTCATTCTGAACCTAAGGGTCTGGCTTCTAATCATTCTTCCTCTTGTTTGGCTACTCTACACATCCATAGATGAGTATCCTTGTGCAACCATGAGGGGTCTGATTCCAATGAGTGTACCGATTCTTTAAGATTGACTTTAGTAGTCACTCCTAAATGTTGCAAATACAAAGAATTAGTTCCCCAATCTTGTACAATTTGCAACTGACGCATGTGTTGAGAAAAGGGGAGAAACAAACCCTAACCGCCTCACATGGAAGTGAGAAGTTTCTCCAAGTTGGGGCAAAGAATGAGAGGAGAGGTTCACCCATGCTCATGGAGCAATGGCAAAAATGGTCAACATCACAAGGAGCAAGGGGAACATCCTCCCAACCATGCACACACACATGCAAATCCATACACCAAGATCATCGCCTTGCACACAAGGAAGCAAGAGAGTAACAAATGACACCTTCTTCCATTAACAAAATGGAGGCCCATGCCATGGCCAAAGGACCTCCCTTTACAAGAAATAGCCTCTATTTATAGGCTCAACACAATTCCCCCATGTGCTCCTTTTGACTAGTCAAAAAGGAGCACATGCCTAACTGTCATATCTCAAGAAGATCTTTTCATATATTCCAAATCTCAAAAGAAAGGAGAATACGTGCACGTGGGGAGTTTTCTAGGCTTCTTCAAAAGATGTGAGCATTTACAAGGCTCCAAAGCCTTACTTTTGGAAAAATATTAAAAAGTGTCTAAGGGAGGGTTTTTATGTGAAATCCTAAGTAGATACAAAAAGAGATATTATTATGGTCTAGGGAGGGTTCCTATGCACACTTGTGGGTGTGTGCATACCCTACAACCCAACACTCTCCCCCCTAGACTTTGTCATCCTCGACAAAGCTAAGAGGAAAGGATCATACACAACTGAACTGGTTCGAGCTTGAGTCTTCAATTCTGAGAAGCTCCAGGTCTGCAAATCTTCCATTCTGCAGTTTGCAGTCTTCAGGCCTCCATACTCTTCATTGATCTTCAAACCTGCAACACATCAGTCTTCAATCTTTCAAATCTGCAATACTGCAAGCCCTCAGTCCATCCTTCAATCTGCAAATCTTCAGCCTTTATAGCTGGGCGACACAATCCCCTTGGGGGCAATCAGCCAAGCATTCCTCCCATAATGTAGTCCTTTGTAGGACTGATAGAGCCTCACCCAAGAGCTCCCAAACCTGAAGGTAAACATACACAACAAGTAGACTGTTTCTAAAAAGAAGTAAGCAATAACATTTTAGTCCAATTGTAGTTTCCACTTCAGGGTACATTAAGTCATATAGGACTGGCTCTTCAAGTCCTCATAATGAGCTTTTCTTTTCCTATCAGAAAGACAAAACCTGAACCAAATGTACACCAATCCTCATAAAACAGAGGAAGTGGAAATGAGGGCCACAATCCTAAGATAGTTGTTCAATTAATTAGTGTTTATTCCTGCAAGGCTCATTTTAATCTCCTAAATCATGGAATCATTTAGCAAAAGATGGACCAACAGTTATCCCTGAAAATTAGGAGCCACAGTTATCCTCCTCTTTGACCTGCACAAATCTGAGCAATTTCTGAGCAAATGAATAAATGAGAACCTTATGAGTATTGTAAAACCAGTGAGTGAATTTCCTGGCAAAAAACAATTACTCAATCCTTTGTGGCTTCATGCTTAATTAAGTTCAAAACATGTCTTAATCCACAGTGTCTTCTTGGTTTTACAGGAACAGGATATCCTCAAGACCTTCTCCTGAAATCTACAATGTGGAGCAAAAGAATAGCAAAACACTGGTAAGACACCTCAGTGCAATTTTATAAAAAGTCTTTGACATTCCCTTCATGTGATGGAAGGAAGTTAAACCACATGTGCATCTTAACAAACTTTTATAGCCACATTCAAAGAAGGTAGACAATACAAGTTCACTCTGGGTACCTATGGAACAAAATATCAATTCTGCAAGTAACTCAAAACTCATCCATTATGAGAGAGCAGGTTTTTCAACAATATGAATTCAAAAGGTCATACACCAGGGTCAGTCATGCAACTTCATGCCGTTAGACTAGTCATTTCGTAAATCATGCCTCCAAAAAAAAAAAGGGATAGAGAGTTCAGTTATTAATTACGAAGTTAATGCAATTCACATTAGGATGTCTGCAGGCAAGTTGGGTCCTTAGCTAGAGCAGTCTTGCGTCAATCACATGATGCTACAAGTTTCTTTTCCACCAGTGAACACATGATCACAGTAGAACATGTGATCACAACAGAATTATGTCAAGAACTAAGTTTGGAATGTGCCACAGAAACAAGAATAATCAGTGGAAAATAAAGAGCGTAAGGTAGATAGAACCCATGTGGAACTTTTGTATTGGCCTGATCTTTACGAGGGAAACAAACACTATTTGTAAGATATTTTTGAGTAGCGCTCAACTTTCTTAGCCTTTCATAGCAAACTGTTGAAGCTCAAAGTCAAGGACACACAAGGAAAGGGAGCAAGTAGGGAGCTCCAAGAAGTGTATGTCAAATTTTCAGAAGAATCCCCTACAAAAATAGTGATTTTCATCACTAAAAACCATTGTAAATACCATTATCTATTTTTAGTAACTCCATTTGGTGCAAGCCGAGGAGTCCTCGAGCTTGAGGAGTATTAGAAGTACCATCGTACCAATTTTCATAATTTTTAGATTTCGTTTGAGCCCTCAAATAAGCCCTGGAACCTAATTTTTAACTAGGCCGGACATTAGGTCTGGACAGGGCCAAAACTAGTCAAAAACTATAAAAAGAGCTAGAGAGCTCATTTTTGGGTTAGCCGGTTAGAGAATAGGACTTTTGTAATAGAACTCTTTGGCAATCTAAGCTTTCCATTGTTCCGCTCTTTGATCTTACTTTGTGCGCGTGTGTGTGTATGTGTGTGCATGTTTGTGTGCTTTCACTCACGCACATGTGCCTTCACTTGCTCGTGGTCTTCATACCAGTCCTCACGTCTCCGCGGATTGACAAGTAAAGGAGGTGGTGCTTACGCTTGAGCTACACCAAATTTTGGCGCCGTTGCCGGGGAGAGAGCTTGGAGGACGAGCGTGTGACGGTAAGACGTAGAGTAGCGACGTTGGAAGGTAAAAAAATCATCATTTTCAGTTCAGTTTTTTAATTTTTCTTCTTCTTCATCTTCTTCATCATCTTCATCTCCAGTGCATCAGGAAAGCTTGGAAAAGGTAAAATTTTCAGTTTCTGTCAGAAATTGCCGAGTGTGGCGGACCATCGCGATGGTCTGCAAAGTTCGGAATTTGGAGAAGGCGACCACACCAGCGTGTAGAGCACACTTGCGCCACTAGGAATCCATACTTGCATTGCAAAAAATCACATTTTGGTGGACCATCGCGATTGGCTCAGACCATCGCGATTGTGTCACACCATCGCGATAGGCTCACGCCATCGCGACGGCTCGGCCGGACCATCGCGACGGTTCACTTGAGCCATCGCGACGGTCCACTTGGACCATCGCGATTGTTCAGCTGACCTCGGGCCATCGCGATTGGCCCATGCCATCGCCACGACGGTGCCACGTGTCAGGATAGACCATCGCGACGGTTCAGTTTTTCGGACCATCGCGATTGTCCAAATCGGACCATCGCGATTGGCTCATGCCATCGCACTTGTGACCATCGCGACGGTTCACTTCGGACCATCGCGACGGCTCACCTTTGACCGTTGACCGCGCCATCGCGATTGTCCGCCTGATCAGGCCATCGCGACGGTTCAATTTTTCGGGCCATCGCGACGGCTCGACTTCACGCCATCGCGACGGTTCACTATTTCGGGCCATCGCGATTGTCCAAATCCTACGCCATCGCGACGGTTCGCTCGGACCATCGCGACGGTCCCAGACCATCGCGATTGTGCACCCCCATCGCAAATTTAGGGTTCCATTTTTTGACCAATTTTGGGGGTATTTTTGAGAAATTTTTGGACCATTATACTCATAGGAGACCCCTTAGCTCATATTTGGAGAAAAACCTGTTTGTCAGTTTTTAACCCCCAGGGCCTGAACGGTCATAACTTTTTCATCCGAAGTCCGTTTTTTGAGCTTAATAGCTCATTAGAAAGCTCTTGACGAGTACTACGTGACCTCAACTGTTTTTTTCTTAAAGGATACGTCTATTTTTAGATAATCTATTTTGAGGTTGACCTAGTTTGGGACTAAGAAGCCAGGGGGCAAGCATTGAAAAATTGGGCAAAAGGAAAGGGGCTCAAAAGGTGTATATACTCAAGTGCTTGATCATCCAACTGTGAATTGGTCTAATCTTGGATTCTTCCAGGTATAGCAAGGAAAATCAAAGGCAATCCAAAGCAAGCTAGCAAGGGTGAGTACCAAGCTTGGGAGTAGGCTTCCTGGGCTTGTGCAGCAGTTTGGTCAACCAGCTAATTGAGGTTGGAAGATCTCTCAACCCTCCTTTGTCAATTCCTAGCCTAGGCTAAGTACGACTTAGGTGTGGTAATTAATTAGGGCAACGTTAGGCACGAATCAAGTCCAAGAGTATTAATCAACCAAGTGCAAGGATTAAGTAGGCCTTAAGTGCGAAAACTCTAAGGGACAAAAGGTAAACTGGAGTCGATCACTCATCAAGTGCAGAAATTCACTTAAGTACTCCTGACGACGCGACTCCAGAGAAGACCATAAACATAATATTCAACTCAAAAAGAACAAAGTGATTGGTGCAAATTAACCTGCAACGAGAGTGTGCTTAGGTTCAAGGGGGTAGATAAATCAGGCATATGAACCTTAGATCAGGCAGGCACTTGGGCCGAGACAGACAAAGCCTCAGATCTTCTGAAGCTAGTGTCAACCACACAGCCAAGTCTTGGGCTCAACAGCTTAGTGGTTATCCTTATACACGAAGTTCAGAAACCAGTGACTCAGAAATGTCTTTTAGCATGGAAAGACCCACATGTGGCATAGGCATTGCCTATTTACAGACACCAGAAGGTCCCTATAAGACCCAATTGGAGTTTATCAGGACCAACCAATTAGGTGCTCGCATCTATGAGGATGGTCTAAGACGATCAGTGGTCCAACTCAAAAATCCAGATCAATCCTTCGGACTTGAACACCCGGTGGTCAAGTTCGAAGAGGGTTCATACATTGATAAGGAAGGAACCATGTATGTGATCACCAATCTACCAGATAGGACTGATGAGTTTGGAAATGTCATTCCTGAGAATGAAATAGGAGACCTAGAACAAGGAAATGTAGGACAAGGACTCCAGACTCCTAGAGGTAAGTCAATCTTGACTAGAGTGATCACTCCAGAATGGATTCCTCAAGATAACAAAAGCATAGAACTATTCGTGAATAGAGAAACGGAGGAAGCCTTTTGGAGATTTAGGCCAGATCAACCCATCCCAGTAGTCACCATCTATGAATTCAAGGACCCAGAGACACCAGGGAAAGCTGTCTATCTAGATCACACATCTCAGAAATTATTCTTGGTATCAGATCATGACAGACATGCTTACACTTGGCAAGGTGAATCAATTTTCCCTCCACCCAGATCTAATGTTTCCCAGGGCCTCCAAGGGGCCGGATCATCCAAGGCTCATGAAACCCAGAGGGAGAGACATAGAGTTTATGGGCATCAAAGAGATGATCATGATTTTCCATTGCCTAGACCACGAGAGCACTCAAGAACCCTTAGACCCTCTCAAGTGGTTAAGACAATGAAGAACTACTTTGATGGATTTGGAGATCCTTATGATCATGTGGCGGAGTTCAAACAAGTGCTAAGAGCTGAACAGGTTGAAGACTTATTCACCCAGTTTGAGGCATTTGGTTTGACTCTTAAGGGTACTGCCTTAGCTTGGTTTCAACCTCTAAATAGTCGCAACTATAGAGAGATAGGTCAGCTACTAGAAGAATTCATTGTGGAATTTTCCAAAAGTGGTATCAGGCATAACACATCATCCTTGATCCACAGCTTCAAGCAGAAACCCCAAGAAACAGTGCGACTTGCAGGAAGAAGGTTTAGACAGTATTTGGAAAGATGCCCTGTACCAGAATTACCCACATCAGCCAAACAGGTGGCTCTGTTTTTAGATGGCCTATTGAGCACAAAATTAAGGTCATATGTATACTTGAAGGAGCCTAGATCCATAGAAGAGTGTATACGGATATGCATTGACATAGAAGACAACTTGGGTGAGGAGTTAGGACTATCCAAACTCTATAAGGACTCTGATAGTCCTACAAGTCATACCTCTAGAGCCTCCACTGAGATAGATGAGATAGCTGAGCAAGTGGCCAAAAAGCTAGGAGTTCAAAATAGACAGATGCCAAGGGTCACCTCAGTGAAGCGATGTTATACATGTGGAGGAGATCACATGGCTAATGTTTGTCCGTTGACGACTCAACCCCAAGGAAACCCTAATGCTCTATATTGCACCATTGAGAGGAAATATACAAATCATACGACCCAAGATTGTCCCTATAACAGGCAGGTTGTTAGACAGAATTATCAGCAACCTTACCCACAAGGTAGGTATCAGAATCAGTACCAACAGCCATATTATAGGCCACAACAATATCAACCTCAATACCAGCAGCAATATCAGGCACCATATAGGCCACAACCAGTCCTTGGAAACCAACCACCAGCTCCTGCCAATGTGATCCCAGTTAAGTATACAATGGCGGAGGAGAACCATAATAGAGCATTGGTGCCACTAACCCCATTGGTCTCAGAAAATGATTCTCACGCTCATGGTTCAAACTACTTCCATGAAGATAGTCCACATGCTTATTATATAGAGTCACCTGAGCAAAGTGAGACTTCTCAGTGTCAATATGAGACACCACCTATGGAGCAAAATTGGGAGCCAGAATACTCCAATGTCATGTATACGAATCCAAATACTAGGCCCCAATTGAGACAAGTAAGACCACAAGTCCCTAGAGGACCATGCTTTAGATGCCAGGGCGATCATTTCATTCGTGAATGTCCCCACCAACCAGCTCTGGGACTAGGACAAAACATCACAATACAAGGCTTTTGTCCTGAGTGCGGCAAGGAACATCTTCCTAGAGAGTGTCCCAGGAATCCCTCTAGTGCACCCAAGGTTACACCCATCAATGTGGTAGGCTTAGTGACAGATTCAAGTTCAAGTAGTAGTAATGTGGCTCCTGTACAGGCAGTTACTAGGGCACAGGCTGCACAACAAGCAAAACCATCCGAGCAATCTGAGACTAGTGAGGCAGGAGAGCCTAGTAAGAGGAAACCGAGAACATGGAAGGATACCAGAGAGAAGGCTAATCGCAAGTGGAACAAAAAGCTATCCGAGCTAGAAGAAAGCCTAAGGGATACCAAAACAAAAATAGAAGACATTGCATCTCAAAGCCCCTCGCATACTGAAGCTCCATCCACTCCACCTCATTCCACCCCACCACCCATTGTAAATAACCCACAACCAGGGTCTGTTCTTGCAGATCCAACCCCAGAAGGCTTGGACATGATGTTCAAGGCCTACCAGGCTCGTCTTCAAGAAGGGCCAACAGCTGCAAACCTAGACAAGAGTTACCCTAGAGCAGATTTAGAGATTGAACGGATGAAAATGTGCATGAAAATGGTAGAACAAGCTCAAGCTATACTTGAGACTAGTCAGAAGTTCAATCAGACAAACTCTGTCAAGTCAGATTTGCATTTTCAAGGCTTACTAGAAAAATTAGAGCAGTTGGTAAACAAACCACAAGTTTCTTTACCTCCACAGGCTCAACCAGTTATGGAGAGAGGAAGCTCACCACCAATGGGAGCTTATGTTCCTAATTCCACGGATGCTGGAATAACTCCTTCAATTCAACAGTATTCTCAAGAGTTCTTGCGGGAAATACAAGAAGAGAAATGGGCCAAGGAGAAGGGTAATTCCCCTCCTATTCCTGAGATTGATGATCTTCATGATCAATTTCCCCAAGACATTCCATCTATTTATGGAGATGAAGCAGAACAACAAGAAGATGAAAGATTAGATTTTGAATCTAATACCCTAGAAGAGCTGCCTCAATTTCCAGGCCCATGGGAATCTGAATCTCTCCAGATTAGAGCTCCCACAATACTAGTAAGAAATGAAGACTCAGTGGTTCCAAGGAACACGGATGTCGTGAAGAACACTAAGGTTCAGTGTCATCTCACTGTAGAAGAGCTGCTCAAAGCAAAGCCTGAGCTTTGGAATCATGTGAAGGATTAGGTTCTAGAACTTGATTCTAATATGCCAAAAGTAGGCTCTAAGCAGAAAGTACCAGAGATACCTCTAGACAAAATCGGGGACGTGAGTGAAGGTGAAGAAGGTAATACTTATCTTCCAATCACCTATCAAGGTTACACAACCAAAGCAATCATAGATTCAGGTGCTGGTGTTGCTATTGCGACCACCTCCTTGTGGAAGCAATGGGGCAAACCCATGTTAAGACCAACTAGAATGAAACTTCAAATGGCAGATGGTCATTTTGAAAGACCTCTAGGATTGCTGGAAGGGATAACTCTAACCACTTGTGGTGTAGAGTTTGAACATACATTTGCTATATGTGACTTTGAAAAAAATAATGTCTATGAGATGATCCTAGGAAGACCCTTCCTACGACAATTGCAAATAGTACAGGATTGGGGAACTAACTCCTTGTACTTACAGCACTTAGGGGTCACCACGAAGGTCAATTTGAAGGATTACACCTTCAGAGATGTACCACCCCTACAGTGGAATTCTATCCACAAAGCGAAAGAAGATTCCATCTCTGTGCATTCTGAAAGTTCACCTGATCCATCATGGATGCATGAAGATACTCATTTGTGGATGTGCAAGGTCGCAAAGGAAGAGGAAAAACGTTTAAAGGCAAGAGAAGAAGGAACTCCCCCAGGAGATAGACCAATAAAAGACCCAGCCTATACACCGATGATATTTCCAGATGAGGAATTTGAGCCTCAGGGTTGGGCAGAAATCTTAGCCACCATGGACATTGCAGTCAATGAAGAACAATGGACACCTCATTGTGATGAGGAGGGTTATGATATTTCAGTGTTCATGTGTCAACCCCTGTTGGAAGAGCGTGATCCTAGTGAGTTCATAGAAGATGAAGAGAATGACGATGATCTAGAATCCATTGTGATGGATACTTACTTTGACTCAGAGGAACACTATTTAGAAGACATAGGAGTGTTAACCCAAAAAGAAGAAGAACCCCTTACGAGTATTAAAACGATAAGTTCAAAGGAAGGAAGTGAAGGAGGTCAAAAGAAAAAGAAAAGAAAAGCAGTGAAACAAGAAGAGGAAGAATCATTGTTTGAGGTACCAGAAAATTTCAAGAAATATGAAGTGGAAGACCGTAAAATTTTGGTACGAATGCCTAAGAGAGAGGCCACTGTAGGAGAAGTATATGACAATAAAGAAAGGACCAAAAAAATTGTAGTGACCATTGAAGGGAACGAAGAACGATGTACGTACATAGGAGATGACCTAAGTGCAAAAGAAGAAGTAGAGCTTGTAGCTCTATTAAGGGAATATAGGGACGTGTTTGCATGGCACTATAGAGACTTGAAAGGAGTAGATCCAAGGATTTGCTCTCATACGATTCCGATGACCGCTGACGCCAAGCCCACCAAACAAAAGCCCTACACCTATAATGACAATTATGCAGCCAAAATAAAGGAGGAAATTGATAGGCTGATTGAAGCTGGATTCATCTATGAGATTGAGCACACTGAATGGGTGTCCCTCATTGTGGTGGTGCCCAAGAAGAATGGGAAATTGCGAGTGTGCATTAACCTTAAAAAAGTTAATGCCGCTACGATCAGAGATAGTTATCCACTTCCAATCACCGAACATCTATTGGAGCGTGTTGCAGGCAAGGAAGTTTATAGCTTCCTTGATGGGTTTTCGGGCTACAATCAAGTAGCCATTGCCCCAGAAGATCAACACAAAACGGCTTTCGCCACAGAATGGGGAATCTTTGCATTTCGTGTGATGCCATTCGGTCTCACCAATGCACCCGCAACTTTTCAAAGGCTCATGTGTCATGTCTTCAAGGAGTTCTTGCGAAAGAACTTAGAAGTATATGTGGATGACTTATGTGCTCATTCCCAACAAAGAAGATACCACATCCCTGAGCTCAGACAAATCTTCAACAAGTGTAGAGATTATCGAGTGTGTCTGAACCCAGAGAAGTGTGTGTTCATGGTACGACAAGGTAAAATCTTAGGTCACATTGTTTCTAAGAATGGAATTTCAACAGATGAGGACAAAGTAAGAGCAATAGCAGAGCTGCCCAGGCCAAGAAATGTTAAAGAGGTACAAGCCTTTATGGGCCATTGTGGATATTACCGTAGGTTTATCCACATGTATGCCATCATAGCTAAACCTCTTTATGGGTTGTTAACAAATTTTGAGTGGAACAAGGAATGCGAGAGTTCCTTCAACGAGCTGAAAAGACGTTTGTGCACAGCACCAATACTGACTACTCCGGATTGGAGCAAACCCTTTCATGTCCATGTAGATGCTTCCAATCATGCAATAGGATGTGTGCTAGCACAACCCACAGGTGAAGGAAACCTAGATCTGCCGATAGCATACGCTAGTAGGCAATTAAATGCAGCTGAACGAAATTACACCACAACGGAGAGAGAAGGCTTAGGCATGGTGTATGCTGTGAAAAAATTTAGACACTATCTATTGGCCAATAAGTTCAAGTTTTTCACTGATCATCAAGCTTTACTATATTTGGTCAATAAACCTTGCAATACAGGCCGCTTAGTAAGATGGTTCCTCTTACTAATGGAATACGACTTTGAAGTTGTTGTCAGGAAAGGTAGAACTCATCTTAGGGCAGACCATCTTTCTCGCATCACTTCAGGAGAGCCACCGCAAGGAGTGTCTGACGAATTACCCGATGCTTATCTGTTCAATTTAGAAGTTGTTCCTAAATGGGCAAATAGGTTGGTACCAGTCCTAACCTTTGGCCCTGCAAATAAGAATGTGAAAACATCACAAGAAGAAATTGTAAAATCACAAAAATATCACATATTAGCAGGAAGTATGTACAAGCAAGATACTGAGGGCATATTAGCTTGTTGTGTCGAGGATGACGAACATATTAGTTGGTTGCAACAAGCCCATGAGGGACTGCTAGGAAATCACTACCCTAAACAACGAACATTGCAGAATCTAAAACGTTTAGGAGTGTATTGGCCTAGCATGGACAAAGAAATACAGGAGTGGATCCAGAATTGTCCAGTGTGCCAGAAAAGACCCCCAGTGGAGCATGCCACTCTTTATCATGTGTCATTAATCCCAGATTGGAGTGCTCCATTGGTTGAGTTCATGAGATCGGGAACATTACCCAATCAGGCTAGTCTTGCAAGAAAACGGAGCATGGAGCAAGAGGCTCAAGACTATGCCCTAGTAGGAGACAACCTATATCGAAGAGGCAAGGATGGTTACCTAAGACTGTGCGTTCATGAATCAGACTATTTGAAAGTCTTAGAAGCTGCACACAGCGGTGTTGCAGGTGGACACTTTGGGCCTGACAGAGTAATTAAGACCATTCTATTCTCAGGACTTTGGTGGCCCACTCTTCATATGGATGCACATACTTATGTGAAGAAATGTGACACATGCCAACGTGCCCAATATCCGATAAGAAAAGATGAGATGCCTTTGAGGCCAATGATGGGAGGACGTGCATTTTCAAAGTGGGGCATAGACTTCATAGGTCCCATCAACCCCCCAGCTAGAAACTCCCATGCAGAATACATTATTGTAGCCACAGATTACCTTACAAAGTGGGTAGAAGTAAAAGCCACGACAAAGAATGATGCTCAAACGACGGCTAAGTTCTTATTCGAAAATGTGTTCACTAGATATGGGTTACCAATAGAGTTGGTTAGTGATAGAGGTACGCACTTCTTGAATGAAGTCATTGAAAATCTTCTCCAAGAATTTTTGGTGATACATAAGAAATCAGCCCCCTATCACCCACAAGCCAACGGACAAGCCGAGAGTACCAATAAGATCCTCTGTAACGTATTGACAAAACTGGTAAATAATAAACGCTCTGACTGGGACAAACAACTTCATCATGCTGTTTGGGCTTATCGAGTTGCCTACAAAACGGTACTAAATGCCACCCCATTTCAGATGGTCTTCGGACAGAACGCTGTGCTACCATTGGATTTCTTAATCCCTGCCTTAAAAGTAGCACAAGAGTATGAGTGGAATGGGCATGAATTGTCCTCTAGAATCTTTGATTTAGAACGCTTAGGTGAGACGAGGCTACGGGCAGCAACAGGCATTTACGCTGCAAAGAAAAGGCAAAAGGCATACTTTGATGCCCATGTAAAGGATAAAGGATTGAAGGAAGGAGATCTAGTGCTGGTTTATACGCTAAAGCAACATGCCCGCAAGCTGGAGAAACGAGGATATGGACCCATGATCATTAATAGACTCTCCACTAGTGGTGCAGTTCAATTGGCCACTTTAGAAGGTGATATCTTACCAAACTATATAAGTGGTTGTCGAGTCAAGTTATATCAAGAACCTCTTACAGAGGAAATGCTCATGAGACTCAACACTGCTAAGAAGCGAAAAGAAGAGGAGTTAAGGGTTAGAGAAGAAGCACAAGCAGAGGCTAGAGAGCGCATCAGAAGAAATAAGTTACGACGACTAGGCCTAGATATCAACACAAAAGCTCCCAAATATCACATGGACATGTGCCAATCTACTTCTCGAATAATTGACCGACGTCCCTTTGTGACCATAGAGATGGGACAAGGGAAGGGTGCAAGGATGGTGAAAGCATTGATTGACTCAGGTGCAGCAAGCAGTGCAGTTAGACTTTCCTACTGCCAAGACTTGCAGTTGAAAATCAATCCCATAGAAGCTTATCTCATAGGATTGGGAGGTGTGGAAACCCCTTGTTTGGGCGAGGTGGAACTTCCCATCTACCTTCAAGATGTTCCAATGAAAGTCAAAGCGCTAGTATGTCAAGATGAGAACCTTACAGAACCACTTGTCTTGGGTCAAGATTGGATCTATGACCATGCAGTTAACTTAAACCTAAGAAGTCAAATTCTTCAAGTTTGGGTACATGAACAATGCATTACATTAGAATTAGAGAACTGCATGCTCCAAAATCATGGCACCACACACTCTCTTAGTTCTTCCAAGACTAATCATATGGAAGAAGATGTTGTATGTGTCAAAAGCTCTATGATGCAGAAGGAGTCAATCGTGGAAGACCAGGTTCGAAGGCGGGTGGATCTTTCTTCTTCTCCAAAGAATCAAGTAGCTACAGTAGTGAGTCCACCATACAAGCAAACACAACCGTTCATGACAAATACTACATCAAATAGAAAGACACCATTCGATAAAAAAGCAGTTCCGAGCATGAAACAGATATGGGTACGCAAAGGAGAGCAACCACCAACCTTGCCCCCACAAATTCCATCCATGCAAACCAACCAGGCCAGAAGACGAAGGAAGCAGCTCAGACAAACTCAATCACAAGGTACCCAACAAGTTTGGGTGCCTAAGAAGTTAGCTGCAGCTCAACAAGGACAATTACAGATGTGGGTACCTAAGAAGCTCCTACATCCACAACAACCTTTGTTCTCCCGCATGCAAGAGGTTTCAACAAAGAAGCCAAAAAGAGAAAAAGGTAAGAACCACGTACAGAGACCAAAGGAAGATCAAAACAGCTATTCAACATTAATAGGAAGACATGCAAAAAGGATATGGGTTTGGAAGCCAAAAGTGCAAGTAGCCTCCACCAAACCAAAACGTCAACCACACTGGATACCACAGTTCAGAAAGCATCCAAAGACCAAGACGCCTGAAGTGACCTCTACAGTGCCAAATGTGGTTCTAAAATGGACTCCAATAAGGAGGATTACATCAGTTCGAGACTCAATGGATACCTCCACCAAGGCCGGCATCAACCTCCACAAGTAACATCGAAAGCCTCGAACGAGCAACAACCATGTGCTCCTTGCACAACCCTGTCTTTTGCACCATTCAGGTCATGCATTTCCAAAGTATGCATTAATATAGGGCCACATTACACGGTCGTGCATAGACACACTTGAGAATCCCACGCACAAGAGCACAGTGACATATGTCACATATTTCTATTGATACTAACCTTTGTGTTCTTGCTTTGTGATATCCTGTTCCAAAAAAAAAAAAAAAAAAAAAAAAAAAAAAAAAAAGAGGGGGAGACAGAAATGCGAGAGAGAGCTTGTTCTCAGGTTTGGCTTATGCAACATGAATGAGTCATGCTTAGTTGAAGGTGGAACTGTTGATTACTAGGCATTTATTAAGTTGGATAGAAGTGTGTCTCGGACAGCAGTGAGATTATTGCTGCCTTATCTGGTAGATGACAAGCATTTGGCATGAACAGGGCATCTACAACTATGATTTTCTCTTACCATGGTAGGAATGCAGAGTTTGAAGGTCCGCAACTTGAGTGATGCTTAATTACTTCAGGTACCAGAGCATCCAAGGAGATATCTGCAAAGGGTAGTTCTAGAGGAGAAGACTCCTGCATATGGTGAGCTAAAGTGAATATGTGAAACTCAGCTTGGTGTAGTTACCCAATGTTGCTTGCCAAGGAATATAAAGCAATTCAGTTCTCAGTATCTCCTGAACCAGTATGGAACAGTAGCACTGATGAATGGTCTATGTCAATCAGCATGGTAATCTCTTAGAAACCGGCACGTGTCCAACATTCCTCTGAGTGTCAATATAGGGAAGTGAACGTGCATGAGCCCAAGCTCAAAAATGCACATTGTTACTGACAAAGGTTGCTTTGAAAAGAGGAGAGGGGATCCACCACTCAAAAGATCTCATCAGTGGACAATCAACATGGACATTCATCAACAAAGTTCCATCCAAAAGGCCGCGTGTACAACACGAAGAGACAAACATCCATCAACCTTCTCCATGGTAAGTATCTTTACTCTAGAAACACCATAACCATGCTAGTTTAGGAAACCTCTTCGTCAGCATACCCTTGAGCACTTTTTGCACCATACTTCTTCCAATGCATTTTCCAAGTAAGCATGCGTAGGGCTACATTACAAGGCCGTGCACAAGGCATATACTTTTCTCAACCCAGGCACGAACACACTTACCCATCATTCATCATGGGTTATGAGTAGTTGGCATGACTACTCTCAACATCATCTTTGGAAGAGCTAGCGGACATCTTGGGAACAACATCCATCTCTCGGAAGCACATTGAAGCCAGAAGTTGCTCCAAATCACTCTTGACAACCTCTTTTGAGCAACTTGCAGTCTTGAAAGCTCACAACGACACATTCTTGCTGGAATCCAAAGAACCAGCTCATACAACGGATGGACACCACCTCTCAAAGCACTACATAGAACAGACCTTCCAACAAGGGTCTGTCAGGGACGACAGACTCGAGAGGGGGGGGAGTGTTGAAGCTCAAAGTCAAGGACACACAAGGAAAGGGAGCAAGTAGGGAGCTCCAAGAAGTGTATGTCAAATTTTCAGAAGAATCCCCTACAAAAATAGTGATTTTCATCACTAAAAACCATTGTAAATACCATTATCTATTTTTAGTAACTCCATTTGGTGCAAGCCGAGGAGTCCTCGAGCTTGAGGAGTATTAGAAGTACCATCGTACCAATTTTCATAATTTTTAGATTTCGTTTGAGCCCTCAAATAAGCCCTGGAACCTAATTTTTAACTAGGCCGGACATTAGGTCTGGACAGGGCCAAAACTAGTCAAAAACTATAAAAAGAGCTAGAGAGCTCATTTTTGGGTTAGCCGGTTAGAGAATAGGACTTTTGTAATAGAACTCTTTGGCAATCTAAGCTTTCCATTGTTCCGCTCTTTGATCTTACTTTGTGCACGTGTGTGTGTATGTGTGTGCATGTTTGTGTGCTTTCACTCACGCACATGTGCCTTCACTTGCTCGTGGTCTTCATACCAGTCCTCACGTCTCCGCGGATTGACAAGTAAAGGAGGTGGTGCTTACGCTTGAGCTACACAAACCTAAAGCCGCCCTTGGGTGGTGTGAAGGTAGACAGGCACATTATGCAAAGGACCAAGTGCAAAGTTTATGGAGATTACAAGATGCAAACGACCCGCCTTGTGTTAGAGAGATCAGGGGGGTCACGTACAACCTACATATTTTCCGAGTCCTAGAGGGAAGTACATCCCACAATTTAAAACTCAAGTCTGAGTAATGTTCTGAGAGACTATCTGTGGTTCAGAGAGCTAAGGCATAAATGGTTCCATCTACACTCTTATAAAATCCTAACCAACAAGAAAATGTTCTATCCATGCTTAAGATGGCACCATGGTATTTTAGAAGACCTATTTTAGTTCCTTGTTGCACCTTGATGGAAGTGTGGCTGAGACAAACATGCCACCCGAATAGCGCTATTCTTGGTTAGTATTTATAGATTGATCATCTCCGGTCCTCGCTTAAAAATTACTTCAAGCTTCAGAAATGTCATTCCTGCAGTCAAGGAGTATAGAGCATATAGATAAGAAGACCACCCATTTTGGACATGATCCCTCACAGAATGTTTTCGCATTCGAGGTACTCTTGCTCGTGAGAACTTGAGAGCAGCCACAGTTGTCTAAGTCTCCCAGCATGGCATATATTTCGAGTCTTAATCAATGAGTGAGTGTCTTGACTTCCTTGATCCTACCACAAAAGAATTAGTAGATCATCATGTATCAAAGCAGTGATATATCCAAAACCTAGGGCCTGTCAACATGTCTAAAACTCTCATGGATGAGCAAAAGATTCATTACAACCAAGAGAAAGAAATATATAGTTTATGTAATTCACATGCAAAGTTCAACAACCCCAAATCATTCCTCTGTGAGGGTCTTTACATGAAAAAATCTTTGTAAATGAATACTTTAAGATCTGCAATACTAGCAGTCCTGCTTACCCCAAAGCTTGGCTCCTTACCTGTCTATTCCAAGAACATCTGAGAAAGGCACCAAAGACATATGCCCATAGTATGCCTGCAAACTTTGATGAGTAAAAAACATCTAAACAGGTATAAGCATGATTGTCACATATGATGAAGGCTTCTTAACTTCTAAAAAATCACAGCACAACGTGTAAACATGAGATAGGACATACCCATATAATGCTTTATGTGCCTCTTACTTTCAATAACTCAACGTCGTTAGAGGTATTAAAGTTAAAGAATTCATTTATTGTTCATAGTTTCGGCACGCTATTGATCCTCCTACATGATTATGTTCGTTACTGCAAGGTGTTGTTCCAAAAACAAAAAATTCATTACAACCTTGTGTGACCCATGAGCAGAACAGTTTTTAGCATTTCCCCCTTCAAGAGGAAGCCGCGGGAGCTGATCTTGCATTGTCATAGTGAATGAAAAAAAGATACTGAATAATTTGGTGTCAAACCAAAACGATCATAATATGCGAGAACAAAGTGGCACAGATGATCGTGGTTCCCTTCGTGAGTCTATCGATAATTGACAGCTTAAGTACCGCAATCGACAACATTAAAATTGAGAAAAAAAAACAGCGGCTTAATCATGGAAAAGTAGCATTAGATACACGTATGTGCCCAAAAATGGTGTACAAACAGAGAGCATGCCACTTCAATAGTTGAATCGTGAATATTTGATGCCCCAATATTCTTTGAGTACTTGGTTACAAGCGCAACACCTCCTTGAGGTATTACGTATCAGAATACCAATTAATACTTTGTTTAAAGTTTACAGACCCTCGCACACTTCAACTTGATGCAAGTTCATATTTTTTTCTGCTCAGAGAGGTGCAGAAACTCCGATGAATTATTCTGCGGGATGGCCAGATTTGGTCATACATTTCAGAGAAAGATTTCAGAGTGTACCCATGAGAGAGAGATGGAAACATAGTGAACCAAAATACAAGAGCAGGTGGTGGGGAGAAGGAAACTTAGTGCTTACCACATTCATAACAAAACTTATTCCATTGATGGTGCTCTTCCTTGGCCTGCACAACATATTGTAGACATGGTTAAGTTAACAAATGCTTGAAGTAACTCGGAATCAGACAACAGGCCTATGCAATGCTGTAAAGAGCCTCAAAAGCCAAACAACGTGAACAGTGGACAACATATCAATGGCGCATCCTTACAGGCCGAGGATTGAAACCGTACTATATCAAAAATAGAGCCTTAAAGGTTACAACATAGTCCCCTTAAGACGCATGCTCGTCTAACCACCTTCAATTGATGACGGAAAGCCCATGAGGCTTCTCAGTGAATTGACGATACAGGCCCACACAGAAGACCAATCAGAAGTTTGTGTAATAGATCAGACCTCCAACATCACAAAAAAATGCCGAGTGTCCAATGCGATTCTGAGATTGTTGGGAAGTTCCTGAGTTGCTTTCAGAGCATGCAACAAGAGGCACCGGAGAGAACATGGTCCAACCCGCATGCCATTATGCGCAGAAGAAGCCATAGCATAATCGCCACTCGGTTCCTGCACATGTTGAAAAGGAGAGACCTTAGATGGCCTTGGCGCAATAACAAGAAAGAGGGGAGAATGAAACGTGCCTGCCCCCTCAATAACTAAGAGAGAGAAAGGTTATTTTTTCCCTGTACATGCACAGTGTCCCACCTGAGTGAATTGAATGTGCATGGCAGGTTGCCCAATGCCAACCATTTTCAACCCGTATGAACGCGTGGGGTTCAAGAAATAAGGAGTACGAGCTCTATAGTATTTAAGTAAAAACAAAGAGCAATTTTTCATGCATGTTCTACGCTCCTCTTTTTTTTCTTTTTTTGTTTTTTCTTTTTAATGAAAGCGGAAGGCAAAATGGGAGGGAAAATAATTAAAACCACTACTTGTCCCATTATCCAGAAAAAAGATATCACCCTCCTCTCCAGAAGTTTCAACGCACATAGATTTTCTGGAAATATTAAGGGGAAGAGAGGGAAGAGGCAAAGAGAGAATGTACCCCATCCCTCCATTCAAGACCATCACTGAAAAAGAGGTGGCAGAGGTGGAAAGTGATGCCACAGTGAGTGTGTGTGTGGAACTATGTGTATGAGAGAGAGTGAGAGATAAGGGGGTTAGGGGGTGTTTTTGTGCAGCAAACAAAGAAATGAACAATAACTACTCAAAAAATTGAGAAATAAGGGGTACCCTTAACCAACCGAAGGCCACACGTATTCCTCCTCTTCCAAGTGTCAAGGTGCATCTCACGAAGTATGGACACGCAAACTTGGAAAAACCAACGGTTAAAGGTCGACGTCCCCAGCAACGGCACCAAATTGTTGAGAAAAGGGGAGCAACAAACCCTAACCGCCTCACATGGAAGTGAGAAGTTTCTCCAAGTTGGGACAAAGAATGAGAGGAGAGGTTCACCCACGCTCATGGAGCAATGACAACAATGGCCAACATCACAAGGAGCAAGGGGAACATCCTCCCAACCATGCACACACACATGCAAATCCATACACCAAGATCATCACCTTGCACACAAGGAAGCAAGAGAGTAACAAATGACACCTTCTTCCATCAACAAAATGGAGGCCCAGGCCATGGCCAAGGGACCTCCCTTTACAAGAAATAGCCTCTATTTATAGGCTCAGCACAATTCCCCCATGTGCTCCTTTTGACTAGTCAAAAAGGAGCACATGCCTAACTGTCATATCTTAAGAAGATCTTTCAATATATTCCAAATCTCAAAAGAAAGGAGAATACGTGCGCGTGGGGATTTTTCTAGGCTTCTTCAAAAGATGTGAGCATTTACAAGGCTACAAAGCCTTACTTTTGGAAAAATATTAAAAAGTGTCTAAGGGAGGGTTTTTATGTGAAATCCTAAGTAGATACAAAAAGAGATATTATTATGGTCTAGGGAGGGTTCCTATGCACAATTGTGGGTGTGTGCATACCTTACAACCCAACAGCATGAATGGTCATCCAAAAACCATCTCGTAAGCATGATTTTTCCCAAAATCACAAATGGCGAAAGTATGCTCAAACTCCACACCACCACTAGTGAGAGGTATGCCTTCTAGTAAGCCTAATGGTTTTCAATATGTTCGTCAGCCATTTGTCGCTTTATCATGGTGGGTCTTAATGTTGGCTTACCCCAATGTTTCCATAAAGTAGTGGTAACGATGGCTACTCTCGCTCCTGAATCTAGAATAGCTTTTGTAGTGTAGCCCTAGTGGGTTATTGGAAGATGGGCATTACCTTCCTCTCCCTCGCTCACATCTCCGATTCATTCTACGGGTATCTCTGGTACCTTCTTGTGTGATCCTATCTGGGAGGGAGCAATAGCAAGCTCAGGAAATTGGTTTGCTGCGTGCTTTCACAATTCTGGTTTGATCTTTAACAACTCCTCTAGAGTGAGATGACACTGTACTTCAGTGTTCTTTATCACTTCTGTGTTTCTAGGGATTACTGATTCTTCGTTCCTCACTAATATAGTGGGTGCTCTCATGCTAATAGACTTGGCTTCCCAAGGTCCCGTGAACTAAGGTAATTCTTGCAAAGAATTGGATTCAAAATCTGTGTGTTCACTCAGTTGTTCTTCCTCTACATCATCATAAATAGAGGGGATGTCTTGGGGAAATTGTTCCTGCAAGTCATCTATTTATTGAATAGGAGGATGGGTTTCTTGTTCTCTTCTCCATTTCTCTTCTTGGATTTCTCTTAAAAATTCGTGTGAATATTTATGTATGGAATACATGTTGTCTTCAACCTCTATATTTGGGGGGATGGTGCATTCCTTTCCTATGTCTCAGAGACATTAAAGTTCCTATGCAGATTCTTCTTCTCGTTGCTATTGATCAAGTATTCTAACCCCTCCAGTAGTCCTTGAAAGTGTAATTCGTGTTTTGCCAATTATCTCCTGTCCCATCAAAATAATTTTTCATTGACTTTACTAATTGACTGGGTCTTAGTAACCTCGGGTGTTCACATGGTCTAGGTAGAGAAAAACCATCTCTACTACCTGGTAATCTTGGTTCCCTTTGTCTTTCCAATCTATTGGTGTCCATGGTGGCTCTATCCCTCCCTCTGGGGTGAGTGAAACTTACTTCTAGTTTCTCTTTGTTCTTTTCTCTTTGAGTTCCATGGGCTGAGGATGTCCTAGCACCCTGATGGGTAGTGTTTACATTTGTTCGTGATAGAGGGAATACTAACTTGCCTCTCCATGTGTAGACAAGTCTTGCATGGCCCGACACTACAAATACTCGTTCTGAAGTATCATCTAGGTATACAACCTTTCTAGGTGTATTTGGGTCCTTGAATTCATAAATCATGATGAAGCCTACCTCACTAGGTTGTTCCATTTGGTACCTCCAAAACACTTCATCAGTTTCCTTATTTAAAAACAATTCTATGCTTCTATTGTCCTGAAGTATCCATTCTGGGTTTAGTACTCTTTTCAATACAGACTTCCCTCTAGGTGTCTTGGGTTCTTCTCCTAGTGGTTCTTTTCCTTGGGTTCTCGCTTCTGTATCTGGACTTACTATACCGAACTCATTGGTATGATTAGGTTGACTACTTATGATGTACATTGTTCCTTCTTTGTTTATGTATGCGTCTCTCTTGAATTTCACCAATGGACATTCCAATCCAATGGGTTGGTCAAGATTGTGCAATTGCACCACTAATCTTTGCAATCCATTCTCATAGATGTGAGCATCTAGGTGGTTGGTTCAGACATATTCTAATTGGGTTGAGTAAGGTCCTTTGGGTCTTTCCAAATATGCTATGTTTAACCCCCCTTCTGGTCTTTTCATGCTAAAAGCCATTTTTGACTCAATGGTATCTGAGCCCAACTTGTAAGGGTAACTATTCAATTGTTGAGCCCACAAACATGCAGTAGTTCCTACACTTGCTTTTGATGATCTAAGGCCTCGTGGGTCTAAATTACCTATATGGTTGCCCGATCTAAGGTTCATGAATTTACTTCCTGAATCACTAAATACACACTCTGATCAAATTATGTTTCTTTGTTCTTAATTTCTTGTTTCGTTTTTAATTCCCTTAGGTTATTGTCTTGTCTCAAGGTATATGTTAGGAGTCGACTTTCCATTGTACTTTTGAGTTCTCGTTCCGTCCGACTTAAATCCTTTCCTTTAGGTTTTCGTATAGCACACTTTTGTCTTAGTCTTGGACTTGAAAAATTTAAATCTCTTGGACTTGATACGCACCTATCGTCGTCCTAATTTAATCCACAATGCTAGACGTTTAGCCTATACTAATAATTGACTCAGGGGGTTGAGTATTCTTCCAACCTCGAGTCAACTTCATTGATAGCTCTGATGCCCAAGAAGTAGCACTTCCCAAGCGTTGCATTCTTCACTTTCTTGCTCTGCTTGCCTTTGGATCGCTTTTGCTAGACCTGTCAAAATCCAATGTTTAGACCACTTCTTAAATTAATGTCCAAGCACTTGGATATATACACCTTTAAGGGTTCCTTTTTTTCTTTGGCCAAAATTCTCCAATGCCCCCTTTCTTTTCTAGTCCAACCAATGGGTCAACCTCAAATTATCTTATCTAAAGATCAACTCGTAAAGATCTTTCTAACGAGCCCTAAAGCTTAAAAAACGGACTTCAAATGACAAAGTTATGAACGTTCAAGCCCTTGAGGGTAAAAATTGACAACAAGTTTTTCTTCACTTATGAGCTAAGGGCTCTCCTATAAGCTTAATCACCCAAAAATTCACTCAAAATAGCCCAAAAAATCAAACCCTAATTTTGGCATTCTAGGTGGACAATCCCGATGGTCTGAGATAATCATGATGGTCTGGGACCATCGTGATGGCCCAATTGAACCGTCGGGATGGTCCAATGGTGCGAGGCGTCACGATGGTCTAAGTGAAGCGTCACGATGGTTTGTCTAGCGAGCAATCCTGATGGCATGAGCCCGTCGTGATGGTCAATGGTCAATGCAACCATCGCGATGGCGTGAGCCCATCGCGATGGTCACGAGGCACGATGGCTTGAGCCAATCGCGATGGTCCGAACTTGAATTGTCACTATGGCATACCTGATATCATTGCGATGGTCTAACTTGACATGTGGCAAGTGAGTCATTATGATGGCATGGGCCAATCCTGATGGCGTGGGGTCGATGGGATCATTGCCATGCTCAGTGACCGTCGCGATGGTTCAAGGGAACCGTCACGATGGTGTGAGACCATTGCAATGGTCTGGTCAAGCCGTCACGATGGCGTGAGCCAATTGTGATGGTGTGAGCCCGTCACGATGGTCCACCAAATTGATGATTTTGCAAATGCATTTGTGGATTTGTGAGTGCACAAGGATCACCTACAGCGTGCTATACATGCTTACCTCAAAAGTCGACTTTGTCAGACCATCACAATGGTCTGACACATAAGGCAGATATGATAGAAAAGTGGTTTTCTCACCTTTTGGAAGCTTTCTTACTACTTTGGAGCATTGTACCTACAAGAAAGCTCAAAAACACACATGCACAAACAAGCACAGAAGCTCTATCTCTCTCTCTCTCTTGCATGCACAAATGAGGGAAATGAAGCGGATA
This sequence comes from Ceratopteris richardii, assembly GCA_020310875.1. NCBI lineage: Eukaryota > Viridiplantae > Streptophyta > Polypodiopsida > Polypodiales > Pteridaceae > Ceratopteris > Ceratopteris richardii. The sequence goes on from CM035417.1 coordinate 145,121,394, forward strand.
GGTGGATATGGTGAATTTTTTTATTTTTCTTGGAGTGGAAGAAGATGATGCAATGGTGAAGAAGGAGTGTAGAGGAGATGGAAAACACAAAAAACTACCTAAAACAACAACAAAAACTGAAATTTTTATCTTTCAACACCACTTCTTGCTATACTCTTACCATCCCACATTTGTCTTAGAACTCGATCCCTGGGAACGGTGCCAAATTTGGTGTTGCTCTAGTACAATGGTAAGCACCACGTTAACACTAGTTTGGTACCAAAACAAGACACTTAAGTGTCTTTTTTTTATAATTTTCCAAAAAATCACACACCTTCTACAAAGACAATTTGCACAAATCCTTTAACACACGTATTAAATATAATCCAAAGGCTAATGCAAAATTATAAAACACAATAAATCATGTTTTGTGTTCATGTAAATAGCCTCTCAAGATGCTATGGTAGTGACCAAGATGAAAATTCCTAATCAAATGTATTTTTATCAAAAGAAAAAAATTCATCATATGAAAGGAAAAACTATACACATTCCTTGAAATGTAGATCACATGGTATAAACCTCAAACTCACTAAGAAAAATCATTTCAACTCAAATAAAATCAATTATTTTGACTTTGTACACAAAAAACAGCAACTAGTTCTAAACATGATTAAAAAAAAAACTTATGGGAATCCACAAAAGTGTTCAAATATGCCAACAATCAAACAAGGTATTAAGAAAAAAACCAAGGTATACACATAAAATCAACTGCTAAACTAAAGCCTACATATATGACTCAAAAGAATTTATGGACATCATCCAAGGTGTACACATTCAAGTTACCAAGTAGAAAATGTGTGACATAACAAACCAAAGCTTACATATATGAGGCCAAATAATTTATTGAAATCCACCAAAATTTTCATGTCTTTGGACACAACCAAGAATCTTCTGTTGTGTGGGCATCAACCAAATTCTACATATACAATCATGAATAGTTTGTGGAGACATAACAAAGCATGTATAGTTATGGAAGAGATCCAGTTTCTTCACATGAAGCAAGAAAATAAGACATCAAACAACGTGTACACATAAGGGAACTACCAATCAATGAAAATTAACCAAGTTTTTCATATCTATGTACACCAAACAAAGTAGATATATGTGTGGACACCAACCAATATATCCACATACAAATATTAACATCCAATTGAAATAATGCCACATTACAAACATTTAGCTTGATATCCAAGAAAATAAACTAGTTCCTTCCAAGAAACAAGGGTCATGTACATATAGGATCAAAAAATATATAGTATTAACATATTTAGTAAAAATATTTTTTTGATAGTTGTTATATGCATAAACACACAATCCCTTCCACACATCAACACATACTAAAAATAACACTCAAAAGTCTTTGATATAATCTTTGATGTCATAAAATGATAATGATCATTTAAAAACATTTCATTATTTCCATAATGGATGCCATCTTCTTTCTATCAAATGAGATACGTATGCCAATTTTTTTCATTCTTATCACAATCACCATTGCGGATCACATATTATTTAACGAGATTAAGAATGAAACATGGCATGAAAGAATACTTTGGAAGGTTTAATACTTAGAATAGCATTTAGATGATTATTATTCTTCATTATAATTTTTTATTCCACCTTTGGAGCTATGTTCTTTTCATGAACATAGAAATATATGCTTAGCAAATTCAGTATGAAAGTCAGCACCAAATGCAATGGCTACTAGTTCAAAGCAGAGGCCTTCTAACTTTGAATAAAAATATGCATTCAATTAGTATGAAGGTATTCATTGATAACTTGCAAACTCTCTGCAATGTCACTTACACACAAATTATAGTGAGCCATTCTTTAAAAGGTGCGATAAATGGTAGTGCTCTAAAGAAGACAAGTTTTGATTCCATGTTTATCACTTATGGAAGTGTTCAACCTTCTCGAGAGATCCCTTGAAACTTGCTTTGCACTGCCAAAGTCCATGAATAGCTTTCCATTTCCTAAAACATAGCCAATTTGTCAAAATTTTTGAATTGTGTTATTTATTCAGTTATGCTAAAAGTTGAGTTTTTTTTTAATTCCCATTTTCTTCTTCATTGAATAACCCATGTGAAGTTGTAAAATGTTAAAGATTATATTTTTCTCTAAAAGTACATGATGTGGGCTATCAAATCCAAGTGAGTATGCCATCAAAGCCTCAAGGATGTCATCAAGAAAAATCAATCAATTTGGTGTAAAAGCAGGACACTTAAGTGTCCCAGGACACTCAAGTGTCCTAGTACAAGAACGAGATAGGAGATCTAAAGCAAGGAGACCTAGGACGAGAACCCAAGACTCCTCGAGGCAAATCCATCTTGACCAGGGTAATTACGCCAAAGTGGATTCCCCAAGACAACAAAAGCATATAACTATTTTTTAATAGAGAACAGAGGAAGCTTTTGGGAGATACAAGCCAGATCAACTTAGCAAAATAAACAAAGTCACCATCTACTAGTTCAAAGATCCTGAGATACTAGGAAAAATTTTCTATCTGGATAACACATCAGAGAGAATGTTCTTGGTAACAAAGCATGATAGACATGTATACACTTGGCAGGGTGAATTGATTTTCCCTCAATCAAGATCTAATGTTTCACATGGCCTCCAAGGTGTAGAATCATCCAAGGCTCATGAAACCCAAAGGGAAAGAGCTAGAGAGAGACCTGAGTTAAGCTTTGCACACATAGTGGGCAGAGATAGATCAGGATTTGAAAATGAAAGACCTGAAAGAGAGAGACATAGAGCCTAGACCTCAAGATGATCATAATTTTCCATTGCCTAGAACTCGAGAGTACCCAAGAACCCTTAGACCCTCTCACGTGTTCAAGACAATGAAAAGCTACTTTGATGGTTCAGGAGATCCTTATGATCATGTGGAAGAGTTCAAACAAGTGTTAAGAGTTGAACAGGTCGAGGACTTGTTCACCTAGTTCGAGGTGTTTGAATTGACTCTCAAGGGTATTGCCTTAGCCTTGTTTTAGCCGCTGAATAGTCGCAACTACCAAAATATAGGTCAACTGCTAGAAGCATTCATCATAGAACTTTCCAAGAGTGGCATCAGGCATAACACATCATCATTGATCCATAGCTTCAAGTAGACACCCCAAGAAATAGTTCGGCTAGCTAGAAGGAGATTTAAACAATACGTGGAAAGATGCCCCACACCTGAATTACCTACACAAGAAAAACAAGTTTCCTTGTTTTTAGATGGACTTCTAAGCAAGAAAATGAGATCATATGTATATCTCAAGGAACCAAATACATTAGATCAATGCTTGAGAATGTGTATTGACATAGAAGAAAACTTGGGTGAGGACTTAGAATTTTCCAAAATCTATAAGGATTTTGACAGTTCTACTAGTCACACTTCTCGGCCCTCTACTGAGGTAGATGAGATAGCTGAGCAGGTTGCAAGGAAGCTAGGAGTTCAAAATAAACAAACACCAAGGGTCACCTCATTGAATCAATGGTATACTTGTAGAGGTGATCACATGGCTAATGTATGCCCATTGCAAAACCAGAATGTGAGAGAAATGAATGTTCAATATTGGACTATTGAGAGAAGATACAAGAACCACACAGCTCAAGATTGTTTGTACAATAGGTAGGCTGTCAGACAAACTTATCAAAAACCATACCAACAAGGTAGGTATCACAACCAGTACCAACAATCGTGTTATAGGCCACAACAACAATATCAACCTCTATACCAACAACAATATCAAGCACCATATAGGCCAAAATGGATCTTAGGAAAACAACCACCACCTCCTTTAATGTGATCCCAGTTAAGTATAGAGTGGCAGAAGAGAATCCTAATAGAGCATTGGTATCGATGCCCCTTTGGTCTCAAAAAATGCCATCATGCTCAGCGTTTTGACTACTCCTATGAAGATAGTCCACAACCTTACTGCACAAAGTCACCTTAGCATAGTGAGACTTATCCATATCAGTATGAGACACCACCTATGGAAACAAGTGAGGCCCCAATGTCATGTATAGGAATCCTAATCTCAAGCCCCAATTGAGACAAATGAGACCACAAGCCCCTAGAGGACCATGTTTTCAGTGTGAGGGCGACCATTTCATTCATGAATGTCCCCATACACCAATTATGAGACAAGGACAAAACATCACAATACAAGTCTTTTGTCCTGAGTGTAGAAAGGAACATCTCTCAAGAGATTGTCCAATGAATCCCTCTAGTGCACCCAAGGTTACACGAATTAATGCGGTAGGCTTAGTGGTGGATTCAAGTTCAAGTAGCATTAACGTGGCTCCTATACAAGCAGTCACTAGGGCACAAGCCTTAAAACATGCTAAACTATCTGAACAATCAGGGTCAAGTGAATCAGGAGATCCTAGTAAGAGGAAAACAAGGACTTGGAAGGATACCAAAGAGAAAGCCAATCGTAAGTGGGCCAGAAAGTTATCAGAACTAGAAGAAAGCATATGAAATGCAAAGACAAAGATTGCAGACATTGCATCTCAAAATCCCTCACATGCCAAAAACCCATCCATGTCGCTTCATCCCATCCCAACACCCATTGTAAATAGACCACAACCAGGGTCTGTTCTCGTAGATCCAACCCCAGAAGGCTTGGACATGATGTTCAAGGCCTACCAAGCTAGACTTCAAGAAGGGACCACAGCTGGAAACCTAGACAAGAATTGGCCTAGAGCAGATTCAGAGGTTGAACAGACAAAAATGTGCATGAAAATGGTAGAACCAGCTTAGGCTATGCTTGAGACCAATCAATTGTTCAATTAGACAAACTCTATCAAATCGGGTTTGAATTTTGAGGGCTTACTAAAAAGATTAGAGCAGTTGGTAAACAAGCCACAGGTTTCTTTACCTCCACAGGCTCAACCAGATGTTGAAAGAGGAAGCTCACCACCAATGGAAGGTTATGTTCCTGATTCCATGGATGAAAAAACACCTCTTTCAATTCAACAGTACTCCCAAGAGTTCTTGTGAGAAATACAAGAAGAGAAACGGGGCAAGGAGAAGGACAATCCCCCTCCTATTCCTGAGATTGATGACCTTCATGATCAATTTCCCCAAGACATTCCATCTATTTATGGAGACCAAGCAGAGCAACAAGAAGAAGAAAGATAAAATTTTGAATCTAATTCTTTACAAGAGTTGTCGCAATTCAAAGGCCTATGGGAATTTGAATATCTTCATATCAGGGCTCCCACAATACTAATAAGAAATGAAGACTCAGTGGTTCCAAGAAACATTGAAGTCATGAAGAACATGAAGGTTCAATGTCATCTCACTTTAGATTAGCTGCTGAAAGTAAAACCTGAGCTATGGAAACATGTGGCAAATCATGTTTCAAAACTTGGTTCGAATGTTTCAAAAGCAAGCTCTAAGCAAAAAGTCCCATAAATACCTCTACACAAAATAGGGGACATGAGTGAGGGAGAACAAGGTAATACTTATCTTCCAATCACCCACCAAGGTTACACAACCAAAGCTATCTTAAATTCAGGTGTTGGTGTTGCAATTGCGACCACTTCTTTGTGGAAGCGATGGGACAAACCTACATTAAGACCAACTAGAATGAAGCTTCAAATGGTTGATGGCCATATTGAAAGACCACTAGGATTTCTAGAAGGGATAACTCTAACCACTTGTGGTGTAGAGTTTGAACACACCTTTGCTATATGTGACTTTGGTAAAAATAATGTCTATGAGATGATCCTAGGAAGACTCTTCCTACAACAACTACAGATGGTGCAAGATTGGGGAACCACCTCTTTGTACTTGCAGCACTTAGGGGGTCACAACCAAGGTGAATTTGAAGGATTATACATTTAGAGATGTACCACCCCTACGGTGGAATCCCCTCCACAAGGCACCAGAAGTTTCAATCTCTATGCATTGTGAAAGTTCATGTGATCCATCTTGGATGCATGAAGATGTGGATGTGCAAGGTCGTAGAGGAAGAGCAAAGACACCTAAAAGTGAGAGAAGATGGAACTTCTCAAGGAAACAAATCCATAAGGGACCCAGCCTACCCACCAATGATCTTTCCAAATGAGGAATTTGATCCTCATGGTTGGGCAAAAATCTTAGCCACCATGGACATTGTTATCAATGAACAACAATGGATGCCTCATTGTGATGAGGAGAGTTATGATATCTCTTTGTTCATGTGTGAACCCTTTCTAGAAGAGTGTGACTCTAATGAGGTCATATAAGAGAAAGAGAATGACGAGGATCTAGAATCCATTGTGATGGATAGTTACTTTAACTCAGAGAAGCACTATCTAGAATATTTCATAGTATTGACTCAAAAAGAAGAAGAACCTTTCACAAGCATCAAGGTTGTAAATTCAAAGGATAAAAGTGAAGGTAGTCAGAAGAAAAAGAAAAGAAAAGCAATGAAACAAGAAGAGGAGGAATCATTGTTTGAAGTACTAGACAACTTCAAGAATTATGAAGTTGAAGATCGAAAAAATTTGGTAGGAATGTAATGAATAGAGATATCCTTACCCAAGGTAGTTAAGTCCTTCTCCAATGCTTCCTCTATCCAAACAAGAGGAATTTCTTCATTGTGGGCCTCCCTGTTATGCAATTGAGATACAATTAGTTTCATGCGAAGAGGTCGCAATCAACACTTCATTTTTGTATGTCCAAGTTTAAAATAATTCCAGTAGGTGATATGTGGTCACTTCTGTTGGGGCATCCATCATCAAAGTTTTCAAGGTAGGTGGTTTGGTAGGTTGGAGAGATGAGGAAAAATAGAGTAAGATGGGGCATTAAAATTATGTTTCATAGGAGAAATTGGTTTAACAAAAACTGGTCATTGACGCTGTTGTTGTAGATGGATCGACTTGGTTATGGTTTGAAATTCCTTCTATACAACATAGGAAAAGGAGATAGCATCATTGAGAATCGTAGGCCATAGGGTGTGAAGCTTGGCTTGGATTCCCATCTCCAAACCATCTTCATATTTTTGCTGCAAGATATCCTTTGATACATCTTCGAGCATTCAAACCAATAATGAATTTTTCCAGAATTGCTCTATGTAGGTAGTGATAGTGTCACCCTCATTCCATGTAAAGATTGTCCATGCATGTCGAACATATGAATGATATTGAGGAGGAAGAAAATAGTTAGTGGAAAATTTTCCTTTTTCACTTTCAACATATGTTTCATCAGAATATAAATAATCAAATTTGTGATAACTATGAAATAACTAAAGGAACATCCTTACGGTTATCAAACCATAGAAATTGGTAGTTTTTAACACCAATCTTGGAATGCATGTCGTCAAATTGGGTAAAGACAATAGATTTTACCACCTTTGCAAGATTATGTTAGATTGCATCTTCTGAAGTACTTCATCACATTGTATGATCTTGTCCTGAGCACCTCAAAGTTTGTGCCGTAGGAGCTCAAGCTGTTGCTCGAGAGTCACTTTAATCTTCCATGGTGTTTGTAGGGTCCATGGGTATGTAGAGAACAAAACCCTCTTGCTAGATATGTAAAAACAATTTTAAGATTGCTTGAATTAAAATGTAAAAGGAAGGGTTGTCCTTGGGAATTGAAAAAGTAAGATGGAGATGCAAGTTGTGGGTTTGAATCCTCCCTCCTTGGTGAATATAAAACTCCTTATTTCCACTCATAAATTAACAGGGGTTCACATGTAGCCAATGGTTGCCAATGGTTGCCAAGGGAGCCATGGGTGCTAGGGAAGCCAAAGATGCCAAAGTTATGCCTTAATTATGCCTAAGTTCTATGCCATTGTCAATGCCTTGGATTAAATGTAGGTGTAAACATAGGAGAAAACATAGGTGTAAACATAGGTTCAGGTTCAGAAACTAGAACAAAAATAGGAATCAAAACCAAAACTAAAACTAAGATAGGGATCGAGATCAAGAGTGGAATCTGAATCAGAATTAGAAGCAGAAGCGGAAGCGAGCTGTGAACAATGAAACAGAGATCGAATGCCAAAACAAATGGAAACAGACCACTCTATAGTGATGTGCACATAGCCCTGATACCAGTGTTATTAGAATCTTAATTCACACACACATAGAGATTATGAATGCTAAAAAACACACGAAGAAATAGAGATGCAAGGAGAAAAGATAAAACACAGTATTGGGTGCAATATCCCCCCATGCACTCTGTTTCAATAGTCCATAGAGTGCACATATTTATGGGATTTTTTTCATTATGTCAAAAATAATGGCTACATGAGAGCATCTTTGAAAAGCATGTGTGAAAGTAAAAGTTGGTCTCTTATGTGGAGAGCCCTTGCTTTTATTAATAGAGATCATGATCTACAATGATTCTTATCCCGACCACTACTTTCACTAAGTGTTTCCAAAAATAGAACCCTCTACATAAGTTTATTTACAAAATATACAAATTATAAATTCGATTATTGATGTCCGTCCTTTCATGCCTTTCACCCCCTCACGAACCTTCAACTTCTATATCAAAAAGACCAAAACATATTAATACATTAATAAATTAACACTCCATTAATTCCTTGTTCAACACATTCCATAATTCATAACATTTTGGTACTCCCTTCAAGTCTCTATAGTGCCATGCAAACACGTCCCTATATTCCCGTAATAGAGCTACAAGCTCCATTTCTTCTTTTGTACTTAGGTCATCTCCTATGTATGTACATCGTTCTTTGTTCTCTTCAATGGTTACCACAATTTTTTTGGTCTTTTCTTTATTATCGTACACTTCTCGCTTCTCTCTTAGGCATTTGTACCAAAATTTTTCGATCGTCAACTTCATATTTCTTGAACTTTTCTGGTACCTCGAACAATGACTCCTCCTGTTCTTGTTTCATTGCTTTTCTTTTCTTTTTCTTTTGACTACTCTCACGTACATCCTTTGAATTTACCGTTTTAATGCTTGTGAGAGGTTCTTCTTCTTTCTGGTTAAACATGCCTACATCTTCTAAATAGTGCTTCTCTGAGTTAAAGCAACTATCCATCACAATGGACTCTAGATCATCATCATTCTCTTCTTCTTCTATGACCTCACTAAGGTCACATTCTTCTTCCAGGGCTGACACATGAACACTGAAATATCATAACCCTCCTCATCACAATGAGGTGTCCATTGTTCTTCATTGACTGCAATGTCCATGGTAGCTAAGATTTCTTCCCAACCATGAGGTTCAAATTCCTCATGTGGAAAGATCATCGGTGTATAGGCTGGGTCTTTAATTGGTCTATCTCTTGGAGAAGTTCCTTCTTCTCTTTCTTTTAAGCATTTTTCCTCTTCCTCCGTGATCTTGCACATCCACAAATGAGTATCTTCATGCAACCAGGATGGATCAGGTGAACTTCCAAAATGCACAGAGATAGAATCTTCTTTCGCTTTGTGGATAGGATTCCACTGTAGGGGTGGACATCTTTGAAGGTGTAATCCTTCAAATTGACCTTGGTGGTGACCCCTAAGTGCTGTAAGTACAAGGAGTTGGTTCCCCAATCCAGTACTATTTGCAATTGTCGTAGGAAGGGTCTTCCGAGGATCATCTCATAGACATTATTTTTCTCAAAGTCACATATAGCAAATGTGTGTTCAAACTCTACACCACAAGTGGTTAGAGTTATCCCTTCTAGCAATCCTAGAGGTCTTTCAAAATGGCCGTCTACCATTTGAAGCTTCATTCTAGTTGTTCTTAATGTGGGTTTGCCCCACTGCTTCCACAAGGAGGTGGTTGCAATAGCAACACCAGCACCTGAGTCTACGATTGCTTTGGTTGTGTAACCTTGGTAGGTGATTGGAAGATAAGTATTACCTTCTTCGCCCTCACACATGTCCCCTATTTTATCGAGAGGTATCTTTGGAACTTTTTGCTTAGAGCTTGATTTTGGCATTTTGGAATCAAGTTCTTGAACCTGATCCTTCACATGATTCCATAGTTCAGGTTTTGCATTGATCAGCTCTTCTACAGTGAGATGACACTGAACCTTAGTGTTCTTCACGACATCAATGTTCCTTGGAACCACTAAGTCTTCGTTTCTTACCAGTATTGTGGGAGCTCTGATCTGAATAGATTCAGATTCCCATGGGCCAGGAAATTGAGGCAGTTCCTCTAAGGTATTAGATTCAAAATCTAACCTTTCGTCTTCTTGTTGTTCTGCTTCATCTCCGTAAATAGATGGGATGTCTTGGGGAAATTGATCATGAAGGTCATCAATCTCACAAATAGGAGGGGAATTACCCTTCTCCTTGGCCCATTTCTCTTCTTGTATTTCTTGCAAGAACTCTTGAGAGTACTGTTGAATTGAAGGAGGTATTCCAGCATCCGTGGAATTAGGAACTTCAGCTCCCATTGGTGGTGAGCATCCTCTCTCAATAACTGGTTGAGCCTGTGGAGGTAAAGAAACTTGTGGTTTGTTTACCAATTGCTCTAATCTTTCTAGTAAGCCCTGGAAATGCAAATCCGGTTTGACAAAGTTTGTCTAATTGAACTTTTGACTAGTCTTGAGTATAGCTTGAGCTTGTTCTACCATTTTCATGCACATTTTCATCCGTTCAATCTCTAAATCTGCTCTAGGGTAACTCTTGTCTAGGTTTGCAGTTGTAGGCCCTTCTTGGAGTTGAGCCCGGTAGGCCTTGAACATCATGTCCAAGCCTTCTGGCGTTGGATCTGCAAGAACAGACCCTAGTTGCGGTCTATTTACAATGGGTGGTGGGGTGGGATGAGGTAGAGTAGATGGAGTTTCAGCATGCAAGGGGCTTTGAGATGCAATGTCATCTATTTTTGTTTTTGCTTCTTTCAGACTTTCTTCTAGTTCTGATAACTTTTTATTCCACTTTCGATTGGCCTTCTCTCTCGTATCTTTCTATGTTCTTGTTTTCCGCTTGCTAGACTATCCTGATTCACTTGACTCTTATTGTTCAGCTGGCTTATCCTGTTTTAAGGCTTGTGCTCTAGTGACTGCTTGTACAGGAGCCACATTACTGCCACTAGCACTTGAATCCACCACTAAGCCTACCACATTTATGGGTGTGACCTTGGGAACACGAGAGGGGTTTCTTGGACAATCTCTAGGGAGATGGTCTTTACCACACTCAGGACAGGGTGAGTGGGGACATTCACGAATGAAATGGTCACCTTGACATCTAGAACATGGTCCTCTAGGGGCTTGTGGTCTTACTTGTCTCAATTGGGGCCTGGGGTTGGGATTTGTATACATGACATTGGAGTATTCTAGCTCCCATTTTTTTTCCATAGGTGGTGCCTCATATTGATACAAGTAAATCTCACTATGCTCAGGTGACTCTATGTAATAAGCATGTGGACTATCTTCATAGGAGTAGTCGGAACTCTGAGCATGATGTTCATTCTTTGAGACCAGAGGGGTCACTAGCACCAATGCTCTATTAGGGTTCTCTTCTGCTATTGCATACTTAATCGAGATCACATTGGCAGGAGCTGGTGGTTGGTTTCCTAGGACTGGTTGTGGCCTATATGGTGCCTGATATTGCTGTTGTGGTCTATAGTATGGCTGTTGGTATTGGTTCTGATACCTACCATGTGGGTATGGTTGCTGATAGTTTTGTCTCACAGTCTGCCTATTGTAGGGACAATCTTGAGCCATGTGGTTTGTTTATTTTCTCTCAATAGTGCAATATGGAGCATTCCTTTCTCTAATGTTTTGGTTTTGCATTGGGCATACGTTAGCCATGTGGTCCCCTCCACAGGTATAACATCGGTTCAATGAGGTGAAACTTTGTGTTTGTCTATTTTGGACTCCCAGCTTCTTGGCAACTTGCTCAGCTATCTCATCTATTTCCGTGGAGATTTTCAAAGTATGACTAGTAGAACTATCAGAATCCTTATAGAGTTTGGACAATCCTAACTCCTCACCCAAGTTATCTTTTATGTCAATGCACGTCCGCACACACTCTTCTATGGATCTAGGCTCTTTCAAGTACACATATGATCTTAACTTTGTGCTCAATAAGCCATCTAAGAACAAAGCCACTTGTTTGGCTGGTGTGGGTAACTCTAGAGCAGGGCATCTTTCTAGGTACTATCTGAACCTTCTACCTGCTAGTCGCACTATTTCTTGGGATGTATGCTTGAAACTGTGGATCAAAGATGATGTGTTATGCTTGATACCACTCTTGGAAAATTCTACAATGAATTCGTCTAGCAGATGACCTATATCGTGATAGTTGCGACTACTCGGTGGTTGAAATCAAGCCAAGGCAGTGCCCTTAAGAGTCAAACCAAATGCCTCGTACTAGGTGAACAAATCCTCAACCTGTTCAGCTCTTAACACTTGTTTGAACTCGGCCACATGATCATAAGGATCTCCTGTCCCGTCAAAATAATTCTTTATTGCCTTGATCACTTGAGTGGGTCTAAGGGTTCTTGGGTGCTCTCGGGGTCTAGGCAATGGAAAATCCTGTTCATCTCTTTGTTGCCTATGTGCTTGATGTCTCTCTCTTTCAGGTCTTTCATTTTCAAATCCTGATCTATTTCTTCCCACAGTGTGTGCAAAACTTACCTCAGGTCTCTCTCTATTTCTTTCTCTTTGGGCTTCATGAGCTTGGGATGATCCTACTCCTTGGAGGCCATGGGAAACATTGGATCTTGGTGGAGGGAAAATCAATTCACTCTTCCAAGTATATGCATGTCTATCGTGTTCTATGACCAAGAACATCTTCTCTTATGTGTTATCCAAGTAGACAACTTTGCCTGGTATCTTTGGATTCTTCAACTCGTAGATGATGATTATGCCCAATTGGCTAGGTTGATCTGGCTTGAATCTCCAAAAGGCTTCTTTTGTTTCTATATTCAAGAATAGTTCTATGCTTTTGTTATCTTGAGGGATCCAATATGGAGTGATCACTCTAGTCAAAACTGACTTACCTCTAGGAGTCTGGGATCCTTGTTAGCACCCGTTGTTGTCGATTTTTGGGTGTACTAACTTGTTGCTATTTTGTAGTATTTGTGCTTGATTTAGGTGTTATAGGTGTGATTGGATCCATACAAAAGGGAAGCATGGAGCTTGGAGAAAGTTGTGTGCTTGGCACACCCCAGAGTGAACGATACGGATATTAACTTCAAAACAGATGATGATTTCTTGTGCGTTCAGCCTGCAAGTTTTCTAGGGACTTTGAAGGCTACTCCCCATTTTGTTCATGAAGCAAAAGAGAAAGGAGAGGAAGGAACAGGGCTTCCAGATACTAAAGATTTTATTCTAAATATTTTATATAGTGGGAATGCACTCCCTAGCTCAGACGAATATTTTATTTCCCTACCTTCATAGGAGGGATATGTTCATATGGTGGTCGACTACAAAAAGAACAAGAATAAAGTTAAGGCCCTCCATACACATTTATTTTTATGTGCTTATGGGCTGGAGACTCATGTATTATGCTGCAAACATCTCATCCCACTTTTGGTGGAAGTGGGTCGACACGCATAATATTTATTGATGGACCATGGGGGGGTCACTCGAGATTCTCATGTCTCTTAAATTTGGGTGGAGTTTTGTACAGGGCGGTGGTTCTGCAGGCAGTTGTCAGAGCAAGCTGAGGGGGGTTATGCCCTTTATGCCCACACGGGGGAAATGAAAGGAGGAGGACACATGTGACAGGAGGAGGCCCTTCTTGGCGAGGGGAAGGTTTTCTATGGGAGGCTTCTTCATTTTTTAAAAGGAAGAGAGTTCGGAGGAGCTTCGGCTTCTTCTTCTTCAGTTTTTGTTGAGCAGGAACGGGGGGTGGGGGTTGTGTCTATTCAGCTTGGGAAGGAGGAGGTCGTTGCTTTTTGTGGGATTCTCGTGTGGGCTACAGAGAGATAGGAGGTCTGCCCTCTTGCTTTTGGGGGCGGTCATCAGTTCCCGACGGCTGGACTCCGTGCTGGAGTTGATGCGGATAATGGGGCATTCTTCTTCTACTTCGTGATGCCTTAGTGGGAAGAGGGGCACTGGGTGTCTCCGGATAGATATGGATTCGAGGACCGGCATTCTAGATTTTGTAACTGTGAGAAGGAGGTCGAACATCAAACTCAATGTCGTGACTCGAGAGTCATCAGCTTCAACGTAGTAGTCAGTTTCTCAAGAATCAAGTGATCATAGGAAATAAAGGGGGGGAAAAGAGGAAGTTTTCGTCATCAATTTTTTGTTGCCCTGTGTGATTGGGGGGGAAAGCCGTTTCCTCTTCTTCGGCTGGGCTGCATGTGCAGTTCCTCAACGGGGGGGGGGGGGTGATTTTGTTGTGTCCAACAGGTGTCGAAGAGGAGGAGGAGGGAGTTCTTTTCTGCAAGGCAGATGTCGAGGAAAAAGCCTACTTGTCTATTGAGAGGGGTTCTGAGGAGTGGTCTTTTTGTGTAGCCCAGGGGTCTTTTTCAGGGGGGGTCACAGCTTGTGTCTTGTTCATTGTTGTCATTGGCTGCATGGACATACAAGAGAGGAAAGAAACGTTTTGGAGGAGGATTTCGGGAAAACGCAGGGAAAAGTAGAGTGATGGGGCAAATGGCAACTCTGTTGAAAAGAACCTCGAACGACTGATGGCCGCCAAAAAGAACAACCGAAGCTGAGTAGAAGATGCTGGAGTGCTGAGAAATGAATCATGAAGGATGACTACGTGCACTTTTCATTACTTGAAACCGTAGCTCAATGGAGGTATTCCCATTTTTGATCTTACAGGTCAAGTCCCGTCCATATTGATCATCCTAAAAAAAACAAAGCATTTTTTCCTGAAACTATGGCCTAATCTCGCTTTTGCCCACACGAGATTTCTTTCCCTTTCGATTCAACAGTGACATTGGTTGGCCACAGTTTTTCATGATTGAGTGTGTGTAATTTAATTGTGCATGATATCAGAAGTTATGGATTGGTAATGAGGCAGAATTAGATTGACGTGTGATTAAAAGCTGTACCTATCTGTCAAAAGGGAGTTCAAGCTGATGTTGCACAAGATGGCATGACCTGTGTTGTAGGTGTTACAGTGGTTTACCATTTGATACTTATGCATGCCAATGATTCCAGATCTTCCAAAAAAAGGGGGAGTGGAGGGAAGTCCCGAAACCTTGTGAATGGTTTAATGTATTACTTGAATCAGAATAATTTGCATGATCCGTTAAAACTTTAGCATTCTTGGTTCTTTCATGTGGTCTTAATTACGTTCAATATATCATGGTTATAGTGGAAATCGAACACTTCCTTATCCCACGCTAGGAAAAAAGAAAGGGATAGACTGCTTGTTGTGGAGATGCATTAGTAACAGTTCGTACTGGTCTGCATGCATTTTATCTTTGTAGGGTAGAGAGAGAAACTGAGTGTGTTTTTGTAGCTCAGTGATGAGTAGCACCTCCTTTAATGTCAATCCGGGAAGACGTGAGGATGGTATGAAGACCTCGAGCAAGTGGCGGCACAAGTGCGTGAGTGAGAAGCACACAAACATGCACACACATACACACATACGCGCACACACAGCAAGACAAAGAGTGAGAAGCAATGGAGTTTTCAGATTACTTTCAAAGAGCTCTTACAGGTTTGTTTCAATTACAATCTAACCTCAAAAATGAGCTCTCTAGCTCCTTTTATAGTTTTTGACTAGCTTTGGCCCTGTTCAGACCTAGTGTCCGGCCTAGTTAAAAATTAGGTTCCAGGGCTTATTTGAAGGCTCAAACGAGATCTAAAAAATACGAAAATTGGCAGGTAGATACTTCTAAAGCTCCTCAAGCTCAAGGACTCCTTGGCTTGCACAAAATGGAGCTACAAAAAGATGAAATGGTGTTTACAATGGTGTTTAGTGATGAGAATCACTTTTAATTGGTGTAGAGGTTTTGAAAAATTAAGGTTGCCTTAGTGCTAAATCTGCGTGAATGCTCATACGTACTTCTTCCTGAAGAAATTTATTGGCCTATTTGCCAGATCTTCGTTGACTCCCTTGTTTGCTTATGCCTTCTCTCCCCTCTGACTCTCTTCTCTGACTGCCATGCCTTGTCAGTCCTTCAGTCCCTTGTCGGCTGCTAACACCCCCCCCTCTCTCGCGTCTGTCGTCCCTGACAGACCCTTGTTGTGGGGGCTTTTGGATGTAGTACTCGACGACATCCTGCGCTAAGTGATGTTCGGCAATCCTCAATCCTTTGGCCAAATCTGTGAGTAGCGCATCCCAATCTACCGGCCCGGGAACCTCTGGATGTGGCATTCGTAACTTTTCTGAGTGGAGAGCTTGTTCCACTGCAAACAATTGCAAGAGATGGGATGGTCTGGGAATGAATATCTCAGAGTGATATTCCCAGAATCCCGTGACGAACATCTCCTCAAACGTTTGTTTGAAGCAGGCCGGTAGATATTTGATGCGAGCGTGCCATGCATACACAACATTAATCGATGGGGTTGTGCTCATGTCGTATACAAGGTCCTGATTACCTTCATTAAATCCTAATGCTGAGAGATGCGGTTCCTTGACGTTTTTGAAGGTCCTGAAGGTGACCAACATAAGTTCGAAAATCTTCAGGCACATCTGAGTCATGACATCAGGTACATTCTTGAACCGGACCCCCCAATGTCGAATCGTCGAAATCATATATCCAATCGTAGGTGGGCCCTTCGGGGGTGCGAAGTACACATAATTGAGCCACTTCTCACATCCTTTAATCGTCAGCACTGTTTGTGTGTACTCCGGCCATGATCTCCTTCGAAATACAGGGCAATAACATGGGTTATATTTGATGTACAAGGGCATGTTGTTCCATGTTCTTACCATTTCTGGGTATGTTTCCAGCAGCCGAATTCTCCACGTGGGTTGGCGAATATGTCCCTGCTTGGCGCTTTCGGGGATTTCATCAGGTGCAAATTGGGTGGCAGAGGTGGGTTCCCTGGAGGTGTGGCGTTTGATCTCCGCATTATAATCCGCCATTAGCACGCAAAAAGGAACATACAGGTCATCCGATGGGCTGATCCACCTATGGTGTGAGAGATTCTGAAAATAATCGGACTTTATTACAACCTCTTCCAATTTTGACATCAATGCGATTTGGACTGCCACCCTGTCATCATGCGTCGTGGCTACTTTCTCTAGTTTTTGCATCCATTCAGGTGCCTCAATTTCAATTGTGTCCATGCCCTGTTCTGTTCGCTTACCCTCGGGTGTTGGCATCGGAACATAGGGATCCTCGAATGTTTCTTCTACTTCAATTGGCACAAGATCGTCAGGCTCGGGCTCTACGAGGGGGGAGGGCTGTCGCTCATATTCCATGACCTTGCTCCGTAATTCCTCAAGTTCGGCCCTGAGTTTTGTGATCTCTTCTGATGCATCCTCTGCGATTGTGCTTTTGCTGGGTGATGTCTGTCGGGTGGCCAACTGCCTTAGCAAATCATCTCTCTCTTTTTCTAAGGCGGCATGTGCCTCCATTAGATCTGCATGAGTTTCTAATACCACTTTCATATTCTCAGAGGGAATTGCCTTGAATCGTTCTGGGTCAATCTCCTGTGGGGAACCCTCCATGGCCGCCTCCAGATTTTCTTCGTTCTGTTTCTGTAATCGTTTATTCTCCTCGAGCGCTGTAGACATATGCTTACGTAGGAGGCCCAAGTTCCGTCGAAGCTTCAGGTTGTCCGTGATCTGAGAATGTAGCAATTCGTCCATGTGTCGTCGCTCTTCATCATCTGCTTGGGGTGGGTTGGCTACTATTTGTGCATATTTTTCCTGTAAGGTCATGTGCTGCTGTTGTAGTAGCTGCTTCTGCTCTTCAAGATCCTTACACCGTGCTTGGAGATCTTCGTGGCTTTGGAAAAGCCTTGTATGTTGGTTGTCAAGGTGTTGGTAATGTTGTTGAAGTTGGGACATGCATTGATACATATTATTAAATACATTATTAAGAGGAATGGTGGGAGAAATGGTGTTGAATGCAGAGGGGAAGGGGAAGGGAAAGGGAAGTGTGGATGCAGTGCTGGAAAATGGTGAAGGGGGTGGTGGGGGAATGGGAGATTGTGGTGGTATGGGGGGAGGGAGAGGTGCGGTGGAAGGTGATATGTCCATAAAATCTGTGGTGGAAACAATGGTGGGAGTGATTGTGAATAGTGGAATTGTGGGTGCAGTGACTGTGGTGAATGTGTATAGTGGTGTGTGCATTTGTGACTGTGAACTGCCCGAAAGTGTGAGTGGGGTATTGGGAATGTCAGTGGCCACTGTGAGGGTTACCATGGTAGTGGGGGTGTATACACGGGAGGTGTCGAGAGGGTGTGTGGGTTGATAGGCGGTTTGTGCTTCAGTCATGGTGGTGGGTATGGAGGTGGTGACAGTAGAGGTTACAGTGGCAGGGGGAGCTGAAGGGGGTTGATGTGGGGGAGAGGGTGGCAAGGGAGGTGATGGAGGTGCGCTCGATGTGTGGGCTTCCTCGGCGTTGTGAACAGTGTGTGTTGTGCCAGTGGTTGTGGGGGTGCCTTGTGGTCCTGATCCTAATACATTCATTTGTTTTCCCATTCGTGGGGGGCGTCTTCCATATCTTCTCTCTATCCTTCGTGATTGCGCCAGTGCAGTATGCACCGTTTCCGGTACTCCCAAAGCATCTGATATCATTTCCAGGGTGGCACGGTATTGCTCATCCACGCCTTCCTCCTCCAATATCTGGTTCATGAGGGCTTTACCTGCAGCTAATGATAGCTTGTGTTGCTCTTGAACTCGGTTCATCGTATCGTAGAGCTTCTTTAATGTGTTAGTATAGGCGGGGGCACCTTCCAGTACTTGTAGGGCTTCCTGATCATACTCTTGTTCTTCTGCTTCTGATTGTCCACCCTGTGCCTCCTCATGTGCTTCTTCTTCATCGCCCACATTGACTACGTCTGGTTGGCTGGGCTGGGCTTGGTCTGGGGCAGTTTGCTGTCCACCAGCTTGCTCTGCTTCAACTTCCGCATTTACAGCGTCGATGATTCTAGCAACTTCTTCGTCCGTTAGATCCTCCAGAGTGAATCCGTGCGGGAATTCCAGATCAGTCGGTACTGGTGGAAACACAAGGTTAGGGCCATCTGTGCTGTGCCTGGGTAACCTGATAGTGAAAGGTTGCACTCTTCGAGGAAGCCTTGGAGTTGTTTCTGGTGTTAGGGCTGCACCGCGGGGTTGTGCATAAGGCATCTATACGGTGCCTCTCATCTTCTTTGAGGGAGGTCCCACAGCTGACAATCTGCGTTGAAACTCTTGTGCTCTGGACCAAATGAGAGCGCGTTGCACCGGTACATCATAGGCGAGACACCTGTAGACGATTCTTGTGAGCGCGCAACATCCATAGAGTACAGATTTCTGTTTCTTATACCATTTTTTATGAGCCATATGAATCTGGTCTATAATCCAGTGGGGCATATTGATGGTCAAATCAAAGGCATCCGCTAAGTAAAGGCTAAACCAGATCTTCTTGGGAGGCATTGTGAACCTGTCTTGCACGGGGAATGCGAAATGTTGCATAACCATCCGCAGATGAATGGCTATCGTGGGAGTCATTGCCACCATGTCTTCCAGTTTTGTCAGATTTCTGTTCTTCATGTTATCGGGGACCATGGTCTCCTTTTCAGTAGGAATGTGCATTCCGTGCATGTCAAGAGCTTCTCTTACTAGGTTGATAGTCAAGCGGAAACGCTTCAGTTCATTGCCCCTTGTGAGTGATGGGAGCACAAAAGAGCTATATCCTTTCTTGTCTTTGCTAGGAGTGAGGGTACTAATTAAGTATGAGCACCTTAGAAAATCCGGCTTTGGTAGTTGGAACTTGAAGTAATCATAAAGCCCTGCCTTTTTCCATATCGACTTCAGTCCTTCATTGTTCTGTAGCTTTTCAAACTCCCTGGTAAAGAAATGGTATCTGCCCCAACGTCCATTGAATTCTACCTCAGACTCCCACATGTATGTGCCTTCACCGAGAGGTCCGGCAACATCACTGAACCAGTGTGAGGTTTTGCCCACCGGCATGGTGTGTCCCTGTGGAGGATTCTGAATAGGTATGGCATGTAATGCCCTTAATGCCGCTGGTCATTCTTTTAATTCCTCCTCCACCGGAAGGCTTTCAATGTCCACAATTTGGGGGTCGGTGCCTGCCTGGGAGCTAGTTCCTACCGTATCTGCCATGTTACTTCTTGCTTCCTGTTTCTGTGAGAATATAGAAACATGTGTTAACATTGTACAGGACAAGAGAGAACCGTTGTTGTCCCCATTACAACATTAACATGAGGGTTGGGAGGAATTAATGGGTTAGTAAGTGCTCGGTGCGAGTGTGTGTGTGGTTAGGAGTTCGGTAGACCTAAGAGCTAAGTGAAATGATGTAGTGTGATAGTGATGTGGTTAGTAGGTGGTCATGGATTTACAAATGGGGTCCGGGGGTTTGTTACACGTCTTAGGCTGCCAAATGCAGCGGATAGTTTTTGCTCTTGGTTTCATAGAGACTCTTGAGAGCATTATGGGTGTGTTGGCTTTGATATGAGATCTTTTAGGGACCCATTTACTAGTGATTCTGTTTGTGCTCATCGGCCTTGGTGTGTTCCTGTGTGTTGAAAACGGGTGGATGTCGGCAGTGTGAGTGAGTGGATCACACTGTATAGGGGGTGGTCTTGGTGTAGTTATTTGAGCCCGCAAACAAGCCTTAGGCACCCAAATTTGTCTTGATTGTGGGCTGGCCTTCATCGACTTCTTGGGCACCCAAATAGACTTCGCGTTAGTGTTGTGTGGTTGGTTACTAACAAGAGGCTTTGCCCGTGTGGTTGGCTTGAGTGCCACCGGGTGTTCGCCTTTCCGCACCCACACTTGTTTCACTTGCTGAGACATTCTGGTGCGCCGGTACTTTTGATCTCCAACATAGGTATTGCTCTGCTTCTTATGCCTTTGATCCACCTTTGGTTGTCGTCTCCCTTTGGCCTTTGGAAAAGAAGGGAGTTCCGTCGCATCCCTGACTCCTGTTTTGCAAACATCATTCCTCTGCAACACATAGTTTTGGACAAGAACAGCATAGTCATCTTCATGTGTACTCCTGGAAGGACCAGGAGTCTGTGTCTTTCCTAATTCCTTGAGTGCTCCATTATCTAACTCTACTGAAATTCGACTATGATTGACCCATACCTGAAGAAGTCCACTTCTTAGGTTTAAGCTGACTGCTTGATCATAGATCCAGTCTTGACCCAAGACAAGAGGCTCAGTGAGGTCTTCGTCTTGGCACACTAGTGCTTTAACTATCATTGCCTCATCATGAATGTAGAGGGGAAGTTCCACCTCGCCTATGCATGGGGTTTCCACGCCTCCCAATCCTATGAGATATGCTTCCACAGGATTGACAGTTAATTGCAACTCCTGACAGTAAGACAATTTAACAGCACTGGTGGCTGCACCTGAGTCAATCAAGGCTCTTACAGTCCTTGCACTCTTTCCTTGTCCTATGTCTAAGGTTATGAAAGGACGTCGATCGGTTATCCTATGTGAGCTAATACCGGAAACTTCACACATAGCCACGTCATATCCTTGATCTGCATATGCATCTTGCCTCGGGTGCTCTCTACCTTGTCTTCTTAATTTCATTCTTCGTATGCGCTCCAAGGCTTCTGCTTGAGCTTCTTCGCGAATTCGCTTTTCTTCCTCTTTGCGTTTCTTAGCAGTGCTAAGTCGACTTAGCATTTCCTCTGTGAGAGGTTCCTGATACAATTTGACTCTGCATCCGCTGATATAATTTGGGAGAACATCGCCTTCTAATGTGGCTAGTTGCACTGCTCCACTTGTCGAAATTCTGTTAATGATCATGGGTCCGTAGCCTCGCTTCTCCAGTTTCCTCGCATGTTGTTTCAAAGTGTATACTAGTACTAGGTCGCCTGCCTTCAAACCTTTATCCTTAACATGGGCATCAAAATACGCCTTCTGTCGTTTCTTAGCTGCATATATCCCTGCAGCGGCCCTTAGCCTTGTTTCTCCTAATCGTTCAAGGTCAAAAAGTCTAGAGGAGAGTTCATGACCTGTCCATTCGTGCTCTTGGGCTACCTTCAATGTAGGTATCAAGAAGTCCAATGGCAGCACAGCATTTTGGCCAAACACCATCTGAAAGGGGGTGGCTTGGAGTACCGTTTTGTAGGCGACTCGGTATGCCCAAACAGCATGGTGTAGCTGTTTGTCCCAATCAGAGCGTTTATTGTTTACTAGTTTTGTCAGTACATTGCATAAGATCTTGTTGGTACTCTCAGCCTGGCCATTAGCTTGGGGGTGATAGGGGGGAGACTTCTTATGAACTACCAAGAATTCTTGGAGCAGATTTTCAATAACTTCATTTAAGAAGTGAGTGCCTCTATCACTGACTAGCTCTATAGGTAGTCCGTATCTAGTGAACACATTCTCAAATAAAAACTTGGCTGTTGTTAGAGCATCGTTCTTTGTTGTGGCTTTTACCTCTACCCATTTAGTTAGATAGTCTGTTGCAACAATGATATATTCTGCATGGGAACCCTTAGCAGGGGGATTAATAGGACCTACGAAGTCTATTCCCCACTTAGAGAATGCACGTCCACCCATCATAGGTTTCAGTGGCATCTCGTCTTTACGTATAGGATACTGGGTTCGCTGACAGACATCACAGCGTTTCACATAAGTATGTGCGTCCATGTGAAGGGTCGGCCACCAGAAGCCCGCAAACAGTATTGCCTTGATCACCCGATCTGGTCCAAAATGTCCTCCTGCTACACCTTGATGAGCAGTTTCCAAGATCTTGAGATATTCACTTTCATGGACACATAGCCGTAGGTAACCATCTTTACCACGCTTATATAGATTATCACCAATGAGTGAGTAATCCTGGGCTTCTTGTTCTAAACTCCTTTTCCTAGCAGGCGTCATGTCTTGAGGGAATGTTTTTGTCCTCAGAAAGGATACTAGTGGTTCACTCCAATCTGGTGCAATGGACACTTGATAAAGAGTGGCGTGTTCCACAGGTGGTTTAGTGCAACAGATTGGGCATTCCTTGCACAACTTTTGGACATCAGCTTCCATAGTTGGCCAATGCACTCCGAGTCTCCTGAGTGTCTGTAGGGTTCGTTGTTTTGAGTAGTGTTGCTCTAATGCACCTACATGTGCTAATTGCAACCATTTCGCATACTCGTCCTCTTCTACACAACAAGCCAAGATCCCTTGATCTGTGTGCTTGTACATGCTTCCTGCCATGATGTGGTACTTTTGGGCTTTCACAACCTCTCTATTCCGGGTGTTTACTACTGGATGGTTAGGCCCGTATGTCAATACTGGCACTAGTGGCTTAGCCCACTGCGGCACCACTTCCAAATTAAACAAGCATCAGGAAGGTCATCTGACACTCCTTGTGGGGCTTCTCCGGAGGTGAGCCTAGAGAGATGATCCGCTCTCAAATGAGTCCTACCTTTCCTCACTACAACCTCGAAATCATATTCCATTAGTAAGAGAAACCATCTTACTAATCTTCCTGTATTGCATGGCTTGTTCACAAGATATAACAATGCTTGGTGATCAGTAAAAAATTTAAACTTATTTGCCAGCAAATAGTGTCTAAATTTCTTGACTGCATATACCATGCCTAAGCCTTCTCTCTCTGTAGTGGTATAATTCCGTTCGGCTGCATTCAATTGTCTACTGGCATAGGCAATTGGAAGATCCATATTACCTTCACCAGTAGGTTGTGCAAGCACACATCCAATGGCATAATTGGATGCATCCACATGAACATGGAAAGGCTTATTCCAATCTGGAGTGGTCAAGATTGGTGCTGAACATAATCTTCGTTTAAGCTCCTGGAAGGAATCCTCACATTCATCCGTCCACTCAAAGTTAGTCAGAAGTCCGTACAGAGGCTTTGCTATGATGGCATACATGTGTATAAATCGTCGGTAATAACCACAGTGCCCCATGAAAGCTTGTACTTCCTTGACATTCCTTGGTCTAGGTAGCTCTGCTATGGCTCTCACTTTCTCTTCGTCAGTAGATATGCCATTCTTTGACACTATGTGTCCTAGAATCTTACCTTGCCTGACCATAAAAACGCACTTTTCTGGGTTCAGGCAGACTTGATATTCTCTACATTTGTCAAAGATTTGTCTGAGTTCAGGAATATGGGTTTGCCTAATGTTGGAATGAGCACAGAGATCATCAACATAGACTTCTAAATTCTTCCTCAGGAACTCCTTAAACACATGGCACATCAGCCTCTGGAAGGTTGCTGGTGCATTGGTAAGCCCAAATGGCATTACCCTAAAGGCAAATATGCCCCACTCTGTGGAAAAAGCCGTTTTATGCTGATCTTCTGGTGCAATGGCCACTTGATTGTAGCCCGAAAATCCATCCAGGAAGCTGTATACTTCTTTGCCTGCTACTCTTTCTAAGAGATGTTCTGTGATGGGAAGCGGATAGTTATCTCGGATGGTGGCTGCATTAACCTTCTTCAAGTTAATGCACACACGCAGCTTTCCATTCTTCTTGGGCACCACTACGATGGGGGATACCCATTCAGTGTGCTCAATTTCATAGATAAATCCAGCTTCAACCAATCTATCTATCTCCTCTTTAATCTTGGCAGCGTAATTATCGTTATAGGTGTAGGGCTTTTGTTTAGAGGGTTTAGCGTCTGAGGTCATGGGGATAGTGTGTGAGCATATATCTGGGTCAACACCCTTCAAATCCTTGTAACTCCAAGCGAATACATCTCTGTATTCTCTTAGCAAGGCTATTAACTCATGCTCTTCTTCCTCTGTTAGGTCATGGCCTATGTATGTGCATCTCTCTTCCCCTTCTTCTAGGGCCACTACGATTTTCTTGGTGGTTTCTTTGTTATCATAGGCCTCTCCTGATTGTGCCTCTCGTTTAGGCATTCTTATCATGACTCTCCTGTCGTCTATCTCATACTTCTTAAAATTTTCTGGAACCTCAAACAAGGATTCTTCCTCTTCTGGTGAGACTTCTCTCTTCTTTCGTTTCTTGCCTTCTTCCTTCGGGGTCACATGTGTTGCTAACCTTACATCATTTGTAAATTCTCCATGCCTCTGGGGTTGAAATTCTATTTCATGGAAGTATTCTTCATCTGATGCAAATGGTGGGTCCATAATGATTGACTCTAGATCGGAGTCACTTGCATCCTCAAATGCATCAGGGCTAGGTTCGCATTCTTCTAGAACTGCCTCTCCCATGATTGGCTCTATGGAGAAGACTGAAATGTCATAGCCATCCTCATCACAGTGAGGTGTCCATTGTTCCTCATTTATGGCTACATCCATGGTTGCTAAAATTTCTGCCCAGCCGTGGGGTTCAAATTCCTCATCAGGAAAGATTACAGGTGCATAGGCTGGGTCTTGAAGTGATCTATGGTTTTCTTTTGCACCTATCTCTCTGGCTTTCTCTCTCTTCTCTTCTTCTACTGCTACTTTGCACATCCATAAGTGGGTGTCTTCATGCATCCATGAGGATCCTGATCCTATGGAACGTACAGATTCCGTGTCATCTTTGGCTCTATGGATGGGGTTCCATTGGATAGGAGGGACATCTCTATGAGAGTAATCCTTGAGATTGACTTTGGTCGTAACACCTAAGTGTTGCAGGTACAAGGAATTAGTTCCCCAATCCTGTACCACTTGCAACTGTCGCATGAATGGTCGTCCCAAAATCATCTCATAGGCATGATTTTTGCTAAAGTCACATATAGCAAAGGTATGTTCAAACTCAACACCACAAGTGGTGAGAGTTATTCCTTCTAGCAATCCTAGGGGTCTCTCTATGTGACCATCGGCCATCTGCAATTTCATTCTCGTTGGCCTGAGTGTTGGCTTGCCCCAACGCTTCCATAGGGAAGTGGTGGCAATTGCCACTCCTGCACCAGAGTCCAAAATTGCCTTGGTGGTGTGCTCCTGGTAGGTAATGGGAAGATAGGTGTTCCCTTCTTCACCTTCACACATATCTCCTATCTTATCCAGGGGTATCTCTGGCACCGTTCTATGGGATCCTACCTGGGAACGAGCTTTGGCTATTTCTGGTACTTGTTTGGCTACATGTTTCCATAATTCAGGTTTAACCTTGAGTAGCTCTTCTAACTTGAGATTGCACTGAACTTTGGTGTTTTTCACTACCTCTGTGTTCCTAGGTATGATCGAGTCCTCGTTTCTTATCATGACCGTGGGTGCTCTCATGCATGTGGACTTTGCTTCCCATGGGCCTGTGAAATGGGGTAGCTCTTGTATGGAATTGGATTCAAAGTCCAATCTCTCGTGAGACTGAGTACTCTCATGTTCCCCATAGATAGATGGGATGTCTTGTGGGAATTGGTCGTGTGCATCATCCACAAGTTCAAAGGGAGGGGCGACTTCACTTTCGTTATCCCATTTATCTTCTTGAATTTCTCGTAGGAAGTCTGGTGCAAACCGATTCATAGAAGAGGAAGTGTCTGGCTCCATAGAATTAGGCACATAAGCAACCTGGGAAGGAGGGCTTATTCTATCGTTGGCTCTTTCCTCGCTCTCATAGATGTTTGGAGCACAAGCTTCCTGGGGAGGATTACTTATTCTATTACTTTTCCGAACAGGCTCATGTGCTCCCTGAGAAGGAATGTAGGCAACCTGTGGAGGTACGTGAGCTTTCGAGGGAGGCTCATCTGCCTTTTGGGGGGAAGGATAGGCTTCTTGAGGAGGCACATGGGCTTCCTGAAGAGGCTGGCTTATCCGTTCTCTTGCCCTTTCCTTTCTTTGAGGGGCAGGTTCCTTTTCTGATTGTGCAATTAGCCTCTCTATTCTTTCTAGCAGTCCATCAAAATGTAACTGCGTCTTAGCTGAGCTAGAGATATTAAAGAGGCGACTGGCTTCAAACATGGTCTGAGCCAATTCCACCATTTTGGCACAAATTTTCGTTCGTTCAAGCTCTAGCTCGGCTCTAGGGTAGCATTTTTCATGATCGGTTATGGTTGGCCCTTCTTGGATTCTGGCCTGATATGCTTTAAGCATCATATTAAGGTCTTCGGGAGTGGGATCTGCTAGGACTGATCCTACTCTAGGGGGTGGTGGGTTTAGGTGAGGTGGGTTGGAAGGTGGCTGGTCGGATGGCGATGGGAAAGGTGGTGGTGGGGTAGTGTGAGAGGGAGTTTGAGATGTGAGTTCAGTTATCCTGGCTTTGGTTTCTCTTATGCTTTCCTCAAGTTCACTCATCTTTTTAGCCCATTGTCTTTTCATTCTTTCCCGACTATCTTTCCACGCTCTAGTCCTCTTCTTTGTCGTGCTCTCTGTTTCACTAACTTCTGGGCCCTTTTCCTGACCTGCAGCTTGGTTTTGCTGCAATGCTTGAGCTCTAGTGACTACCTGTACTGGTGCAGTGGACGTCACACCCCCTGTGGAGTCTACCACTAACCCAACAACGTTGATAGGAGTGATTTTTGGCATATTATTGGGGTTCTTTGGACAATCTCATAAGAGATGCTCCTTTCCACATTCTTGGCAAAAGCCTTGGATCGTCACTGACTGGGGTTGTGTAGGTGGAGGTAAGGGACAGTCACGAATGAAGTGATCTCCTTGGCATCTGTAGCACGGTCCTCTTGGGAATGGAGGTCTTACATGCCTAGGTTGAGGCCTAGGGTTGGGGTTTGCATACATGACGTTTGTGTAATCTGACTCCCAACTAGGTTCACATGGTTCTTCACTATAGTAGGACTCCCCATGCTCAGGAGACTGCATGTAGTAGGCCTGGGGACTATCCACATGTGTAGAGTCAAAACTATGGTCACTAGGATCACTTTCTGAGAGCAGTGGTGTTATAGGGACTATTGCTCTATTCAGGTTTTCTTCTGCTGCTGCATATTTTACTGGGATCACATTAGCTGGTGCAGAAGGTTGTTGTGCTAGCACAGGCTGAGGCCTTTGTTGGTTTTGGTATGGTTGGTAAGTTTGTTGAGGTCTAGCATACTGCTGAGGTGGGTACTGGTTCTGGTATCTTCCTTGTTGTGGGTATGGCTGTGGGTACATCTGCCTAACGGCTTGCTTATTGTAGGGGCAATCTTGAGCGGTGTGATTGGTGTACCTTCGCTCTATGGTGCAGTACTGGCTACTAGGATTTACTTGGGGTTGGGCCATAATGGGACACACATTCGCCATGTGGTCACCACCACAAGTATAGCACCTTTTCACCGGGGCAAACCTTGGAATGTGTTTGCTAGTTACACCTAGTTTCTGAGCCACTTTCTCTGCAAGTTCCTCGATTGATGTGGATTGCGTGGATGAGAGGTTAGAGGCACTATCCGACTCTTTGTATATCTTGGAAAGCTCTAACTCCTCCCCTAGGTGATCCTCAATATCAATGCACATGCGTACACAATCTTCTATGGTTCTAGGGTCCTTCAGGTACACATAAGATCTCAATTTGGTACTTAGCAATCCATCCAAGAATAAAGCCACTTGCTTGGCTGGTGTGGGTAACTCCGAAACAGGGCATCTTTCCAAGTATTGCCTAAATCTTCTTCCTGCAAGTCTCACAGTTTCTTGAGGGGTTTGCTTGAAGCTGTGAATCAGCGAAGAGGTATTGTGTCGTATGCCACTCTTAGAGAACTCTACGATGAAAGCCTCTAGGAGTTGGTCTATGCTCCTGAACTGTCGCTCGTCCAATGGTTGAAACCATGTAAGTGCTGTGTTCCTAAGGGTTAGACCGAAGGCATTGTACTGCGTGAATAGATCCTCCACTTGTTCAGCTCTCAAGACTTGCTTGAACTCCGCCACATGATCATAGGGATCTCCTGTGCCATCAAAGTAATTCTTCATGGACTTAACTAGCTGGGTTGGTCTCAGAGTTCTTGTGTGCTCTCTAGGTCTTGGTAGAGGGAATCCGTCCGCATTCCTCTGATTCCGATGAGCCCTAAGTATCTCTGGTTCTACTCTATTCGTCTCCGTCCTCGTTCTTTCTCTGCCCACGGGGTTGGCAAAGCTTACTTCTGGTCTATCTCTACCTCGGTCTCGTTGAGTTCCATGAGCTTGGGACGTTCCAGCTCCAGGGTGACCATAGGATACATTCGATCTTGGTTGGGGGAAAATGAATTCACCCTTCCAAGTGTACGCATGCCTATCATTTTCTGTCACCACAAAGATCCTTTCCGAAGTGTGGTCTAAGTAGGTCACTCTACCTGGGCTATCCGGATCCTTAAACTCATAAATCATGATAGTTCCTATATCAGTTGGCTGATTAGATTTATATCTCCAAAAGGCTTCGTCAGTTTCTCGATTGAGAAGCAACTCTATGCTCTTGTTGTCTTGGGGAACCCACTCAGGAGTGATAATCCTAGTGAGAACAGATTTGCCTCGAGGGGTTCTAGGTTCCGCGCCCATGTTCCCTTGTTCCAAGTCACCTAAGTCCGCTTCAGAGATTACATTTCCGAATTCATCTGTCCTATCTGGGTGACTGGTGACTACGTATATGGTTCCTTCCTTGTCCAGGTACGCACCGTTTTCAAATTTGACTGCTGGGTGCTCTAGTCCAGTGGATTGATCAGGATTCTTAATCTGTACTACAGATCTTCCTAAGCCGTCCTCATAGATGCTAGCACCTAATCGGTTGGTCCTAAGGTATTCCAGCTGTGTTTTGTAAGGGCCTTCTACCCTGTACAAGTAAGGCACTCCTGAACTTCCCGTAGGTCTGTCCATGCCTTGAGACATCTCTGACTCACTGGTCTCAGAGCTAGGGTAGTACGAGTGATGGCTCAACTGCTGGGCCCAAGACCTAGCAGTGTGGTTAACACTAGCCTCTGAAGACCTAAGGCTTTGTCTCTCCCTTACAAGATGTCGTCCTGATCTAAGGTTCATATGCCTATCTAAGTACCCCGATTTTTTCCCAGAGTACAACCTCG
This sequence comes from Ceratopteris richardii, assembly GCA_020310875.1. NCBI lineage: Eukaryota > Viridiplantae > Streptophyta > Polypodiopsida > Polypodiales > Pteridaceae > Ceratopteris > Ceratopteris richardii. Next base: position 145,151,249 of record CM035417.1, read on the forward strand.
TTGCAGATCAATTGGTATCAGTCACTTGATTTCTTTATAGTTATTTATCGTGTTTAAGGTCTTGTCTGATATCACGTCGTCAGGAATACTTGAAGGAATACTTGAATGTTTTTCGTACTTTGAGGTTGATCGTTCCACGTTAGGTTCTTTTTCTTTATGTTATCGACAGTACAGAGATTAGGTTTTTAGCTTGGACTTGAGTTTTTAGGTAGTCTTCAACTTGATACCTGCCTATCGTTTCCCTGACTTACTCCTACCTCTCGTCGTTCTTAGCCTAACTATGAATTGACAGAGGGGGTTAAAAGTTTCCAACCTTTTGTTTCCCGCTTGGTTGCCCTTGAGTGCCCAGGAAGTGTGTTCCCAAGCTTACACTTACACTTGCTTAGAACGCCTTGCGATGCTCTCAAAGGATCTGTAAAAGCTCCAAAGTTAGCTTAACAATTTAAATTCCAAAGACAGAACCCAGTGTTTTCATTCCTGTAGCACACACACAAACTTGCATAGTGATTTTTTAAGAAAACAATTCTAAAGACCCCTGACTTTGATACCCCTGGGTATGGTCAACTTCAAAATAACCTATCTGAAAATCAGCGAGCTTTCTGACAAGCCCTAAAGCTCAAAAATTGGATTTCGTATGAAAAAGTTATGACCAATCAGGGTTTTGGAATTAAAACAGGAGTCAAAACATGCTATCAGGTAAACAGGAAGTCTCGAGTTGCTTGTGGCACGGCCTCGCGATGCAATACTACACCCTAGTGTTTGCCCCACACTTAGCCAAAATTAAGTCCACTATTTTTTCCAAAAAATTTGACCTAATTTGCCCTTCTAACGTGTTCGCAAAGTCTGTCGGTCGCGATTGACAGGTCAATCGCGATTGACGTGTCGATCGCGATTGACAGGTCCGTCGTGGCTGTCGGTCGCGATTGATGTGTCGATCGCGATTGACAGGTGTCTCGAAAAGTCAATCAGTCGTGGTCAAAGGGTCGTTGACTCTGTCAGTCGCGATTGATGAGTCGGTCGCGATTGACAGGTCGGTCGCGAGGTCTGTCCGTCGTGGTCAAACAATCGTTGACTGTGTCGGTCGCGATTGATGAGTCGGTCGGGATTGATGACTCGATCGCGATTGACACGTGTCACGCGTAGGCTCCGTCGGTCGTGGTCAATCGGTCGTTGACTCTGTCGGTCGCGATTGACAGAGCCGTCGTGGGCTGTCGGTCGCGATTGACGTGTCGATCGCGATTGACAGGTCTGTCCGTCGTGGTTTGTCGATCGCGATTGACGTGTCGATCGCGATTGACTGAAATCTGTGGAATTTCAAAAAACTAAACACATTTTTGGGAAGCTCTAGGCCTGTAGGTCATGGATATGCGCTTTGTTTAGCAAATAGATCAACTTTTCTGTCGGTCGCGATTGACAGAATCCGGCGACACACAGACAGTTACTTCGAATTCCGTACCTGCGCAGGGTGCTGGGGACGAAGATGCGGCCTGTACCTGCAATACAACTCAGAAAACATGCAAAAATAGCACGCACAAATTCGCTCTCTTGCTCTCTCTCACAAGTGAAATGAGGGAAATGAGGTGGAGATGGTGATATGATCAAAAAACAGAATTTTCCGCGATGATGGAGATGGAGGTGGGAGATGGTGATGATGATAGTGGTGATGAAGAAAGTAAAAGAAACTCGATGAGAGTGAAGAAAATACCTACAACTCCAACGCGTCAACTCTACGTCTTACCATCACACGCTCGTCCTCAAAGCTCGATCCCCGGCAACGGCGCCAAAATTTGGTGTAGCTCAGTGATGAGTAGCACCTCCTTTAATGTCAATCCGGGAAGACGTGAGGATGGTATGAAGACCTAGAGCAAGTGGCGGCACAAGTGCGTGAGTGAGAAGCACACAAACATGCACACACATACACACATACGCGCACACACAGCAAGACAAAGAGTGAGAAGCAATGGAGTTTTCAGATTACTTTCAAAGAGCTCTTACAGGTTTGTTTCAATTACAATCTAACCTCAAAAATGAGCTCTCTAGCTCCTTTTATAGTTTTTGACTAGCTTTGGCCCTGTTCAGACCTAGTGTCCGGCCTAGTTAAAAATTAGGTTCCAGGGCTTATTTGAAGGCTCAAACGAGATCTAAAAAATACGAAAATTGGCAGGTAGATACTTCTAAAGCTCCTCAAGCTCAAGGACTCCTTGTCTTGCACAAAATGGAGCTACAAAAAGATGAAATGGTGTTTACAATGGTGTTTAGTGATGAGAATCACTTTTAATTGGTGTAGAGGTTTTGAAAAATTAAGGTTGCCTTAGTGCTAAATCTGCGTGAATGCTCATACGTACTTCTTCCTGAAGAAATTTATTGGCCTATTTGCCAGATCTTCGTTGACTCCCTTGTTTGCTTATGCCTTCTCTCCCCTCTGACTCTCTTCTCTGACTGCCATGCCTTGTCAGTCCTTCAGTCCCTTGTCGGCTGCTAACAGTTTTGTTGAATATTTTGTTTCTCCAAGATGAGGAATGTGATTGGTTCTATAAAAGTGTGAGGCCACATCTAGTTCCAAAGCCTCTGCGTTGTAAACATGTCTAATGTAAGCGTGTCTAACCACTTGGAGCAGCATGACAACTAGGTAGTGAGTATGTCAAAATGTTGAGTCACATATAAACAGAAGTTTTTTCTTAAGTGTTAACTCAGATGCATGACATATGTTTTTCCTTTTCCCACGCTTTTGGTGAGTGACAAGAGGTAGTATTCTTGCTTGGATACGTAAGAGGATGTGTATGGAATGGAAAATGAGAGAAGGTGGGCTTTAGTTTAATGTATACTACAAAGGGAGTGATGGGATATCTGGTATTTTGTTATATGGGTGCAACAATGAGCTAGGCATTGCTATTATTGTGAATGTGATGATCTTGCAGCTATAATTACCTCGTTGTTTATCAAGGATATGGGAAGGAAGTCAAGTAGAAGTAAGAGAGTGGTTCTAAGGGGGTGAGGGATAAATAGAGAGAAAGGAGGCACAAGGGATAAGGGTGTGCAACCGAGTGTGAGAGTGGAGGAGAGGGTGTATGTGTGTTGGTGCGTGCATGTGGGTAAGAGGAGAAAGGAAAGGAACGAGAGGAAAAGGGGGAAAAAGGGAAGTGGGGATATGTGCGTGTGTGAGCATAAGTGAGAAAATAAAAAAGAGGAGTAAAAGGGTGAACGAGGGAGTGCACGGGAGAAGGTGAGGAAGTGAGATTTTGTGTGTACCAGAGTATGCGTGTGGATGGGAGAATGATGGTGTGTGAGTACATGAGTGTGCAAGGGGTAAAGGGAAGAGCGTGAGAAAGAGTGAGTGCATGAGAGTAAGAGGACTTGAGAGGGCGATAGTGTGTACGTACGAGTGTGTATGAGATAGTAAAATTGAAGGTACATTAGGGGCTCAAACAATACAAGTGGATTAGTTTGAGGTGATTTGAGCACACCATAAGTGCCTCTTAGCCTACTTTTCCTTGGCGGTTTTAGGGCCATCATTTTGGTGCGTTTGCCGGGAAGCATATGCGCGAGTGCATAGATAAAGGAAGTATCCATCGGGAGATAATTGTGGACTCCAGGTAATCTAAGTGGATCGATTCCAAGGGGCTTGAGCATAATAAAAGCTTGTATAATCACATTTTGCTTGGGCATTAAGGCTCATCATTTTGGCGATCCTATTGGGGAAGGTTAGGCATATCTCAGAGAGACTGCCTTGGGTTCGCCTAGTGCTCCTTAGTGTAGCACAACTGTTAGCTGGAAAATTTTTAATGATTATGCACTAACATGTTCCATTTCGGAGATTTTACATTTGAAAGTAGGTGTTTTGCAAGAGAATTGATGGTTGGTAGTGAGAAAACCCAATCAAATGTAGATGTGTGGATCAAGAGAGGGCATTGTCAACTTGGAGATTATGACAAAATCGTTGATCTGATGAATACCTTGGATGCCTTGCTGAGGGTTTGCAAACTCATTACTACTCCCCTTGAACATTCCCTTGATTCGCAACGAGCAAGGAGATTTGATACAAGCAGTGTATCTGGAATATCTGTGGCTGATCTTGGCTGTGAACCAATACTTCACACGAAACATTTTCAGTCTAAAGGAAGTCTACCACAATCCTCGGTGGAACAGATACTATCAGGAAGTGTGAGGGCTTAATATGTTGTATTATGCATTTGCAAATAACTACACATCGGCCATTATTTTCTCTTTGAGATCAGCTTGTGGTGCAAAGAAATGGAGTCCAAAAGAGAGTGTATCACACTTTGTCGTTACTCTCTTAGATCATGAATATGCGAAAAGTGAACTAGAAATGATACAGTTTCTGCCATGAAGATGCAAGTAGGTGCAAAACAAAAAGCGATTGGAACTTATTTGTATGGTATCCAATGAAACAATAGCCAATTTTCAGAGATCTGATCTGACGTTAGATGCATTGGAGTGATATTATTGGCACGCAGCTGTCAGAAGGAGGTTATCACTGTTCTGAAAAAAGAAACAGAAAAAGGGGGGAAGTTTTTGTCAGGACTCTCTCTCTCTCTCTATCTCTATCTCTCTCTCTCTCTCTCTCTCTCTCTCTCTCTCTCTCTCTCTCTCTCTCTCTCTCTCTCTCTCTCTCTCTCTCTCTCTCTCTCTCTCTCTCTCTCTCTCTCTCGTTCAGCGGCAGCAACGGATTTTCTTCTGCCACGAGGCTGGAGGGGAGCAGAAAAGAACAAATTCGTGAAGGGAGATGTACCCCGCGAGTACACATGTGGGTGGGTTCCATTAACACCCATACGGGGAATTATCCATGGTCAGGAGAACACAAGGTGGATAGAAAGGGGGGATGTATGGCAGGAAGTTTGAAAAACGCTGGGGGGAAACACCTCTATTCGACCTCTTTCTCAGTGGATGGAGCGAAGAAAAAGCCAAAAACGCCGTTTTCCTAGCCAGAACACACTGAGGAGTATTTTTTGATCTGAGAAAGCTACTGGAAAAATCGCTTCTGAGAAGGGGAGAAGGGAGGCTAGAGCAGATCAGGATTTTTGGAGGGGGGATCTGGGCGCTCGGGCTAGTTCTCTGGATGTTTCTGTTGTGTTTTGTTGTTCGTCCAATAAGATGGGTACTCCCGAGCTGGAGGATGTGTGTCAAAAGAGTCAGAGGGGAGGCGACTGCGTGATGCTCTGAGGGAAGCGATTCTACTTCTGGGGAGTTTTTTTTTTGAGTTCCTTTGGTGTATGTGTGTTCAGGAGGTGGGAGCATCAGCATCCTCACAATTGGGGGGGTTCAAGGAGTCCGACGCCCAACCTCACAGACTACTCCTATCATGATATTTGTGCTGGAGAAGAGCACGTAAGCGGGAGCATCTGCTGCAAATGGAGTATCTTCAGAAGAGGGTAGCTGAATATAAGGAAAAGGCGAAACAGTATGGCAGAGGATACTACATGGAGGGGATGGATGCGCGCACATAAATCTAGAGGTTGGATAGAGGAGAAAGATGTCATTAAAGTGAGGTAAGTGTATCCATACTGTAGGACGAGGCTAAGAGCTGACTGTTGTAAGGTACTGAGATAAGTGTTGTCGTTGTTTCTGAGGAGTTCCAATAGCATCATCATACAGGAATAAAGAAAATAATAGAAAGCATGGAGTTCTTTTATTCGAAGATCAAATGTGATGTGATGTTTTTGCCATATTTCCTTCGTGAGGATTAAAAGAAGAAGACTGCGCTTTTAGAAGATTCTTTTCTTGTTGTGCACGTGCATCAAGGATATCATAACTTTAGGCGTTAAATAATGGTTGTGTGTTTAGCAGAGGTTTTATGTGTGGGTAATTTACTGTGCAAATTTATACTAATTGGAAGATCTGCTGCAACATTTGTCGTCCGTTTGAGAGGAGGTAAGATCATCATTCAGTGTGTTATATCATGGGCATGCTGGAACCCCTCTTTCCCAATCCACCAAGTAGCTACATGCATTGTCTTAAGAGCATATATTGTATCGATGACATGGATGCATAGTTGAGGAGTATTTGAAAATATAAAAAAATTGTAAATACGTTTTCGATGTTCAAGAATGTTGAATCTCAACTTAAGTACCCTCATAGTGATGAGTTAATGCAGTGAAGAAAGGGGGAGACTAAAAAAAAAAATAACAAGAAAAATAAAATTCTTGTGTCTAGGACTTGGTGTAATGGAAGAAAAGTAGAGAATGATCATAGTTTCTCTGTCTAGGTGTGACGAAATAATTCATTGGTTTGAATCTGAGCCATAGTTGCCACGATTAAGAGTATCTGTTAACTTTGAGATTGTTTGATGCGTATCACATAGATGGAAGCCTCGGTGCAGGTAAATCACTCTCTTTCTACTCCATCCTAACGCCCAACCAATTGTGCCTTTAAGTTAAGGATTCGCCTTATCAATGGTTGATTATCACTCCAAGAGAGTAGTTGTTCATTAGTATATCATACCATATATCAAGTGCTAAGATTTTTCTTTTGGCCTCCATTCAAAAGTTGATCCGCATCCAATCCTTATGTGGATTTTAAAGTTTTCCTTTGCATGATGAACCAAATAATGCCGCATTGTCCATGAAGGAACATATGTTGCAAGTTTATGTGTTGTTTTTGGATACACAATTACTAGATGTATTGTGGGTGTTTGGGATACACAATTACTAGATGTATTGTGGGTGTTTGGGTATGCATGTATGAGGGGATACACAATTACTAGATGTATTGTGGGTGTTTGGGTATGCATGTATGAGGGGAAGGGAAAGGTAGTGTGTGTGTAAGCTTGAGTACAGGAGGACAAGAGTGTTTAGAGGATAAGTGTGTGGGCAAAAGAACCAAGAGCAAAAGGAAGCGGGGAAGAGCAAGTGAAAGAGATAACGAGGAACTAAGTGGACTCGGAAGGTGTGAGCAAGGAAAGAGGGTGGTCTTGAGAGGAAACCATTAGAGTTGGATACCCCTTTGTGCATGTATTTTCCCGTATCCTCCATCAATACTTTGGAGTGAAATTGTGGACTTAGGGAGACCAAAATTGACCTAGTATCAGAAGGTTTGGGAAAAATATCATTGTGTGTAGGCACTTTCCCTTGGACTAAGAGTGCTACATTTTGGTGTGTTTGCCGAGAAGCATATGAGCTAGTCATATACAAAGGAAGTATCCATTTTGAGATAATTGTGATCTCCTAGGTAATCCAAGTGGACCGATTCCGAGGCATTTGAGCGGAGTAAAGGCTTGGATAATTATCTTTCTCGTGGGAAAAAGGATTCAACATATCGCGATCCTACTGGGGATCATCAAGTGGTGGTAACTACGCACATTCAGTGCTTCCGAGGCGAAAAGGACCTATTGGGAAACAAAAATCCGAGCAAATCCAATTACATATGGGCATTTTTCCTTGGGTTTAGAGACCCATCATTTTGGTGCGTTTGCCGGGAATTTAGCTTGGCACGTCTCTATAAGAGAGTGCCATAGGTTCGCCTAGTGCCACATGTTGGCCGAGCTTGCGGACTCCAGATCTAGTACATGAGCGAGGGGAGCTCATCCTCAGGAGCAACACAAACGCAAAGAGAGGAACGCGCTCAGAGAAGAGCCCTTGAAAGAGAAAGGAAGAGGTGGGAACCGCCAGGTGAGTCGACCTCGACTAGCTCAAGGAAATCTGCCAAAAACGTGTACTCCCATAGGAGAGTCGCGAATCAAGTACGAAAGTTTGAAGGAGGGATCCTGAGGCCGCGTGTGCTAAATTTCTGGGATCGAAGTGATATTGACATCACACCTCTGTTTGAAATGGCTCAGCGGATTTCGGTTCACTTGGGGGACTTCACCAAGTTCTCAGGTGCTTGGGACAAGGATCCAGATAGTTTTATCCAACTGTTTGAGGTTACTTGTGAGGCCAATGAGGTAGTTGACCAAGATCAAAGGTTGAGGATTTTTCCGGCTATTCTTCGTGACGAGGCAGCCAATTGGTATGGGAATTTGACATCACAAGAGCGTGGAACTTATCAGATGCTCAAGGAAGCCTTCTTGGAAAAGTTTCGACAACAAGGCTTCCAAGATTGTGGGTCTTTTGAAGAATGTAAGCACAGTTGTGGGCGGTCTAGAGTTTAAAGTTGATTATCTGATAGTAAGACCAAGGACCTCAGAGGTTACCTTCTCGATCTTACTTGGACGGCCATGGCTGGTGCAAGCCGAATGTGTGCACGATTGGCGCACAGGATTTATCACAATTGGACCAAAGGCTGATCGAATACAACTTCAAGTGTCTCCAAACTTGACCGGCAAGAGATCGACAACAACTGAGGAAAGGGAGTAGAAAGCAAAGGAAAAAGTTAGACAAGAAATGGCGCGGGTAAGATTTGCACTACGCACGGAGACTTCTAAGGACCTTTCACAGGATGGATTTAATCTGCAATTGGCCAACCTCCAACATGCGAAAGTGGGCGAGTACAAAGATCCACTATGTTACAAGGATGACTCAGACCAGGAGTTGCTGGGATGGTTGACACATACAAGTGAATTTGAGTGCTACATGTTGAGTATAGACGCAAAGGAAAACAAAGCTACTCAATCCCTGGAGAAGGGAACTTCAAAAGAAGAGTTGAAACTAGAGTTAGCTCCGATAATGGAAGTGCAACAGTTGAGAGAAAGGGTTAGAATGCTAGAAGCAGAGCTTCTAAGGAGAAGTCGAGAATCGAAAAAGGAAGCGAAAAGTAAGACTAAAGTGTCGGAAGCCATTGCCAAAGCTGAATTAAAGAAATTGGGTCTGGTTGAAACAGAAAAAAACAATGATTTACTGGCCAACCATGCACGCGTGATCGGGGAACACTTTCCAATTACAACGTCATCAAGGAATAAGGAATATTCGCGAGAGGCTCAGGTGGAAAAATGGGAAGTTTTTCCAAAAAAGTTATTAAGCGTGGGGTCAGAGCTACCAGATGGAGTACGAGATTGCATTAAATTGGCACTCAAAAATTTCAGCAAGGCTTTTGCATGGTCATACAGTGATCTGAGAGGAATTGATCCCCGAATCTGCCAACATTATATAGATTTGGAAGAAGGCACCCGACCAATATGTCAACGACTTAGGCGGACAAATCCAGTCTACTCGGAATTGATCAAGCTGGAATCGACTAAGTTATTGGAAGCAGGATTCATATATCCCATCGCATCCAGCGAGTGGGTATCACCAATTGTAGTTGTTCCGAAGAAAAATAAGAAAATCCGCATTTGCATAGATTATCAAAAGTTGAACGAGCGCATAAAAAAGGATCACTTCCCTTTGCCGTTTACTGATCAAATCTTGGACAGAGTGGCTGGCCATAAATTGTACTCATTTTTGGATGGTTTCAGTGGGTACAACCAGATCCAAATCCATGAAGAGGACCAATCAAAAACTACTTTCACCACGGAATGGGGCACATACGCATATCGTGTGATGCCATTTGGATTATGCAATGCACCGGCCACATTCTAGAGGGCAATGATAACTGCATATCAAGACTATTTGCAGGATTGGATGGAGATATTCCTCGATGATTTTGCAATCAGAGGCAATGATGAAAACATGATGGAGAGGATCGAAGCTATTTTAAGAAGAAGCATTGAAAAAGGCATCGCATTAAATCCTGAAAAGTGTACATTTGGAGTACAAATAGGATTGCTCTTGGGACATGTTATTTCCGAAAAAGGGATCGCGGTTGACGAGGATAAAGTACAAAAAATTGGACAACTTCCACCTCCTCAAAACTTGCGGCAACTCAGAGGATTCTTGGGGCATGCTAATTATTATCGACGATTTATATTAAATTTTGCATCAATAGCAGCACCACTGACGAATCTTTTGAGGAAGGACCAACAATACCAATGGACTGGAGAGTGTCAAGTTGCATTCGAATTGATCAAAAATAAATTGATAAATGTGCCAATTTTAGTAGCACCTGACTGGACGAGAGGATTTCATGTGCATACCGATGCTTCTCATACTGCGGTTGGAGCAGTGCTATGTCAAGCCGATGAAAGGAAATTGGACCACCCTATTTATTACGCAAGTCGAAACTTGAATAGTACGGAAAGAAACTACACAACTACAGAAAAGGAATGCCTCTCGATGATCTTTGTGGTGAACAAGTATCGGCATTACTTGATGGGAAAGCATTTCACGTTTTATGTGGATCACGAAGCCCTAAAGTATATCATTAATAAACCCGAGCTATCAAGGCGATTGATGAGGTGGATGTTACTCCTACAAGAATTTTAGTTCACAGTAGTAACCAAACTAGGCAAAGCGCACATATTGGCCGACCATTTATCTCGAATTGTTAATGAGGAGCCAATCTCTGGTGTGCCCGATGATGCTCCTGATGGACATCTATTTCAGGTTGATGCTAAGGTACCTTGGTATGCCGACTTGGTGAATTTCTTATGCACCACTAAATACCCGCCGGGAGCAAGCAAGAGAGAGAAGCAAAAACTATTAGCACTGGCAAAACACCATAGCATCATTGGTGGGCAGCTCTATCGATATTTTGTACATGAAAGCGTTTATCGGAGGTGTCTCGAGGAAGAAGAAGCAGCCCTAGTTTTGAGGGCATTGCATGATGAACCCTGCGGTGGGCATTTTGCTGGTGAGCTGACGGCAAGAAAGATTTTATTGGCTAGGTATTGGTGGCCAACGCTGTTCAAAGACTCTCACACATACTGTAAGAAATGCGACAAATGCCAAAGAATGGGCAAACCAACATTAGCACATGCTGCTCCTCTTACGCCGGTGCTGGCTCTTAAGCCTTTTGAAAAATGGGGAATTGATTTTGTGGGGCCTATTGATCCTCCCTCCAGACGTAGATCCAATAGGTATATCCTGGTCTATACTGACTATGTTACCAAGTGGGTAGAAGCCAAAGCTTTGAAGACTGACCGAGCTGTTGATGTAGCTAAATTTTTGTACAAACAAATCATCACCCGATTCGGATGCCCGTTGGAGATAGTGAGTGATAGAGGAACGCACTTTGTCAACGAACTGATCGAAGAATTAATGGAATTATATAAGATCAAACATAGAAAAAGCACTCCATATTACCCGAGGGCGAATGGACAAGTGGAGGTCACCAACAAGGTTCTTGAAAAGATTCTGACAAAGACAGTAGCTGTGCATAGGCGAGACTGGGATGAGAGACTTTTGGAAGCTTTGTGGGCATATAGAACATCCTACCGAGTGATGACAAAGAGCACTCCGTTCTCCCTAGTATATGGCGAGGAAGCCATCTTTCCCATCGAAAAAGAAGTGTCGACATTAAGAGTGGCCATCGAGGCCAGGCTGGGAGAGGAAGAGTCATTGAAGGAAAGGTACATACAATTGGTCAAGCTAGAAGAAAAGAGACTCATTGCACAACAAAGTCTGGAAGCTATTCAGAGAAGACGTAAGGAGAGGCATGACAAGAATCTCAAGACCTATGCGATTCAAGAAGGGGATTTGGTGCTAGTCTATGATAGCAAATATTATAAATTCCCAGGGAAGTTACAGACAAGATGGGCAGGACCGTTTAAGGTGGTGGAACTCAACTCCAATGATTCCATGAAAATTCAAGATTTAGGAGAAGAACGTGCTCCCGTGAAGGTTAACGCGCTTCGAGTTAAACCATATTTCAAGTAACATTAGGATGGGAGAAGCCAAACGAGATCCAAGCGTAGGGACGTAGTAGACTCCTTGTACATGGATGTATAGTTATATATATATATATATATATATATATATATATATATATATATATATATATATATATATATATATATATATATATATATATATATATATATGCGCATATGTAAGCTATGATTTTTGTGTCATAAATATTATGCCTTGCTAGCTCAAGAATTTTGGACTTCTAATTATTTTTCTTGTGCTTATAGAGACTGTTAGGAGCTAAGTAACAAAATGGCACATCAAATAACTCAACTCTATTTGTACGAGCTAAGGATATATTTCTCGGACCAAACATTCGCCCGCATGGACATAGATGTCGACGACTTTGAGACGGAATATGATGTGGAGGAAGCGCACTGGCTGGTATGCTTCATAAACTAGGGTTTGGATGTTATGTTTTATATTGAGTGTTTTGAGGAATACCTGACCCAACATGTAGGATGGGCGGGGGATCGATATTACTATTTCGATCCTTCGAGGGAAATGCCTAACAAGGAAAACGATATCACTTGGGCTTGGGCAGATGTGTTAACAATAGGAAGTGATGACGGAGCTCCTAAAGTTGAGCCTGACTCTCCCTAGGGAAGTCGTCGGGATGCGAGTACGAGTTGAGGCTATATGAGACACCCCGGAGACTCACATTCTAGAGCATCTAAGGATAGGTATACGAGGGACCAAGGCATAGCCGGCTGTAGTTACCAAGTGAAAAGTCAACTCGATCATTACATATAGTGTTTGTAATTGAGAGAATGGAGTGAAGAGGTGGTTGATCTGTCAAAGGCTAGAGTGTATATGTTTGCATGCATGTGTGGGAAAAGTGGGGAAAATCCCTTTCTTCCTCTCCCTAATTCTCAGGACTCGTGTAAATTAATTGTTGGTGCATTTTACCCAAGCCTACATGCTTGATATATTTGATATCATCCTCATTTGTAAGTCACATGAGTAGTCATGTGAACACCTCTTGTAAAAGAGTACATTTTATCTCTTGTAAATGGAAAAAGAAAAAAGGAAAAGGATGGCTTACCTCATCCATGATGTAAAAGCAAATTCGTGGCTGTAACTACCAAAATCACGAATTTTTGAGCTGAGGGAATATCTCCTAACTTTGGGGATCACTTTTAGGTGGAGCCATTCGAATTCGAATTCAAAACTCCCTCCAAGAATAGCTATAAAAGGAGCAAGAAGGAAGAGGCGATTAGCAAGCCTTGTACGTGACCACTTCATGTCATTTTGTAGAGATTGAAGAGCTTACTCCATAGCTCTATCATTCTACTCCCATTGTGCAAAGATTCATTGCCAATGTGGTTGTAATCATATGTGAATCTATGCATTTATTATCATCTACTTCTCTGTTTTGTTCTCTGCTATACTCACTCAGAGCAGTACCTTCAGAAGGTCATATCGCCAGTTTTACTTAACCTTTTTCCGTGATTTAACTTGCGTTAGATAGTCATACTGTTTACTTTGTGCATATGCATTTTCAAGGTCATTGGATTAATAATTTTGGAGATATCTGCATTTTACTGCTTACTGGTCTATCTCTACAGAGCCCCGAGAATTGTGGGGAGGTTCCAGAATTTGTTGAAACTTGTTCTCAGTGCTCAGTCCATCATTTGAAGTGTTTTAACTTGGATTGGGAAGCTTGATAAGTCTATTTTCTATGCCCAAAAGGAATTTTTCTAATTCCCACCAGGTTGAGAGCACTGTTCATTTTTTCCAGCAGGTGTATGTCCAAAAATAGCAAGTTTCGGGAGCTAGTCATTTCGCAACTAGTCTGTCTTGACTTAAACTTTTGGGATACATGTTCCAAAATACTTGGCTGATATTTTGGTGGATTTAGGAATCTTAAAGGGTCTACTAATCAACTCTGAAGTCTCAGTTGGCTGGTGTGAAGCTGGTTGTAGCAGCACCTACTCATCTTTGGATTGCATCCACCATCTCTCTTCACAGTGGTATCAGAGCATAGTCAAGCAACATGGGAGATGGATTTCCATCAACAATTGACAGATTGGATCGAAAAAACTACCCGGCATGGTCTCTAAGGATAGAGGCGTACCTTCAAGGGAGGAATCTATATGGATTCATATCCGGAGATGAAGCAATGCCAACCATGAGGAACAAAGGGCAACCATCACATGAAGAAGTGGAAGGACTTTCGAATTGGTGTTTGAAGGATGCACTTGCAAGGTCCTATATTCTAAACTCAATCTCTAATTTTCTTTTACCTCATGTCAAGGGATGCAAGACATCAAGAGAGACCTGGAATGCACTTGCTTCTTTCTTCTCTTCCAACACTCGAGCAAGGAAGAACCAATTGTGGATGGAGTTCACAACAATGAAGAAAAGCCGGAAGCAAAATATGACTGATTATGTCACAAAGATGAAGGAGATTTCCGACCAACTTGGAAGCATTGGAGAGGTAATTGAAGAGGAGCAAATCATAAGACAAATCATGAATGGAATCAAAGCAGACGACAAGTGGGAGTCATTCACAACAGCCATGGATTTATACATGGATATGCATGTACCCGACCTCAACACACTCATGGGCCAACTCTTCACTCATGAAGCAAAGATTAGCAAAGGTGGTGAGTCCTCAAGAGGTAATCAAACTTCTGCCTTATATTATGATAAAGCTAAGGTCAAGGACAAGTCAAAGAATAGGAAGAATGAAGATGAAGGAAGCTCTTTCCAAGCAAACTTTGCAGGTAGAGGAAGAGCTAGAGGAAGAGGCAGAGGTGGAAAGCAAGGCAGGGGGAGATTCCAATCATCTCAACCTTGCAACATATGTGGCTTATCTAACCATACTACTGAAGAATGTTTCAGGAACCTGAGGAACTCAAGAGGAAGAGGATTCAATAGAGGTGGCTATGGATCAAATAGAGGTAGATACAATGGAGGCTACAACAACAACAACTACTACAACAACAATTACAACAACAACAACAACTATCAAAGTGGCCATAGAGGAAGAAGAGATTACAATAACTATGCAGAGGACCAAATTCAAGAAGATTCATTATTGATTATGAATCTATCAGCGAAGAAGGGTAAGGATGATGATCACATATTTAACATTGATTCGGGATGCTCAAACCATGTAGCAGGAAATGTGGCTTTACTTTCTGATTTGGAAGATCCTCATAACAAGCATGAAGTGCAGACAGGAGATGACACAAAGCACTCAGTGGAGAAATAGGTAATGTGAAGACATCAGATGGGAATATGAACCTCTTAAGCACAGTCTTGTATGTCCCTATAATTACCAAAAATTTAATAAGTGTTGGACAGATTGTTGAAAAAGGATTGCACGTTAGATTCAACCGATTTGGAGCATATGTTGAAGACCCAAGGCAAGGCTTTCGAAGGATTGCAAAAGGAGAAAAGACAAGAAGGCTTTTCACTTTTGAAGTGGAAGATACAAAGAACATAGCTTTGTTTAGCTATGGATCTCAAACTCTAACAGAGTTGGAGATATGGCACAAAAGGCTTGCTCACATTGGTGAGAGGACACTCAAACAGATTTGCAGGGACCAAAGTGTACTTGGTTTGCCTAATATCACAAGGCAACACATGATTTATAAGTGTGAAGCTTGTCAACTCGGCAAGGCTCATAGACAACCTTTCAATAAGAAAGGATATATGTATCAAAATTCTTTGGATCTAGTGCACACGGATGTGTGGGGTCCAAGTAAGGAGCCATCTATATCAGGCTCAAGATATTATGTGTCTTTCATAGATGATTGTAGCAGGTGGACCATTTTGTTTTTCATGAAGCACAAGGATGAAGTATTTAATTGCTTTAAGAAGTATATTGCTCTTGTTGGAAACCAAACAGGTAGGACTTTGAAACGACTCAGATCAGATGGTGGAGGAGAATACTTCTCCTCTGAATTTGATGCCTTCTTGCATGAAAGAGGCATTAAAAGGGAAGTCACTACAAGGTATACACCCGAACTCAATGGTGTAGCAGAGAGGAGGAACAGAGCTTTTGTCGAAGCTGCAAGGTCCATGCTCAATGAAAAGGGATTGCCAAACTACCTATGGGCAGAGGCTGTGTCTACAGCCACATATCTCATAAATAGACTTCCATCTAAGTCACTAGATGGAACCACTCCATATGAAGTGTGGAATGGAAGAAGACCTAGTCTAGAGCATTGCAAAATCTTTGGATGCTTAGCCTATGCTCACTTTCCTTCTCAAGTAAGAGTGAAATTGGATCCCAAGGCAGAGAAGTGTGTATTTATTGGTTATGACCAAAACCAAAAAGGATATAGATTGTACGATCCAACCAATAAAGGATTTTCTGTGAGTAGAGATGTAATTTTTGATGAAAACAAATCATGGTTTGATGATGACAGGAAAGTGAAGCTGCCATATGACTTGGATGAAGATTTTCCATCACTTCAACCAAAGGAGCCAAAGCATATTGAAGAAAGTGATTCGGAGATTGACCTAGAAGACTTGGAAAGACTAAAGCTATGGAAGAACAAAGGTAAAGCAAAGATGCAGGATGCTACATATGGACCCGAGAGCTCACATCAACCACTTAGAATTTCTTCAAGGGAGAAGAAGAAACCAGAGAGGTTTGGTTATGATACTTCTTTGGTCACCAAGCACTCAATCTACATTGCAAAGGATTCAACCAATGAAGAACCTACCACATTCAAAGAAGCACAAAGCAAGAAAGCTTGGAGAGATGCAATGGATGAAGAAATGGAAGCCTTGAAGGAGAATGACACTTGGGAGCTTGTACCTAACAAGCCATCTATGAAGATAATCGGATCTCGATGGATATACAAAATCAAGAGGAATCCAGATGGAAGTATAAATAGACACAAAGCAAGGTTAGTTGCTAAAGGGTTTGCTCAAACCCATGGTATTGATTATGAGGAGACTTTCTCTCCTGTTGCAAAAATGCCTACAATTAGGGTTCTCATCAGTCTTGCTGCATCTAGAAATTGGAATCTTTATCAACTTGATGTAAAGAATGCTTTCTTGAATGGATGGATTTCTGAGGAAGTGTATATGGCACAACCTCCTGGATATGAGGATGCACATCATCCTAACTATGTATGCAAACTAAAGAAATCTTTGTATGGATTGAAGCAAGCTCCAAGAGCTTGGAATTTTAGATTGGTGACTTATTTGCAGGACCAAGGATTCAAAGCTAGCAAGGCGGATACCTCTTTGTTCATAAAGAGGAATGGATTTGAAGTGATCTATTTATGTGTGTATGTTGATGATATTATTATCACAGGCAATGATCTTGAAGGAATCAAACAGGTAAAGAGTCAAATGAAGGAGGAGTTCAAAATAAGTGACCTCGGACCACTCACTTATTTTCTTGGATTGGAGTTGATCTACACAGATTCAAGTATATACATCACACAAAGGAAGTATGTCCATGACATGCTTGTCAACTTCAAGATGGAAAATACCAAGTGTGCAGGTACACCTATGGAGTAAAATCATAAGCTTAGTGCTTATGAAGGAGAGCCAATTGAAGACATCACAAGCTATCAAAGCTTGGTTGGAAGTTTGAACTATGCAACACTCACAAGGGTGGATATATGCTATAGTGTTATCATATTGAGTCAGTTTATGCATAAGCCGAGAAGACCACATATGGAAGCGGCCAAGCGAGTCCTCAAGTACCTAAAGGGGACCATGAATGAAGGTTTGTTCTATTCATATACTTCAGATATTGAGCTAAAGTTCTACTCAGATGCAGATTGGGCTGGATCTAAAGATGATAGAAGAAGCACATCAGGGTATATATCATTTGCAGGTTCAAAAATCATTTCTTGGTCATCGAAGAAGCAACCAACCGTGGCATTATCTTCTACTGAAGCAGAATATAGAGGGTTGGCTAATGCAACTCAAGAAATCATGTGGTTAAAGTCTTTGTACACAGATCTTGGACTTCATTCTTCAACACCTCATATTTTTGGTGACAACACAAGCTCACTACATCTAGCAGCTAATCCGGTATACCATGCTAGAACCAAGCATATTGAAGTCCACTACCATTACGTAAGGGAGAAGCTAATGAGCAAGGATATTCAACTATCCTATGTCTCTACAGATATGCAATGTACAGACATGTTGACTAAAGCTCTTGATGGTACAAAGTTAAGTAGATTCAAGTTGATGATTGGCTTGCAGGAAATCAAGGACAATTGAAGACTTATTTGAAGGCCAAGCATGTTAGGCTTGAGGGGGAGCTGTTGGTGCATTTTACCCAAGCCTACATTCTTGATATATTTGATATCATCCTCATTTGTAAGTCACATGAGTAGTCATGTGAACACCTCTTGTAAAAGAGTACATTTTATCTCTTGTAAATGGAAAAAGAAAAAAGGAAAAGGATGGCTTACCTCATCCATGATGTAAAAGCAAATTCGTGGCTCTAACTACCAAAATCATGAATTTTTGAGCTGAGGGAATATCTCCTAACTTTGGGGATCACTTTTAGGTGGAGCCATTCGAATTCGAATTCAAAACTCCCTCCAAGAATAGCTATAAAAGGAGCAAGAAGGAAGAGGCGATTAGCAAGCCTTGTACGTGACCACTTCATGTCATTTTGTAGATATTGAAGAGCTTACTCCATAGCTCTATCATTCTACTCCCATTGTGCAAAGATTCATTGCCAATGTGGTTGTAATCGTATGTGAATCTATACATTTATTATCATCTACTTCTCTATTTTGTTCTCTGCTATACTCACTCAGAGTAGTACCTTCAGAAGGTCATATCTCGAGTTTTACTAAATTTTTTTCCATGATTTTACTTGCGTTGGATAGCTCGTACTGTCTACTTTGTGCATATGCATTTTCAAGGTCATTGGATTAATATTTTTGGATATATCTGCATTTTACTATTTACTGGTCTATCTCTGCAGAGCCCCGAGAATTGTGGGGAGGTTCTAGAATTTGTTGAAACTTGTTCTCAGTGCTCAGTCCATCATTTGAATTTTTTTAACTTGGATTGGGAAGCTTGATAAGTCTATTTTCTATGCCCAAAAGGAATTTTTCTAATTCCTACCAGGTTGAGAGCACTGTTCATTTTTTCCAGCAGGTGTATGTCCAAAAATAGCAAGTTTTGGGAGCTAGTCATTTCGCAACTAGTCTGTCTTGACTTAAACTTTTGGGATACATGTTCCAAAATACTTGGCTGATATTTTGGTGGATTTAGGAAGCTTAAAGGGTCTACTAATCAACTCTGAAGTCTCAGTTGGCTGGTGTGAAGCTGGTTGTAGGAGCACCTACTCATCTTTGGATTGCATCCACCATCTCTCTTCACATTAATTAACTATGAAAAAAAAAAAGAGAAAAAAAGAAAAGAAGAGAAAAAAATTTGTGTTGTTGTGATCGTACCAATGCGCTATGGTGGGCTAGTAGGTGGGTGGATTTATCCTAGCCGGGTGGTTAGGACCACGAGCCGCAGCTAGTTTCGCCATAGGCTTGGGATGTATATGTTTATGTCTTAGCTACGCGCCATAACGGGTTGGTAGGTAGGTGGAGCCATCGTGGCTGGGTAGTCACGACCACGAGCCGTATCCACCTTCGTTATGGGCTAGCTGATATATGTTATGTGTTATCATTGTGTGTTTGTGTGTTGTGCGTTGCATTGCATTGGTAGATGGGTGGAATCAACCTGATCAGGTGGTCAGGTCCACGAATCACATCCAATGTCAACGTAGGCCAACGTGTGAATATAAATAAAATTTACATATGAAACTATTCCCCACTCCTGAGGGGGGGAGAGAGAGAGAGGAGAAGGCGACGATCGCCTGGAAGGGAACGTTATTTGCTTGTGTGATTGGTATGTGATGGCTTATGACAGATCAGCTCACTTTGAATCAACATTCTTGAAGGCATGGAGATTGTATATGTACTTATGGATGAGACCTTAGCGAGGTAATGCAACGGTCTTGCTTTATAACTTGTGTGCTTTACCCGAGGGTTTTCCAGTGTGTGGGACACTCTAGGGGTTTTTTATGTAGGTCTTGACTTGTACTCGGGTTTTGATGGCTTCTGTAGGACGACGATGGGGATTCTTCGGGAACGTCTAGTCATGGAATAATTTTACATAGCGAATGGTAGGTGCAATAATGGGGTATGCATTTTTGGTATGTTGCATCTTCGATTGGATTCAATTCAGTTGTCATTGTTCATTTTGGTATTTTCTTCTCTGTTTTCTAGCCATGATGGTTGCATGTGTAAAACATGGAAAGGTATGAATGTGTTATTTTAGTTGACACTATGTTCATAATGGAATGCATGAGCAATTTGATGTATGTGGAATTGGAGTTGCATATATGTGCATGTTCTTGGATCATTTGGAAGTGACTGATTTGTTTGTATTCATGAGTGATTTTTTTAGCACTAATAGCTTTAATGAGTGCAGGTTCAGTGGAAGTGACAGCTCGATGAAAAGGTATGCAACTAAGTTATAAACTGACATGTTCATGGTTGTTTGGGTTATATTGCAGCATAGAGTGGCTTGTCGAGGACGACTTCACAAATAAGTGGAGAGGAGTATGTTAGCTAGAAAATTTTTAATGATTATGCACTAACATCTTCCATTTCGGAGATTTTTCATTTGAAAGTAGGTGTTTTGCAAGAGAATTGATGGTTGGTAGTGAGAAAACCCAATCAAATGTAGATGTGTGGATCAAGAGAGGGCATTGTCAACTTGGAGATTATGACAAAATTGTTGATTTGATGAATACCTTGGATGCCTTGCTAAGGGTTTGCAAACTCATTACTACTCCCCTTGAACATTCCCTTGATTCGCAACGAGCAAGGAGATTTGATACAAGCAGTGTATCTGGAATATCTGTGGCTGATCTTGGCTGTGAACCAATACTTCACACGAAACATTTTCAGTCTAAAGGAAGTCTACCACAATCCTCAGTGGAACAGATACTATCAGGAAGTGTGAGGGCTTAATATGTTGTATTATGCATTTGCAAATAACTACACATCGGCCATTATTTTCTCTTTGAGATCAGCTTGTGGTGCAAAGAAATGGAGTCCAAAAGAGAGTGTATCACACTTTGTCGTTACTCTCTTAGATCATGAATATGCGAAAAGTGAACTAGAAATGATACAGTTTCTGCCATGAAGATGCAAGTAGGTGCAAAAGAAAAAGTGATTGGAACTTATTTGTATGGTATCCAATGAAACAACAGCCAATTTTTAGAGATCTGATCTGACGTTAGATGCATTGGAGTGATATTATTGGCACGCAGCTGTCAGAAGGAGGTTATCACTGTTCTGAAAAAAGAAACAGAAAAAGGGGGGAAGTTTTTGTCAGGACTCTCTCTCTCTCTCTCTCTCTCTCTCTCTCTCTCTCTCTCTCTCTCTCTCTCTCTCTCTCTCTCTCTCTCTCTCTCTCTCTCTCTCTCTCTCTCTCTCTCTCTCTCTCTCTCTCTCTCTCTCTTTCAGCGGCAGCAACGGATTTTCTTCTGCCACGAGGCTGGAGGGGAGCAGAAAAGAACAAATTCGTGAAGGGAGATGTACCCCGCTAGTACACATGTGGGTGGGTTCCATTAACACCCATACGGGGAATTATCCATGGTCAGGAGAACACAAGGTGGATAGAAAGGGGGGATGTATGGCAGGAAGTTTTAAAAACGCTGGGGGGAAACACCTCTCTTCGACCTCTTTCTCAATGGATGGAGCGAAGAAAAAGCCAAAAACGCTGTTTTCCTAGGCAGAACACACTGAGGAGTATTTTTTGATCTGAGAAAGCTGCTGAAAAAATCGCTTCTGAGAAGGGGAGAAGGGAGGCTAGAGCGGATCAAGATTTTTGGAGGGAGGAGCTGGGTGCTCGGGCTGGTTCTCTGGATGTTTCTGTTGTGTTTTGTTGTTCGTCCAATAAGATGGGTACTCCCGAGCTGGAGGATGTGTGTCAAAAGAGTCAGAGGGGAGGCGACTGCGTGATGCTCTAAGGGAAGCGATTCTGCTTCTGGGGAGTTTTTTTTTTGAGTTCCTTTGGTGTATGTGTGTTCAAGAGGTGGGAGCATCAGCATCCTCACAATTGGGGGGGTTCAAGGAGTCTGATGCCCAACCTCAGAGACTACTCCTATCATGATATTTGTGCTGGAGAAGAGCACGTAAGCGGGAGCATCTGCTGCAAATGGAGTATCTTCAGAAGAGGGTAGCTGAATATAAGGAAAAGGTGAAACGGTATGGCAGAGGATACTGCATGGAGGTGATGGATGCGTGCACATAAATCCAGAGGTTGGATAGAGGAGAAAGATGTCATTAACGTGAGGTAAGTGTATCCATACTGTAGGACGAGGCTAAGAGCTGACTGTTGTAAGGTACTGAGATAAGTGTTGTCGTTGTTTCTGAGGAGTTCCAATAGCATCATCATACAGGAATAAAAAAAATAATAGAAAGCATGGAGTTCTTTTATTCGAAGATCAAATGTGATGTGATGTTTTTGCCATATTTCCTTCGTGAGGATTAAAAGAAGAAGACTGCGCTTTTAGAAGATTCTTTTCTTGTTGTGCACGTGCATCAAGGATATCATAACTTTAGGCGTTAAATAATGGTTGTGTGTTCAGTAGAGGTTTTATGTGTGGGTAATTTACTGTGCAAATTTATACTAATTGGAAGATCTGCTGCACCATTTGTCGTCCGTTTGAGAGGAGGTAAGATCATCATTCAGTGTGTTATATCATGGGCATGCTAGAACCCCTCTTTCCCAATCCACCAAGTAGCTACATGCACTATCTTAAGAGCATATATTGTATCGATGACATGGATACATAGTTGAGGAGTATTTGAAAATATAAAAAAATTGTAAATACGTTTTCGATGTTCAAGAATGTTGAATCTCATCTTAAGTACCCTCACAGTGATGAGTTAATGCAGTGAAGAAAGGGGGAGACTAAAAAAAAAAAATAACAAGAAAAATAAAATTCTTGTGTCTAGGACTTGGTGTAATGGAAGAAAAGTAGAGAATGATCATAGTTTCTCTGTCTCGGTGTGACGAAATAATTCATTGGTTTGAAGCTGAGCCATAGTTGCCACGATTAAGAGTATCTGTTAACTTTGAGATTGTTTGATGCGTGTCACATAGATGGAAGCCTCGGTGCAGGTAAATCACTCTCTTTCTACTCCATCCTAACGCCCAACCAATTGTGCCTTTAAGTTCAGGATTCGCCTTATCAATGGTTGATTATCACTCCAAGAGAGTAATTGTTCATTAGTATATCATACCATATATCAAGTGCTAAGATTTTTTTTTTGGCCTCCATTCAAAAGTTGATCCGCATCCAATCCTTATGTGGATTTTAAAAGTTTTCCTTTGCATGATGAACCAAATAATGCCGCATTGTCCATGAAGGAACATATGTTGCAAGTTTATGTGTTGTTTTGGGGATACACAATTACTAGATGTATTGTGGGTGTTTGGGTATGCATGTATGAGGGGAAGGGAAAGGTAGTGTGTGTGCATGTCAGTGTGTAAGCTTGAGTACAGGAGGACAAGAGTGTTTAGAGGATAAGTGTGTGGGCAAAAGAACCAAGAGCAAAAGGAAGCGGGGAAGAGCAAGTGAAAGAGATAACGAGGAACTAAGTGGACTCGGAAGGTGTGAGCAAGAAAAGAGGGTGGTCTTGAGAGGAAACCATTAGAGTTGGATACCCCTTTGTGCATGTATTTTCCCGTATCCTCCATCAATACTTTGGAGTGAAATTGTGGACTTAGGGAGACCAAAATTGACCTAGTATCAGAAGTTTTGGGCAAAATATCATTGTGTGTAGGCACTTTCCCTTGGACTAAGAGTGCTACATTTTGGTGCGTTTTCCGGGAAGCATATGAGCTAGTCATATACAAAGGAAGTATCCATTTTGAGATAATTGTGATCTCCCAGGTAATCCAAGTGGACCGATTCCGAGGCGTTTGAGCAGAGTTAAGGCTTGGATAATTATCTTTCTCGTGGGAAAAAGGATTCAACATTTGGCGATCCTACTGGGGATCATCAAGTGGTGGTAACTACGCACATTCAGTGCTTTCGAGGCGAAAAGGACCTATTGGGAAACAAAAATCCGAGCAAATCCAATTACATATGGGCATTTTTCCTTGGGTTTAGAGACCCATCAACAACCTTCACACGACCCAGAGAAAATGACAAGACATGCAACTCCTCTTAGTGACTTTCCATGCTTTCTAGGCTCCCTCGATCAAGATCCTGATTCCCATGTCCAATTCTTTGAGCTAATATGTGGTGCCCATGAGATAGTGAATGATGATAAAAAACTGCATATATTCCCTACGACTTTGAGAGGTGATGCAAGTGAATGGTATGCCAACTTGGGGGTGCAAGAGAGAGCAACCTACAATTGTTTGAGGACTCACTTCTTGAGGAAGTTTAGAGGTTTGGGCTTTGAAGAAAAACTAGCAGAGGAGTTGGATCATTTATGACAAGGGGCCAATGAGAGTTTTGATAAATATATTGATCGCATGGATACCATTGTGAGGAAGTTGGGAAATAGTGCACGTGACATGAGACCTTGAAAAGGAGGTTCTTAGTAGGCCTGCGTGATGAGAAACTCGAACAATATATTAGATTGAAGAGACCAGCTAGTCTAGAAGAGGCAAAGCATGAGGCGAGGACCTGGGAAGAGGTCCAATGTGTGCTTCAAATGCATAGGGAAAGATTGATTTCACATTCAAGAAGCCTAGGAATAGACGAGGAGAGCACTATGGTTGTTGATATCCATAAGAAAAAGGAAGTTGAGCTCTTAGACAAGCTAAAAGCTGATACGTTTACAAGATTCAAACCCACTTGCTTGCCTATGTATGTGCGAGCATTAGAGTGTCCTCAAGAGTCGACAACACGACAACAAGGTGATGAGTGGAGAAGAGAGAAAATGTGTGGTGCACATGATTGGAATGGTGGTGCACTCCAAACTCGTCAAGGATGTGGGATACTAAAAAGAATAATGAATGGGAATCCGCGAGCACAACCAAAACAAGTGCAATTTGACTTAAGGGGATTAGTGTGTTGGAGTTGCAATCAAACAGGACATAGGGCTAGAGAATGCCCAAATTTACGAGGACCGAGGAATGATGCTCCTTTGAATGGATATGATGGGATAAGGGGACATGTAAAGGTTGAGCACGTTGCAAAGGTCGAAGAACCCACTAGGAAGGGTGTATGCATGAGCCCTATTATGAGTCCAAACGTTAGGAAAGTTGAAGTTTTTGATGAGTGTAGACCCAAGGTGCAATCAAAGCTACGAAGAAAGTTTGTTTTCAACCTAAGCGTTTTGGAGGTAGGAGTGATACCTCGAGTTCAAACGAGAAGATTCGAAGGAAGACTATGTGGAGATGAGGGGCCCAAGAAGCAAGAACCCGTACTTACAAAGGAGAGAGATGGACACAAGAATAATGCAGTCATAATGTCGGAAGTTGTTGATGCAATCAAATGTGAAGCCCTGGAAGATGTTGGGTTGCAATGCAAAGTCAAACAATTAGAATATGATGTGGAGAAGCTAAGAGATGTAGTTTTTCACGATGAGAGAGAGTGGGCACAAGAAAAGGAAGGTAGGATACAAGAACAAGAAAAAGTGAAGGAGCTAAAAAGAGAGATACACAAGTGGTTCAAATCTGCTCAAGACACGAGGGATAAGGAAGATAAAAAGATTGATCAATTAGTGGAGAAAAACAAGGAATTTCAAAAGTTGATTAAGAGGTGGAAAATTGATCGAAAAATTCAAAGGGAGAAAATAGTGCATGAAATGGAGAAACGCAAAGAATTAGAATGAAAAGTTGAAGTGTTGATGGAAAGGTTACAAACTTTGGAGAGGAAAAAAATAAACAAAACATCGAAAGGAAAAGAAGGGAGATTGGGTTCTCGAAATGTTGAGTTGGAGGAATGTAGGACCAAGAAGGAACTAGGGGGTAGATGCGGGAGAGTCAAGTGGTGCATAGACAATGAAGGTTTGCACAAGAAAATAGATGATCAGAAGAGAGACCTCTTGGAGAGTGGAAAGGCCTGTGAAGAAGGGACCTCTAGACATGAGGGACTTATGAGAGGACAAACATTGGAAAAGGAGCTAGACAAGGGCTCAGTGAGTAAAGGGCTTCATTTAAAGAGTACGCATAGGAATGGTTGCAGTTTGAAGGAGTCAGGATTGGCTTGCGCCGAACATGACATAGTTAGTCGATCGAGGTTTGATGGGAATAAATGTCGAGATAGCGAGCAGAGCATACAAGGATCGATGGGGGGTTATACACGGAGAGGACTTCGAGCGAGGCGTTGGATGATGGCATTTCTTTGCGTGATTTGGGTGTTCTTACGAGAGATATGTGGTTGGGTACGAGAACGAAGCGAGAAGGGCTTTTTCTATTGTTGTAGACTGTTTACCCTCTATTTGCAAAAATTGCAGAAATTGGTAGACCAAGTGTGTTGCTATGCGGGATTGTTGAGGACTAGGCGACCAATGGCTGACCAGGTATACCAGAGTGCTTTGTTCGACCTTGTAGTATATTTTTCAGATCAAGCATTAGAAAGCATGGAGATATTGGTCGAAACCTTGCGGACAGACTACGACGTGGAGGAGGCACACTGGCTTGTACGGTTTTGGAATCAAGGTTTGGACATTGACTTCCCGTTTCCTCAATTCGAAGCATATTTACATGGCTGGGCGGGATATGCCGAGGACCGGTACTTCTACTATGACAGCACGAGGGAATTGCCTAATGAGATAAACGATATCTATTGGGCTTGGGCAGACCGATTGGTCATAGGCAGCGACGACGAAGCTCCTGAGGCGGAGCCGGATTCGCCTTCTTAGAGAGTGCTGATTTCCGGGAGGTGGACGTGGCTAGGTAAGAGAGTCTCGAGTCGGTCTTACAGCAGAGTCGTTGGAAGAGAGGCCTCCCGAGGGGATGAACAGCTAAGTGTCAGTTAGTTGGGTTGTAGGCAGTCGGGTATACCATTTGAGTGTCGTGTTTGAGGAAGCAAAGACAACAGAAAGATCGATCTATCAGGAGTCTGTATTGTTTGTGTTTTTTCGTATGCTTGTTGTATGGGATAGGTGGGGGAGTGCTCCTTTTTGCCTCTCCCTAACTCTCAGGGTTCTTCCGAGGGGAACAGAAAAAGGAAAAGAAAAGAAAAGAAAAAAGAAAAAAAGGCAAAAACATCGTGTCTATATGTATGCCAGCACGCTATTCTGGGCTAGTAGGTGAGCAGAGTCCACCTGGCCGGGCGGTCAGGACTGCGAGCCGACGCTAGTTTCGCCATAGGTGCTGGAGTTTGTGTGTGTTTTGGTGCTTCGCGCCATAGTGGGTCGATAGGTGCGTGGAGCCATCTCGATCAGGCGGACGAGACCACAAGCCGCACTCGGCTTTGCTATGGGCAAGCTCTTCCGTGTGTGTTTATACATCGTGTATCTATGTTGTTGCGCGCTATGCTGCGCCGGTAGATGGGTGGAACGAACCTAGCCGGGCGGTTAGGGCCACGAGTCGCATCCGGTTGCCACATAGGCCAACTCGTGTGTAAATAAATAGAAATAAGAAAAAGAAGAGAAAGATTTGGTGTTCCCGTCCCTGAGGGGGAGAGACAGAAACGAGGAGGACGATGATCGTCCGGATGGGTGTGCCATGCATGTATATGTTTTTGTGATCTTTTTGTGATTGCTGATAGATCGATCTACCTAACGTCGATGCCAACGAGGATCGATATTCACATGTGTATTTGACTTGCTTGCTACCTATTCACTGTATTTGGCTTTTCTATTCTTGTCAACAGGTTCTTTCTGAAGATGGCAATGAGGTATACCACTCTGATTCTTTTACTCGGGTCATATTCTATTTTTGGAGTTGGTCTCTTTTTTATTGTGCGAGTTCGGTTTTGTTTTGGACTTCGTCTCGTTTGCGTATGATTAGTTAGGGAAGATACCTATATGCATGCGGATTATACATGATGATTTTAGTTTTGATACATCTTTTTGGTACTTACCTTTTTTGTTGAGATGTGTGAGTTAACAGGTGCAATGGGAAGAAGGGATTCCGTTTGGTATGTTTATACATGGTAAGTCGTTTTTGTGATGGTTGGATTTTGTTTTGATGGATAGTGCAGGAACACAGAGGAAGGGCCAAAGGAAAGAGTGCATGGATGGTAAGTAAGGTATGAAGTGATCGAGTCAACGAAGTGGTGACAAGGATGTAAAAATGATTTTGATGGTTCTATGTTTGGAAATAGGTTGGTGAAAAGAGTGTATGTATATGGTTGTGAACATGGTATGCGGCATGGTTCATGTGTGTGTTCGCATAGACTTGCATGTGGTAAGATGAAGAGGAAATGTGAGATAGAGAAGAAGTAAAAGGTGATTGCATGAGGACATGGAAACGAATGTGGTTGGTGTGTGTCTTCCTTGAAATGCATGAAGAGACGAGTGAGCATGAGTAAGAGTGTGTGAAAATGTGCATTCATGAGGTGGATATGTGTGTGCATGATGGTATGTGCGTGGACATGGGAGAGCCTAGTTGAGGTGAGTGAGAGAGTAGGAGAATGGAAGTATACTGCATATAAATGTGAAAGCATATCATTGATGATAAACTGGTCATATGTTTTTTGAAGAGAACTAATCCTTGGCTAGAATGCAGGCAAACATTGGCTTGTCGGGGACGACTTCGCGAGCAGAAGGGGGGAGTATGTTAGCACCGGTTGTTGTCGATTATTGGGTGTACTAACTTGTTGCTATTTTGTAGTATTTATGCTTGATTTAGGTGTTACAGGTGTGATTGGATCCATACAAAAGGGAAGCATGGAGCTTGGAGCAAGTTGTGTGCTTGGCACACCCTGGAGTGAAGGATACAGATATTAAGTTCAAAACAGATGATGATTTCTTGTGCGTTTGGCCTGCAAGTTTTCTAGGGACTTTCAAGGCTATTCCCCATTTTGTTCATGAAGCAAAAGAGAAAGGAGAGGAAGGAACAGGGCTTCCAGATACTGAAGATTTTATTCTAAACATTTTATATAGGGGGAATGCACTCCCTAGATCAAACGAATGTTTTATTTCCCTACCTTCATAGGAGGGATATGTTCATATGGTGGTCGACTGCAAAAAGAACAAGAATAAAGTTAAGGCCCTCCATATACATTTATTTTTATGTGCTTATGGGCTGGAGACTCATGTATTATGATGCAAACATCTCATCCCACTTTTGGTGGAAGTGGGTCGACACGCATAATATTTATTGATGGACCATGGGGGGGGGGGGGGGTCACTCGAGATTCTCATGTCTCTTTAAATTTGGGTGGAGTCTTGTACAAGGCGGTGGTTCTGCAGGCCGCTGTCAGAGCAGGCTGAGGGGGGTTATGCCCTTTATGCCCACACGGGGGAAATGAAAGGAGGAGGACACATGTGACAGGAGGAGGCCCTTCTTGGCAAGGGGAAGGTTTTCTTTGGGGGGATTCTTCATTTTTTAAAAGGAAGACAGTTCGCAGGAGCTTCGGCTTCTTCTTCTTCAGTTTTTGTTGAGCAGGAACGGGGGGTGGGGGCTGCGTCTATTCAGCTTGGGAAGGAGGAGGTCGTTGCTTTTTGGGGGATTCTCCTGTGGGCTACAAAGAGCGAGGAGGTCTGCCCTCTTGCTTTTGTGGGCGGTCATTAGTTCTCGACGGTTGGAGTCCATGCTGGAGCTGATGAGGATAATGGGGCGTTCTTCTTCTACTTCGTGATGCCTTAGTGGGAGGAGGGGCACTGGGTGGCTCCTGATAGATATGGATTCGAGGACCGGCGTTCTAGATTTTGTAACCGTGAGAAGGAGGTCGAACATCAAACTCAATATCATGACTCGAGAGCCATCAGCTTCAACGTAGCAGTCAGTTTCTCAAGAATCAAGTGATCACAGGCAATAAAGGGGGGGAAAAGAGGAAGTTTTCATCAGCAATTTTTTGTTGCCCTGTGTGATTGGGGGGGAAAGCCGTTTCTTCTTCTTCGGCTAGGCTGTGTGTGTAGGTCCTCAACGGGGGGGGAGGGGGGGGGGGGGATTTGTTGTGTCCAGCAGGTGTCGAAGAGGAGGAGGAGGGAGTTCTTTTCTGCTGGGCAGATGTCGAGAAAAAAGCCTACTTGTCTATTGAGAGGGGTGCTGAGGAGTGGTCTTTTTGCGTAGCCTGTTGCTCTAGCACAATGGTGAGAACCACGTTAAGAAGCTCCACCTCCTTAATGTCAATCCGCGAAAGAGATAGGAGTGATATGAAGATCGTGAATGTGAGATGAAGTGAGAGTGAAGGTGAGAAGCACAAAGATGCACACACACATACACACACACTACGAAGAGACAAGCAAGACACGATGGAAGGTGAGAAATCAACTCTATTACTCAAGAACACTCTTACAAGCTCAAAATAGCTCTAAGCTCACACTAACCAACCTCAAAAATGAGCTCTCTAGCTCTTTATATAGTTTCTAGACTAGTTTTGACCGGTTTCACATCTAGTGACCGGCATAGTTAAAAATTAGGTCCTAGATGCTATTTGAAAGGGTAAACGGTGTCTAAAAATAACAAGAATTGATACGCTCATTCTACCTAAGCTCCTCAAGCTCAAGGAATCCTCGGCTTGCACAAAATGGAGCTATGGATTACAAAATGGGGTTTTCTATGTTACATATGTTACAATAGTGATAAAAATCACTGTTGGAGGTTTTTGGAAAGTATTTGAAAACATAATTCTTTGAAAAAAGACTCGACTGGCTCCCTACTCCGTCGTTACATGCTTCCGCGTCTTCTATGCCTCTGGCTACTTCCAACACCCCCCTCCCTCTCGCTTCTGTTGTCCTTGACAGAACCTTGTTGTGAGGTCTGTCGGATATAGTTCTGTAGGAGGTCTTGAGCGAGGGTGTGCTCGGAGATACGAATGCCTCGGGCCAGGTCTGCCTCGAGTTTCTCCCAATCTATTGGTTGCGGTTCATCTGATGGCGGGAGGTTATAGTGTGTGGAATAGACCATTCGTTCACAGGCAAATAAGTGTAATAAATGTGTAGGCCTGCTTATGAATACCTCTGAATGGTATTCCCAGAAGCCGGTTGTGAACATCTCTTCGAATGTCTGCTTGTAGCACGCCGGTAGGTACTTTATTCTGCAATGCCAGGCATAACACACCCGTAGCGATGGCATTGTACTCATATCATATACCAGATCGAAATTGCCATGCTCAAAGCCCCGGGTGTTTACATGGGGTGCCTTGACGCGTCGGAAGACTTTAAAAACCATTTGCATCATGTCAAAGATTTTGACAATCATGTGCGCCACTATATCGTCCATATGCTTTAATCTAGGGAGCCAGTGGCGAATTGTAGCCATCATGTAGCCAACAGTTGGTAGCTCGATGGGTGGCTTAAAATAGGGGTAATTCAACCAATCCTGGCACTGTTTATTGTTTTGTACCTTAATAGCGAAGGCAGTCCAGGAGTGGCATCGTGGTACTGGTCCCCAACACGGGTTGTACTTCAAATGCAAAGGTGCCTTTACTCATGTACTCATCATTTCTGGATACTTCTGTAGTAAATCTTTGTGCCACTCTGGTTGATAGATCTCTCCTTGTTGCGCATCAAGTGGTAAATCATCCTCCTCGAATTGAGTCGCGTGCGATGGTTTCTTACCTGTTTTTTTTTCAATGGCTAATTGGTATTCGGCCATTAACATAAAATACGGTTTATACTATAGCTCATACCCAGATATGTATCGTCGCGGGGCCAAATGAGCAAAGAATGGAGACTGTAAAATTCTTTCTTCTATCATCGCCATGGCATGTAATTGTGCCTCTACTCTAGCTGAGTGTGTGGTTCCAAGTTCCTCAATTGTCTTCATCCACGCGGGTGTCGGGAGTTCGTAAGTCATCTGGCCTTCGGCCGTGATGCGTCCACCTGGGATTGGTTGTGGCTCGTACGCCTCTTCAAACGTTTCCTCCACCGGGATGGTGACAGTTTCTTCCTCAGCTGGTAGCTCAGGTGGGGAATCTGGCCTTGGTGGTGCTTCATATATTGCAATCCTTGCTTCAAGGTGTGATACCTGGGCCCGTAATGCGTTGAGTTCCTCTAAGATGTCAGAAGAGGGGTCCATAGGTGCTGGTATGTCTGGGTGTGCGGGTGCTCGTAACTGGAGTAATTTATGATCTTCTTTGAGTTTTTGTAACTCCTCATTCATGCGAGGGACAAAAAGTGGTATCGGGTTTGGTGGTATTGAAGGATGAAAAGATTTCTGAGGGGTATATATTACATGGCTTGAGGGTTGGGCTATAATACATTGTTTGGGTACCCAAATCTGCATGGGTGTGGGTCGATTGATAAGATACTTCTTGGCGATCCAAATATGCCGAGTATTTGTACTTGTAGAAGAAGATCGAGGGGACTTTGGATACTGACTTTGCTTCTTTTGAAACTTTGTCCTGTTCTTGTCTTCAGTGTTGCCAATAGCCTGTGGTTGTTGTCCTTTTGGCACCCATATTTGTCTCGTGCCACTTGTTCTGTGATGTTGATACTGTGGCTTTCTTTGCCTTGTCTGGTGGTGTCGTCGGTCTAGGTTCCTCTGTCGTGGTAAACTCCTTCGTGGTTGGGTTTGAGAGGTCCATTGGACGCTCTGCTTTGGAAAAGAAGGGAGATCCAACACTTGCGTGACCTTCCCATTAGGAAGTGATTCGTTATTTATCTTTAATCTAGGCCAGTCCGCAGCAAGTTTGGAAGGATGAGCACCGCAGGGTATTGTGCTCATTTGGCCGCTGATGCAACCCACCTGACCGCTGATTGTGTCCATCTGCCCTAGCGGTTGGGTAATTACCCCTTCTAGTTTGCAGGAAGCCCCAGGGAAGATCTCCTGTCGTCCTTCTGATTGACAACTTTCTATAGCCAAGCCCGAGGGGGTTGGTGTAGACGTAACGTGACTGGTCTGACCCAAGATCTTCCGGTCTTCCGTCGCATGCGTTTCATAGGTTCTAGGGTTACAAACCTCAATCGGAATGCAATTAGGGAAGTCAAGCGGTATCACTCGCTTTTGATCTAAGGTTCCAATCTGTAAGGAGCCTTGTCTAAGATTTAGGTCCACTGAGTGATCGTATAGCCAATCTTGGCCAAGGATGAGGGGTTCTATCAGGTCGTCATCATGGCACACTAGTAGCTTCGCTGTCATGGTCACATCCTTAATTAGGATAGGAAGGTCCACCTCACCCATGCAAGGGGTTTCCATGCCTCCTAGCCCTATGAGGTATGCCTCAATTGGCCGCATTTCTATTCCTGAATCCTTATAGTGGGACCATCTAATCGCGCTAGTCGCAGCACCTGAGTCAATTAAAGCCCTGAATTCTTGGCAAGGGTTGTCGCGCTCTAGCCTGACTGTAATGAATGGTCTCCTCTCCACTATGCTAGGGTGAGTTTGGGACTTTACCTCACACATAGCCATGGGGTATCTGGGTGTTGTTTCCAGATGGTTATAATGTTCTCTCCCTAGTCCTTGTCTTCTTAACTTCATGCGTTTAATGCGTTATATTGCTTCTGCCTGAGCTTCCGCTCGTATTCTAGTTTCTTCCTCCTTACGCTTCTTTGCCAACATGAGTCGTCTAAGCATATCCTGAGTAAGAGGTTCCTGGTATAGCTTGACTCTACAGCCACTAATATAATTAGGCATTATGTCTCCTTCTAAGGTGGCTAACTGTACTGCTCCACTTGTCGAGAGTCTGTTAATGATCATAGGTCCATAACCTCGCTTTTCTAACTTACGTGCGTGTTGCTTTAGCGTATATACTAGAACTAAATCTCCTTCTTTTAGGCCTTTATCTTTCACATGTGCATCAAAATATGCTTTCTGTTGCTTCTTCGCTGCATATATTCTTGTTGCTGCCTTTAGCCTGGTTTCTCCTAATCGTTCCAAGTCCATTATTCTTGCTGATAATTCATGGCCGGTCCACTGATGTTCTTGTGCAACCTTAAGGGTTGGTATCAAGAAGTCCAAAGGAAGCACAGCATTCTGACCAAAAACCATCTGAAAGGGAGTTGCATTGAGTACGGTCTTGTAGGCCACTTGATATGCCCAAACAGCATGGTGTAACTGTTTGTCCCAATCTGAACGTTTGTTGTTCACGAGTTTCGTCAGTACGTTACAAAGGATCTTATTAGTGCTTTCAGCCTGACCATTGGCCTGAGGATGATATGGTGCGGATTTCTTGTGAATCACCATAAAATCCTGTAACAAATATTCAATGACTTGGTTTAGAAAGTGAGTTCCGCGATCGCTCACTAACTCTATAGGCAATCCATATCTTGTAAAGACATTCTCAAACAAGAATTTTGCAGTTGTGCATGCATCATTCTTTTTTGTGGCTTTTGCCCCTACCCATTTCGTAAGATAATCCGTCGCGAAAATGATGTATTCAGCATGCGTACCTTTTGCAGGGGGGTTCATGGGTCCTACAAAGTCTATACCCCACTTTGAAAATGCACGTCCGCCCATCATGGGTTTCAATGGCATTTCATCTCTGCGAGTAGGAAACTGAGTTCTTTGGCACACATCACATCTCTTAACATAGGTATGAGCATCCATGTGAAGAGTGGGCCACCATAATCATGCAAAGAGGATGGCTTTGATTATCCTTTCAGGTCCAAAATGACCTCCTGCCACACCTTGGTGTGTAGTCTCTAGTATGCTCAGATAATCGCTCTCATGAACACATTGTCTTAGATATCCATCTCGTCCTCTTTTGTATAGATTATCGCCAATAAGTGAATAATCTTGAGCTTCCTGCTCTAGACTGCGTTGTCGTGCTAAATTCATTCCTTGAGGGAATGTCTTCGTCCTCAAGTACGTCACTAACGATTCACTCCAGTCTGGTGTGAGAGACACGTGATACAATGTAGCATGTTCTACTGATGGTCTTTCACAACAAACATGGCATTCTTTACACAGCTTGTAGACATCTGCTTCCATCGAAGGCCAATATACTCCTAGTCTATGCAGAGTCTGTAATGTTCGATGTTTTGAATGATGTTGCTTTAATGCACCTATGTGTGCTAATTGCAACCAATTTGCATGTTTTGATTCGTCTACACAACAAGCAAGAATCTTTTGATTATCCTGTTTATATATGCTTCCTGCTATGATTTGATATCTTTGAGATTTGGTAATCTCTCCTTCTTTGATCCTTATCCTAGGATTCTTGGGTCCGTATGTCAGAATAGGGACTATAGGCTTAGCCCATTCTCGTGCTATCTCAAGATTAAACAAGTATGCATCTGGTAGATCATCCGCTACTCCTTGAGGAGCTTCTCCTGAGGTTAATCTCGAAAGGTGGTCAGCTCTGAAATGTGTCTTTCCTTTCCTGACTACTACTTCAAAATCGTACTCCATGAGTAATAGAAACCAACGTATTAGTCGTCCTGTGTTACATGGTTTGTTGACTAGGTACAATAGGGCTTGATGATCTGTAAAGAACTTGAACTTGTTGGCCAACAAGTAGTGCCTAAACTTCTTTACTGCGTAGATCATCCCTAATCCTTCTCGTTCCGTCGTGGTGTAATTTCTTTCTGCTGCGTTCAATTGTCTGCTTGCGTAAGCTATGGGGAGATCTATGTTACCTTCATTTGTGGGTTGTGCTAACACACATCCTATGGCGTAGTTGGATGCATCCACATGTACATGGAATGGCTTACTCCAATCTGGTGTAGTCAATATAGGTGCTGAGCACAATCGTCATTTAAGTTCATTGAATGAATTTTCACATTCATCTGTCCATTCAAAATTGGTTAAAAGAGATTACAAAGGCTTGGCTATGATTGCATACATGTGTATGAATCTCCTATAATAGCCGCAATGGCCCATAAATGCCTGTACCTCTTTCACATTAGTTGGTCTAGGTAATTCTGCAATTACTTTTACCTTTTCTTCATCTGTAGAAATTCCATTCTTTGACACAATGTGTCCTAGAATTTTGCCTTGTCTGACCATGAAAATGCATTTTTCTGGGTTCAAACAAACTTGATATTCTCGACATTTGTCAAATATTTGTCATAACTCGGGAATATGTGTCTGCCAGATATTAGAGTGAGCACATATGTCATCGACATAAACTTCCAAACTCTTGCGTAAGAATTCCTTAAAAACATGACACATGAGTCGTTGGAAAGTGGCAGGTGCATTTGTTAAGCCAAATGGCATTACACAAAATGCAAATATGCCCCATTCAGTGGCAAATGCCGTCTTGTGTCGATCTTCTGGAGCAATGGCTACTTGATTATAGCCTGAAAATCCATCAAGAAAGCTGTAAACTTCCTTGCCCGCAACTCTTTCCAATAAGTGTTCCGTGATAGGAAGAGGATAATTGTCTCTAATCGTGGCAGCATTAACTTTTTTAAGGTTAATACACACACGCAATTTTCCGTTCTTCTTAGGCACAACCACAATGGAAGATACCCATTCGGTATGCTCAATCTCGTACATGAATCCTGCTTCTATCAAGCGATCTATCTCCTCTTTAATCTTCGCAGCGTAGTTATCATTGTACGTGTAAGGTTTCTGTTTCGTAGGTTTTGCATCTGGAGTCATAGGGATTCTATGAGAACATATATCTGGATCTACTCCTTTCAAATCTTTGTAACTCCATGCAAAAACATCTCTATATTCGCGCAATAGGGCAACTAGCTCTTCTTCTTCTCCAGCTGTCAAATCGTGCCCTATGTATGTACATTTTTCTTCTTCTCCTTCTATAGCAACTATTATTTTCTTGGTTTTCTCTCGGTTATCATATACTTGTCCGTCATTTGCCTTTCTATTAGGCATTCGTACCATGATTCTTCTATCTTCGATTTCATATTTCTTGAAGTTCTCAGGTATTTCAAACAAAGATTCTTCTTTTTCTGACATGGTTTCTTTCTTCTTTCTTTTCTTGTCTTCACTCTTGTTAGTCACTTCTGTGGCTAACCTCACCTCATTCGTAATTTCCTCGTGTCTCTGAGGGTGAGTCTCTACCTTGTAGAAATATTCTTCCTCGGATGCAAAGGGTGGGTCCATGATAATTGATTCTAGATCAAAATCACTTGCATCCTCAAATGCATCAGTGCTCGGTTCACATTCTTCTAAAATTGCATCGCACATGATTGGCTCTATCGTGAAAACGGAAATGTCATAGCCATCCTCGTCACAGTGGGGTGTCCATTGTTCTTCATTGATGGCTACATCCATGGTTGCTAGGATTTCTGCCCAACCATGGGGTTCAAACTCTTGGTCTGGAAATACTACAGGTGCATAGGCTGGATCTTGAAGGGTTCGTGGATGTTGTTCTGCACCTAAGGTCCTTGCTTCTTGTAAGGAATTGAACTCACAACCTCTTGGTTAGGAATGTGATGGGCTAACCACTTGCCCCAAAAGCCATGGTTGAGGATTACTTCCTAATCCTCTCTCTTAGGGTGTGGTTCAACCATCTCCTACCAGGATTATGTTACACTTCTAACCTTTCTTCCTCTTGTTTTGCTACCTTACACATCCATAGATGAGTGTCCTCATGCAACCAAGAAGGATCTGATTCTAATGAGTGCACGGATTCTGTTTCTATTGGTGTCTTATGGATGGTATTCCATTGTATTCGGGGTACATCTCGATGTGAATAGTCTTTAAGATTGACTTTGGTAGTCACTCCTAAATGTTGCAAGTACAAAGAATTAGTTACCCAATCTTGTACAATTTGCAACTGACGCATGAATGGTCGTCCCAATATCATCTCATAAGCATGATTTTTCGCAAAGTCACAAATGGCAAAGGTATGCTCAAATTCTACACCACAAGTGGTGAGAGATATGCCTTCTAGTAAGCCTAATGGTTTTTCTATGTGTTTGTCAGCCATTTGTAGCTTCATCCTGGTGGGTCTTAATGCTGGCTTACCCCAACGTTTCCATAAAGCAGTGGTAGTTATGGCTACTCCGGCTCCTGAATCTAAGATGGCTTTCATGGTGTAGCCCTGATGGGTTATCGGAAGATAAGTGTTACCTTCCTCTCCTTCGCTTACATCTCCAATCTTTTCTACAGGTATCTCTGGTACCTTATTTTGTGATCCTATTTGTGAGGGAGTAGTAGCAAGCTCGGGGAATTGATTTGCTACATGCTTCCATAATTCTGGTTTTACCTTCAACAACTCCTCTAGGGTGAGATTACACTGTACTTTAGTGTTCTTGATCACTTCCGTGTTTCTAGGGATTATTGATTCTTCATTCCTCACTATTATCGTGGGTTCTCTCATACTAATAGACTTTGATTCCCAAGGTCCTGTGAACTGAGATAATTCTTGTAAAGAATTAGATTCAAAGCCTGTGTGTTCACTCAGTTGTTCTTCCTCTACATCATCGTAAATAGAGGGGATATCTTGGGGAAATTGCTCCTGCAAGTCATCTATTTCTTGAATAGGAGGATGGGTTCCTTGTTCCTTTCTCCACTTCTCTTCTTGGATTTCTCTCAAAAATTCATGTGAGTACCTATGTATGGAAGACAAATTGTCTTGACTTTCTGTATTGGGTACTTGAGACAGGGATGGTGCATTATTTTCCTGTGTCTCTGGGACGATAGGGTTCCTCTGCTGATCCTTTTTCTCTTTGCTCCCTATCAAGAATTCTAGCCTCTCCATCAGTCCTTGAAAGTGTAGTTCAGGTTTTGCCATGT
Source organism: Ceratopteris richardii (assembly GCA_020310875.1). Classification (NCBI taxonomy): domain Eukaryota; kingdom Viridiplantae; phylum Streptophyta; class Polypodiopsida; order Polypodiales; family Pteridaceae; genus Ceratopteris; species Ceratopteris richardii. The sequence goes on from CM035417.1 coordinate 145,189,609, forward strand.
TATTCCAATTAAGATATCTAGAGGCTTCGAACAAAGCTTGTGCTAACTCTACCATCTTCATGCAAAGTTTAGTTCTCTCAATTTCTAGATCAGCTCGTGGGTAGTTTTTGCTCATTTCAGCTACCTGAGGTCCCTCTTTTAATCTAGCCTGATATGCACGAAACATCATGTCTAGATTTTCTGGTATGGATTCCGCTAAAACTGATCCTGATTTCTAAGCTGGATTCTCTTGATTCAAGTCCTGCAAAGTCCATTCTAGAATTTTGGCTCTGGATTCCTTTAAACTTCCTTCCAACTCAGTTATCTTTTTACTCCATTTTCTCTTAATTCTTTCTCTAGAATCTTTCCAAGATTTCATCTTTTTACTGCTAGATTCTGCAACTTCACTACTTCCGGTTGCTTTCTCCTGATTAAGTTGTTGGTTCTGTAAGAGCGCATGGGCTCTGGTGATAGCTTGGATAGGCACGTAGGTAGGGTTGGATCCATCTGTGTTGTTTACAATACCTATCACGTTGATCGGTGTCACATTCGAAGCATTAACAAGGTTCTTAGGACACTCTTTGATTATGTGCTCTTTGCCACAATCGGCGCAAAAGCCTTGTATGTTATAGTACTGTGATTGTCCTGATATCGGGGGATGTGGACAATCCTTTATGAAATGATCTCCTTGACACCTAAAGCATGGTCCTCTAGGGCCCTGTGGTCTTTGTTGTCTCACTTGGGGCCGTGGATTTGGGTTTGTGTACATCACATTAGCATAGTCTGGCTCCCAACTAGGTTCCACTGGTGGACTATCGTAATGATATGTCTCCACATGTTTTGGTGACTCCGTGTAATATGCGGGTGGACTATCTACATGCGTAGAGTCAAAACTGTTTGAGTTCGGGTCACTTTCTGTGATCAAAGGTGAAGAAGGCACTAAAGCCCTACTTAGGTTCTCTTCTGCAGCAGCGTATTTGACTGAGATGACATTCGCTGGTGGGGGTGGCTGCTGAGCTAAGACGAGTTGAGGTCTCCGTTGAGCCTAGTATGGGTAGTTCTGAGGAGGCCTATAGTAATAAGGCTGAGCATTGTATTGGCCTTGATACCTACCTGGCTGTGCGTATGCTTGCGGGTAGTTCTGTCTCACCGTCTGTTTGTTGTATGGGCAGTCCTGAGCCGTATGATTCGTGTATCTTCTCTCAATTGTACAGTATTGGCCACTAGGGTTGGCTTGAGGTTGTGGTGCATTGGGACAGACATTTTCCATATGATTTCCACCACAAGTGTAACAATGCTTGTTTGTTAGTACCCTAGGTTTGCTAGAGACTCCTAGTTTTTGGGCCACTTTTTCTGCTAGGTCTTCTATCGAGTTAGAAAATTTTGTGGATGCTAGAGATGAACAGTCTGAGTCCTTATAGACCTTTGAGAGTTCCAACTCATCTCCTAAGTTGTCCTCAATGTCTATACAAATTCTTATACATTGCTCTAGCGTTCTGGGTTCTTTTAGGTACACATAGGAGCGTAGTTTAGAGCTCAACAAGCCATCTAGAAACAATGACACTTGTTTGGCTTGTGAGGGTAGCTCTTGCATTGGACATCGTTCAACGTATTGTCTAAACCTACATCCTGCCAGTCTAACTGTTTCCTGAGGGGTCTGTTTAAAGCTATGAATCAACGAAGACGTGTCATGTCTAATCCCACTTTTAGAGAATTCAGTGATGAATGACTCTAAAAAGTGATGGATGTCTCTAAATTGCCTCTGTTGCAACAGTTGGAACCAAGTTAAAGCGGTATTCTTTAACGTTAGTCCAAATGCATTATATTGTGTGAACATATCTTCAACTTGTTTGGCTCTTAGTACTTGCTTGAATTCTGCGACATGGTCATAGGGATCTCCTATCCCATCAAAATAATTTTTCATGGATTTCACTAACTGAGTGGGTCTCAATATTCTTGCGTGTTCACGTGGTCTAGGTAGAGGAAAATCATCTCTACCACCTGGTATTCCATGATCTCTTTGTCTATCCACTCTATTAGTGTCCGTGGTTGTTCTATCTCTCCCTATGGGATGAGTGAAGCTTACTTTGGGTCTTTCTTTATTTTTCTCTCTTTGATTTCAATGGGCTGATGATGTTCCTGCCCCTTGTTGACTTGTGTTCATGTTCGTTCTAGATGGAGGGAATACCAATTCACCTCTCCATGTGTATGTGTTTGTAGCGTGGTCAGGCACCACAAAGACTCTTTCTGAAGTCTCATCCAGGTATACAACCTTTCCAGGTGTATCCGGGTCCTTGAACTCGTATATCGTGATGATACCTACCTCACTAAGTAGTTCGGTCTTGTATCTCCAAAAGGCTTCATCAGTTTCTTTATTTACAAACAACTCTATGCTTCTGTTGTCCTGAGGGATCCATTCTGGGTTAGTACTCGTGTCAATACAGATTTCCCTCTAGGTGTTCTAGGCTCTTCTAATGGTTCTTTTCCTTGAGATTTAGTTTCTGTCTCTAGCTGAATCACGCCAAACTGGTTCGTATTGTTTGGCTGCGCACTTAAGATGTACATTTTTCCTTCCTTGTCTATGTACGCGTCTCTCTCAAATTTCACCACTGGACGTTCCAATCCAATGGGTTGATCGGGGTTGTGCATTTGCACCACTTGCCTTCGCAAACCATCCTCATAGATGCGAGCACCTAATCGGTTGGTTCAGAGAAACTCTAGTTGCGTTCTATAGGGTCCTTCTGGTTTTTCTAAATAGGCTACATTCGACCCTCCTTCTGGTCTTTCGGTGCTAAATGCCATTTCTGAATTGCTAGTATCTGAGCTCTCATAGGGATAACTAGTGTTCAATTGTTGAGCCCACGATCGTGCAGTAGTTCTTACGCTTGCCTCTGATGATCTAAGGCTTCGTCGATCTGACTTACCTATATGTTTGCCGATCTAAGGTTCATTAATTTTCTTCCTTGCACACTCAGTACACGCTCAGATCGTCAATGATTCTTTGTTATTACTTTCTTGATTCTTTTTAGATTTCTTTAGATTCTTGTCTTAATGTATGCGTCAGGAATTCGACTTTCTGTGGTATTTTGAGTTCTCGTTCCGTCAGAATTATCTTCTTTCCTTTAGGTTTTCGTGTCACACACCTTTATCTTTAGTCTTGGACTTGATAAATTTAATTCTCTTGAACTTGAGGCGTTCTTATCATCTTTAATCCACAATACTAACGTTTATCCTAAGCTAAGAATTGACTGAGGGGGTTGAGTAATCTTCCAACCTCGAGTCAGCTTTTTTGGTTGCTCTGATGCCCAAGAAGCCGCGCTTCCCAAGCTTTATGCCCTTCACTGCCTTGCTTTGGTTGCCTTTGATTGCCCTTGCTAGACCTGGAAAAATCCAATATTAGACCAATTCACAGTTGGATGATCAAGCACTTGAGTATATACACCTTTTAAGTCCCTTCCCTTTTGCCCAACTTTTCAATGTTTGCCCCCTGGCTTTCTAATGAGCTATTAAGCTCAAAAAACGGACTTCGGATGAAAAAGTTATGACCGTTTAGGCCCTGGGGGGGTAAAACCTAACAAACAGGTTTTTCTCCAAATATGAGCTAAGGGGTCTCCTATGAGTCTAGTCACCCAAAAATTTCCAAAAAATAGCCCCAAAATTGGCCAAAAAATGAAACCCTAAAATTTGCGATGGGGGTGCACAATCGCGATGGCGTGAGACAATCGCGATGGTCTGGGACCGTCGCGATGGCGTGAAGGTGAACAATCGCGATGGTCTGAAGTGCACGGTCGCGATGGTCCAAAAGTGAGCAATCGCGATGGCTCGATTAGGCGGACAATCGCGATGGCGTCAGTCAACGGTCAACGTGAACAATCGGGATGGTCCAAAGTGAACCGTCGCGATGGTCACAGATGCGATGGCGTGAGCCAATTGCGATGGTCTGGGCGTGATGGCTTGAGCCAATCGCGATGGTCCAAAATTCGAGTTATCGCGATGGTGTAAGGGTGTCGTCGCGATGGCGTGAAGTGTGAGCCGTCGCGATGGTCTAGCTTGCCACGTGGCACCGTCAGCACGATGGCGTGATCCAATCGCGATGGTGTGGGGTCAACCGAACAGTCGTGATGGTCCGCGAACCGTCGCGATGGTCCAAATGAACCATCGCGATGGCGTGAGACCGTCGCGATGGCGTGAGACCGTCGCGATGGTCCAGCCGAGCCGTCGCGATGGCGTGAGCCAATCGCGATGGTGTGACACAATCACGATGGTATGAGACCGTCACGATGGTCCACGAAAATATGATTTTTGCAGATGCGTCTGTGGATTCGTGTGTGCGCTTGTGTCGCCTATCCCGTGGTGTGGTCGCTTACCAAAAATTCCGCACTTCGCAGACCATTGCGATGGTTTGACACAGACAGAAATCTCTGATAGAAACTGAAAATTTTACCTTTTCCAAGCTTTCCTGATGCTCTGGAGCACTGTACCTGCAAGAAAACTCAAGAAGACAAAAGCACATGCAAGCACAAAAGCTCTCTCTCACTCTCTCGCATGCACAAATGAGGGGAAATGAGGAGAATGGGTGGATATGGTGAATTTTTTGATTTTTTTGGAGATGAAGATGATGATGCGGTGATGAAGATGGAGTGTGGAGGAGGTGAAAAACACTAAAAACTAAGTAAAAACAACAACAAAAACTGAAATTTTTACCTTCCAACGCTACTTCTTGCTATACTCTTACCATCACACATTCGTCCTAGACTCGATCCCCGGCAACGGCGCCAAATTTGGTGTTGCTCTAGCACAATGGTGAGAACCACGTTAAGAAGCTCCACCTCCTTAATTTCAATCCGCGGAAGAGATAGGAGTGATATGAAGATCGTGAATGTGAGATGAAGTGAGAGTGAAGGTGAGAAGCACAAAGATGCACACACACATACACACACACTACGAAGAGACAAGCAAGACACGATGGAAGGTGAGAAATCAACTCTATTACTCAAGAACACTCTTACAAGCTCAAAATAGCTCTAAGCTCACACTAACCAACCTCAAAAATGAGCTCTCTAGCTCTTTTTATAGTTTCTAGACTAGTTTTGACCGGTTTCACATCTAGTGACCGGCATAGTTAAAAATTAGGTCCTAGATGCTATTTGAAAGGGTAAACGGTGTCTAAAAATAACGAAAATTGATACGCTCATTCTACCTAAGCTCCTCAAGCTCAAGGACTCCTCGTCTTGCACAAAATGGAGCTATGTATTACAAAATGGGGTTTTCTATGTTACATATGTTACAATAGTGATAAAAATCAATGTTGGAGGTTTTTGAAAAGTATTTGAAAACATAATTCTTTGAAAAAATATTCGAGTGGCTCCCTACTCCGTCGTTACATGATTCCGCGTCTTCTATGCCTCTGGCTGCTTCCAACATAGCCCAAGCGTCTCTTTCAGGGGGGGTCACAACATGTGTCTTGTTCATTGTTGTCATTGGCTGCGTGGACATACAAGAGAGGAAAAAAACGTCTTGGAGGAGGATTTCAAGAAAACGCAAGGAAAAGTAGAGTGATGGGGCAGATGGCAACTCTGTTGAAAAGAACCTTGAACGACTGATGGCCGCCAAAAAGAACAACGGAAGCTAAGTAGAAGATGGTGGAGTGCTGAGAAATGAATCATGAAGGATGATTGCATGCACTTTTCATTACTTGCAACCGTAGCTCAATGGAGGTATTCCCATTTCTGATCTTACAGGTCAAGTCCCGTCCATATTGATCATCCTTAAAAAAAAAAAGAATTTTTTCTTGAAACTATGGTCGAATCTTGCTTTTGCCCGCACGAGATTTCTTTCCCTTTCGATTCAATAGTGACATTGGTTGGCCACAGTTTTCATGATTGAATGTGTGTAATTTAACTGCACATGATATCAGAAGTTATGGATTGGTAATGAGGCAGAATTAGATTGGCGTGTGATTAAAAGTTGTACCTATCTGTCAAAAGGGAGTTCAAGCTGATGTTGCACAAGAGGGCATGACCTGTGTTGTAGGTGTTACAGTGGTTTACCATTTGATACTTATGCATGCCAATGATTCCATATCTTCCATAAAAAGGGGGAGTGGAGGGAAGTCCCGAAACCTTGTGAATGGTTTAATGTATTACTTGAATCAGAATAATTTGCATGATCCATTAAAACTTTAGCATTCTTGGTTCTTTCATGAGCCACTGCATATGGGTCTTAATTACGTTCAATATATCATGGTTATAGTGGAAATCGAACACTTCCTTATCCCACGCTAGGAAAAAAGAAAGGGATAGACTACTTGTTGTGGAGATGCATTAGTAACAATTCGTACTGGTCTGCATGCATTTTATCTTTGTAGGGTAGAGAGAGAAACCGAGTGTGTTTTGTTGAAGATTTTGTTTCTCCAAGATGAGGAATGCGATTGGTTCTATAAAAGTGTGAGGCCACATCTAGTTCCAAAGCCTCCGCGTTGTAAACATGTCTAATGTAAGCGACTTGGAGCGGCATGACAACCAGGTAGTGAGTATGTCAAAATGTTGAGTCACATATAAACAGAAGTTTTTTCTTAAGTGTTAACTCAGATGCATGACATATGTTTTTTCTTTCCCCATGCTTTTGGTGAGTGACAAGAGGTAGTATTCTTGCTTGGATACGTAAGAGGATGTGTATGGAATGGAAAATGAGAGAAGGTGGGCTTTAGTTTAATGTATACTACAAAGGGAGTGATAGGATATCTGGTATTTTGTTATACGGGTGCAACAATGAGCTAGGCATTGCTATTATTGTGAATGTGATGATCTTGCAGCTATAATTACCTCGTTGTTTATCAAGGATATGGGAAGGAAGTCAAGTAGAAGTAAGAGAGTGGTTCTAAGGGGGTGAGGGATAAATAGAGAGAAAGGAGGCACAAGGGGTAAGGGTGTGCAACCAAGTGTGAGAGTGGAGGAGAGGGTGTATGTGTGTTGGTGCATGCATGTGGGTAAGAGGAGAAAGGAAAGGAACGAAAGGAAAAGGGGGAAAAAGGGAAGTGGGGATATGTGTGTGTGAGCATAAGTGAGAAAATACAAAAGAGGAGTAAAAGGGTGAATGAGGGCATGCACGGGAGAAGGTGAGGAAGCGAGATTGTGTGTGTACCAGAGTACGTGTGTGGATGCGAGAATGATGGTGTGAGAGTACATGAGTGTGCAAGGGGTAAAGGGAAGATCGTGAGAAAGAGTGAGTGCATGAGAGTAAGAGGACTTGAGAGGGCGATAGTGCATACGTACGAGTGTGTATGAGATAGTAAAATTGAAGGTACATTAGGGGCTCAAACAATAAAAGTGGATTAGTTTGAGGTGATTTGAGCACACCATAAGTGCCTCTTAGCCTACTTTTCCTTGGGGGTTTTAGGGCCATCATTTTGGTGCGTTTGCCGGGAAGCATATGAGCGAGTGCATAGATAAAGGAAGTATCCATCGGGAGATAATTGTGGGCTCCAAGTAATCTAAGTGGAGCGATTCCAAGGGGTTTGAGCAGAATAAAAGCTTGTACAATCACATTTTACTTGGGAATTAGGGCTCATCAGTCCTTGTCCTACATTTCCTTGTTCTAGGTCTCCTATCTCATTCTCATGAATGATATTTCCAAACTCATCGGTCCTATCTGGTAGGTTTGTGACCACATATATGGTTCCTTCCTTATCAATGTATGAACCCTCTTCGAACTTGACCACCGGGTGTTCAAGTCCAAAGGGTTGATCTAGATTTTTGAGTTGGACCACTGATCGCCTCAGGCCATCCTCATAGATGTGATCACCTAATCGGTTGGTCTGAATATATTCCAATTGTGTCCTATAGGGACCTTCTAGTGTTTGTAGATGGGCAGTTCCTGAGCCACCTGCAGGTTTCCCCATGCTAAAAGACATTTCTTAGTCACTTGTGTCAGAGTTCAGTACGTAAGGACAACCATTTAGTTGTTGTGCCCAATACTTAGCTATATGGTTGACACTAGACCGAGAAGATCTAATGATTTGTCTATCCTTGCCTAGGTGTCTACCAGATCTCAGGTTAATAAGCTTTGGTTAAGAGTCCAAAATTTCCCCTTGGTATGGTTCAAAATCCTTTGGAGTCCCCTTGGTTCCCTAGTCCCACCTGAGGGTCAACTTCAAATTATCCTATCTGAAAATCAACTTCAAATTAGGACAACCACTTAGTTGTTGTGCCCAAGACTTAGCTATATGGTTGACACTAGACCGAGAAGATCTAATGATTTGTCTATCCTTGCCTAGGTGTCTACCAGATCTCAGGTTAATAAGCTTTGGTTAAGAGTCCAAAATTTCCCCTTAGTATGGTTCAAAATCCTTTGGAGTCCCCTTGGTTCCCTAGTCCCACCTGAGGGTCAACTTCAAATTATCCTATCTGAAAATCAACTTTGAAACGAGCTTTCCAACTAGCTATAGAGCTCAAAAAATGGATTTTGGATGAAAAAGTTATGTCAAATCAGGCTCCTGGGGGTCAAAACAGGCAAACATGACCTTTTGGAAAAAATCACGATTTTGTGTGAAAAACACCATTTTGTGAAATCATGAGAATCACGATGCTGTGAAATCAAGAGAATCGTGATGCTGTGAAATCAAGAGAATCGCGATGATGTGAAATCAAGAGAATTGCGATGTTGTGAAATCAAGAGAATTTTGATGCTGTGAAATCAAGAGAATCGTGATGCTGTGAAATTAAGAGAATCGCGATGCTGTGAAATCAAGAGAATCGTGATGCTGAGCACCTATGAAAATTGCGATTCTGAAGACTAGACAATTGCAATATTGTGAGACAATCGTGATGCTGAGTCGAGCTTGAAAATCGTGTGTTTGAAAATCGCGATTTTGTACCTTAGTGAAAATCGTGCTTTTCTGAAAATCGTGTTGTTGAGGTTGTAGCAAGGAACGCCCAAAACCCACACCACCTTGCATGGAAGCAAGAAGGAAAGCTCAAGAGTGACTCTCCTCTCATCTGCCCCTACCTCCCACATGTTCAAGCCATTGGCAACAGCCCCATGCTTTGCCACATGCTTGAAAACAAGGAGAATAGGGAGTCAAGGATCCTAGTCCATGAGGAAAATACAAGAGCATACAATTATCCTACTCATGCAAAGGAGAGACATGCATAGGCACACACACCACCCTCACACACTCACAAGACACAATACATGTAAATGTAAATATTCTTCATGGAGTAAATGAGAGCATCTTCCATTGATAAAGGATTTTACATGAGAGCACGTCGACCAAAAGCTCCCCTCTTTACAAAAATGAGCTTTTATTTATAGGCTAAGCTCTATTCCCCATGTGCCTCTTTGAAAAGTCAAAAAGGTGGTTCTCTCTCTAACTGCCAATCTTCTAGGATATTCCAAGATCAAATATGTAACTACCAAATCCCAATGAAGGGCATGTGTGGGTTTTCTACGTGGGGAATCTTTCTAGAAGGGTCATAAAGGTGAGAGATACTATCCTATAGTATGAAGAAATATTAAAAAGTGCTTTAGGAGAGTGTTCATATGTGACACTCACATATATACAAAAAAGGTTATTTCTCATGGTCTAGAGAGGGTTCCCATGCACCATTGAGGGTGTGTGCATACCCTACAACCCAACACGTGTTTTTTGAAAATCACGATTTTGGAGCCACAGAGAATCGTGTTTCTGAAAATCATGATTGCCAACAGAGAATCGTGTTTTTGAAAATTGCGATTGCCAACAGAGAATCGTGTTTGATCACAATTGTGTTTTTGGCTAAAAATCATGATTTTTGTGAGAATCACAATTTTTAGCCCACTGAAAATCGTGTTTTTTCAAAGTCGTGTGTTTTTTTTTTTACTTGAAAATCACGATTTTGACTGAGAATCGTGTTTTTGCTCAGAATCGTATTTTTTGAGAATCGCAAAAAAAAATCACGCTTCTGAGGGTGACCAGAGAATCGTGTTTTTGAAAAACTTAGAGAATTGCAATTCTGAGCACAACTAGAGAATGGCGATTTTGAGAATGACCTCAAAATCGTGTTTCCTTCAGAGAGCTTTTTGACGTTGTAGCATCACAAATCATACTTGTCAAACCAAGAAGCATCTCATGAGACCCAAATGTTTGCGTAGAAGCACTCAGCAGACGTAATGGCGTCTCGTCCACGTATGATTAACAACGTTATTAACAAGAAGATACAACATAAGCATCGCGAATGATGCACATAATCGTAATCACAAGCATAATAGCGACGTAATCATACATCAACGTGTCACAAGCGTTAGACAAGAAGAGAACAAGCACACATGCACATCATGACGACAAAAGAGCAAGAGTCTAACTACAAACTAGCATTATCTCATTGCTTCTACAAAAAGCTCTCCCAAAAGAAGAGGTGGAGACCTCTTTATATACAAAATGGCAAAAAAGCATGCTATGTGGGATTTCTAAGCTGAAAGGAGAATGAATCCCACTTATTCTCTAGTGTGGCACTCACACACACCTATACAAGAGTGCTTTATTAACTGAATGAAAGGTAGAAAAAGGTACAAATGATGATGAAAATAGAGTGGATCCAAGAAATATATGTTGTATCTTCAACACTCCCCTCCTCCTTGACTTTATCATCCTCGACAAAGCTTTTGTAAATATGGAGCTTTTGTGGAAGAGTGTGTAGGGTTTCCTTTTGATTTGCACGATCCGTGCACCATTGGAGTGCTTTGCTTTGTTGCTTTTCTTCATCTTGCTTTTTGGTTGGAGTCAAGTGCTTAGTTCTTTTGCCTCATATAGATGGGAATGAATATGCTAGAATGCCTCTTTTTTTTTTTTATAATGGATGTATGATGTATGAGCATGAAATGTAGATGATAGATACAAATAGATGAACTTAATTCATCTCTTCTTAGTCCATATGCATGAGTGGGGACTAAGGGTGCATGGGTGGAAAACAAAAAAGTGCCTATGCATGGTCTTGTAATGTGACCCTATCTAATGCATACAAAAAACAATGGTGCAAAAATGGATGGGTCTTGAGCAAAGTGCTCAAGGGTGAGGTTATGATGAGGCTTTCTCCAAATGTCCAACTCCAAGAGCCGCTTCTTTTCCATCACCATTTGAAATGGATGATACCTTTGTCCACCATCCTGAAAAAAGAAAAATAAAAAGCAAATTTTTGAAATCTATGTACATGAGCCCTCTTTGTGTCTGGGTTAAACTAAGTGTGCCTAATGCTTGGCCTTTGGATGAGGCCCTATTCGTGTGCATACTTGGTGTGCATCTTAAACATATGATGTGCATTGGGAAAGGTTGGGTCCGACACCCATGGATGCTGCATGAAGAGATTTTAGGCCGCCAATATGTCTTCGCTTTGTTGGTCTTAGCCTTGAGGTTTCTCCTTGGATATTTCCTGAGTGTTAGCTTTATTGCTTTGGATCCCTTGGTCAAAAGTGGTCGTTCTTGATGATAAGGCATGGTGAATCTAGACCGAAGATTATGAAGTCTAGTGTGAGAGGGTCGAGTTTGTATAAGAGCTTTCTTTGGTACCCATATCATAGTGCGATTTGGTTGGGCTCTAAGTAATTTCTTGGCCACCCAAATTTGCTTTATATTACAAGGGAAATGTAACTTCTTCTTGATGTATGGGTCTTTTGGGCCTTCTATGTGAGTCTTTAGAAAAAACTCATCTTTACATGGGGAGTTCTGTAAAGAGATGGATAGGTATGTGCTTGAAGATGAAGAGGTGTTGCAAAATCCTTGATCTACACCAGCCAAATGAACTCCAGGAGTATATGGTGGGCCCTTTTAGCTTGCCAATGGATGTATTAGACACCCTATGTACCTTGGAAGATCACTCTCAAAAAGATAGATCAAAACAGATAAGTTGGAGTTAGCTCAGAGGTGAAAACTTGCTATTCTTGGTTCATACACCTGTCCAGTGTTTTACATAATTCTCTGAGCACAGCAGCAATTAGCTTAATTCCTCTTGGGGAAGTCTAGGTAGCTTAAAGAGCTAACTTTCAAGAGTAATCTCATCAAAAATAACAAAGCACACACTGAGAATGAGTTTTAACAAGTGATGACATCATCCCGATTTTCACGGGCTGCTACAGAAATAGACCAGTGAGCAGAAAAGTCACCATAACTCAAAATGTAGAAATCCAATGATTATGAAAATTTGTATGGTTATACTAGACAGTAAGTTGAATCCAACAAGCTTTAAATCACTGAATTTGGATAAGTAACCACTGAGAAACACCTCTGACAAGATGAGTGAAAAAGTTGGGTACCTGACAGAGAGGTGAAGATGAACAGACCCTGTTGATTTCAAATGAACATAACTGAAGATTGCAACATCCAAATGCCATGAAAATTTATGAGCATATAGTAGACTTATAGAGCTAACTTTACCAAGTTAAATCACTGAAAATGATGCACCAAGCTCAGAGAAAACATCTCTGCAAGCTGACTGAGAAAACTGAGAGTAATGGCAGTGAGTAGTACACTTCACAAGAACATGGAAAGATGAACTCAAATAATCATGAAAATGAAAGTATATTGCTTGTACAATACAATGACTTACTGATACATATGTGTGCCTTGTAATCACACCTTGATATGGCATAAAGCTCAGCTCTTGGAGGTCTTCACATAGGTCTCTCTAACCACGACTAAAACTGCCATCTATTTATAGTTGAGTTTGGGAGGCTAACTTCCCTCAATCACTCTCCAATCAATCAATGATTGATTTGATTCTCTACCTACCACAAATCACGAATTCGTGGCTCCTCTTTCCATTCTTGATCAAGTGGACTCAACCACTTAAGATTCTCTTACTTTTACATTAAGTAAACTCTTCAAAAGTTACAAGAGGTAGTTCACAAGTGAACTTTACATAGTCTTTTTTTTAAAGCTTCTTCTAAGACTTTGTGAGACTCAAGCCAATACTTAGGCTTGTCATAGACTTGCTCCAACAAGTTCAACAAAGGTTTAGTTTCTTTACATATATCATGCTCATGTAATGGATCATAAGGTTGTGTGGTTTGAGATCAATCTAGAGATATTCAGCGATGCATTTATCTGTATTACACATAGAATCTCTATATATCACTTTATCTTCCGTAGAACTCATACAAAATTCGTGAGAAGATTCGAAACTTAGAGGAAGGGAGGGCCCTTCCATATCCTCCAAGCACTTGGAGTCCTCCACCTCATCATTCGTCAAGGTTTCCTGTGACTTAATCAGAGAAAGGTTAGATGGAAAAGCATGAGTGGAAAGACTATTTTGTGGATTAAAAGTACAATCTTTGAATAGATGATTATGTCCACAATCCATACAATGGGGATAATCATCAGGATTTCCAAAAGACTCACTAGTGGGGATGGACATAATAGATGGACAAGATGCTTCAAACCCTTGATGTTCAAAAAACCTTTGAGTGCCTATGACCAAGTCTTCATCTATTCCTTCCATAACAAAAAATGTTTCCAAAAACTCCATAGCATTCACCACAATAGGCAACATAACTTGACCCATGCAATCATAAGTTTCACCATTCATGAGGATAGAGGAATGAGTGGTTAGTTGAATGTTATCCAAAATAATTGTCACTAAATCAATATGAATTAAATTCCACTCACAATTAGGGTCAATATAAGCACTCATATTTCTATGTTCATGACCAATTAATATATTTAGGAAAGTGTTGCTATATTCCCTAGTCGCAACTATGGAACCCACCCCTTTAGAAATTCCTCCAATTTCCTCTACCCTTGCAAATTTTCTCTATTTGTTTCACCTTGATCATGTGTGATTAATGCATGCATTTCATCTTTTTCTTCTTTCTTTTGTGCAACCTTTTCCCCCTTCCTTCTTTCTTTTTCCTTTTTCTTTCCCATGTTCTATTGAAACAATTTTTTGGTTTTTTGAGTGTTTTTAATATTTGTTTGGTATTTTTGAAAGAGTTTTTAGAATTTGTTTGATGTTTTTGTGTGTGTTTTTTGAATGTTTTTTAAGATGTGTAAATAAGTTCAAATGGGGTTCTTCTACCAAAAATAACAACACAAAAAAAACTTGTACATGATATACATATAGTGTTCTAAGAGAGAGACATTTTGTTCCACAAAGAAACCATGCAAGACCAATTCATGATCGGTATGTGAGAAGGAAAAAATTACCATGCATCAAGAGTAACACCTATTTTTGTCTCTTCTTTTTCAATAAGACCTATAAACTCAAAGAAAAAAGGTCTATGAGTTTGAGTGATCCCTCAATCGCTCAAGGACCACAATAAAGAGTACATTCCATGCTCACCACTAGACTCATGGAGCCCAAGTCAGGACCACTAGACTGGATATGAGATCTGGGAATGATCCGACCTCCACTTACTTCTCTTTTCCAGGCCCTTTGCCATGAACTATTGTATCCTCTTCCATGCCCTCAGCATCGCGACCAACTTTTATCAATAGTATTAGATTTCTCCGTCCTCATAGCTATAGCCATGTGTGGGTTTCAAATCCTGATCAGGAGCACAACTCTCCTCTTTCTTAAAGAGCTTTGAAATGCCCATCTCCAAACCATGTTGTTCTCGGGTAAATCAAAGTCCTTGATTGCCTGTCTTTGGGAGTCATTAACATGTGTGGGTATGGTAAGGATGACATTCTTCTCAACGCTTCCCAGGACTGCTTGTTTACTCTCCTTCAGTTTTACAACCTCCATAGATGAGATCTCTCTGTAGGTACAGCATGTTCTGCTCATTGATGCATGTGCCCGATGTCTTTTGTCTGGCTACTCCTCATTTGCTCTCACCTAGTGCTCATTTCCCCCTATCTCTGCCAGACATAAGGCGGCTGTAGCAGCCTTCTTTCATCCTTATTGGCCTCCCTTCAGCATCCTTCCGAGTCTCCACATCCTCATTAAATGTTTGTTGCCTCTACCTCATCGTCAGTGCTCAAGCCACATTTGAACATTCTGTGAACCTACGGCCATGAGTTCTAAGATCTCAAGGGACTAAACCCCAAAGTTAATGCACTGCACGTCTTCCTAATTTCTTCTCTAATGGACCTTTACCAAGTTATTTCTTCCACATGCAAGCGGAATCAGCTTGAGTGCCCACAATGACCTTGTCAAGTAGCAGGACCCTATTTGCCCTTGGGATCCAAATCAAGCATCATCTTCACTTTGGTACCAAAACTCCGTGTCGAAATAGTTCATGCCCCATCTTTGAGCTTCATAGACTAGGCAGGTTGTGCCCTTAATTTACGACTAACAATGACCTAAGAGTTCTTCGTATATTCTCCATTACAAACCTTAGCACCCCATAACAAGTCCTTCGGACACCCAATCCTCAGTCTCTTGCAATTCTGCAATCAGGTTGTGTTAGTTCCTGATGCCCACTGTTATGCATGACACATTGCCCCCAAAATTATCCTCCGTGTTAGGGACCCTCAGTACTCCACCCTATCAAACTCCTGAACGCTAGAATGTTGTGATCACTAGAGGCAGCTCTCTCTTGAGAGTGTGAAATCTCAGTTCTGCAAAGCATTTCGACCCAGTTTTTTCCACTTATGCGGCAATGAACCTGCAAAAACATGGGTCCTTGGCATCTTCTCCATATTGCCACCACATCATCTTTTTGAAGCCTTTTATACCATCCTTGCAACTGCGGGACTGGTCAGTGTTGATGCTCGTGGAGATTGTGAGCACGAGACTGGTAGTGAGGTCACACTATGTGAGTGTGTAGACTCTAGGGCAAAAATTTAGGGTGCTAGTCCTTTTCAGCCCATACTAAAAAGCCATTTCATATTCTTGTTCTACGGCCTTCTGTAGATCAGCTTGAGCTACAACTCCAAAAACGGCTCCTTCAGCGGTACATCTGTTCTCTTTGCCTTTTCTTTGGAGACACCATGTCGCAATGATATCTCATATTCCCTTATCTGGATGTACTATGCTGTCAGATATGCAATAGCACCAAAGCCATCAAGATCGGTAAGCACCCGTTCGACAGACACCCAGTACATTAGGAAGTCCTCCATAAGAACTTCTATCCATCCTTGCGTAGTCTCTTCTTTCCTTTGCTCCCCACTTATTTGTAATTCCTGACCTTCCATATAGTGTCTTGAGAAAGCACCAATTTCCATATCTGCTACCTTTACAAATTCTGTTACTGTCGGTTCCTTGCCAAGCTGCTCCTTTCAATTTGTCTTCAACCCCCTAATGATAAAAGATCTCGGACCTATCGAGACAGCTCAACTTCCTCTGCAACAATTAGAAGTTTTGATTTTCTAGAACCTCTTTGACTTTTCTATCCTTTGGGCTGCATCTTAGTCCTTCTCACAAGCTTTGCAAAGACTCAAAAATTTGGGTTCTGAGTTTTTCTCTATTAAAAATCCAACCAACACGATTAGATTTATCCCCCTCTTTCATTTTGCATGTTCTACTCACACAGATGTATATGTGTTCCCAGTTTGAACTCAAGTTGAACCCTCATACCATCCTTCTCAAAAAGAAAACCGATTCCCTTCAGCCTCTTATGAATAAAAGTAGACCTGATTCATGTCGATTAGTAATGCAAGGATGGTGACACCATAAATGTGATGCAGACTCTTCATGCCTATTGATCCAACACATTGAGTCGCTTCGCTATTTCATACATTAGTAACAATGATTTCGTAGAGAAGCTTGTGGACGACTAAGAATCAACAAGCACATCTTTAGAAAACTCTTGAACTTTTTTTACTATATTCAAACGAGAGGCTTCCAATATTCACAATATAGATTCCCAATATGTGCAGTCACTTTCTCAGAAATTCCCTCCATCTCTTAAACACGTTTCTCTTTTTGGACATATATAAAAACACACTCTTCGACCAACTTAGCCTCTTTTCCATTCAGGCTTCCAATATCAAGTGAAGCTTTGATTACAGGATATTTATTGTAACTGAAAGCTCCTTATCTTTGCTTCTAACATCGCGCCTTGACTTTAGGGCTACTTTGTTTAATATCAGTAAGCCTTCGACCTAAAATGGCCACTCAAAACCTTCCTTTTGATAAAAGAACAACAGGTCTCTATATGCCCTGAATGAAAAGTAAAAGGAAACAGCGAGCGTGCAACGCTTTATGGAAGGGAAAAGCTTCAGTCCTCTCTAGTGTTCCAGCAAATGTGCAATGTGTGAGGAAGAGATTTTACATAACTTGACTTTCCAAGTAGTTTTAAAGAATATCGTTTCCAATTTTGTCAATGAGATGAGGACAATGAGCCAAGACTCCATTGATTTTTATTTTTTTTTGGTAGAAGAACCCCAAAAAGAAACTTATTCACACATGATTAGAGAAATCTCAACAAAGTTAAAAGAAAAAATCAACATTATGACTAAAAGATTTCTAAAAACTACTCCTATCCTACTCGTGACTTGAAGAATCACCACACATGGTAGATTAATCACCCAAAAAGGGGATCCTCATCACACCAAAAATGGCTCATCTCAACAAGTTATTATGAACCTTGCAAGCCGCAAATGCTCACAAGAGCGTAAAAAATAAAGAACTCAACAAATCGTCATGAAAAACTTGCATACACGTCTCTTTCACGTCATAAACCATCACATAAGTGACAAGAGAACGCTCCCCGACAACGACGCCAAAAGTTGTTGACGTTGTAGCATCACAACTCATACTTGTCAAACCAGGAAGCATCTCATGAGACCCAAATGTTTGCGTAGAAGCACTCAGTAGACGTAATGGCGCCTCGTCAACGTATGATTAACAACGTTATTAACAAGAAGATACAACATAAGCATTGTGAATGATGCACATAATTGTAATCACAAGCATAATAGCGACGTAATCATACATCAACGTGTCACAAACGTTAGACAAGAAGAGAACAAGCACGCATGCACATCATGACGACAAAAGAGCAAGATTCTAACTACAAACTAGCATTATCTCATTGCTTCTACAAAAAGCTCTCCCAAAAGAAGAGGTGGAGACCTCTTTATATACAAAATGGCAAAAAAGCATGCTATGTGGGATTTCTAAGCTGAAAGGAGAATGAATCCCACTTATTCTCTAGTGTGGCACTCACACACACCTATACAAGAGTGCTTTATTAACTGAATGAAAGGTAGAAAAAGGTACAAATGATGATGAAAATAGAGTGGATCCAAGAAATATATGTTGTATCTTCAACAAGATTTTAGGCAGGAAATAGAAAATCGTGATTTTCAAAAAAAATTGATTTTTTCATAGAATCGCGATTTTCATCACAGAATCGTGTTTGTTGGCGGGAACTTTGAATTTTTGAGTGTCGAGCAATGGTGAGCTCCGTATGTGTAGAAAATCGTGAAAAAACACAGGCGCTTGCTCTCCCTTGCACTTCCTAACTCCTTCCCACACAATAATGCATGAAATATGGTATGAAAATGGTGAAAATGCACTAAAAAAACAAGAAATTTCTATGAAGATGAAGACGGATGAAGATGGAGATGATGATGATGATGATGATGATGATGGAGAAGAAAAATCAGAAAAATAACAGAAATGATGGTTTTTTTACCTTCCAATGTCGCAAATCTACGGTCTTACCATCACAACGCTCGTCCTCGAAGCTCTCTCCCCAGCAACGACGCGAAAATTTGGTGTAGCTCAAGTGTAAGCACCACCTCCTTTACTTGTCAATCCGTGGAGACGTGAGGACTGGTATGAAGACCACGAGCAAGTGAAGGCACAAGTGCATGAGTGAAAACACACAAACATGCACACACATACACACACGTGCACAAGGTAAGATCAAAGAGAGGACAATGGAAAGCTTTGATTGCAAAAGAGTTCTCATACAATAGCTCTATTCTCTAACAAGATAATCTCAAAAATGAGCTCTCTAGCTCTTTTTATAGTTTTTTGACTAGTTTTGGCCATCCAGACCTAGTGTCTGGCCTAATTAAAAATTAGGTTCCAGGGCTTATTTGAGGGCTCAAATGAAGTCTAAAAATTATGAAAATTGGTAGGATGATACTTCTAATACTCCTCAAGCTCAAGGAATCCTCGGCTTGAACAAAATGGAGTTACAAAAATAGAAAATGGTATTTACAATGGTTTTTAGTGATGGAAATCACTATTTTTGTAGGGGATTCTTCTGAAAATTTGACATACACTTCTTAGAGCTCCTTACTTGCTCTCTCTTCTTCTATGTCCACTTCTTTGATGTGCTTCCATGTTTTATGCTTGACCTTGAGTTCCAACAATGTACAAGCCTTTTGGGGTTGGATATGTAAGAACAAACCCTCATTGTGGTCTATTTACAATGAGTGATGGGATGGGATGAAGTGGAGTAGATGGATTTTTTACATGCAAGGGGTTTTGAGAGGTGATTTCTGCTTTTTTTTTTTTATCTCTTAGGTTTTCTTCTAGTTTGGATAACTTTCTAGCCCATTTAGGATTGGACTTCTCCCTCGTATCCTTCCATGTTCTTGTTTTCCTTTTACTTGGCTCTCTTGATCCACCTTACTCTAATTGTTCAACTGGTTTAGCTTGTTTTAAGGCATGTGCTCTAGTGACTGCCTATATAGGAGCCACGTTCATGCTACTTGAACTTGAATCCACCACTAAGCCTACCACATCAACGGGTGTAACCTTGGGCACACCAGAGGGGTTCCTTGGAAAATCTCCCGAGAGATGTTCTTTGTCGCAGTGAGGACAAAATCCTTGTATTGTGATGTTTGGTCCCTATCGCGAAGCTGATGGGTGGGGACATTCACAAATGAAATGGTCACCTTGACATCTAAAATATGGTCCTCTAGGGGCTTGTGGTCTCATTTGTCTCAATTGGGGCCTGAGATTAGGATTTCTATACATGACATTGGAGTATTCTAGCTCCTAATTTGGTTCCATAGGTGGTGCCTCATATTGATACGGATAAGTCTCACTGTGCTTAGGTGATTTACTGTAATAATTTTATGGACTATCTTCATGGGTGTAGTCAAACTTTGAACATGGTCATTTTTTGAGACCAAAGGGGTTATCGACACCAATGCTCTATTAGGGTTCTCCTCTAGCACTCCACACTTAACTAGAATCACATTTGCAAGAGGAGGTGGTTGGTTTCTTATGAGCGGTTGTGGCCTATATGGTGCCGAATATTGTTGTTGGTATTGAGGTTGATATTGTTATTGTGGCCTAGAATATGGTTGTTGGTATTGGTTCTAATACCTACCCTATTGGTAAGGTTGCTAATAATTTTGTCTAATAGCCTGCCAACTGTACAGACAATCTTGAGCCGTATGGTTCATGTACTTTCTCTCAATAGTGAAATATGGACCATTCAATTGACTCACATTGCTTCAATGAGGTGACCCTTGGTGTTTGTCTATTTTGAACTCCTAGCTTCTTGGCAACTGAATAGGGTCTAAGCCCAAGGAAAAGACGATTGTGAAAACCTTTATTTTGTTCAAACCCCTCGGAATCGGTCCAATTGGATTACTTAGAACCAACAATTATCTCGCAATGGATTCTTCCTATGTCTATGCACTAGCTCATATGCTTCCCGGCAAACGCACCAAAATGAATAGGGTCTAAGCCCAAGGAAAAGATGATTGTGAAAACCTTTATTTTGTTCAAACCCCTCGGAATTGGTCCAATTGGATTACTTAGAACCCACAATTATCTCGCAATGGATTCTTCCTATGTCTATGCACTAGCTCATATGCTTCCCGGTAAACGCACCAATATGATGTGTGAATGCTTACTGCATAAGATGAATGACGAATCTTTATTTCTTAAAACGGTCGTTCAAGTTCATGCAATCATTGATTCGCATACGAGGTTTCTTACTTGAACCATCGTAGTTATCCATCCTTACGTCGAAATAAATATCCATCGATACATCTCCCTCAAGTATACCTCTCTCCACCCGACCCTTAGTAAACCGCTATAGAATTGCACGCCGAAATGGTGATGATCCATTTCGAAATCTTGTCACTGCGCTCGCGAGGAATACCCTAAATGTTCACGGCAGCATACGAACTGCATATGAAAGACATGAATAAGAAGAACTCTAAATATCAAAACATCTGCTGCTCTTCACTTACAGCTCCTCTGTGGTTGACTAATAAACAAAGATAAAATGCATATAAAAGACAAGAACTCTAAAAAGCAAAACTTCTGTTTCTCCTCACTTACAGCTTCGCTGTAAATGACTAAAAAAACTTAATCTTTCAGAAAACCTACTGGACAACAAACTACGTACTGGACAAGTCCTGCCGGGTTCTATGGTCGTAAATATACACATATGATGGATTTTCAGTCAAGGTGACTGTCAAATCAATCCCCATGAGAAGAAGAAAAATGCCTACGGGAAACAGACTTGCCAAGGTCAGAAAACTACCAAGGGCCACAAACGTTGAGACCGTATGAGGAAGTATACATCTCAATCCTATATCAAAAGCATTGAAGTGTAAACACACGGTAGATTCAAAGCCATTCAAGTCCATACATAACACACCTTGAACAACTGTTTAGGTGAATACTTCAATGACGGCCTCAGACATCCCATACGATGGCATTCTTACTCAGAAATACCCAAACTAATATTCGGGTTGTATTCAAACATAGTGACGCATTCCAAGAGTTAGGGTGAGAAAAAGAAAAAAAAATACTAGTCTTGCAAGAACACGGTTAAGACTTAGAAGCACGTCAAAGACATTGAAAGGGATTACTTCTGTAGAAAACACTAAAAAAACCAAGTCCCTACAAGAGCCCAGTATCAACCACAATGAGTCCAAACGCAGTTGAAGTAGAAGAGGAAAATACTACGTAAAGAAATCTCGAGTACACGCATACACTCCGTACATTCAAGCACTAGGAATGCATTTGGCAAGGTAAATGTAACCACTGACAGACCAACCAAACATCATCGCATAAGATTTAAACCCACTAATCCACTTCTGTGGCAAACAGGTACACTAACACATGTCGCAGTGCCAAGCCAGGATCAGATAGGAGCAAAAGACAATAGGCAATACAGTCAAAGATCTATGTAGACTTCATATGAACTATGCACTTTGTATTATCATCTCCTAAGTTAGCTCGTTGAGGAATGTTATTAGCTCACGAAATCACATGCATCGCTCGACCCCAACATAAAAGATTCAAACCTACACACTGTCACACAATCTCTTCACCGTGCTTCCAAGCAAAGACGAAGAGAAAATCGACTCCATGCTCCTCACAAACAACCCGGTTAGTGCGCAGATTCCCACAACCCAGTGCATACGCAGATTCCAGCATATCTACATCCTGATATAGTGGAAGCTGGAAATCCTACGGGTCATACTAAACAGAAGATTCCGAAGGTCCAGAAGGAACGCCTCAGATACATGAGTTTCTCACAGCTTCATCTGCCCCCCCCCCCCCCGTTCAACAAATCAGCCACACTGATGTACATCCTTGAAGAGAACCCTGAGCCGCTCTTGATCCCGTTGAGCTCGTCTTCTCCCTCTTTAGATGTCGAAGAACACTTGCACACCAAGAAAGTCACCCAAAACACTCCCTCCTCACTCCACCCAGAGTACCTGTGCTGCCGAAGACTTCCCTTCCGAGTTCTCAGACCTGCACACACCGTCCCCCCTCCTGCTCGAGCAGTCAGTAGCCCTCTGTCGTCGTCAGCAGCCTCCCGACCTCCTTTCATATGCTCCTTTGCGCCCGCCAAAAAAAAATGGGAGGCCCCCCCGAAATCCTTGATCTACAGAGAACTTTTTTTTTTTTTTTTTTTGACATGTGGAATATTGTGGATAAGTCCATTGATTGTGCTCAGACGAACGCTATCCAGTTTTCTCGATCTCCTTGGTTTTCAGCTCAATTGCACATAAGGAGGATGCTTCTTTGCTGTTTGATCCACAATGAATAACTCCACTTCTTCCTCCACATCTCTGAATTTTTTCCAACGATGTGTCGAAGATCAATTTCTAGAAATCGGTCAAGCGATTGTATTTGATGGTTGATAAGAAAACATCCCCCCTGAAACAAAGCCGTTTCTAATTTCCTTTGCACATCAATATTCCTTATGTTCTTAGGAGACTTGTCCATGCTCAATCCCTTTTCTCCACATCCCTGCAATCAATATCTCCACATACTTCTCGTCAATCATCAAATTCATTCTTCAAGTACCTGAAATCAAGCATATTTTCCTGCCAAATAGAACCACATTAGTGCATTAAAACCAACCATTTTCGGAGCTAACATACTCCCCTCTTCTTAATTGCGAAGTCGTCCCCGACGAGCCAAATTGTTCCTGCACTCAAATCATCCAACATGTGCTCGTCACTCAATCAAATACAAATCTTTACCTTGCATGCCTATTCTCTTCTTCCTAAATGTAGCACCTGCAATCATACTCATACAATCATTTGTTAGTACCAAAATATAATCAATTCACTTACCAACTTTGTCCATCTTCTCGCATCTTTATCGCCATGTCTACCTATCTACAAACTTCATCAAACATTAGAATCTTTCTTCATCAAATCCCAATAACATCTACAACCAAAATGGAAAGACAATCATCCACATCACACATATATACTAGGCACACACATCATGATCCCATATCACACATGCATTCTCATCACGCACAACACACATGCAAGCAAAAAGACCATCCACATTCCCTCTCGTCACTCTTCTAGACTACTCATTCAACACGTCACAAATCTTTGTTCCACATGCATACTCAACACACTTTCCACACACCATCAAAAACCATTTCCGAGTTCCGTTTTCGATACTTTTCCCGGTCACACGATCGCTTTCCTAATTGCTTTTTCTCGTTTCTGACCGAGTTCTCTCGCCGATTTTTCATTCCCCTTCTACCTAGGGTTTTCTATTCCCACTTACCTTTTCATCTACTCTTTGCTTTTGTTTTTTCTTTTTTTTTTTTTTTCTTCAACTAAATTCCATGCTAGGTCACCACCACCTCTCTTCTGAATTGTTGGACACACGGCAAAGACCACCCAAGCCTAACACGAGCTCGCTCCGACAAGATCGCTTATCGTCGACGCGATTCAGGACTTCTCAAGTTGTCATACCACCTAAGAGCCAAACTGAACACTTCCGGAAGGTTTGCAGACAAACAATGCAACTAGCACGATTGGATTCCTCAAGTCCAAGCTTTCCATAGACACATCGCAACCAAAACCCTAGCCGAGCTTAAGCTTCAAATTGACATGTTTCATCGGGAGCCCACACATAACCCAAATCCCCACAACACAAACACATATATTCCCATCCGAGCATCATGCTCTCTCACCTCTCTTATGTCCCCCCTCGAGCGAGGAATTCTTCTCATTCATTTTTCCACATTTTTTCTCTTTTTTTTTTCATCATTTTTTTTTCACATATTTACTCACACTTGCCGACCTACGCCGAAGCTGGATGCGACTCGTGGACTCGACCACCCGATCGAGTTTGTTCCACCCATCTACCAACCCAACGCAGCGCGCGACACACAGACAGCTAGCCCTATGCGAAACCGACGTCGGTTCGTGGCTTTGACCACCCGGCCAAAGTGGGTCCACCCACCTATCGGCCCACATAGGCGCGTAGCCACACTCACACATACACAAACATATATTTTTTCATTTTCTTTTCATTCCTGCATCTCGAGAATTAGGAGACAAAAGAAAGGATCTTTTTCCAACCATCCCGATCACAACACACACACATAAACTCCCCATGGACATCCCGATGAGACATATCTCCTCTTTGCTACCACTCAAGCAAAAATCCAGCCACTAATGCCATGGTCAACCCGTCCTCGCAAAACCCGCACATACTAACCACCTTGTCGACCTAAAACCTCAAAAAGTTTCACTTTAGTTCCTAAGTGTACAACAGACTTGGTCCATCCGTCCTCACATCTCTGACTCGCAATCCGCAAAGCAAACCCTAATCAGACTCAAGCCATCCTCACCAACATCCATTGCCTTGTCTATCTCTTTTTCATCTCCAACCTCTGCCTCGCAGAGATTCCACTTGACCTGATAGATGACCTTGAAAACTACCATTAGCCGTTATACCTCTTAGTGCCTCAAGCCTCGCCGCTAAGTCCCTTAATCCTTGTTTGTTGTGCTCAATATCACTCTGATATTGGAACAAGTCACAATCGATGCCTCAGAACCGATTCCATATTTGCTCCATCTCTTTATCCTCTCTCATCCCTTTTTCAGATCTGAGGGGAATATCTTCCCTCTTCTCAACTCGAACGGTCAACTTCTCGACTTCCTCTCTAATCGATCTTTCCTCCCAAATCCTACTCATATTTTCTTCATCCAGATGATCTACCTTCTTCAACAATTCATTCTTCGTTCTTTCTAACTCTGCTCCGAACGCATCCAACCTATCCAACACCGCTTTCAGCTCTTCCTCCATTTTCCCCGTTCTCGGGTCCTCCACTTGTCCTCGCATCTCGTCGTCTTTCCGATTCATCCACCTAGCGAACTTACTACTCAGCCTTGCATTCTCTTTCTCTACACGTCTCATTTTCTCATCGCTCTCTGCTTGGGCACTTTTCATTCTTTCTAACTCCAGGTGAAACTCCTCACATGCCTTACCCGCTTGATCACTGTATCTATGGATTATGCTTCGTACCTTCTCGATTTCATGCTCCATTCCTTCGACTCTCCTCATTAGGTCATCCTTGTCTCTTGAGAGCTCTTCTTCGATCGCAACTCCAAAGCAGTCACCTACCATCAAGCCGGATCTCAAGTCCAAGACCACGTTTTCACTCTCAGGTCTCACAAGATCTTGCCTCCAGCTTTTGTTTACTCTTTCCCACTCCTTGTTTTCGCTTTTCAACACTTGTACTTGCTTTTCCCAAGTTTCTAGGACCTCGGCCATTTTCTCTTGATTTTCCTCTAATTTCGCTATTTTGATCCTCTCGTTATCTCGCTCCACATGCAACCAATTGACTTGACATTCCAAGCTCTTCACAAGTTCTATCAAGTCTCGATCATGAGATCCAGTGTCCTTGCTTTCACTTGCTCCTGCGGTCTCTATCAAGGAAGTAACTCCACCCTTGTCAACTTCCACATACAAAGAGGATAAACACCTATTAGACTGATTCGTTGCGACCTTTACGGCAGTCACCTCTTTTGAGCCACACACGTGCTCGCATAGTCTCTTTTTTCCGCAGTCCACACATGTGGGGACAAAATCCAGTGGGGTGCATACACGAGGGAAATATTTGGCTATATGCCCAATCTGCTCGCAACACCAGCATCTCACATAATTTGATATCGGGCCAAATCGCCACCCTCGGTTCACCTGATGTCTCATGGTCGGATGAGAATCTATCCATCTCCTATTTTGTCCAAAATTCGGTTGCCTCATGTTGGCAATCTCCAAACCACCTGCTGGCTTTTGTTGGGCCATTTCTTTAATGAAGGTCAAAGCAGATTTGGGATCGACTTCGCTGTGCCACACGATTGGGGCACCAAGCGAACTCGTAGCACTCTCGATGAGATGTGCTAAGCCAAGTTCCCGGCAAACGCACCAAAATGAATAGGGTCTAAGCCCAAGGAAAAGATGATTGTGAAAACCTTTATATTGTTCAAACCCCTCCGAATTGGTCCAATTGGACTACTTAGAACCCACAATTATCTCGCAATGGATTCTTCCTATGTCTATGCACTAGCTCATATGCTTCCCGGCAAACACACCAAAATGAATAGGGTCTAAGCCCAAGGAAAAGATGATTGTGAAAACCTTTATTTTGTTCGAACCCCTCGGAATCGGTCCAATTGGATTACTTAGAACCCACAATTATCTCGCAATGGATTCTTCCTATGTCTATGCACTAGCTCATATGCTTCCCGGTAAACGCACCAATATGATGTGTGAATGCTTACTGCATAAGATGAATGACGAATCTTTATTTCTTAAAACGGCCGTTCAAGTTCATGCAATCATGGATTCGCATACGAGGTTTCTTACTTGAACCATCGTAGTTATCCATCCTTACGTCGAAATAAATATCCATCGATACATCTCCCTCAAGTATACCTCTCTCCACCCGACCCTTAGTAAACCGCTATAGAATTGCATGTCGAAATGGTGATGATCCATTTCGAAATCTTGTTACTGCGCTCGCGAGGCATACCCTAAATGTTCACGGCAGCATACGAACTGCATATGAAAGACATGAATAAGAAGAACTCTAAATATCAAAACATCTGCTGCTCTTCACTTACAGCTCCTCTGTGGCTGACTAATAAACAAAGATAAAATGCATATAAAAGACAAGAACTCTAAAAAGCAAAACTTCTGTTTCTCCTCACTTACAGCTTCGCTGTAAATGACTAAAAAAACTTAATCTTTCAGAAAACCTACTGGACAACAAACTACGTACTGGACAAGTCCTGCCGGGTTCTATGGTCGTAAATATACACATATGATGGATTTTCAGTCAAGGTGACTGTCAAATCAATCCCCACGAGAAGAAGAAAAATGCCTACGGGAAACAGACTTGCCAAGGTCAGAAAACTACCAAGGACCACAAACGTTGAGACCGTATGAGGAAGTATACATCTCAATCCTATATCAAAAGCGTTGAAGTGTAAACACACGGTAGATTCAAAGCCATTCAAGTCCATACATAACACACCTTGAACAACTGTTTAGGTGAATACTCCACTGTATGAGGAAGTATACATCTCAATCCTATATCAAAAGCGTTGAAGTGTAAACACACGGTAGATTCAAAGCCATTCAAGTCCATACATAACACACCTTGAACAACTGTTTAGGTGAATACTCCAATGACGGCCTCAGACATCCCATACGATGGCATTCTTACTCGGAAATACCCAAACTAATATTCGGGTTGTATTCAAACATAGTGACGCATTCCAAGAGTTAGGGTGAGAAAAAGAAAAAAAATACTAGTCTTGCAAGAACACCGTTAAGACTTAGAAGCACGTCAAAGACATTGAAAGGGATTACTTCTGTAGAAAACACTAAAAAAACCAAGTCCCTACAAGAGCCCAGTATCAACCACAATGAGTCCAAACGAAGTTGAAGTAGAAGAGGAAAATACTACGTAAAGAAATCTCGAGTACACGCATACACTCCGTACATTCAAGCGCTAGGAATGCATTTGGCAAGGTAAATGTAACCACTGACAGACCAACCAAACATCATCGCATAAGATTTAAACCCACTAATCCACTTCTGTGGCAAACAGGTACACTAACACATGTCGCAGTGCCAAGCCAGGATCAGATAGGAGCAAAAGACAATAGGCAATACAGTCAAAGATCTATGTAGACTTCATATGAACTATGCACTTTGTATTATCATCTCCTGAGTTAGCTCGTTGAGGAATGTTATTAGCTCACGAAATCACATGCATCGCTCGACCCCAACATAAAAGATTCAGACCTACACACTGTCACACAATCTCTTCACCGTGCTTCCAAGCAAAGACGAAGAGAAACTCGACTCCATGCTCCTCACAAACAACCCGGTTAGTGCGCAGATTCCCACAACCCAGTGCATACGCAGATTCCAGCATATCTACATCCTGATATAGTGGAAGCTGGAAATCCTACGAGTCATACTAAACAGAAGATTCCGAAGGTCCAGAAGGAACGCCTCAGATACATGAGTTTCTCACAGCTTCATCTGCCCCCCCCCCCCTGTTCAACAAATCAGCCACACTGATGTACATCCTTGAAGAGAACCCTGAGCCGCTGTTGATCCCGTTGAGCTCGTCTTCTCCCTCTTTAGATGTCGAAGAACACTTGCACACCAAGAAAGTCACCCAAAACACTCCCTCCTCACTCCACCCAGAGTACATGTGCTGCCGAAGACTTCCCTTCCGAGTTCTCAGACCTGCACACACCGTCCCCCCTCCCGCTCGAGCAGTCAGTAGCCCTCTGTCGCCGTCAGCAGCCTCCCGACCTCCTTTCATATGCTCCTTTGCGCCCGCCAAAAAAAAATGGGAGGCCCCCCCGAAATCCTTGATCTACAGAGAAATTTTTTTTTTTTTTTTGACATGTGGAATATTGTGGATAAGTCCATTGATTGTGCTCAGACGAACGCTATCCAGTTTTCTCGATCTCCTTGGTTTTCAGCTCAATTGCACATAAGGAGGATGCTTCTTTGTTGTTTGATCCACAATGAATAACTCCACTTCTTCCTCCACATCTCTGAATTTTTTCCAACGATGTGTCGAAGATCAATTTCCGGAAATCGGTCAAGCGGTTGTATTTGATGGTTGATAAGAAAACATCCCCCCTGAAACAAAGCCGTTTCTAATTTCCTTTGCACATCAATATTCCTTATGTTCTTAGGAGACTTGTCCATGCTCAATCCCTTTTCTCAACATCCCTGCAATCAATATCTCCACATACTTCTCGTCAATCATCAAATTCATTCTTCAAGTACCTGAAATCAAGCATATTTTCCTGCCAAATAGAACCACATTAGTGCATTAAAACCAACCATTTTCGGAGCTAACAGCAACCTCCTCAGCTATCTCATCTATCTCAGTGGAGGGTCTTGAAGAATGAATAGTAGAACTATCAGAATCCTTATAAAGTTTGTTCAATTCTAACTCCTTACCCAAGCTGTCTTCTATGTCAATACACATTCTCAAACATTGATCTAGTATGATTGGCTCCTTGAGATATATGTAGCTCAAGCGTGAGTACCACCTCCTTTACTTGTCAATCCATGGAGATATGAGGACTCGTATGAAGACCATGAACATGTGAAGGCACAAATGTGTGAGTGAGAAGCACACTAGCATGCACACACATACACACACACACATGCATGCAAGGCAAGATCAAAGAGAGGAACAATGGAAAGCTTTCTATTGCAAACAAACTCTCTTACAAAAGCTCAAATCTCTCAAAAACTACTAAGAAGCTAACCTCAATAATGACTCTCTAGCTCTTTTTATAGTTTTTGGAGTAGTTTTGGCCCTGTCCAGACCTTGTGTCTGGCCTACTTAAAAATTAGGTTCCAGGGCTTATTTGGGGGCTCAAACAGAGTCTAAAAATTATGAAAATTGGTAGGATGATACTTCTAATACTCCTCAAGCTAGAGTACTCCTTTTCTTGAACAAAATTCAGTTGCAAAAATGAGAAATGATATTTACAATGGTCTTTAGTGATAAAAATCACTATTTTTTTAGGGATTTCTTCTAAAATTTTGACATACACTTCTTGGAGCTCCCTACTTGCTCCTTCTTCTTGTGCGTCCACTTCTTCGACACATTGTTGCACCTCACTCCTGACCTTGAGTGCTAACAATTCCTCCCCTCTCGAGTATGTTGTCCTAGATAGACCCTTTTTGTAGTGGGTATGCCATGTGGTACTTTGAGAGGTAGTGTTGATCATGTACCAACAAGAGCGGTTTGTCCTCCAAATGTAGCAGGGTCTATTGTCTTGTTCTTCATTATGTCTCTATGAGCCTGTGCAAGTTTTTGTTGGAAAACAATGTCATGTTGGTCAAAATGTTCCAGAAGTTACAACATGTATAGAGCATAGTGTTATTCCCTCTACAAACCAATGGCCTTTCATACCAGTGGTCTGGGTTTGAATCCCTCCATCAAATGTTGGATCATAGTTTTTTCCTTTGAAGTGATTTCTTTATTGAAGGAGCTTTTGGAGGGTAGAAAACTATATAAGAAGCCATTGGCTTATTGTCTAATCATCCTTCACCTAATTCAACACAAGCTTTGGAGCTTGGTCCCTCACTAGAAAGAAGGAAGAAGAAGAATGTTTGGAGATTGTCTTCTACATGAAGATTTCGGTGTACTTCAAAGACATTAGATGGAGGTTAACATAAGATTTGCATCTTATGTTAAGAATTCAGGTACATATTCTCTTTATGCACACAGGTACTACTTGAAGTTTATGGAGGCCGTGGCATGCATATCAGGAGGAGTCCTATTGGGCATATCTAAAGGAGAATCAGTACATGTATGCTTCATGCATATTTGTATGAGGTGTTAGAGAAGGTATGTTCATATGAGTTTGAGGATTTATGGCAGCAAACTTGTTAGCATTCTTTTCTACTTTTGTAAGTATGTGATCTTTTCACACACATGTCTGACTTAGGGTCTTCCATAGCCTAAGGTTAGATGAGGGTTTGTTGATTATCAATTTTAGATTGATCCTTCCTCTTTGTGTCACTCATATTCACTCTTCTACAACCTATCAGGTCATACATCTCATATATATTCAAATTTCTGTTCATACATCTAAATATGTTTGTTACATTTGTATATACACTCTTCCATCTATTTCTGTTCACATAGAGTGGTGGTTGAGAGTTTTTCTCCCACATTGTACATTGAACTTTGGTATATATGATAGTGTGAATAAACCTTGCCTTACGTAACACTTTACACATGCTGTCTAATCTTTCTCTATCTTTGTCTCATAATTTGTATGATTAAATGTGGTATGTTCATGTTTTGTCAATATTGGAAGATTACTAGATTCTATGTTGTATATGCTAGACCTATGGAACCTTGGACCTGTGGTATTAGTAATGGGCCTACCACATTTCCAATAGTTTTAGCCCCTTTGTATGTACTTCTCCCTTGAATTCTAGCATGATGGTGCATTTTTGAGATTGCAAAGCTTCCTAAATATTGATGTTGTCCCATTGATGTCCTCTAGATCTTTCAAAGATGATGTTCATAGTAGTCATGCCAAGTACTCATAACCCATAATGAATGATGGGTAAGTGTGTTCGTGCATGGGTTGAAGAAAATATGTGCCTTGTGCATGGCCTTGTAATGTGGCCCTATGCATGCTTACTTGGGGAATGCATTTCAAAATGTATGGTGCAAGAAAATTTGGGTATTGAGCTAAGTGCTCAAGGGTATGTTGAGGAAGAGGTTTCCTAATCTATCATTGTTATAGTGTTGCCAAAGTAGGGGATTCTTACCCTGGTGAATGGCCGATTCATGTTCATCTCTTCGTGTTGTACTCCCATCATGGTGATTGACCATTGGCTTCTCTTGTTGGTGCAAGTATTCCAAGCCTTCACATTTGGCTAAACATTGAAGAATATAGCTACAAGCATGTGATGAGTCACATGAACCATTGCTTGTAAAGCTAGATCATTTACTTCTTGTAAAAGATAAATTCTTGAGAGAATATTGTAATCCCATTCATTTCATGGATTTTGGAGAACTAAAAGCTACGAATCGCATTTGGTAGACCCACTGATAACTTAGAGGAGTACTTTTAGGTGAAGATCTATTTGAATTTCAAATTCAAACTTGAAGAAAGTCATTATATAAGAGACTTGTAATCTCGCAGCTTTAGTGGCCCCTTCTTGAGCTTATTGTTGATCAATTGTAGAGGTTGAATGGCTACACCATTGCCTACTCTTCTCACTATCATTGGGCATCATCTCTATGACAATGACATGTACATCATTGTTCTATAATACATTACATCATTGATTATCTCTGTTCATCTCTTTTCTATGTCTATTCAGAACAGTGCACTTGTG
Source organism: Ceratopteris richardii (assembly GCA_020310875.1). NCBI lineage: Eukaryota > Viridiplantae > Streptophyta > Polypodiopsida > Polypodiales > Pteridaceae > Ceratopteris > Ceratopteris richardii. Next base: position 145,222,116 of record CM035417.1, read on the forward strand.
ATGACCATACCTTAGTGATATCTCCATAATTTTTCATGTTCTATAGCTTCTTGGAACCAAATCAAAGTCTACCATAATCTCGAAAATTTTGAAGGGATTTGATTTAGCCGAATTGGAGAAATCTGCATCGAATTGCTCTCTGGTCATTCTCTATGTAGTTCCTAAAAAGTCAAGGGTAAGCATCTACTTGCTAAAGTGATTGCTCAGTGTATGTTTTATCATTTTAAGTGATTCCACTTGGAATCATTAGCTATCTAAGCTAATAGATACCATCAAAAAGAATTTTCCTAATTGCTACTATACTGTGAGCATTGAGCAAAACATCCAACAGGTGTCAAGACCAAAATAGCAAGTTTTTTATCACTAGCTATTTGCAAAGTTATCTGTTTTGATCTAATTGTTTCAAGCATGATCTCCAAAGTACATAGGTACTTATTTAGTGTCATTTGCAAGCTAAGAGGGCCTACTACATAACATTGAAGTGTACTAGGGTAGGTACAAAGCAGGTTTTTGCAGTACCACCTCACTTCCTTGAGGTATCCATCCATCTCTTCCAACATTGGTATCAGAGCAATTAGAGGTAAAATGGGAGATGCTTTCCCTTATTTTATTGACAAATTGGACAGGAACAATTATCTATCATGGTCCTTGAAGATGAAGACATATTTACAAGGAAGGAGTCTCTATGGATACATATCAAGAGATGAGGAGATGCCCATTTTCAGAAGCAAAGGACAACCTACAAGAGAGGAGCTTGAAAGACTCAACTCATGGTGTGCCAAAGATGCTCTAGCAAGGTCATACTTACTTAACTCTATCTCTGACTTCCTTCTTCCACATATTAGGAATTTTAACACATCCCAAGAGACTTGGGATACATTGTTTTCATACTTTTATTCCAATACAAGAGCTAGAAAAAGTCAATTGTGGATTGAGTTTACCACTCAAAGGAAGCAACCCAAGCAGAATGTTTAAGAGTTTGTGCCCAAAGTCAAAGATGTGGCTGATCAATTGGCAAGCATAGGAGAGGAGATTGAAGAGGAGCAAATAGTGAGAGAAATAATCAATGGCATCAAGGCAGATGACAAATGGGAAGCCTTCATAACTGTTATGGACTTATACGTGGACATGCAAATTCTAGATCTTACCACACTCATGGGAGAACTCTTCACTCATGAAGCCAAGCTCAACAAAAATGGAGAACCATCAAGACGTAACAACTCTTTTTCCCTATACACAGATAAAGGAAAGACTAAAGAAAAAGGGAAAAGCAAGAAAGAAGAGGATGAAGGTACTACTTCTCAAGCTAGCTATGCAAGGAGAGGTAGGAACTCAAGAGGAAGGGGTAGAGGAGGTAACAAGGCAAGGGGAGACCTTTCAACTCTTCCCCATGCAACATATGTGGACTGTTTAATCACACTACAGATGAGTGCTATAGGAACTTCAAGAATCAGAGAGGAAGAGGATATCAAAGAGGTCTACTCACAATCAAGAGGAAGATTCAATCATAATCAAAGCTACAACCATGGCTACAAAAAAAATTACAACAACAATTATCAAGGAGGATACAAATCAAGGAAGGACTTCAACAATTATATAGAGGATCAAGAGGATTCTCTTCTCATTATGAATATGACTTCAAAACAAGGTATGAATGATGAGCACCTCTTCTATATTGGCTCAGGTTGCTCAAACCATGTAGCAGGCAATGTAGCTCTTCTCTCTGACCTTGAGGAACCCAAGAGAAAGCACCAAGTGCAAACAGGTGATGACACCAAGCATTCATTGGTCAAGGTAGGAAATGTCAGAACTTCTAATGGAAATAGAAATATGCTGAGCAGGGTTCTTTATGCACCTACAATCACCAAGAACCTGATGAGTGTTGAACAGATAGTGGAAAAGGGTTTGCAGGTTAGGTTCAACAAATATGGAGCCTTTGTGGAGGACCCCCAACATGGATTCAAGGGAATTGCCAAGGGTGAAAAAACAGGTAGACTATTTACATTTCAACTTGAGGACACTAGAAACATTGCACTTTATAATTATAAGGATCAAACATTGTTTGAGCTTGAGATTTGGCATAAAAGATTAGGGAACATTGGTGAGAGAATCTTGAAGCAAATATGTAGATATCAATGTGTGCTTGGGATACCTAATGTATCCAAGCAACACATGATCTATAAATGTGATGCTTGTCAGTTTGGTAAAACGCACAGCTTACCCTTTACAAAGAAAGGCTATATGCATGAGGTTATTTGGAACTTGTTCACACAGATGTGTGGGGACCAAGCAAGGACCCTTCAATGTCATTCATTGATGATTTCAGTAGGTGGACTATTTTGTACTTTATGAAACATAAAGATGAAGTGTTCAGTTGCTTTAAAAGGTATCTTGCACTTGTGGAAAATCAAACACCAAGAAGTATAAAGAGGTTAAGGTCGGATGGAGGAGGTGAGTACTTCTCCAATGAATTTGATGCATTCTTACAGGATAGAGGTATCAAAAGGGATATTATAACAAGGTACACCCCTAAGCAAAATGGGGTATCAGAGAGGAGAAATAGCTTGATTGTAGAAACAACTAGATCAATGCTTAATGAAAAAAGGTTACCAAATTATTTGTGGGCAGAAAGTGCATCTACTGCCACTTATCTTATTAATAGGTTGCCATCCAAATCACTTGATGGGATGACCCCATATGAAGCATGGCATGGTAGAAGTCCATCACTTGATCATTGTAGAATATTTGGATGTGTTGCCTATGTGCATGTTCCATCTCAAATCAGAGGTAAGCTAGACCATAAGGCAGAGAAGTGCATATTCATAGGGTATGATTTAAATCCAAAAGGATACAAGATTTATAATCCATCCGAAAAAGGATTTATGGTCATTAGAGATGTTGTGTTTGATGAGAATGATTCTTGGTTTGAAAGTGCATACAGGAAACTCAAATTTCCATATGACTTGGAAGAGGAATTTCCAATCCTCACCAAGGAGGATCCAACACAAATTGAAGACATCAAATTAGATGATGAAGACACCATCAACTTAGAAGAATTTAAAGCATGGAAACCAAAGGGCAAAGCCAAAATGAAGAGGTTGGAAGACTTACCTGAATCATCCAACCAAGCTCTAAGGAGATCACAAAGGGAGAGCAAGAAGCCAATCAGATATGGGTATGATACTTCATTAGTTACTAAGCATTCTATTTATCTTGCTAAAGTTTTGTCATTTGAAGAGCCTTCTTCATATGAAGAAGCAAAGACCAAGGCATAGTGGAAGGAAGCTATGGATGAAGAAATAGAAGAACTCCAAGAGAATGATACTTGGGAGCTATTAGTCAAGAAGGCATCAATGACGGTAATTGGCTCTAGATGGATTTACAAATTAAGAGAAACTTAGATGGATCCATAAAGAGGTATAAAGCTAGACTTGTGGCTAAGGGTTTTGCACAAACCCAAGGGGTTAAGAGACATTTTCACCTGTGGCTAAAATGCCAACCATCAGGGTATTGGTAAGTGTGGATGCGTCTAGGAATTGGAATATGTATCAATTGGATGTGAAAAATGCTTTCCTTAATGGCTAGATTTCATAGGAGGTTTACATGGCTCAAGCTCCTCATTATGAAGACCCAAGCAAGGTAAATTATGTGTGCAAATTGAACAAAGCTATTTATGGTTTGAAGTAGGCACCTATGGCATGGTTCCATAGGCTAAATAGATAACTTCAAGATCAAGGATTCATGATGAGCAAAGTAGATTCTTCTCTGTTTGTCAAGAGAAGAAATTCAAAGATGATATATTTATGTGTGTATGTTGATGACATCATACTTACAAGTAGTGATGCCAATGGCATCAAACAAATCAAGACCTTGATGATCCAAGAGTTCAAAATCAGTGACCTAGGGCTTCTAAAGTATTTTCTTGGACTTGAATCGGTCTACACAAATTCTAGAATTTACATTACTCAAAGGAAGTATGTGTAGGACATGTTGAAAAAGTTCCAATTGGAGAATGCCAAGATAGCTAGCATCCCTTGGAGGTAAATCATAATTTAAGTGCTCATGAAGGTGATTTGCTTGAAGACATTGCAGGATATCAAAGCATAGTTGGAAGTCTAAACTATGCAACATTGACAAGGATTGATATAGCTTATGGAGTAAGTGTTTTAAGTTAGTTCATGCATAAACCTAGAGAAGCTCACTTGGAAGTTGCCAAAGGGATTTTGAAGTATCTCAAGGGTGTTGAAAATCAAGGTTCATACTTTCCATACACATCAGATTTGGATATCAAACTATACTCAGATGTAGATTGGGCAGATGATAGGAGTACCTCTGGATATTTGTCTTTTGCAGGTGATAAGCTCGTTTCATGTTCTTCCAAGAAGAAACCAACTATTGCTCTATCTTCAACTATTGCTCTTCCAAGAAGACATTGCAGGATATCAAAGCATAGTTGGAAGTCTAAACTATGCAACATTGACAAGGATTGATATAGCTTATGGAGTAAGTGTTTTAAGTTAGTTCATGCATAAACCTAGAGAAGATCACTTGGAAGTTGCCAAAGGGATTTTGAAGTATCTCAAGGGTGCTGAAAATCAAGGTTTATACTTTCCATACACATCAGATTTGGACATCAAACTATACTCAGATGCAGATTGGGCAAATGATAGGAGTACCTCTGGATATTTGTCTTTTGTAGGTGATAAGCTCGTTTCATGGTCTTCCAAGAAGCAACCAACTATTGATCTATCTTCAATAGAGGCTGAATACAGGGGATTAGCCAATGCTACTCAAGAAACAATTTTGATTAGATTGCTATATTCAGATTTGGGACTTCACACTCACCCACCTATGATCTTTGGTGACAATACAAGTTCCTTTCATCTTGCATCAAATCCTATCTATCATGAAAGAACCAATCATATAGAAGTACACTATCACTATGTTAAAGAGAAGTTATTAAGCAAGGAGATTCAACTTGCATGTGTCCACAAATATGCAATGTGCATATTTATTGACCAAATCACTTGATAGTACTACATTTGTAGTCTCAAAACTATGATTGGATTGCACGACATTCAAAAATATTCTTAAAGAAGTACAAACCAAGATGTTTGGCTTGAGGGGGAGCTATTGGTGCAAGTATTCCAATCCTTCTCATTTGGCTAAACATTGAAGAAGCTAGGTGACAAGCATGTGATGACTCACATGAACCATTGCTTGTAAAGCTAGATCATTTACTTCTTGTAAAAGATAAATTCTTGAGAGAATATTGTAATCCCATTAATTTCATGGAGTTTGGAGAACTAAAAGCTACAAATCTTATTTTGTAGAACAACTCCTAACTTAGAGGAGTACTTTAAGGTGAAGATCCATTTGAATTTCAAATTCAAACTTGAAGAAAGTCATTATATAAGAGACTTGTAATCTCGCGGCTTTAGTGGCCCCTTCTTGAGCTTATTGTTGATCAATTGTAGAGGTTGAGTGGCTTACACCATATCCTAATCTTCTCACTATCATTGGGCATCCTCTCTATGTCAATGATCATGTACAACATTGTTCTATTATACATTACATCATTGATTATCTATGTTCATCTCTCTGCTATGTCTACTCAGAATAGTGTCCTTGTGATTACCATATCTCAGTGATATCTCCATAATTTTTCATGTTCTATAGCATCTTCGAACCAGCTCAAAGTCTATTATAAGCTCTCAAATTTTGAAGGCATTTGATTCAGCCAATTTGGAGAAATCTGCGTCGAATTGCTCTCTGTTCATTCTCTGTGTAGCTCCTAAAAGGTCGAGGGTAAGCATGTACTTGCTAAAGTGATTGCTCAGTGTATGATTTATCATTTTAAGTGATTCCACTTGGAATCATTAGCTATCTAATGTTGGAAGAGATGGATGGATGTCCCAAGAGGATGAGTTGGTACTGCTAATCCCTACTTTGTATCTGCCCTCTTTCACCTCAAAGTTTGATAGTAGGCCCCTTTAGCTTGATAATGAAACTAAATAGGTGCCTATGTACTTTGGAGATGATGCTTCAAACAATTAGATTAAAACACATCACTTTGCAAATAGCTAGTCACCAAAAACTTGTTATTTTGGCCTTGACACCTGCTGGATGTTTTGCTCAGTGAAAAGAGTACAATGGCAATTAGTAAAATTCCTTTTGGGGGAATTAAATCAACTTAGAGAGCTAATGATTTCAAGTGACATCACTTAAAATGATGCACTATGTATTGAGCAATCAATTTAACAATCAATAGCTTACCCCCAATTTTTTAGGAGCTACATAGAGAATGACTAGAGATCACTTCGATGCAAATTTCTCCAAATTGACTTAATCAAATTGGTTCAATTTTTGATAGCATAATACTTTGAGCTGGTTCCAATAAGCTATAGATCAATTAAAATGATAGAGAAATGACTGAGATATGAGCATTCAAAGTACACTATTTTGAGTGGACATAGCAGAGAAATGAACAGAGATACTCAATGATGTATATGTATTATGAAACATGATTTTACAAGATCATTGGCAAGGAAATGATGCTCAATGATAGTGATATGAGTAGTCTAGGAAGTGAGCTACTCAACTTCAATGAGTGATAGGTGCAAGAGCTTCAAGAGAGACCACATAGGTCGTGATTTTTACAAGTCCTTTTATAAGGATCTCTCCATTCAAATTTGAATTTGAATTCAAGTATTGCCTCCATCTAAAAGTGTTCCTCTAAATGAGGAGATATTCTCTCATGAGAACTTGTAACATATTATTCTCCTAAGTCCACGAGTTTAGTGGCCTTACAAGATTCCTTAATGAGTTAACGATTTACGAATGGTAAATGATCACACAATTACAAGCAATGGTTCACGTGATCCTTCAAGTGTTTGCACATAGCTTCTTCAATGTCTAGCCAAGTGTGAAGGATTGGATTTGCACCAATAGCTCCCCATCAAGCCAAACATCTTGGCTATTTCTTCTTCATCCATCTTCTTGAATGCCTTGCAATCCAATCATAGCTTTAAAATTGCAAAGTTTAGTACCATCAAGTGCTTTGGTAAGCAAATCTGCACATTGCATATTTGTGGATACATATGGCAATTGAATCTCCTTGCTCAATAGCTTCTCTCTCATATGGTGATAGTGAACTTCTATATGCTTGGTTCTTACATGATAGATAGGATTGGCTGCAAGATGCAAAGAGCTTGTATTGTCACCAAAGATCATAGGTGAGTTAGAGTGTAGTCCCAAATCTGAATATAGTAATCTAATCCATATGGCTTCTTGTGTAGCATTGGCTAATCCCGTGTATTCAGCCTCTGTTGAGGATAAATCAATAGTAGGTTGCTTCTTGCAAGACCATGAAATGGGTTTATCACCTGCAAAAGAAAGATAACCAGAAGTACTCCTCCTGTCATCCTTACAACCTGCTCAATCTGCATATGAATAAAGCTTGATGTCTAAATCTGAAGTGTATGGAAAGTATAAACCTTGATTTTGAGTACCTTTGAGCTACTTCAAAATCCTTTTGACAGCTTCCAAGTGAGGTGCGCTAGGTTTATGCATGAATTGACTTAAGACACTTACTCCATAGGCTATGTCAATCCTTGTTGTTGGTGCATTTTACCCAAGCCTACATGCTTGATATATTTGATATTATCCTCATTTGTAAGTCACATGAGTAGTCATGTGAACACCTCTTGTAAAAGAATACATTTTATCTCTTGTAAATGGAAAAAGAAAAAAAGGAAAAGGATGGCTTACCTCATCCATGATGTAAAAGCAAATTCATGGCTCCAACTACCAAAATCACGAATTTTTGAGCTGAGGGAATCTCTCCTAACTTTGGGGATCACTTTTAGGTGGAGCCATTCGAATTCGAATTCAAAACTCCCTCCAAGAATAGCTATAAAAGGAGCAAGAAGGAAGAGGCGATTAGCAAGCCTTGTACGTGACCACTTCATGTCATTTTGTAGAGATTGAAGAGCTTTCTCCATAGCTCTATCATTCTACTCCCATTGTGCAAAGATTCATTGCCAATGTGGTTGTAATCATATGTGAATCTATACATTTATTATCATCTACTTCTCTGTTTTGTTCTCTGCTATACTCACTCAGAGCAGTACCTTCAGAAGGTCATATCTCGAGTTCTACTGATTCGTTTTCAGTGATTTAACTTGCGTTGGATAGCTTGTACTGTCTACTTTGTGCATATAAATTTTCAAGGATTAATACTTTTTGAGATATCTGCATTTTACTGCTTACTGGTCTATCTCTGCAGAGCCCCGAGAATTGTGGGAATGTTCTAGAAATTGATGAAACTTGTTCTCAGTGCTCAGTCCATCATTTGAAGTGTTTTAACTTGGATTGGGAAGCTTGCTAAGTCTATTTGCTATGCCCAAAAGGAATTTTTCTAATTCCTACCAGGTTGAGAGCACTGTTCATTTTTTCCAGCAGGTGTATGTCCAAAAATAGCAAGTTTTGGGAGCTAGTCATTTCGCAACTAGTCTGTCTTGACTTAAACTTTTGGGATACATGTTCCAAAGTACTTGGCTGATATTTTGGTGGATTTAGGAAGCTCAAAGGGTCTAATAATCAACTCTGAAGTCTCAGTTGGCTGGTGTGAAGCTGGTTGTAGCGGCACCTACTCATCTTTGGATTGCATCCACCATCTCTCTTCACAGTGGTATCAGAGCATAGTCAAGCAACATGGGAGATGGATTTCCATCAACAATTGACAAATTGGATCGAAACAACTACCCGGCATGGTCTCTAAGGATGGAGGCTTACCTTCAAGGGAAGAATCTATATGGATTCATATCCGGAGATGAAGCAATGCCAACCATGAGGAACAAAGGGCAACCATCACATGAAGAAGTGGAAGGACTTTCGAATTGGTGTTCGAAGGATGCACTTGCAAGGTCCTATATTCTAAACTCAATCTCTGATTTTCTTTTACCTCATGTCAAGGGATGCAAGACATCAAGAGAAACCTGGAATGCACTTGCTTCTTTCTTCTCTTCCAACACTCGAGCAAGGAAGAACCAATTGTGGATGGAGTTCACAACAATGAAGAAAAGCCCGAAGCAAAATGTGACTGATTATGTCACAAAGATGAAGGAGATTTCGGACCAGCTTGGAAGCATTGGAGAGGTAATTGAAGAGGAGCAAATCATTAGACAAATCATGAATGGAATCAAAGCAGACGAAAAGTGGGAGTCATTCACAACAGCCATGGATTTATACATGGATATGCATGTACCCGACCTCAACACACTCATGGGCCAACTCTTCACTCATGAAGCAAAGATTAGCAAAGGTGGTGAGTCCTCAAGAGGTAATCAAACTTCTGCCTTATATTCTGATAAAGCTAAGGTCAAGGACAAGTCAAAGAATAGGAAGAATGAAGATGAAGGAAGCTCTTTCCAAGCAAACTTTGCAGGTAGAGGAAGAGCTAGAGGAAGAGGCAGAGGTGGAAAGCAAGGCAGGGGGAGATTCCAATCATCTCAACCTTGCAACATATGTGGTTTATCTAACCATACTACTGAAGAATGTTTCAGGAATCCAAGGAACTCAAGAGGAAGAGGATTCAATAGAGGTGGCTATGGATCAAATAGAGGTAGATACAATGGAGGCTACAACAACAACAACAACTACTACAACAACAATTACAACAACAACAACAACTATCAAAGTGGCCATAGAGGAAGAAGAGATTACAATAACTATGCAGAGGACCAAAGTCAAGAAGATTCATTATTGATTATGAATCTATCAGCGAAGAAGGGTAAGGATGATGATCACATATTTTACATTGATTCTGGATGCTCGAACCATGTAGCAGGAAATGTGGCTTTACTTTCTGATTTGGAAGATCCTCATAACAAGCATGAAGTGCAGACAGGAGATGACACAAAGCACTCAGTGGAGAAGATAGGTAATGTGAAGACATCAGATGGGAATATGAACCTCTTAAGCAAAGTCTTGTATGTCCCTACAATTACCAAAAATTTAATAAGTGTTGGACAGATTGTTGAAAAAGGATTGCAGGTTAGATTCAATCGATTTGGAGCATATGTTGAAGACCCAAGGCAAGGCTTTCGAAGGATTGCCAAAGGAGAAAAGACAGGAAGACTTTTCACTTTTGAAGTGGAAGATACAAAGAACATAGCTTTGTTTAGCTATGGATCTCAAACTCTAACAGAGTTGGAGATATGGCACAAAAGGCTTGCTCACATTGGTGAGAGGACACTCAAACAGATTTGCAGGGACCAAAGTGTACTTGGTTTGCCTAATATCACAAGGCAACACATGATTTATAAGTGTGAAGCTTGTCAACTCGGCAAGGCTCATAGACAACCTTTCAATAAGAAAGGATATATGTATCAAAATCCTTTGGATCTAGTGCACACAGATGTGTGGGGTCCAAGTAAGGAGCCATCTATATCAGGCTCAAGATATTATGTGTCTTTCATAGATGATTGTAGCAGGTGGACCATTCTGTTTTTCATGAAGCACAAGGATGAAGTGTTTAATTGCTTTAAGAAGTATATTGCTCTTGTTGAAAACCAAACAGGTAGGACTTTGAAAACACTCAGATCAGATGGTGGAGGAGAATACTTCTCTTCTGAATTTGATGCCTTCTTGCATGAAAGAGGCATTAAAAGGGAAGTCACTACAAGGTATACACCCGAACTCAATGGTGTAGCAGAGAGGAGGAACAGACCTATTGTCGAAGCTGCAAGGTCCATGCTCAACGAAAAGGGATTGCCGAACTACCTATGGGCAGAGGCTGTGTCGACAGCCACATATCTCATAAATAGACTTCCATCTAAGTCACTAGATGGAACCACTCCATATGAAGTATGGAATGGAAGAAGACCTAGTCTAGAGCATTGTAAAATCTTTGGATGCTTAGCCTATGCTCACATTCCTTCTCAAGTAAGAGGGAAATTGGATCCCAAGGCAGAGAAGTGTGTATTCATTGGTTATGATCAAAACCAAAAAGGATATAGATTGTACAATCCAACCAATAAAGGATTTTCTGTGAGTAGAGATGTAATTTTTGATGAAAAAAAATCATGGTTTGATGATGACAGGAAAGTGAAGCTGCCATATGACTTGGATGAAGATTTTCCATCACTTCAACCAAAGGAACCAAAGCAGCTTGAAGAAAGTGATTCGGAGATTGACCTAGAAGACTTGGAAAGACTAAAGCTATGGAAGAACAAAGGTAAAGCAAAGATGCAGGATGCTACATATGGACCAGAGAGCTCACATCAACCACTTAGAAGGTCTTCAAGGGAGAAGAAGAAACCAGAGAGGTTTGGTTATGATACTTCTTTGGTCACCAAGCACTCAATCTACATTGCAAAGGATTCAACCAATGAAGAACCTACCACATTTGAAGAAGCACAAAGCAAGAAAGCTTGGAGAGATGCAATGGATGAAGAAATGGAAGCCTTGAAGGAGAATGACACTTGGGAGCTTGTACCTAACAAGCCATCTATGAAGATAATCGGATCTCGATGGATATACAAAATCAAGAGGAATCCAGATGGAAGTATAAATAGACACAAAGCAAGGTTAGTTGCTAAAGGGTTTGCTCAAACCCATGGTATTGATTATGAGGAGACTTTCTCTCCTGTTGCAAAAATGCCTACAATTAGGGTTCTCATTAGTCTTGCTGCATCTAGAAATTGGAATCTTTATCAACTTGATGTAAAGAATGCTTTCTTGAATGGATGGATTTCTGAGGAAGTGTATATGGCACAACCTCCTGGATATGAGGATGCACATCATCCTAACTATGTATGCAAACTAAAGAAAGCTTTGTATGGATTGAAGCAAGCTCCAAGAGCTTGGAATTTCAGATTGGTGACTTATTTGCAGGACCAAGGATTCAAAGCTAGCAAGGCGGATACCTCTTTGTTCATAAAGAGGAATGGATCTGAAGTGATCTATTTATGTGTGTATGTTGATGATATTATTATCACAGGCAATGATCTTGAAGGAATCAAACAGGTAAAGAGTCAAATGAAGGAGGAGTTCAAAATAAGTGACCTCGGACCACTCACTTATTTTCTTGGATTGGAGTTGATCTACACAGATTCAGGTATATACATCACACAAAAGAAGTATGTCCATGACATGCTCGTCAAGTTCAAGATGGAAAATACCAAGTGTGCAGGTACACCTATGGAGCAAAATCATAAGCTTAGTGCTTATGAAGGAGAGCCAATTGAAGACATCACAAGCTATCAAAGCTTGGTTGGAAGTTTGAACTATGCAACACTCACAAGGGTGGATATATGCTATAGTGTTAGCATATTGAGTCAGTTTATGCATAAGCCGAGAAGACCACATATGGAAGCGGCCAAGAGAGTCCTCAAGTACCTAAAGGGGACCATGAATGAAGGTTTGTTCTATTCATATACTTCAGATATTGAGCTAAAGGTCTACTCAGATGCAGATTGGGCCGGATCTAAAGATGATAGAAGAAGCACATCAGGGTATATATCATTTGCAGGTTCAAAAATCATTTCTTGGTCATCGAAGAAGCAACCAACCGTGGCATTATCTTCTACTGAAGCAGAATATAGAGGTTTGGCTAATGCAACTCAAGAAATCATGTGGTTAAAGTCTTTGTACACAGATCTTGGACTTCATTCTTCAACACCTCATATTTTTGGTGACAACACAAGCTCACTACATCTAGCAGCTAATCCAGTATACCATGCTAGAACCAAGCATATTGAAGTCCACTACCATTACGTAAGGGAGAAGCTAATGAGCAAAGATATTCAACTATCTTATGTCTCTACAGATATGCAATGTGCCGACATGTTGACTAAAGCTCTTGATGGTATGAAGCTAAGTAGATTCAAGTTGATGATTGGCTTGCAGGAAATCAAGGACAATTGAAGACTTATTTGGAGGCCAAGCATGTTAGGCTTGAGGGGGAGCTGTTGGTGCATTTTACCCAAGCCTACATGCTTGATATATTTGATATTATCCTCATTTGTAAGTCACATGAGTAGTCATGTGAACACCTCTTGTAAAAGAATACATTTTATCTCTTGTAAATGGAAAAAGAAAAAAGGAAAAGGATGGCTTACCTCATCCATGATGTAAAAGCAAATTCATGGCTCCAACTACCAAAATCACGAATTTTTGAGCTGAGGGAATCTCTCCTAACTTTGGGGATCACTTTTAGGTGGAGCCATTCGAATTCGAATTCAAAACTCCCTCCAAGAATAGCTATAAAAGGAGCAAGAAGGAAGAGGCGATTAGCAAGCCTTGTACGTGACCACTTCATGTCATTTTGTAGAGATTGAAGAGCTTTCTCCATAGCTCTATCATTCTACTCCCATTGTGCAAAGATTCATTGCCAATGTGGTTGTAATCATATGTGAATCTATACATTTATTATCATCTACTTCTCTGTTTTGTTCTCTGCTATACTCACTCAGAGCAGTACCTTCAGAAGGTCATATCTCGAGTTCTACTGATTCTTTTTCAGTGATTTAACTTGCGTTGGATAGCTTGTACTATCTACTTTGTGCATATAAATTTTCAAGGTCATTGGATTAATACGTTTTGAGATATCTGCATTTTACTGCTTACTGGTCTATCTCTGCAGAGCCCCGAGAATTGTGGGAATGTTCCAGAAATTGATGAAACTTGTTCTCAGTGCTCAGTCCATCATTTGAAGTGTTTTAACTTGGATTGGGAAGCTTGCTAAGTCTATTTGCTATGCCCAAAAGGAATTTTTCTAATTCCTACCAGGTTGAGAGCACTGTTCATTTTTTCCAGCAGGTGTATGTCCAAAAATAGCAAGTTTTGGGAGCTAGTCATTTCGCAACTAGTCTGTCTTGACTTAAACTTTTGGGATACATGTTCCAAAGTACTTGGCTGATATTTTGGTGGATTTAGGAAGCTCAAAGGGTCTAATAATCAACTCTGAAGTCTCAGTTGGCTGGTGTGAAGCTGGTTGTAGCGGCACCTACTCATCTTTGGATTGCATCCACCATCTCTCTTCACACTTGTCAAGGTTGCATAGTTTAGACTTCTAACTATGCTTTGATATCCTGCAATGTCTTCAAGCAAATCACCTTCATGAGAACTTAATTTATGATTTACCTCCATAGGGGTGCTAGCTACCTTATCATTCTCCAAGTGAAATTTCTTCTACATGTCCTGCACATACTTCCTTTGAGTAATGTAAATTCCGGAATTTGTGTAGACCAATTCAAGTCCAAGAAAATACTTTAGAAACCCTAGGTCAATGATTTTGAACTCTTGCATCATTTGGTTCCTGATTTGTTTGATGTCATTGGCATCACTACCTGTCAAGATGATGTCATCAACATACACGCATAAATATATCAATTCTGAGTTTCTCCTCTTGACAAACAGAGAAGAATATGCCTTGCTCATTATGAATCCTTGAACTTGAAGATAGGTAGTTAACCTATGATTCCATGCCCTAGGTGCCTGCTTCAAACCATAAAGGGCTTTGTTTAATTTGCACACATAATTTACCTTGCTTGGGTCTTCATAGCCAAGAGGTTGAGCCATGTAAACTTCCTCTGAAATCTAGCCATTGAGAAAGGCATTTTTCACATCCAATTGATACATATTCCAATTCCTTGATGCAGCCACACTTACCAATACTCTGATGGTTGGCATTTTAGCCACAGGTGAAAAAGTCTCTTCATAATCAACTCCTTGGGTTTGTGCAAAAATCTTTGCCACAAGTCTAGCTTTATACCTATTTATGGATCCATTTGAGTTTCTCTTGATTTTGTAAATCCATCTAGAACCAATTACCTTCATTGATGCCTTCTTGGGTAGCTCCCAAGTATCATTGTCTTGGAGTGCTTCTATTTATTCATTCATAGCTTCCTTCCATTTTGCCTTGGTCTTTGCCTCTTCATATGATGAAGGCTAATGAAGTATCATACCCATATCTGATTGGCTTCTTGCTCTCCCTTTGTGATCTCTTTAGAGCTTGGTTGGATGGTTCAGGTAAGTCTTCCAACCTCTTCATTTTGGCCTTGCCCTTTTATTTCCATGCCTTGAATTCTTCTAGGTTGATGATGTCCTCATCATCTGATTTGATGTCTTCAATTTGGCATGGCTCCTCCTTGGTGAGGCTTGGAAACTCCTCTTCCACGTCATATGGCAACTTAACTTTCCTGCATTCACTTTCAAACCAAGAATCATTCTCATCAAACACAACATCTCTTCTGAACATAAATCCTTTGTTGGATGGATTTTAAAACCTGTATCCTTTCTTATTTAAATCATACCCTATGAAGATGCACTTTTTTGCCTTAGGGTCTAGCTTACCTCTGATTTGAGATGGAACATGCACATAAGCAACACATCCAAAGATTCTGCAATGATCAAGTGATGTCCTCCTACCATGCCATGCTTCATATAGGTTCATCCCATCAAGTGAGTTGGACAAAAACCTATTAATAAGATAAGTGGCAGTAGATACACTTTCTGCCCACAAATAATTAGTAACCTTTTTTCATTAAGCATTGATCTAGCTGTTTCCACAATCAACCTATTTCTCCTCTCTGCTACCCCATTTTTTTCAGGGGTATACCTTGTAGTAATCTCCCTTTTGATACCTGTGTCCAACAAGAATGCATCAAATTCATTGGAGAAGTACTCATCTCCTCCATCTGACCTTAACCTCTTTAGACTTCTTCCTGTTTGATTTTCCACAAGTGCAAGATACTTCTTAAAGAAACTGAACACTTCATCTTTATGTTTCATAAATTACAGGATAGTCCACCTACTGAAATCATCAATGAAAGACACATAATACCTTGAACATGAAATTGACAGATCCTTGCTTGGTCCCCACACATCTCTGTGGACAAGTTCCAAGTAATCCTCATGCATATAGCCTTTCTTTGAGAAGGGTAACATGTGAGATTTACCAAACTGACATGCACCACATTTATAGATCATGTGTTGCTTGGATACATTAGGTATCCCAAGCACACATTGATCTCTACATATTTGCTTCAAGGTTCTCTCACCAATATGCCCTAATCGTTTATGCTGAATCTCAAGCTCTGATAATGTTTGATCCTTGTAATTCTAAAGTGCAATATTTCTAATGTCTTCAAGTTAAAATGTAAATAGTCTACCTATTTTTTCTCCCTTGGCAATTCTCTTGAATCCAGGTTGGGGATCCTCCACAAAAGCTCCATATTTGTTGAACCTAACCTGCAAACCTTTTTCCAGCATCTGTCCAACACTCATCAAATTTTTGTTGATTGTAGGTACATAAAGAACACTGCTCAATAGATTTCTATTCCCATCAGAATTTTTGACATTTCCTACCTTGAACACTGAATGCTTGGTGTCATCACCTCTCTCTACTTGGTGTTTTCCTTTGGGCTCCTCAAGATCAGAAAGAAGAGCTACATTGTCTATTACATAGTTTGAACATCCCGAGTCAATATAGAAGAGGTTCTCATCATTCATACCTTGTTTTGAAGTCATATTCATAATGAGAGGAGAATCCTCTTGATCCTCTGTATAATTCTTGAATTCCTTCCTTGATTTGTACCCGCCTTGATAATTGTTGTTGTACTTGTTGTTGTATCCATGGTTGTAGCCTTGATTATGGTTGAATCTTCCTCTTGATTGTGAGTAGCCACCTCTTTGATATCCTCTTCCTCTCTGATTCTTGAACACTACAAGGAATACGGGCGTATAGCGACGGTTAAGGCGACAATTTCGTCGCTATAAAATTGCAACATGCATCGTAATTAGCATCACGCAGACCGTCGATTAAACGACGCATAACACGATGGTTTTTGCGACTTGTGACGCGACGGGATTGCGATGCTCCCATACAACGTCGCTAAAATGACACTATTTAAAACCGTCGCATAAGTGACGCTTTTCTACGTCGCATAGGCGACGATGCTTGCCGTCGCATAAGCGACGCTAAAAGATGTTGCTTATACGACGACAAATAGCATCGCTTACACAACGGTCTATTGACGGACAAAAATTAAAACATTGGAGGCTGTGCGATCGGCATTTTCACGCATCCGATCGAAGAGCTCTCCAATGTTCGCAATTGCACTGTGCTTACGAGCTGAAGCAAGTATATGCCGAATTGTTGTTTTGCCTAAGCTCTCTCTTATTATCTTCCTCTGTCTCTATTTCTCTCTTTCTACATCTTTCTCTCTTTGAATTCTCTCTCTCTCTCTCTCTCTCTAGTTCTCTCTCTCTCTCTCTCTCTCTCTCTCTCTCTCTCTCTCTCTCTCTCTCTCTCTCTCTCTCTCTCTCTCTCTCTCTCTCTCTCTCTCTCTCTCTCTCTCTCTCCTCTTTATCTCTTTATTGCAGGTTATTCAAGAAGCTAACCAAGCAAAAAGTATGGCTAACAATTGTAAGTACAATTTCTATTCTTTGTAGATCATTTGAATTGTGTTATTTTCATTACATAGCATACTCACAGTTATTGATACGCACTTATACACTTATACATGATGAAGATGCACTTTTTCACACATATACATATATACACATGCACATACACACACAGATATACACATAGATACATGTGCACATACACTTAGACATACACACATATACACATGCATATGCACAAACATTCCTACAACCACATAAAAAGACTTACATGCATGCATTATTGCATATATATATATATATATATATATATATATATATATATATATATATATATATATATATATATATATATATATATATATATATATATACACACACACACACACACACACATATATATATATATATATATATATATATATATATATATATATATATATATATATATATATATATATATATATATATGTATACACATACACACATTAACATATATGCAAATACATGTATATGCAGATCCACATGCATGCGCATTCACATGCATGCACATGGATGCAAATGGAAATGCATCCACATACACATGCATGTTTCATACATATACACATGCATATACATACACATGCATATACATATACACATATACATATACATATACATATACATATACACACATATACATATACATGCATATACATACACACACATACATATACATGCATATACATATACACACACATACACAAGAACATGCACATACTCATACACACATATACACTTATACATGCACATGCACATACATACATATACACACACATACACATGCACATACATACATATACACACACATACATATACTCTTAGGTACACACATATGAATGAATTATATAATTAAAGTATTAAAACACATATACACATGCACACACATGCATATACCTACATATACACATATACATGCACATACACACACATACACATAGAG
The DNA here is from genome assembly GCA_020310875.1 of Ceratopteris richardii. Lineage (NCBI taxonomy): Eukaryota > Viridiplantae > Streptophyta > Polypodiopsida > Polypodiales > Pteridaceae > Ceratopteris > Ceratopteris richardii. Next base: position 145,240,513 of record CM035417.1, read on the forward strand.
TTATACATATACATGCATATACATATACACACACATACACAAGAACATGCACATATTGATACACACATATACACTTATACATGCACATGCACATACATACATATACACACACATACACATGCACATACATACATATACACACATATATATACACTTAGGTACACACATATGAATGAATTATATAATTAAAGTATTAAAACACATATACACATGCACACACACATGCACATACCTACATATACACATATACATGCACATACACACACATACACATAGAGTTATACATATACATACATATACATATACACACACACATACACATGCACATGCACATACTCATACACACATATACACTTATACATGCACATGCACATACATACATATACACACACATACACATGCACATACATACATATACACACACATACATATACACTTAAGTACACACATATGAATGAATTATATAATTAAAGTATTAAAACACATATACACATGCACACACATGAAAATACCTACATATACACATATACATGCACATACACACATATACACATAGAGTTATACATATACATGCATATACATATACACATACATACATACACATGCATATGCACATACTCATACACACATATACACTTATACATGCACATGCACATACATACATATACACACACATACACATGCACATACATACATATACACACACATACATAATTAAAGTATTAAAACACATGCTTAATATAAACAATAATAACAATCAATAGAACAAAACTCTTCATTACTTAATACCATACACACAATTCAAAACATAACTGAAATGAAAAATATATAGATAATATATATATATATATATATATATATATATATATATATATATATATATATATATATATATATATATATCAATGTAAATACATATAATCCAATGTCATGATCAACTAAAATCCTAATCATCATCATCATGATCATCATCATCATCAGCAATATCATGATCATTCAGATCTTCCTCATCCTCATCGTCATGATCACCCTGTGACGATCGAGATCGTCCCTCTTGTGTCTATCTCTCCACCTCATCCATATTTGTCTCTCCATAATACTCATGTATTACATATAACAAACATAAATAAATAAAATAATAAAACCATTCATAAAAACAAAATAATTATATAAAATTTAAAAATACTCACAAAGGCATCAAGATGATCTTGCATATACTCACCCAAACGCTGATATCCAAAATGTGTAGCATACTCGATCTCATGTTTCATAGGATATCGGCCATAATCCTTCCGCTGCAATGAAACAAATAAAAAACATTAGTTGCTTGCATTTTAACTAAAATAAAAAATATACTCACAATAACACATATACTTACAAACGTAGCTACAAAACCATTATGGCCCATTTGGCCTAGGTGCAATGTGTGGCCCAACTCCACTCTCTTCTTTGCAGCAGCCTGTTTATTCAAGAAAAAAAAATACATAAATTAAAAGTAAAAAGTTATTAAAATATATAAAAATTATAAATATAAACTATTAATTTGTGTACCTTCTGCTGAGGAAATGACTCCTGAAGACATAGCTGTCTACGAAAAAACTGCCACGTCTCAGGTGGTATGTTAGCTCGCCTCTTATTTTTTTCGACCATACAATATCTCCTGTTAATTAATCTCAAACAAAAAAAAAAATCAGAATACATACACATATATACACAGACATACACATACACATACCCACATACACATATACATGCAAACATATACGCATGCATATATGTATACATATACACATATACATACATATAACATAAACACACATATACATATCCACATATATACGTACACACACATGCATGCATATACACTCATTCATACAAACTACATGCATTTATCCCACAATAATGTGTAGTTGTGTATATGTGAATATGTGTGTATGTGTAAATGTGTATATGTGAATATGTGTGTATGTGTAAATATGTATATGTGAATTTTTTGTGTATGTAGATAATCAAATTATTAATATCAAATACCATTATTTGTAGATTTTGATCAATCAGATGGAACTCCACCACCGTCTCCTCATCGTGCATCGACTTTATACTGTAAGTATATGAAATATTTAATTTTAAATATATTTGATGGATACATAACTTTTTTTTGTTTTTTAATGTTTCTTATTATGTGCAGATTCTGATCAATCAGAGGGTACTCCACCACCTCCTACCCATGCAACGACTTCACATGTGTCCTCCGATAGGTGAATTTTACTATGAAGAGCATATTATATGTTGGTGTAACTCTTGTTATGGCACATATCGAAGACCACAGTTGGAATGTATTGAACATGAGGCAGAGTATGGTACTTTTGAGCGTGCACCATCACCTAGTCAACGTGATAATGCTTGGGTATGTATTTTCTATATATATATTAATGTCATTATTTTATTTTAAAACCATATATAAAATCAAATTATTGTTGATCTACAGGAATACTTGCTCGATGATGATGATGATGATTTTTCTCATAATGTTAATATACCTCGTACACGTCATGGACTTTTTGTTCATCAATTACAAGCAGAGGTTTCTAGAAATCCTCTACCTCCTGGTTTAGAGAATGAAACGGATGGAGATTATCCATTGCCAGCTCGTGATCGTTCGTTAGTACAAACATATGATAGAAGAAGATATGGAGGATGGAATAGAGGACCACTTCCTTTAGATGGAGAGGTTTTCAACTTTTGGGGTAATCGCTATATGATTGCTCCATCCGCTATTACTAATGCTGGTTGTGGTCTCTTTATTGTAGAGGATTTGTATGTGCCTCCGAACTCTGAAGTCACTCTTATGTCATTTTGTGGTCCTATATATGGATGGGGAGATTGGCATCGACTTTCACGTTATATTCAAAGCATGAGTACTTATGCATGTAAAAAAAAATATGATTTAATCTAATTATATTTTTATCATTTTCCATGATGTAGGAATATCTACTAAGGGTTATAAAGCTTGTCCATATTGTGGTGATTGGTTGAGATCAATCTATAGTAAGAATCTCAACAAAAATATTTATCTTCGACATCGACGATTCTTACCTGATGATCATCCATTAAGATCTAAAAGAGAAGCGATACATTTTAATGGAAAGCTTGAAATAGGTCAGTATCCAAAACCTATGACACCTATGGATTGGTATAAAAAATGGACGGATGGACCTCTGATAGATCCAGAAGCAGAAATCTTCAGTGATGATTCAGATAATGAGTATGTGAACAGAGGTAAAGGAAAATTGGCACTCGCAGAGAACATATCAATATGGTATTCTTTGGAGTATTGGAAAGAGTTAAAAGTATGTCATCTTCTTGATCCTATGCATATATTCAAAAATATTGGTTATTCACTATGGCAGCATCTTCTTGGACTAAAAGATACCACAGCATCAAGGAATGATTTGAAAGATCAAAAATCCAAACCAAAGTTATGGCTAGTTTTTTATAGACATCGATAAGAAACGACTTATGCATCTGCTCCTTGGGTACTTACAACAAAAGAGATACAGACTATCAACAATAGAATTCAATTGATTAAGACTCCTACAGGATATGGAGCATCGTTTCAAAACATGTTTACTATGGATGATAAGAGCTTATCTGGGTTAAAGACCCATGACTCGCATAACTTTTTGAAACATATTTTACCTTTGGTTATCGATGGATGTACAACGAAAGGAGTACGAGATGTGATCTATCGTCTTGGATCACTAAGGTAATTATGATACTTTTATATTTAATATGTATGAATATTGGATATCTTTTATTTTTTAATTAACTTCTTTATAATTTTTTTTATGATATGTATAGGTGGATTACATCCAAAGAGATCGATAAAAACTTGATCCCACAAAAAAAATGTGAATGCAAAGAGCTACTATGTTTGATGGAAAAGGAACTTCCTACTTCATTTTTTGATATTCAGGTTCATTTATTAGTCCATCTTGTAGATGAGATAGAGATTGCAGGTGTTGTCAACACTCGATGGATGTTTTGGGTCGAGCGATTTATGGGAATACTAAAAGGTTATGTGCAACAAAGAGCAAAACCAGAAGGATCCATTGCAAAGGGTTGGGTGCTTGAAGAGTGCATGTATTACGTTAGTGAGTACCTTGAAAGAGTTCATGAAGAAGCTCCACGTGCATGGACCAATGAGTCTTCTTCAAAAATAACAGTTGAGGTATTATCAGGTAAGGGGGTTCCATTCTTATTTATGTTTCAAGAAAATAGTGATGTTTCTACTTTTGTAGCATATAATAGCGAATGCATGCAAGCATTTCTTAGCGAGTACGAGGAACTTCAAAATCTCTGAAGTAAAAGGCAAAAAAACAAAAGATATAGACGTAATCTTGATAATAATCAGATTATAGATATACCTTCTTTCACGGATTGGCTATATAGTCGTTTGCAATGCGCTAACACAAATAATGAAGAAATCTCAGATGAGCAAAGAGAGTTAATGATAGGTTGTGAACGAAAGGTAATTTTATTAAAATAATATTTTATTTTTTTCATATATGTATGTTAAATTCTATTTACTAATTGAATTTATTTTGCAGGTTCGAATGTTCACTAATATGTGGGCTTTTGGACAGCATATTAGAATCAAAGCCATTGATTCTTTACATAAAACAGAGGATTCTAGTATTGTTGCTTCTTTCAAGCAACTATCACGTGGTAGCTCAAAAGACACGAACCTTATAGATAGCGAACTTGGTTACGTAGGAACTATTGTTGGTATCTACGAAATTTCATTTCGTACATTCAAACAGGTAGAAAAAAGTTTATATATTTTTTTTAGAATTAGTTATTTTTTTAAGCACCTAATAATGGGTTTTTGTTGTTATATATTTTGATAGGTCATTTTGAAGGTTGACTAGTTTCGAGCGGAGTATAAAGGTAGTAATTCCACATTAAGAAAGGAATTATCGGCAATTGATTCTTCCAAGGTAATGCGATCTACTAAAGAACCATATATTCTTCTTAGGCATATTGAACAAGCATTTTTTTATAAAAACCCAGATGCTCATCCTTGGTGGCAAGTCATTCATGTGCAACCTAGAGGTAGGTCATTTTTTGAACAGTTTATTGTTAGAGAGATCGAAGTAAGTCCTCTTGATGATTCAGCATCAGATACTGATACATCAACATCTGAAATAGAAATTAGAATCATTATACGTGATAATGATACTAATCTTTTTGATGAAGAGGATAATTCTCTACATGTTGATTCTACTGATGAGGAAGAGGAATTACCAGAAATAGATATTAATCCATCAATAGATGATGTGATTCATGAGAACATAGATTTAACAATAGAAGAAATAAATGAAATCAATAAGGATAATGAAGATGAGACTATATTTATGTCTTACCAAAATGATGGCAATAATGAAAACATATGAGCAGATTAGATAGTAAATTCTACTCTAGTTATTGATCAATAACTTGAAGCTTCTGAATGGATATCATATAATAGATTTTTTCATTAACTTGAATAACGATGAATCCTACTAGAGAGATGAAATCATGTTCTTCTAAGTTAGAACATGAAGCTCGGTGGTATGCCTAATTATTTTATATATAGCTTTATCTTCGAGGAGCAAATTTTTATCATGTATGTATGCATATGTGTGTGTATTCATGTGTATTATATGTATACATATGTTAGTATGCATGTATATGTATTTCATGTATATGTATGTGTTTGCATGTGATATATGTATACATGTGTTAAATATGCATATGTGTATATATGCATATGCATTTATGTAAAATATTCACGTATTCATGTAATATATGCAAGTGTTTATAATTGTGTACATGTACATATGTATATGTGTCTATGTGTAAATATGTACATGTAAATATGTATGCATGTATATATATGTTTATGTGTGCATGTAGGCATGTATATGTGATGTGTACATGTATATATGTATATATGTCTATGTGTAAATGTGTACATGTAAATATGTTAGTATGTATATATATATTTATGTGTGCATTTAGGCATGTATGTGTGATGCATAATATATCTACTCCATTTTATATTTATTTATCCTATCTACATGATGTGTATATATCTTTACATATATTATGATCCTCCTTGATTCGAGTAGCTATATATAGAGGCATAAGGTTGGGAGGAGAGACATCTCTCTAGTAGGATGTCGGAGGTGTACATATACTTCAAACATATGGCTAAAAGGTTGAATTAGAGTTTTTAAATTAGGGATTTTAAAACCCTAATATCGAAATTAGTGTTTTCAATTTAGGATTTTTGAAATAGGATTTATTTATTTATTTATTTATGCGTATGCATGTGTTGTGTATGTATGTGTATCTATATGTACATATGCATGTGTTGTGTGTGTATATATGCATGTGTATATGTATATATGTATGTATCTATGTGTGTGTATGTGTATGCATGTATGTATGCATATGTGTGTGTATGCATGTGTATGTGTGTGTATGCATCATTATGTGTGTATGTGTCTATGTGGGTATGTGTGTATGTGTGTATGTATATGTGTGTGTTGTCTATGTGTATGTGTGTGTGTCTATGAGTGTTTATGTGTTTATGTATATGTATGTATCTATGTGTGTGTATGTGTCTATGTGTGTATGTGTATGCATGTATGTATGCATATGTGTGTGTATGCATATTTATGTGTGTGTATGCATCATTATGTGTGTATGTTTCTATGTCTGTATGTTTGTGTGTGTGTGTATATGTGTGTGTGTGTGTATGTGTATGTGTCTATGTGTATGTGTCCCTATGCATCTATGAGTGTGTATGTGTCTATGTGTGTGTATGTGTATATGTGTGTGTATGTGTCTATGTGTGTATGTGTATGCATGTATGTATGCATATGTGTGTGTATGCATTATGTATGCATATGTGTGTATGCATTATGTATGCATATGTGTGTATGCATTATGTATGTGTATGTATGCATGTATGTATGTATGTATGTATGCATATGCATATGCATTATGTATGTATATATATGCATGTATGTGTATGTGTGAGTATGTCTCTCTATGTGTGAGTATGTCTCTCTATGTGTGTGTATGCATATATGTGTGTATGTATGCATATATGTGTGTATGTGTGTATGTGTGTGTATATGTGTTTGTATGTGTGTATGCATGTGTATGTGTGTGTATGCATTCTTATGTGTGTATGTGTGTGTATGCATTCTTATGTGTGTATGTGTCTATGTGTGTTTGTGTGTGTGTATATATGTGTGTGTGTGTCTATGTGTATGTGTGTGTGTCTATGAGTGTGTATGTGTTTATGTGTATGTATGTATCTATGTGTGTGTATGTGTCTATGTGTGTATGTGTATGCATGTATGTATGCATGTGTATGTGTGTATGCATCATTATGTGTGTATGTGTCTATGTGTGTATGTGTGTGTGTATATGTGTGTGTTTGTCTATGTCTATGTGTGTGTGTCTATGAGTATGTATGTGTTTATGTGTATCTATGTATCTATGCGTGTGTATGTGTCTATGTGTGTATGTGTATGCATGTATGTATGCATATGTGTGTATGCATATGTATGTGTGTGTATGCATCATTATGTGTGTATGTGTCTATGTGTGTATGTTTGTGTGTGTGTGTATATGGGTGTGTGTATGTGTATGTGTCTATGTGTATGTATCGCTATGCGTCTATGAGTGTGTATGTGTTTATGTGTGTGTATGTGTCTATGTGTGTATGTGTGTGCATGTATGTATGCATATGTGTGTATGTGTGTGTATGCATTATGTATGCATATGTGTGTGTATGCATTATGTATGTGAATGTAAGCATGTGCATTATGTATGCATGTAAGTATGTATGTATGCATATGCATATGCATTATGTATGCATATGCATATGCATTATGTATGCATATGTGTGTATGTGTGTGTATGCATTATGTATGCATATGTGTGTGTATGCATTATGTATGTGTATGTAAGCATGTGCATTATGTATGCATGTATGTATGTATGTATGCATATGCATATGAAATATGTATGCATGTATGTGTATGTGTGTGTATGTCTCTCTATGTGTGTGTATGCCTATATGTGTGTACATGTGTCTGTATGTGTGTATGCATGTGTATGTGTGTGTATGCATCATTATGTGTGTATTTGTGTGTATATGTGTGTGTATGTGTGTGTGTGTCTATGTGTATGTGTGTATATCTATGAGTATGTATGTGTTTATGTGTGTGTATGTGTCTATGTGTGTATGTGTCTGTGTGTGTGTGTATGTATCTATGCATGTGCATTATGTATGCATGTAAGTATGTATGTACATTGTATGCATATGCATATGCATTATGTATGCATATGTATGCATGTATGTGTTTATGTGTGTATGTCTGTCCATGTGTGTGTATGCATATATGTGTGTGTATGTGTGTATGTGTGTGTATGCATGTGTATGTGTGTATGTGTCTATGTGTGCATGTGTGTGTGCATGTGTGTGTGCATGTGTGTGTATATGTGTGTGTATGTGTGTGTGTCTATGTGTATGTGTGTGTATCTATGAGTGTGTATGTGTTTATGTGTGTATGTGTCTATGTGTGTGTATGTGTCTATGTGTGTATGTGTATGCATGTATGTATGCATATGTATGTGTATGCATGTATATGTGTGTGTATGCATCATTATGTGTGTATGTGTCTATGTGTGTATGTGTTTGTGTATATGTGTGTGTATGTGTGTGTTTCTATGTGTATGTGTCACTACGTGTCTATGAGTGTGTATGTGTTTATGTGTGTATGTGTCTATGTGTGTGTGTGTGTCTATGTGTGTATGTGTCTATGTGCGTATGTGTATGCATGTATGTATGCATAGGTTTGTGTATGTGTGTGTATGCATTATGTATGCATATGTGTGTGTATGCATTATGTATGTGTATGTATGCATATGCATTATGTATGCATATGCATTATGTATGCATGTATGTGTATGTGTGTGTATGTCTCTCTCTATGTGTGTATGCATATATGTGTGTGTATGTGTGTGTGTATGTGTGTATGTGTGTGTGTATATGTGTGTCTATGTGTGTATGCATGTGTATGTGTGTGAATGCATCATTATGTGTGTATGTGTCTATGTGTGTATGTGTGTGTGTATATGTGTGTGTATGTGTGTGCGCGTCTATGTGTATGTGTGTGTGTCTATAAGTGTGTATGTTTGGATGTGTGTGTGTATGAATGTGTGTCTATGAGTGTGTATGTTTGGATGTGTGTGTATATGTGTGTATGCATGTGTATGTGTGTGAATGCATCATTATGTGTCTATGAGTGTGTATGTTTGGATGCGTGTGTGTATATGTGTGTCTATGTGTGTATGCATTTGTATGTGTGTGAATGCATCATTATGTGTGTATGTGTATATGTGTGTGTATATGTGTGTATTTGTGTGCACATCTATGTGTATGTGTGTGTGTCTATGAGTGTGTATGTGTTTATGTGTGTGTATGTGTCTATGTGTGTGTATGTGTCTATGTGTCTATGTGTTTATGTGTATGCATGTATGCATGTATGTATGCATATGTGTGTATATGTGTGTGTATGCATTATGTATGCATATGTGTGTGTATGCATTATGTATGTGTATGTATGCATGTGCATTATGTATGCATGTGCATTATGTATGCATGTGCATTATGTATGCATGTGCATTATGTATGCATGTGCATTATGTATGCATATGCATTATGTATGTCTATGTATGCATGTGAATTATGCATGCATATGTGTGTGTATGCATGTAAGTATGTATGTATGTACGCATATGCATATGCATTATGTATGCATATGTGTGTGTATGCATGTAAGTATGTATGGATGTATGCATATGCATATGCATTATGTATGCATGTATGTGTATGTGTGTGCATGTCTCTCTATGTGTGTGTATGCATATATGTGTGTGTATGTGTGTATGTGTGTGTGTATGTGTGTGTGTATGTGTGTGTGTATGTGTGTGTGTATGTGTGTGTGTATGTGTGTGTGTATGTGTGTGTGTGAATGTGTGTGTGTATGTGTCTATGTATGTGTGTATGTGTGTGTATATGTATGTGTATATGTGTGTGCATGTGTATGCATTATGTGTGCATGTGTGTATGCAACATTATTTGTGTATGTGTGTATATGTGTGTGTATTTGTGTGTATGTGTGTGTGTGTCTATGTGTATGTGTGTGTGTCTATGTGTGTATATGTGTGTGCGTATGCATATGTATGTGTGTGTAAGTGTGTGTGTGTACGCATACCTTGTTGTTGGTAGATGCAGCTCTCTCTCTCTCTCTCTCTCTCTCTCTCTCTCTCTCTCTCTCTCTCTCTCTCTCTCTCTCTCTCTCTCTCTCTCTCTCTCTCTCTCTCTCTCTCTCTCTCTCTCTCTCTCTCTCTCTCTCTCTCTCTCTCTCTCTCTCTCTCTCTCTCTCTCTCTCTCTCTCTCTCTCTCTCTCTCTCTCTCTCTCTCTCTCTCTCTCTCTCTCTCTCTCTCTCTCTCTCTCTCTCTCTCTCTCGGTCTCTTCTTGCTCGCGTCCAAATTCCGGCACAAATGTGCCGGGAGAAATCAAATTTTTTTTACATTCCAGAGTGTCGCATATGCGACGCTCTGCAGTTTGCCAACGTCGCTAATCCCGTCGCTAGCCAGTGATGAGATTTGCGACACTCTGAATTTAGCGTCGCATAAGCGACGCTAGCATCGCTTATGCGACGAAGGTCAGGGAAAAAAAATCAAAAATTGTACCGTCGCTTATGCGATGGGAGCATCGCATAAGCGACGGTACCCGTTTTTTTTTCAAGCGACGGTATCCGTTTTGTAGTGGAAGTTCATATAGCACTCATCTGCCCATGATCCAATATCAACCTGGTAAAGCTAATGTTGTAGCCGATGCTCTTAGCCATTTTCCTTCACACTTTGTTGTTTTGTATAACATTTCTGCAATCCAAATTCATTCCTACCAAGAAATGATTTCCACGTATGCATCTGATTTGTATCTCTCACATGCATTGCATGAATTCAAAAATGGTGCACCTTTAACTGATGAAAATTATACATTTCATCATGTGTTACTTTATTTTCAGCATAGATTATACATAACTCAAGATTTTAAAGATTTTGTCATCAAAGAAATGCATGAACCATCTTACATGGGTCATAGAGGCATACAGAGCACTATTTTTGCTTGCAAAGATTTCTTCTTTTGGCCCCACATGGAAAGACATATTGCACATTATGTTTCTCAATGCATTGTATGTCAATGTGTAAAACATCACCATGGTAAACCATTTGGATTATTAATGCCACTTCCCATTCCGAATGAACCATGGGAACAAATCTCTATGGATTTTATCACAGGTCTTCCTATCACTTCATCACATAATGATATGATTTGGAAAAAAGTTGATAGGTTTAGTAAATATGCATATTTCATTCTTTGTAGAAAAGCTTTGTCTGCACCTCAAGATTAAATGTGTTTTCCCACATCATCGATTTCCGAAAGTAATGTTATCTTATGGTGATGTTAGATTTTGCAATCATTTTTGGGTTGCCTTATTTCAACATTTTGTTTCTAAAATAGATTTTAGCTCTGCATTTCATCCCAAAAGTAATGAACAAAGTGAGGCCACAAATAGTAATATTCTTGATTTATTGCATTGTTATTCATTAGATAGTCCCAGTGATTGGGATGAAAAGTTTCCATTGCTTCAATTTGCTTACAATAACACCACATACACCACTACTGGTCGTGCACCTTTTGAAATTGTTTATGGTAAAATGCTTCCCACTCCCATATCACTCGTTCCAATTGATATTCCAATGGCTGATTTTATTGCTCAAGGTAACATTTCTATACTTCACAATGTTCACGAGCACATTAGGAAAAATCAAGAGCGTCATACATGTAATGTCAATACAAAGTTATTAGCCAAGGAATTCAAGGAAAATGATCTCGTATGATTGGATATCATTAAAAGACATCTGAAAAATATTTTGCAGCATCCTAAAATTAAATTTGCACCATGATGTTATGGACCATTTTGCATTATACAGAAAATTAATGATAATTCATTTAGATTAGATATATCATCTCATTGGAATATACATAATTCTTTTCATATTAATTTAATTAAATCATTTAAACAAACTTTACCACTCACTCCACTTCTTGATGACCCTCCTTTAATTGAAGAACAATCTAAAATCTTAGCTCTTGAGAAAATAATTGATCATGATGTCACTACTACATGCACAGGTACTCACTATCATTGATATTTAGTTAAGTACAAAAATCCCTCTATTCAAGAATTTCAATGGATACATAAATCACAATTAACACCCCATTATGATCACTTAATTTTTTAATATCACACACATACACTTTAATGTAACTCTTCCATGAACATTTCCATGCACGTGTTTTTACATGGAACATGCTTTATTCTCGTTTAGTGATGGAACATGTGATTGACCATCCATGTTTAGTTTTATTTTATCAACTGAGATTAGTTGCTTTCTCAACTGAGGGGCATGTTATGAATTATGGAATGTATTGAACAAGGAATTGTTGGAGTGTTAATTTATTAATATATTAATGTGTTTTGGTGTTTTTGATATAGCATCTAAAGGTTCATGAGGGCATGAAAGGATGGACATCAATAATCCAATTTATATTTTATATAGTTTGTAAATAAATCCACGCAGAGGGTTATATTTTTGGAAACAGTTAGTGAAAGAATCATTGTAGACCACGATCTCTATTAATAAAAGCAAGGGCTCTCCACAAAAGAGACCAAAAAGAGTTGTTCCAACATCTATGGAATCAACAACATAAACTTTCGTTGGTGGTGAACTTTCTCGTTCAACAATTGGTTGAGCCTATGGAGGTAAAGAAACATGTGGCCTATTTACCAACTTCTCTAGTCTTTCTAGTAGCCCTGGAAATGCAAACCCGGCTTGATTGAATTTGTCTCATTGAACAATTGATTGGCCCATAGACTAAGCTAGTTCTACCATTTTCATGCACATTTTTGTCCCTTCAATCTCTAAATCTCCTCTAGGGTAGCTCTTGTCTAGGTTTGCAATTGTTGGTCCTCAAGCGTGGTAACATCATGTCCAAGCCTTAGGGTTGGAACTACAAAAATAGACCCTAGTTCTATTCTATTTACAATGAGTGATGGAGTGGTAGGAAGTGGGGTGGATGGTGTTTTGGCATGTGAGGGGTTTTGAGAGGCAATGTCTTCAATTTTTGTTTTTGCATCTCTCACAATTTCTTCTCCTTCAGATAGCTTTTTAGTCCACCTATGATTCACCTTTTCCCTAGTATCCTTACATGTTCTTGTTTTCCTCTTATTAGGCTCTCTTGATTCACTTGGCTCTGATTGTTCCACTGGTTTATCCTGTTTTAAGGTTTGTTCCCTAGTGAATGCCTAATTGGAGCCATGTTAATGCTACTCCAATTTGAATCCACCACTAAACCTACCACATTAATTGCTGTAACCTTGGGTGCGCTAGAGGGGTTCCTTGGACAATCTCTTGGGAGATTTTCTTTGCCGCAGTGAGGACAAAAGCCTTGTATTGTGATGTTTTATCATTGTCCTTGAGCCAGTGGGTGGGGACAATCATGAATGAAATGTCGCCTTGACATCTAAAACATGGTCCTCTAGGTGTTTGTAGTCTCATTTGACTCAATTGGGGCTTGTGGTTAGGATTCGTATACATGACATTGGAGTATTCTAGCTCCCAATTTGTTTCCATAGGTGGTGCTTCATATTGACATGAATAAGTCTCACTTTGCTCAGGTGACTTTATGTAATAAGCTCATAGACTCTATTCATGGGTGTAGTTAGAACTCTGAGCATGAGGGTCATTTTTTGAGACTAAAGGGATCATCGGCACCAATGCTCTATTAGGGTTGTCCTCTGCCACTACATACTTAATTGGAATCACATAGATAGGACATGGCAATTGGTTTCCTAGGACTAGTTCTGGCCTATATGGTGCCTGGTATCATTGTTGGTATTGAGGTTGATATTGTTGTTGTGGCCTATAGTATGGTTGTTGATGTTGGTTCTGATACCTTCCCTATTGGTAAGGTTGCTGATAAGTTTTTCTGACAGCGTGCCTATTGTAAGGACAATCTTGAGCCGTCGTGTATTTTCTCTCAATAGTGCAATATGGAGCATTCATATCTCTCACGTTCTGATTTTGCAATGGGCATACATTGACCATGTGGTCGCCTCCACAAGTATAACATCACTTCAACGAGGTGACCCTTGGTGTTTGTCTATTTAAACTTCTAGCTTCTTGGCAACCTGCTAAGCTATCTCGTCTATCTTAGTGGAGTTTCTGAAAGTATGACTAGTAGAACTATATCAATTCTTATAGAGTTTGAACAATTCTAATTTCTCACCCAAATTGTCTTCTATTTCAATACATATTCTCAAGCATTGGTCTTGTGTGATTGGCTCCTTGAGATATACATATCGTCTAAGTTTCCCGCTTAGAAGTCCATCTAAAAATAAGGAAACTTGTTTTGCTTGTGTAGGTAATTCAGGCATGGGACATCTCTCCACATATTGTTTAAATCTCCTTCTGGCTAGCCATATTGTTTCTTGGGGTGTCTGCTTGAAGCTGTGGATCAAGGATGATGTGTTATGTATCATGCCACTCTTGGAAAATTCTACAATGAATTCTTCTAATAGTTGACCTATATTTTGGTAATTACAACTGTTTAGGGGTTGAAACCAAGCTAAGGCAGTAACCCTTGAGGGTCAAACCAAATGCCTCAAACTGGGTCAAGTCGTCGACCTGTTCAACTCTTAACACTTGTTTGAACTTAGCCACATGATCATAAGGTTCTCCTGACCCATCAAAGTAGTTTTTCATTGTCTTGACCACTTGAGAGGGTCTAAGCATTCTTGGGTACTCTCAGGTTCTAGGCAATGGAAAATCATGTTCATTTCTTTGATGCCTATGTGCTCGATATCTCTCTCTTTTAGGTCTTTCACCTTCAAATCCTAATATGTCTCTACCTAGAGTGTGTGCAAAGCTTACCTCCGGTCTCTCTTTGGTCTTGTTGGGTTTCATGAGATTGGGATGATCTTGATCCTTGGAGGCCATGGGAAACATTCGATCTTGGTGGAGGGAAAATCAATTCACCCTTCCAAGTGTATGCATGCCTATCATGCTTTGATACCAAGAACGTTCTCTTCGACGTGTTATCCAGATAGACAACCTTCCTTGGTGTCTCAGGATCTTTGAACATCTGGCTTGAATCTCCAAAAAGCTTCCTCCATTTCTCTATTCAAGAATAGTTATATGCTTTTGTTGTCTTGGGGGAACCATTCAAGAGTGATCACCCTGATCAAGACAGATTTTCCTTGAGGAGTCTTGCATTCTCATCCTAGGTCTTCTTGCTCTAGGTCTCCTATCTCATTCTCGGGAACAACATTTCCAAACTCATATGTCCTATCAGGTAAGCTAGTAACCACATACATGGTTCCTTGCTTGTCAATGTATGAACGCTCTTCAAATTTAACCACTAGGTGTTCAAGCCCAAAGGGTTGATCTAGATTTTTGAGTTGTGCAACTGAACACCTTAGACCATCCTCATAGGTGCATGCACCTAATCGATTGGTCCTAATATATTCCAATTGTGTCTTATAGGGACCTTCTGGTTTTTGTAAATATGCAGTGCCTGAGCTTCTTATGGGTTTTTCCATGCTAAAGGACATTTCTGAATCACTTGTGTCCAAACTTAGCACATAGGGATAACCACTAAGTTGTTGTGCCCAAGATCTAGTTGTATTGTTGACACTAACCTCAGATGATCTAATGCTTTCTCTATCCTTACCTAAGTGTCTACTAGATCTCATGTTCATAAGCCTTGTCTACTAGTCCCATTTTCCCCTTTGTATTACTCAAAATCCTTTAGCCCCTTGGGTTCCTAATCCCACTTGAAGGTCAACCTCAATTTAGCCTATCTAAAAATCAACGCATTATTTTTACCAAAAAACAAATGACACCATGTAGCATTCGAAATGAGCTTTCCAGACACACTCTAGAGCTCAAAAAATGGATTTTGGATGAAAAAGTTATGTCAAATCAGGCTCTTGGGGGTGAAACAGGGAAATAGGATCTCACGATACATGATACTCAGGATGTATCGATGATACTTAAGAGCAAATGATACACTTAATCTCACGATATGATACTTGTCCTTGGATGATACATGATACCTAAAGAAATTGATGATACATGATACTTTGGCTAGACGATACTCAATATGGCTCTCCATGATATGCGATACTTGATTTCAATCGATACACGATACAAGAGGGTGCACAATACATGACACTAGATTTTCATGATACGATACTTGAGATCACATGATACACAATACTTGCAGCTTCACAATACGGTACTGATCTTCGTGATACACGATACCTGGGGAAATATCACAATACTCAACTCGACGATACATGATACTTGTGAGGTATTGCAATACACGAGGGAGGTGATACACGATACGCGATGCTCAACCCAATGATACACGATACTTGTGAGGTATCATGATACAGGGAGCCGATACATGATACATGTGAAGTATCACAATACACAGGAATTCTGGTATCATGATACCTGAACTCAACCAATCATGATACTTAGACTTTTTGAAGTCCGAATTCAAAAATTTTTGTGGAGCTCTTTGTGTCCTCCTTGCCCTCCTATGTGCTTGAGGATGTAGAATCTCTCTCCTAATCCATGATACTGCACTCGTGATACTTGTCGCAAGTCGTTTCATGCCACACGATACTTCACCTAGATTTTCGGTACATTGAGAGTGTCAAGCTCATGTTCAAGCATATTTCTTCAGCGTTTCAACTCTATTCACAATCACAAAAGAAAAACGAGATGAATCTACAGTCAAAAGTCGGAAATTTTTTTTGCAAAGATGAAGATGGAGAAGATGATGATGATGATGGAGGTGGAGGAAAAAAATCAGAAATTGAATAGAAAAAAACTATTTTTTATCTTCTAACATTGCTACTCTATGTCTTACCAATGCTCGTCCTCGAAGTTCTCTCCTCGACAATAGTGCCAATTGGTGTGTCAATATGGTAAGTACCAACATGAGGAGATCCACCTCATAAATGTCATTCGTGGAGACATGAGGACTGGTATGAAGACCACAAGCAAGTGAAGGCACAAGTGCATGAGTGAGAAGCACATAAGCATGCACACACATACACACACATGCGCACATGAGTAAGAACAAAGAGTGGAACAATGGAAGGTCTTTAATTACAAAAGAGTTCTCTTACAAAATCTCAAATCTCTATCAAACCACAAAAATGAGTTGTCTACCCCTTTTAATATTTTTTGACTAGTTTTGGCCCTATCTGTTGGAGTTCAAGGTCTATGAAAGCACGCATACAGTACAAGGAAGAAGAAGAAGCTTGGAGCACAACACACAATACTGAATTTATTACCACTAGAATGTACAAATATAATTAACTTGTTAGGGAAATAGGCGTATATACAAGCCGAGGGGAAAAAACCTCCTAAAGAGGGAAAAAAATGCCCCAACCATCCTAGTGTGTTCATACACATCACTACCTAAATATATCAGCAAATCCTTACTGGGAGTGATGCGGTGAACAAGAAGCTAGCACTCATGTATAAGGAAGTGCCAAGCTATAAGAAATAAATCCACAAAAGAAAGTAAGCCCAAAGCTTTGCGGAAACCTTCAAACTTCTCCCTAGGCACAGCCTTCATGAAAAGGTCCGCAATGTTCTCCTCTGTGTCACATATGCCAAGCTGATCTCTCCAACAGAGAACCTCTCCCTGACATAATGATAATGCACCTCAATGTGCTTAGTGTAAGCATGGAACACAGGTTTCCCCGAAACTTCCAATGTGCTTTGACTGTCAGTGAAGATGGTGGTGGCAAAAGACTGACCAACACCCAAATCAACCATAAGGCATCTGAGCCACACACACTCAACAGCCATTGTGAAAATTGCCCTATACTCAGCCACACAATTGGAAGTGGCCATAGTAGGCTGCTTCTTGCTCAACCAAGATATACATGAGCTACCAAGCATGGAGCAAAAACCACTAGTGGACACATGAGTGTCATAGCAACTAGCCCATTTAGAGTCAAAAAAAGCATGTAAATCTGGCAGCAGTGATCCCCCCTTGGGATAAAAAAACCCAAGTGGCCAAGTACCACTCAAGTAGCGAAAGATAACCTTAACTGCATGCCAATGATTGACACCTCGGCATTGCATAAACGTGCTCATCTGTGAGACAACAAACTGAATATATGGCCAAGTAATGCATAAGTAAATCAAGCATCTAATAATCTGTTGATAGAGAACACCATCAAATGCATCTCTAGCATCATGAAGACTCAATCATAAACATGTCTCCATAGGAGTGGCAATAGGTTTATAGTCTTCAAGGCCAAAACACTGCAATAATGTGTCAATATATTTCATTTGACACAAAGTTATTCCACCATCAACTTGCATAAATTGAATGCCCAAATAATGATGCAAGTTCCCCAAATCAGTCATCTCATATGAGGCATGCAAATCAGCCTTAAAATCAGCAATATGCTTCTCATGAGGACTAGTGAGAAGCATGTCATCAACATACACAACAATGATCAGAAGCACATCATTAGCACACTTAACATATAAGGTGCTCTTAGTTGGATTGTTCTTAAAACCATGTGCAATCAGATAGGCATGTATCTTTTTCATACTAAACATTATGTAACCTGCACACATGGTTTTCATGCCCCTTCTGCACACAGCCACGAGGCTGAAAAAACATACACTTCTTCATGCAAGTCACCATTCAGAAATGCAATTTTAATGTTCAATTGTTGTACATTGCAACCATGATGAGCTGCAAGTGCATAGATGCTATGAACAGTAGTCATTCGGCATGCAGGTGCAAAGCTCTCATCAAAATCAATGCCTCTTTCCTATGCATAACCCTTTACAACAAGCCTAGCCTTATACCTATCAACAGTTCCATCAGGCTTATACTTTAGCTTGTATACCCACTTAGTGTCAATGGTCTTCTTGGCAAGAGGCAAGTCACACAAAGACGAGTTACCATTCTTCATTATAGCATCATATTTAGATTGCATAGTAGCCATCCAATTTTCTAAATTTTGTGCTTCATCAAACGAAACAGGCTCTCATCACAGAGACTAGAGGCATTTATAGCATAGCAATCTAGTATAAAGGAGGCACTATGAGAGATTGAACAAGTATGATATGAAAGAGGTGCATAAAATTTGTTGTCATGCGAAGTTTGCACCAGCCATTTTCACATAGTTTTTGCCTCCTCAATATCAGCTCTCTCATCAACAAGCGCATCATGTAAATCTGCATCAGAAACGGAACGATCTTGATCATCACATGAAACCTGTAAAGGCTGAGAAGTTTCCTCATTAGAACCATCACTAGACTATCCACCTATTAAAAGAGGTAGCAAAGTGTCATACATGTCTTTGGAGCTAACAAATGCCTCCTTAGTACATGAAAGTGATGTTTAAATAGAATCTTCCACAAAGACAATATCACAGCTAACCAAAATGTGTTTAGCTTGTGGATGATACAGATGATAGCCTTTGCTTTCAGAAGTGTACCCAACAAAAATACATTTCACTGCTTTATCATCCAATTTCCTGTGATGTTGTTTAGGCACTAATGCATATGCCAGACCACCAAAAACACACAGGTGAGCCACAGATGGTCTATGAACATGTCAAGCCTCATGTGGAGTGATAGACTGCAATGCTTTAGTGGGACACCTATTAAGTACATATTCTACACACGATAGCCTCAAGCCAAAAACTATGTGGTAAAGCCTGACTCTTGACCATACACCTCTCCATCTCCATGAGTGACATGTTCTTCCGTTCAGAAACTCCATTCTATTGAGGTGTATAGAGCATTGTACACTAGTGTTTTATCCCACATTCAGCCAGAAATGCATTAAACTCAAGAGACATATATTCGCCCCCTCGATCAGAACAGAGGGTGCCCATTTTACATGCTAACAAATTTTCAACTAAAACCAAAAATTGTTTGAAGCACATAAACACTTAGGAATTTGCTTTCAATGGATATACCCATGCATGCCTAGAAAAAGCATCAATGAAACTCACGAAATAAAGATAGTTTCCAAAAGAGGGTGTCTCCATAGGATCACAAACATCATTGTGAACAAGCTGCAAACTAGGTGCCTCAAGTTTAGGCAAAGAGGACACCATTTCATATTTTTGTTCGTTGGAAAGTGTTAATCTCCAAAAGAACAAGTTACTCTTGTATTTAGAGCACCTCTATAACAAGAATAACTCAAACCTTTACCAATTTTAGAAGATTAATACTCAATTGTCAAATTCTTGAACAAACTGTGAAGAAGGTGATTACATAGAAAGTTTGCTGCACATAATTCACTCATTGCCTTATCAAATGTGTAAATTTTTTTATCAAACTTTGTACAACATGTCGTCTATAGATTGTGCACCTTCTCCAAGTTGAATCACTCCAAAAGAGTCAGTAGATCTTGAGAAATGATCTCAACAAGTCACCTATGTCTGAAACTGTTCTTCTGAGAAGTTGATTTAGACACCTATGACTTTAAACCTTTGGTTCTCTCAATCTAGAACTCGTTTCTGCAAATGCCTTTAGACACAAATAACTTACCTTCCAACTTAAAGATTGAGTGCTTGCTTGCTCAAAACTTTACACTGTGGAAGGAGAATTGATCAAAACATTCGTATCAAATTTTGCGCCTCCTGTAACTTCACTTCTTCTCATTTACATATGCAAAGGTTCCTACACTCAATTCTCTCCGCCTGATCACAATTGGAAGCTGAAAAATTTGTACAAAGGTCAATCACCTATAGACTTAGACTTGTACAAAAGCATTTCACAAAAGATCTAACACAGAAGGAGAAAACTCAAAAATATCGGGTGCAACATTTTCTTCATTTCTGAGAAATTTACAACTGAGTGATGAGAGAGTCTTAACTCACTTCTAAGATATCTAATGACTCTTACAACTCCTAACTACTCTATTCTCATGCTCTCTCACACTTATCCCGACATTTTTTCCATAGTATATATAGGCAAAATATTTACAAGCTTATGACTACTCAAAGATATAAGTGAACTATCTCTGAAATAATGTACATATGTGTACACATCTTTTAACTTCTGAATATGTCCTTCCTTCATGCTTCACAACTTGTTCTTTTCTCAAATCCTTGACTTCATTTCCATATCAAAACATCAATTGTTGATTGTCCTGCACCAACAGCTCCCCCTCAATCATCAATTGAGGTTTTCTCTATCTTCTTTATGCCTGCCATGTCCTTGAATTTCTATAGCTTTGGTCCATCCAAGCTTTTTGTTAGCATATCAGCTATCTGATCTTTTGTTGAAGTATGTATGACTTCAATCTCTTTATCCATCACCTTCTCTCTTAGAAAGTGATACTGAATCTCAATGTGTTTAGTCCTGGTATTAAAAATAGGATTAGCAGCTAAATACAATGAACTCATATTATCTCCATGAATTATAGGTATACTCTGTATGGTGTCAAAACTCTTCATGAGAGTCTTAAGCCATATCACTTCCTTTGCAGCTTCAACCATACCTTTGTACTCTGCTTCTGTAGATGACAAAGCAATTGTATGTTGCTTCTTTGAACACCAAGAGATTAACTTATCTCCCACATAACACAAATATCCATATGTTGATCTCCTATCATCAGGATTACCTGCCCAATCTGCATCACTATATATTTTGATGTTTGTATCTGATGTAAAACCATAATACAAACCCTCTTTGAGTGTACCCTTAATGTACCTCAACACTCTTTGTCCTGCAATCCAATGTTCTTTTCTACGACAATGCATAAATTGAGACAATACTCCAACTGCATATGACAAGTCAGGTCTAGTTAATGTAGCATAGATAAGACTACCAACCAAACTCTGATATAGCTTCATATCCTTAAACTCTTCTCCACCATATCTGCTCAATTTGTGATTCACCTCCATTGGAGTAGGTGCTACCCTGCAATCATTCATCTTAAACTTGATCAACAAGTTCTTCAAATACCTTTCTTGAGTTACATACACTCCATGTTGAGTGTATGAGATCTCCATGCCCAAGAAGTATGACAAGTCTCCCAAATCACTGATCTTGAATTCTTTCTCCATTTGCTTCCTTAGGCTTTGAATGCCTTTCTCATCTCTACCTGTAAGAATTATATCATCAACATATATGCACATATAAATGAACCCATCATCACTTGCTTTAACAAGCAAGCTACTATCTGCTTTAGATACTTGAAATCCAAGTTCTTTCAAGAACTTCACAAGTCTATAATTCCATGCCCTTGGGGCCTGCTTCAAACCATACAAAGCTCTCTTGAGCTTACATACATGATCTGGATACCTTCCATCTCTGAATCCTTGGGGTTGCTCCATGAAAACATCATCTAAAATATAACCATTCAAAAAAGCATTCTTCACATCTAATTGACATAATTTCCAACCTTTACATGCAGCAATAGCTATGAGTGTTCTGATGGTTGTCATCTTTGCCACAGGACTATAGGTCTCATCATAATCAATACCATATGTTTGAGCAAACCCTTTCACAACAAGTCTAGCTTTATACCTAGACACACTTCCATCTACAAACCTCTTTGTCTTGTAGACCCATTTGCATCCAGTGATCTTCTGGCTATTTGGTTTAGGAACCAACTCCCATGTCTGATTCTCCATCAATGCATCATACTCTTCCTGCATAGCTTTCTCCCAATTTTCCTTACATTTTGCCTCTTCATATGTAGAAGGGTCTTCATCTGCCTTTACCATATAAGCATAATCTTTGGTAGCCAAAAAAGAAGTGTCATAGCTATACCTTGTAGCTTGCCATTTGTGCCTTGTAGACCTTCTGAGTTCTCCATTTCTTGAAGTTTCTGGTTCATCACACTCAGGATCAAATCTTGGCATTTCTTCAACTTCAACCTGCACTTCATTGTTTTCCTCTTCATCTAATATCTGAACTTTTGATTTACCTTTCTTTTGATTCACAACTTCTTCATCACCTGCATAAATATTGTTTGTATCTGCATACCAAGTACCTTGCTCATCAAATGTAACATCTTTTGATACTAGAAATTGTTTTGTGGATGGACTCCACAACCTATATCCCATCTGCTTATCATCATAACCAATGAATACATACTTTTCAGCTTTAGGTTCTATCTTGTGTCTTAATTGTGATGGCACATATGCATATGCCAAACATCCAAATACTTTGCAATGGTCTAATGTAGGTCTGTTACCCCACCATGCCTCATATGGTGTCATACCCTGCAAAGCTTTACATGGTAACCTATTGACCAAATAAGTAGCTGTATTTACAGCCTCATCCCACAAGTAATTTGGGCAATTTTTCTCCTTCATCATGGACCTTGCAAACTCAACAAGAGTTCTATTCCTCCTTTCTGCTACACCATTTTGTTGAGGAGAGTACCTGCAAGTAATTTCCGTTTTTATACCTGCATTCCACAAGTAATCACTGAACTCATTAGAGAAATACTCTCCCCCTCCATCTGTCCTTAGTCTCTTCAACTTATGACCTGTAATTCTCTCTGCATACACATGATAATGTTTGAATGTATTGCATACTTCCGACTTATCTTTGATCACATAGATAGTGATCCATCTAGTAGCATCATCAACATAAATCACATAGTACCTTTGTTGCAGAGCTAAAGAAAGCACAAGGCAGAGAAAAAGACGGGCCCCAAAATTTTTTTGATTTGGACATCATATTTTTGCATCATAATCATTCTTGTAATATATTTTCCATTGTAAAGGCACTAGAGGAGTCCTCTAGATGCATCCCCACAGAAGGTTAGAGATTTACCCATGTAAAATAGTAGGGAATTAGTCTTTTAGTGAATAAAGTGCCGGTCTCTTGTGTGAAAGGACCATTTTTAGGGCACGAGTATATAAGTCAAATGTGACTCTTTGTAAAGAACTTTTTGCCATTGTGAGAATAGAGAACACAGAAATTCGAATTGTGTCTTCTTCACTCTGTATCTTCTTCTTTGTGAGCTTGTGTGCATGTGTATTGCTTGGAAAGAGTGTTAGGAAGTGTTGTCTGTCCATGAAAGTGTTTGTTTGCTGTAGGTAATGTGTGTGCGAAGTGTAGGAAGTGCTAAAGTGTAGGAAAGTTTTCCCGCGACTCAGTATTTTGCTCATAACTTGAAGTAGGAGTGTCAGAATTGAGTGAAACTACTGCCATTGGATGCGTCTTCTCAAGAGCTTCGAAACGCATATGCTATTTGCTATATTTGGAGCTTGGAGCTGAGAGAAAAGTCCAAAATACTGACAGTTGCTGCACCAAGTATCGTTTCACCATAACCGACAGTTGAAGCTTGTTTGGATAAGCATTTACCTTGATTGCACTCTTCGATTAGTTCATTTGCATAGATCATCACATGATTGCATGTCCTCATACACTCGGCTAGGTTTGTATACTCTTTGGATTGATAATTAAAAGCGTGTATCCCCACTATATGCACTTGAGAGGGGATTGAGGTATAGTCTCTCTTCTCCGCAAGTCCCTAAGTTGGTACTTAGGTCAACACACTTTTTGGCGCCGTTGTCGGGGAGTGTCGAATCAAATCGAGGCATTCGTGTGATGGTAAGTAGCTTTTTGCATTGAAGCAAGAGAAGGAGTGGTGATTTTCTCTTCTTTGGTAAGTCATTTTCAACCGCACTTGCTACTTCTCATTCTCGGAGTGTGTTTAGTGAGTTGTTAGTCTAGGGAAGTGAGTAGAATGAGTAGAGTAGGAGGAGCAAGGGAGTAGGCTAGGTAGTTAGAGTAGCTTTCAATTCTTGTTTTGTTGCTTTATTTCCAGTAAGTAAGAAAATCCCAAGTATAAAAACCAAAAAAAGTCATTTTGTAAGTCACTTGTGTTTCTGAGCAAGTATCGTGGAGAGCATCTGTCGAGTATCGTGTGGGAGCAACTAGGCTATCTGAGGCTGCACAGAGCAAGGGGAAGTGATAAAGGAGTTAGAATAGCCTCCAAGGTGAGCACATTATTGTTGTGTGGTGATCTCTTCTCTGTAAATCAAATTTTTGGAACAAACGATCTGCGTCAGGTATCGTTTAGGAGTTGCAGAGGTTATAAAGTGTGATGTGAATGATACAGAGAGTGAGGAGAGGGTAGAAGACCTTGTGAAACATCTGTGTGTAATCAAAACTTGAAAAATCTTAGCAAAAATTTTGAAAAAAGGGTCAAGTATCGTTTCTCCCGCGGTCGAGTATCGCGATACTTAGCAAGTATCGTGACCTCCTGTGGTTGAGTATCGCGATATTTCCCTCTGATCGAGTATCGTTTTAGGCCAGAGATCGTCTCGGCCAGAGATCGTCTCGACCAGAGATCGTCTCGGCCAGAGATCGTTTCGACCAGAGATCGTTGATCGTGTATCGTTTGTGCCCAAAGATCGTGTATCGTTTCAGACTCCGAGATCGTGTATCATTTCACGTTGAAAGATCGTGTATCGTTTAAGGGAAGTATCGTGTATCGTTTTCTCCCAAGTATCAAGTATCGTTTCCATCAGGTATCGTGTATCGTTTTCCATCAAGTATCGAGTATCGTTTGTGCCCAAACATCGTGTATCATTTCAGGTTAAAAGATCGTGTATCGTTTGGCTTAAGTATCGTGTATCGCTTCTCAGAGATCGCGATACTTACCAAAGATCGCATATCGTTTTGTTCAGGTATTGTCGATTGTTTCCACTTCAAAGATCGTGTATCGTTTAAGGGAAGTATCGTGTATCGTTTCCTCCCAAGTATCAAGTATCGTTTCCATCAGGTATCGTGTATCGTTTTCCATCAAGTATCGAGTATCGTTTCAGACCCCGAGATCGTGTATCGTGGAATTTGGGAGTCAAGTATAGTGATCTGGAAAAAATTCTTTTTCAATCATTTCCCAGCCAAAGTCTTATAGAAATTCTGACCTTTAGTGAAGAATCCTAGAGGCTAGAGGATTGCAAGGACTGATCAGAGTTTTTAAGTGGATGAACCTGAGATCCGGAAGAACCCTAGGAAGCCGAAGAAGTGTAATCTCTTTTGTAGGTAGTGTAGCAGAGCCAAGTAGCCGTTCACATTACTCGGAGACCTCCAGTGAGTCAGAGGAAGAAATTCCCATGGCTTCAGAGGATATGCAGAACCCAGTACCCATGATTGGCATGATGTCAATCATTGAGGGAGAGTACCGGACATCTTTGGAGTACGTGAACACCAACCAAAATGAGATCCCTATTTATTTGGATGGTCTAAACAGATCAGTGGCCAGGTTAAAGAAGGTGTCAGAGGCTTACATAGCGCCTAGGCCAGCGGTCAAGTATGTAGGAGGATTTTATATGGACAAGAGAGATATCCAATATGTCGTCACTGAACACCCAGAAAACATTAATGAAATTGGTGAAGAAAATAATGCTTCAAACTTAAATGGAGGAGGGAATGAAGAGCAAGTAACTACACCTAGAGGGAGATCTACGGTTGCTAGGATATGGAGAGGAGAACTGATTCCCCAAGATGACTCCCTAATGGATGTGTATTTGATCAATGGGATGGAGTATCTTCTTAGAGCACATTCTTCAATTTGGGAAGCTGCCTCTAATCCTGTCACCATCTACGAATTACAGGATCCTGATTTCCCCGCCATCATCACATATTTGGATAAAAATCAGAGAAGATATTGGCCCTTAACAGAATTAGAAAGAGCTGAGCTGAAATATCAGAATATTCTAGTGTTTCCCCCTAGGGACCAAGCCACTACTTCAAGAAACCCACTTGGGACATCCCAAAATGATTCATATCAGCAGTCGGGCCAAACACAACAAACACAACAAACACAAATCCCAGTTAGACCACATGTGCAGTTTGCAATGCCTGCAAATAACCCTAATTACCGACCTCAACCAACTACTGACCCAAGACATGGAATTCCTGCTCCAGTCAGACCGCCAGTAGCAAGAGGACCAGGCATACCCATAGGAAGACCAATTTTCCCAGTTATGCCTAGACCACCCGAAACGGGAAGAAGATTAAGGCCAATTCAAGTTGCCAAATGCATGAGAAATCACTATGATGGCTCTAGTGAACCTTACAAACATATAGCTGAATTTAAACAAGTAATCAGAGCCGAACAGGTAGAAGACTTCTTGATCCAATATGAATCCTTTGGTCTCACATTGTCAGACACTGCGTTAGCATGGTTTCAGCCATTGGACCCTAATAATTTTCAAAACATGGAGCAAGTCTATCAAGAAATGATTGAGGAATTCACTAAGTCAGGAATTAAAAACAACTCTTCATCATTGATCCATAGCTTTAAGCAAGCCCCTACCGAATCAGTGAGATTGGCAGCAAGAAGATTCAAGCAGTATGTGGACAGATGCCCAGTAGAAGAGAGACCTACCCAAAATAAAATGGTGTCATTATTTTTGGAAGGATTGTTGAACGGATCTTTGAGATCATTAGTATATGTAAAGAGAGTCCAAACTTTGCAAGAGTGCATGAAGGAATGTATAGACCTGGAAGACAACCTAGCAGAAGACCTGAAAATACCTCAAGGCAGTTTGAAAAGTGAAGATTCTGCTAGTAGCACATCAATCCATAAAAACAATGTAGAGGAAATAGCCGATTTGGTAGCAAAGAAGTTGAACGTTCAAGGACAGAGGAACTACCCCAATAACCCTATAAGAGTACCAATGCTCAGAAGATGTATGCAGTGCGAGGGTGATCATCCTTCTCACTTGTGTACTAGGGGAGTAGTCCCACCACCTGCTTATGCTTATAATAGACCCACCGCCCCAGGACCTCTACAATATTGCAGTATAGAACAAAAATATACAAATCACAGCACAGAAAACTGCCCTTATAATAGGCAAGCTAGACCAGCACAACCATATATGAGACCTTATGGATACCCTCAGAGAGAGCAAGGAGGTGAAGCGTGGAGGTACCCAACCTATCAACAGCAGGCACCAGTGCCACGACCATATGTGTATCAAGGATACACCCAACCACAACCAGTACTAGGACAGCAACCGCCCCATCCTCAGAACGTTGTCCCAGTCAAGATAGCTCAACCTGAAGAAAACCTCGAGAGAGCTATAGTACCAGCCACACCTTTGGCTAGTAATGAACCATATGACTTGTCTTATGACCCTAGTCAAAGAGCATATCCCAATTATGAAAGTTCCATGATAGAATATGGACAACTGTATGAACCATATGCCTATGGCATGGAAGTACCAGAAAGTCCATACGGATATGAGCAGGACTATGTGTCATTAATGTACACAGCTCCTAGAGCAACCATACCACCCCAACCCATGAACAGACCGCCTGTACCCAGAGGACCATGCTACCGATGTGGAGGTGATCACTACATCAGAGAATGCACATTGCCAAATCCACCACCACCACGAGTCTGGGAAGGCTACTGTAGTGATTGTGGTAAGGAACACCTTTTTAGAGATTGCCCCAAGAACCCCAACAAGGTCACATCCAACGTGCAAATCAATGTGATTGAAGTAATCGAATCATCAGGAAGTGATAAGGAATACACTGTACCACTGAAGGCAATAACAAGAGCCAAAGCTAGAGAGACCCCAGAAAAACCAAAAGAACACAATCAAAGTGACCTAGAGATGAATACACCCACACCACAGAGAGTTGAAGACTCGGAAGAACCTGAGAAAAGTGTGGTAAGTAAAAGAACTCAAAGATGGAGGAACCGTAGAGATAGAATAAAAGAAAAGAAGTTACTGCGGAAAAAGGAAAATGAGAAGAACGAACAGAATCCAAAAGAGGAACAGAAAAAGGTAGAAGAGAATAAAAATGAAAACTACAAAAAAGAAGAGGTAGGATCGGTATTAACAGATCCCATGCCTGAAGAATTAGCCATGTGGATTCAGGCATACAAGGCACGAATAAGAGCCGGACCGACCATCGAACAACATGAAAGAGAATATCCTAGAGGTGACCTAGAGAAGGAGAGGTTGGAGATCTGCAAAAAACTAATAGAAGTTGCCCAACAGACCCTAGAAAAACCTGCATTGCCATTACCCAAGACCCGAATTCTTGAAAGAGAATTCCAAGAGTGCATCATCACCAATGACCACAAAAAAACTGAAGTAAGTAATACACAGAATGGCAATGATTGTGAGAATAAAAGGGAAGGATCCATTATTCCCGAAGTAGAAGGGGAATGGCCTAAAGATTTGTGGGCTAGAGTCCAAGAAGACAGATGGAAGAGAGTAGAAGGAATTGAACCACCCTTTGAAGAGATAGAAGCGGAAGAGGAAATAGAGGGTTCAATACCTGAATTAAATTCAGAAGAAATTATACCAATGGATCCTAGTGACAAAGGAGAGGATGGAATAAAGGATTTGCCAAACTATACAGGAGATTACGAACATAATTCAGAATTATATTGTATTCCCTCAATAAGGAAAAAAGAACCGAACCCATCCGTCCAAACATCGGACATCATACAACACCTTAAAAAGGTAAAAATCCCCTGTATCTTAACATTAGAAGAATTGCTGAAGGTCAAACCACATCTGAAAGAGAAATTAACTAGTCAATTGGAGATCAAGATGGAAGAAAAAGAGATATTGGACGAAGTAAACACGGTAAAGATCCCGGTGGATAAGGTAGGAGATTTTAGTGAGGGAGATGAAGGAAACACTTGCCTTCCAATTACCTTTAGGGGTTATACAACCAAAGCCATCTTAGATTCAGGAGCTGGTGTAGGCATTGCTACCAGAGAAATCTGAGAGAAATGGGGAAAACCAGCTTTAAGACCAACGCGTATGAAAATACAAATGGCTGACGGACACACAGAAAGACCCTTGGGATTATTGGAACGAGTAGTTTTCACCACCTGCGGAGTTGAATTTGAACACACCTTAGCAATTTGTCAATTTGAAAGGCCGAGCAATTATGAAATGATACTTGGAAGACCTTTCATGAGACAGTTAAAGGTTGTGCAACATTGGGGAAAAGATGTTGTATACCTACAACATGAAGGAACCACCACGAGAATAAATCTCCACACTTATACATATCAAGATGTTCCTCCCTTACAATGGAATCAAATTCATAAGGAAGAAGACGATCAGTCAGTTCACAGCATAGGTTCTAGTGACCAATCTTGGATGAACGAGGACACTCATCTATGGATATGCCAAACTGCCAAAAAAGAAGAGGATAGGAGAAAAGGATGGCAGCAAAGGCAAGGAGTAGCTAGGTCTGTACAACATCCAGCATACATGCCTCAAGTATTTTTAGATGAAGAGTTTGAACCTCATGGTTGGATGGAGATTTTAGCGACCCTCGATGTATGTGTGAACGAAGAAGTGATAACTATGAATGAATGCATTGACGAGGAAGGATATGAAGTTAGTCTCTAAGTAGTCCTTCAGGAGGCTGAAGAAGGAGAAGTGATAGAGAAAGAATGGAAGGAGGACTATGAGAGCATTGAAATGGAGCCAGAACCAATGGAACCTAAGGATGAAGATCAAAAAATAAGCATCACAGCTAACGAAAACTATAAAGAACCTACACAGAAAGAAGAGCTGGAGTTAGATAAAGAGCCAGAGAATGAAGAAAACAAACCACAAGATCAGTTTGAAGTGCCAGCTCACTTCAAGAAATATGAAGTAGAAGAGAGGAAAATTGCTATTCAAATGCCTAAAAGAGAGGCACAGCCAGGAATAGCTTATGACAATAAAGAACAAACCAAGAAGATAGTGGTAACGTTGGAGGAAGGAGAAGAACGATGTACTTTCATAGGACAGGATGTCTCAATGGAGGAAGAACAAGAGTTAATACGCCTCATAAGGGAATATCGGGATGTCTTTGCATGGACCTATAAGGACTTGAAAGGAGTAGATCCATCTATATGTGCCCATAGAATTCCCATGACATCCGAAGCCAAACCTTCTAAACAAAGACCATATACATACAATGATGTGTATTCAGCAAAGATAAAGGAAGAGATAGACAAATTGTTAGATGTTGGATTCATATATGAGATTGAGCACACGGAATGGGTGTCACCGTTGGTGGTTGTACCAAAAAAGAATGGAAAGTTGAGAGTGTGTATCAATCTAAAGAAAGTAAACGCTGCGACCATAAGAGATAGTTACCCATTACCAATTACAGATCATCTCTTGGAAAGAGTGGCAGGAAAGGAAGTTTATAGCTTTCTAGATGGCTTTTCAGGGTATAATCAGGTGGCCGTTGCTCCTGAAGACCAACATAAAACCGCTTTCGCAACGGAATGGGGAGTATACGCCTTTAGAGTCATGCCTTTTGGTCTGACTAATGCCCCAGCTACCTTCCAAAGATTGATATGCCATGTATTCAAAGAATTCCTAAGAAAGAGTATGGAGGTATACGTGGATGATCTTTGTACTTATTCAGTTATACGATCATAGCACATCCCAGAACTAGAAAAGATCTTTGCCAAATGTAGACAATACTGAGTATGTCTCAATCTAGAAAAGTGTGTCTTCATGGTTAGACAAGGAAAAATATTAGGACATATTGTCTCTAAAAACGGAATTTCAACTGATGAAGACAAAATCAAGGTAATTTTGGATTTACCAAGACCTAAGATTGCTAAAGAAGTTCAAGCATTTATGGGACATTGTGGATACTATCGAAGATTTATACATATGTACGCCATAATTGCTAGACCTCTTTATGCATTATTGACACAATTTAACTGGACCGAAGAATGTGAAAAAGCCTTCAACGAGTTAAAGAATCGATTGAGTTCAGCACCAATCCTTCGAGTACCTAACTGGAATAAGCCGTTTCACATTCATGGGGATGCTTCCAAGTTTGCCATTGGTTGCATCTTAGCTCAACCTGCAGATACGAGAAAACTAGACCACCCTATAGCCTATGCTAGTAGACAATTAAATCAAGCAGAACACAATTATACTACCACTAAAAGAGAAGGCCTAGGGATGGTGTACGCAGTCAAAAATTTCAGACATTACCTATTGGAAAACAAATTCAAATTCTTCATTGATCATCAAGCCCTACTGTACCTAGTCAATAAACCGTGCAATACAGGAAGACTAGTACGATGGTTTTTATTGCTAATGGAGTTTGATTTTGAGGTAGTAGTCAAGAAAGGAAATACCCACATAAGATCAGACCATTTATCAAGAATGACCCATGGAGAACCACCCATAGGAGTACCCGATGATTTGCCAGATACGTATCTTTTTAACCTGGAAGTATGTCCCCAATGGGCAGAAAAGTTGATCCCTATACTCACACATGGACCGAAAGATGGGATCACACCAAACCAAACCCAAGACCTCTGGAAGACTAAAAACCTTCATATCATTGCGGGAAGTTTGTATCACCAAGATTCAATTGGATTGTTAATGAGATGCGTCGAAGAAGAGGAACAAGAAATGTGGCTTCAGAAAGCACATGTAAATCAACGGAAAACTCATTTGAATGCAAACGGAACATGGCAAACTCTGAGGAGGTTAGGCATATATTGGCCAACCATGCAGAGAGACGCACATAACTATGTATCAACATGCCAAATCTGTCAAGAACAAAATCCAGAAGAGAACTCAACTCTATGCTATTCCACAGTAGCACCGAGATGGAGCATGCCTCTGGTAAAGTTCTTAAAGACTAAAGAATACCCCGAAGGAGCCACTATAGCAAGGAAACATGCACTTGTAGAACAAAGTAAGGATTATGCCATTATAGGAAAACAACTTTTTAAACGAGGGAGAGATAACCAATTACGAGTGTGCATTCACGAAGACGAATATCTTTCTGTTTTAGAGATGGCACATACAGGAGCTGCAGGAGGGCACTTCTTTGCAGATAAAACAGCAAAAATGATCCTCTTTGCTGGAATGTGGTGGCCAACTCTACATCAAGATGCAGTAACATATGTGCAACGTTGTGATACTTGTCAACGAACCAAATATCCAATTAGGAGAGATGAGATGCCACTGAGACCCATGATGAGTGCCAGAGCTTTCACCAAATGGGGAATAGACTTCATAGGACCTATTAGCCCACCAGCGAAAGGATCCCATGCCGAGTATATAATTGTAGCCACAGACTATCTGACCAAATGGGTTGAAGCCAAAGCAACCAAGAAAAATGACGCGAGAACTATGGCCAAGTTTCTCTTTGAGAACGTTTTCACTAGATTTGGATTACCAATAGAAATTGTGAGTGATAGAGGTACGCCCTTTGTGAATGAAGTTATAGAAGCTTTATTGAATGAATTCTTGGTAATTCATAAGAAATCAGCTCCTTATCACCCACAAGCCAATGGACAAGCCGAAAGTTTGAATAAAATCTTGTGTACAGTTCTCACCAAAATTGTTAATAATGGTAGATCAGATTGGGATAAGCAATTACATCATGCTATATGGGCATTTTGAGTAGCCTATAAAACCGCCATAGGCACTACTCCTTTTAACTTAGTATATGGACAAAATGCTGTTTTGCCAATTGATTTTTTACCCACTCTCAGAGTAGCAACAACTTACGAGTGGACGGGACATGAACTATCAGCTCAATTGGATCAAATAGAGAAGCTTCACGAAACTAGGTTACAAGCTGTAGCAAGCATTTATGCTGCTAAACGGCGACAGAAAGCCTATTTTGATGCTCACATCAAAGACAAAAATTTAAAGGAAGGAGATTTAGTTTTGGTATATACCTTGAAACAACATGCTAAGAAGTTGCAGAAGAGAGGATATGGCCCATTAATCATCAATCGTATATCGACAAGTGGAGCTATCACCTTAGCAACCTTGGATGGGGATGTATTACCAAACTATATCAGCGGATGTCGAGTAAAAAAATATCTAGAACCATTGACTGAAGAAACAATGTCTCGATTAATCAAGGGCAAGAATAGACGTATTGAAGAGGAAAGGATACGAGAAGAAGCGAGACAGGAAGCACTAGAACGAATTAAGAAACGAAAGGAGTGGATGAGAGAGCAAGATGAGAGATATCGATTAGGAGAAGAACTCATCCCAATGGCTAATGTTAGAGCCACTAAAAACCTAGGTTCACAGAGAACGCAACCATATTTAAATATGGGAGCAGGTAAAACGGAATACCATTTAGTGGATGCTCTCATTGACACAGGAGCTGCCATAAGCTGTATCAAACTTTCTTTGACCCAGAAACTCAAGGAAGAATTACGCCCATCAATGGCACAATTGATAGGAATAGGAGGGACGATTACTCAATGTATAGGTGAATTTACCTTACCTCTGCATCTTGGCAACAACACTATGGAACAAAAGCTATTAGTGTGTCATGATCAAGATTTACTTGAAGAGGTAGTGTTAGGTCAAGACTGGATTTACGAATATGAGGTGACCATTCAATTGGCTTTAGGCTACATCTCAGCCAGGATAGGACACCGGGAAGTATTCAGTCTGCTAGACGAATGACCAATCAAATCTGTGAGCATAGAGCAAAAAGTTCATTCCAATGAACAAAGTCACGAATGTATGTTCACTAGCACTATAGAAACACCTTCGTCAAGTACTATATGTGCGGACACATTGAATTCTGCGTGCATACCATCTTCTAGTCTAGCACGTCACAAGAGTGTCTATCAATCTGAAACTGACCTTAGTGAAACACCATGCCCAAGAGAGACTAGTCCTCTGAGTGATTCAAAATCTGTACCTATTAAATTATACCCTATTCCGTACACTCAACAAGCTTGGATAAGGAAAGATAAAGTGAAGGAATATCTTCAACAACAGAAGCACTATCGACATCGGAGCAACCCATCAAATAACAACGCAAATCATTATGAGCACCAAAGTCAACAACGAATTGCTACAATATGGATCCCAAAGAAAGTAGTAGCCGCTCAACCGGATCGATCGCAAATATGGATTCCTAAATCATGTGCTCCAAAGAAGCTAAACCGAAACAAGGAACCTCAGCATAAGAAGAGCCAACAGGGTCTACACACAAAACAGCCACAGAAGAATAGCTACAGGAAAATAAAGGAGTTTGAAGTCGCTACACAAGCCAATTTCAGATTCAAAAATCAGAAAAAGCAGACATACCACAAGAGAAGAACCACATTCATCAAAAAGGTGGAGAATACACTACATCCCAACAGAATGAAGCAGATTTGGTTGCCGAAAGACAAGACAGACTACATACATCAACCAACTACTTCCAGATGCACACATATGGAGTTATCAGTACCCAAAGTATGCATGATAGGGCACCTTACAGGGCCAAGCATTCGGCACATCCTTCTTCTATTTCAGGATAGTCGAGCACATTTTCCTCTTGGGAAATAGGAGAGCACTTGTACATACATTAAGAAAATTACTCCAAAAGTAATAACCGCTTCAGCTATGAATTAACTTTTCTGTTTTCCTTTTCAGTTAAAAATATAAAAATATCTAAAATTGAGAAAAATCCAGGTATTACCTTTCTCACACCCACAGGAAAGGGACGACACTACTCACTTGGAGCAATATCGAGCTTATGACAAACAAATAAAGGAGAATTTCTGATAATATATGGCCACTAATTCATACTCTATATTGAGTGCAGATGGCATCTACTAATTCCGAAGCTACACAAGTAGAAGAGGTCCAGCTTCTTCCATTGGAATCAATAACAAAAGTCAGAGGCCATTGGTTTTGTGATGACCAACCAGTCGCAGAACTTATTTTCATGGCAACTATCAAGATCATG
Source organism: Ceratopteris richardii (assembly GCA_020310875.1). NCBI lineage: Eukaryota > Viridiplantae > Streptophyta > Polypodiopsida > Polypodiales > Pteridaceae > Ceratopteris > Ceratopteris richardii. The sequence continues at coordinate 145,276,484 of CM035417.1, forward strand.
GATAGGGATCACTACTTCCCTATTATGTCACAAGACTTCAAGACCATAATCCAAGGATTACCGCATATTGAAGATGTATGGAAGCAGGCAGGCCTAGAGGCATTTCTCAAATTGCCGATCTATGTTCCAGATTTCCAGAGATGTGCACAAGTAATGAATACCTTGCAACCTGCGGCAACAAAAATATCAGTTCCAGAAGCACGAGTATTGGATAAAGTAGGGACATGGAAGACAATTCAATTCACACATGAATTGATCAATAAAGCTTTTGGATGGAATCAAGAAGGAATTACTAGTGTCAAAGAGGAATGTCATGACCCTAAGAAAATATCCTTTGTGGAGATTAACAGAATAGACATCGAAGATGTTGTCCATCTGGTGCACCAACACTTCTGTTTCCCTAGCATGCACAGATACACGGCACCACAAAAGATCGTAGTACAACTACTATCACATGCCATGAGACAAATTGGGAACAAAGTGAATCTGACAAGCTATGTCCAAGAAAGACTATTTGAAGCCCAGAAGAAATGGGGCCAGAAGAAGTTTTTGAATGGCAGTTCTGCATTGACATTACTGATATATGAAGCTCTTGACATGAAAAATTGTTTACGTGAGATGCCGACATCAGAAGGGCTAGCCAAGTATGCAAAATCTGCTACAGTCCCTAAGAAAAAGAAAGCAATTGTTATGGTTGCAGAAGCTGGAACCAGCTCACAAAAACCCATGAGGGGTACGAAGCGTCTACGGGAGGAGGAAGCTCAAGCTACACCGCAATCAAAGAAAACACATCTATTACCGAAGATCACGACAGCTCAAATGCCTATTACTAGGAGAGATCTTTCCGCTGCCCTCGAAGAGACACATCAGTATATGCAAGGGCAGGTAAACTTGAATATTCAAGGTCATCATTATAGACATGCAAGTCAAGAGAAACAACAACGGAGTACAGAGAAGATTCCAAAACAACCTGGAAGGTACAAAGAGCTAGGCATAGATGATTTTAGTACCAATACGGAATCCAGTCCTGAAACAGACACTCTGGATACTGATATAAGAACAGAAACTCAAGAAGAAGAATGGAATGAAATTAAGCAAGTGGAAGGGACGCTGGACAACCAAGAAAAGCAAAAGAGAGTAGACGAATCTATTGAACCTGAGCATGTCATTCAATTGAATGACATTACAAAGATCAGCATGAAGGAAGATACAACCAGTGTTACACATGTAAAACCACCTATCAAAGAGGAAAGCCAAACTCCAGTGAACATGGGTTCGGAGATACTACACAATAAAGAACAAATTGTGATTGAGGTACCAGATGACACACCTCAAGGAAACAAAGAAAACGTGGTGGCTGAGCCAAGGATCCAGCTTCAGATTAGGCAGCCCCATGACATTACATTACATGTGGCAAAGGGCAAGGATGTCAATACCGGTGAAGAACCAAGTATACCAAAAACATGGCTAAACGTGGATGTTACTCAGCTGAAGCCTGTAGTAAAGCAGATGATTCAGACAGCCATGGATACACAACAGCAAATGATGGACATAGATGCAGATTATGAGAAGGCTATGAGAGAAAAAAGTCAATTCCAAATCATGAGCGAACAACTGTCATTGCAATTAATGCAGGCTCAAAAGGAAATAGCAATAAAAAACACGGAGATGCTGGAGGTCAAAGCGCAATATGACACATTAATCACTCAGCATCACCAACTCCAAGCACAGCTCGCAAATTTACAGAGATTATATGATGCAAGCGAAACTGACAAAGAGAGAATGAGAGCTAGAAGTACTTTGCTCGAAACACAGCTAAAATTATACATGGAAGAGAATGACACCTTGCGAAGCAGGAATAAGGAATTAATGAAGTCATTATTATATGATCAACCGATCGAGCAACAGGAATCCTCAAAAACAAAAGAAAAAGAATTAAGAGATCAGATCGCACAATATGCAGATTTGCTGAGACAACAGTATGCAGTGAGAGAAGAATCAGAACGGATGCACAGTCAAGAGATCAATGAATTAAAAAAACAGTTAAATACAGCACATGGAAAACTTGCAACAAGCTACAGTGAAAACATGGATAATGTGGCTGAAATCGAAAATGAGTTACTTGCAGCAAAAGAAGCACTCAGGACAGCCATGCAAGAAGTAAAAGATAAAGATGAATGCATAGCACAATTAAAGACTCAAATAAAAGAGAAAGCACCGATCGGGACACCAGTAGTGTCAGCTAAGGAAAATCCTACTGACGAGGTAGAGGTAAGCCCTCTATCTCACCCGATCTATAATTCTCCAATACATGAGCAGATGGCGGATATACATGATGATCACCCGATGCCATACACTGCAAAAATAAGTCAGAAGGAACGGGCACTAGTGGTGTCCCGATTGACGGAGAATTTTGAAAATGAAGTCATTAAGGTAACAAACTGAGGACAAGAAGCAAAGCCTGTCAAGGGACGACAGAGACGAAGAGGGGGAGAGTGTTGTAGAGCTAAAGAAAGCACAAGGCAGAGAAAAAGACGGGCCCCAAAATTTTTTCGATTTGGACATCATATTTTTGTATCATAATCATTCTTGTAATATATTTTCCATTGTAAAGGCACTAGAGGAGTGCTCTAGATGCATCCCCACAGAAGGTTAGAGATTTACCCATGTAAAATAGTAGGGAATTAGTCTTTTAGTGAATAAAGTGCCGGTCTCTTGTGTGAAAGGACCATTTTTAGGGCACGAGTATATAAGTCAAATGTGACTCTTTGTAAAGAACTTTTTGCCATTGTGAGAATAGAGAGCACAGAAATTCGAATTTGTGTCTTCTTCACTCTGTATCTTCTTCTTTGTGAGCTTGTGTGCATGTGTATTGCTTGGAAAGAGTGTTAGGAAGTTTTGTCTGTCCATGAAAGTGTTTGTTTGCTGTAGGTAATGTGTGTGCGAAGTGTAGGAAGTGCTGAAGTGTAGGAAAGTTTTCCCACGACTCAGTATTTTGCTCATAACTTGAAGTAGGAGTGTTAAAATTGAGTGAAACCACTACCATTGGATGCGTCTTCTCGAGAGCTTCGAAACGCATATGCTATTTGCTATATTTGGATCTTGGAGCTGAGGGAAAAGTCCAAAATACTGACGGCTGCTGCACCAAGTATCGTTTCACCATAACCGACAGTTGAAGCTTGTTTGGATAAGCATTTACCTTGATTGCACTCTTCGAGTAGTTCATTTTCATTGATCATCACATGATTGCATGTCCTCATACACTCGGCTAGGTTTGTATACTCTTTGGATTGATAATTAAAAGCGTATATCCCCACTATATGCACTTGAGAGGGGATTGAGGTATAGTCTCTTTCTCCGCAAGTCCCTAAGTTGGTACTTAGGTCAACACACTTTTGAACCATTGATACTGAAATCCTTTGATGGTCTGCACACATCTGTGTGTACCAACGCAAGCTTCTTTGAATACATAAAACAATGCTTGGAGTAAGATTGCTTATGAGCCTTACCTAATTGACATGCCTCACATCTGTATGTCATATGTTGACCTGCAACATTAGGCAATCCAAGCACTGAACCATTGTTAATCATATCTTTGATACCTCTTTCATTGAAGTGTCCAAGCCTCTTGTGCCAAAGATCTAACTCAGAGATCTTATGTCCTCCATAAGTGAACAAGGCATGACCAACATTACCTTGAATCTTCAATGTGAACAATCTTCCTTCTTCTCTTCCCTGAAATAATCTATTTATACCCATTGCTAGGGTCTTCCACAAACACTCCTTCATTAGTGAATCTAACTTCATAACCTTTTTCAACAATTTGTCCTACACTTATCAGATTCTTAGGAATTGTAGGAACATACAAGACCTTACTCAAGAGAGTACTTCCATCCTTGGCCTTCACTGATCCGATTGACTTCACATTGTGCTTTGTATTGTCCCCTGTTTGAACTACATGATTAGTTACCTTATTTTCCAAATCAGTCATCAATGCTATATTACCACTCAAGTGATTGCTACACCCTGAGTCAATGTAGAAGACTCTTTGGTCTTCACTTTGCCTTTCACAAGTTGCATTCATTATCAATGTTGAATCCTCCTTCTGATCTGAAGCATAATTGTAGTAGGTATTATTGTATTGTTGACTTTGGAATCCTCTACCTACATTTCTTCCAAAGTAACCTCTACTACATCTTCCTCTGAAGTTACCTCTTTGATTTCTGCCACCTCTTCCTCTTAAAGTAAAGTTCTGATTATATCCACCATTACTCTGAGTATTATGCCAACAGTCATTAGCTAAGTGATTTGTCTTACCACAAATCCAACAAGCTTTGACTCCATCTTTATTATTCCTGCCTCTTCCTCTACCTTTGCCACCTCCTCTTCCTCTTAGGAAGTTGGCTTGACTAGTTGTGCCTTCATCTTCATTTGCTTGTTGTTTCCCATTGCTAATTTTCTTCTTATCCTTTGAATACATTGCATGACCTGTACTCTTGTCACCTTCACCTTTGGCATCTTGCTCAAAGGTTAACATATGTCCTAGCAATTGATTTAAGTCAAGAGTAAAATGATCAAGTGATAATTCAGTAGACAAAATGAATGGCTTCCATTTGTCATCACCTCTCAAACCTGTGAGGATTTGCCTTACCAATTTATCCTTCTCAATGTCTTCATCAACTGCTCCTAATGCATCTGCAATGTCCTTCATTCTGGTTACATAATCTGAGATGGATTGAGAGGCCTTCTTCTTGAATGTGGTAAATTCTGCTCACAAGGATGCCTTCCTAGACTTTGTGGTATTTTGGAAATGCTTCTCCAAAGCATTCCATATATCACTTGCACTTTCAAGACCTCTAATGTGAGGTAGCAAGTAGTCATTGACTGCTATATAGATAATGCTCCTAGCTTGAGCATCTCTCTTCATCCAATTCTTCAAATATGATAATTCCTCCCTAGTTGGAACACTAGGATCTCTGAATTGAGGCTTTTCTTCTTCACCTGTAATGTAAGCTATCAAGTCTTTGCTCATTAGATGAGCTTCCATCCTCATTGACCATGCTGGATAGTTCTCTCTATCCAATTTCTCTATCTGAAGAGAATCTCCCATCCTTTCTTCACCTGTATATTGAATTCTTCAATCTTTATGGGTAATAGATGTACCTTTACTTCGAATAATACTCCTTTTGTCTTCCTTGGTGTCGTATGACCTTCTTCTCAAGCTTTATCCTCAAGCTTTCACTTTTTGAACCTTCAGATGTTGAATTCTTTGCAGCTGCAGCAATCGGGATCCTCCTTTCTTCAATTCTGAAGCTTCCTACTCTGATACCACTGATGGAGAGTGTTAATCTCCAAAAGAACAAGTTAATCTTGTATTTAGAGCACCTCTATAACAAGAATAACTCAAACCTTTACCAATTTTAGAAGATTAATACTCAATTGTCAAATTCTTGAACAAACTGTGAAGAAGGTGATTACACAGAAAGTCTGCTGCACATAATTCACTCATTGCCTTATCAAATGTGTAAAGTTTTTTATCAAACTTTGTACAAGGTTTCGTCTATAGATTGCGCACCTTCTCCAAGTTGAATCACTCCAAAAGATTCAGTAGATCTTGAGAAATGATCTCAACAAGTCACCTATGTCTGAAACTGTTCTTCTGAGAAGTTGATTTAGACACCTATGACTTTAAACCTTTGGTTCTCTCAATCTAGAACCCGTTTTTGCAAATTCCTTTAGCCACAAATAACTTACCTTCCAACTTAAAGATTGAGTGCTTGCTTGCTCAAAACTTTACACTGTGGAAGGAGAATTGATCAAAACATTCGTATCGAATTTTGTGCCTCCTGTAACTTCACTTCTTCTCATTTACATATGCAAATGTTCCTACACTCAATTCTCTCAGCCTGATCACTTTTGGAAGCTGAAAATTTGTACAGAGGTCAATCACCTATAGACTTAGACTTGTACAAAAGCATTTCACAAAAGATCCACCACAAAAGGAGAAAACTCAAAAATATCGGGCGCAACATTTTCTTCATTTTTTCTGAGAAATTTACAACTGAGTGATGAGAGAGTCTTAACTCACTTCTAAGATGTCTAATGACTCTTACAACTCCTGATTACTCTATTCTCATGCTCTCTCACACTTATCCCGACATTTTTCCATAGTATATATAGGCAAAATATTTACAAGCTTATGACTACTCAAAGATATAAGTGAACTATCTCTGAAATAATGTACATATGTGTACACATCTTTCAACTTCTGAATATGTCCTTCCTTCATGCTTCACAACTTGTTCTCTTCTCAAATCCTTGACTTCATTTCCATATCAAAACATCAATTGTTGATTGTCCTGCACCAACACTGTTGACGTACCAAACTAGCAAAATTCAAATGACAAAAGCTTTGCATCTGAAATAACCTGAGAACCATGTACCGTATATGCCAAATCATTCACGGATTTTTCATAGTCTATGAGCTTATATAGCTAACGACATAAAATGCAAGAAGCAATAATCATGTCGCCATTTAACAGATCATGAACTATACATGTGTCATCAACAAATTTCACAACCAAGCCAATCTTGGCTAAAGCTAAAACTGATAATAAACTCTTCTTGATCCTTGGCATAAATAGAGAATCCGAAAAAGTAAAAGAACTAGCAACAGTAGTCAGAATGATCCTATCAACTTCCATGACATGATAAGAGGAGTTGTTGGCGCATGTGACAGTATTTCTTGTAGAGGAAAGCTCAAGTGAAGTGAAGAAATTGTGCCAGGAGGTAATATGTTTGGTTGCCCCACTATCAAAGTACCAAACATCTGAATCTACTCCAGACATACATTGTTCATGAGAAGATGGGTCAATACTGCAAACAGTAGTAAACGCCCATTCTTTATTCTGCACTAGATTAGCAGAATCTATTTTCGGTGTAGAGGCCTCTGCAACAATCATTCCAGCCTCTTTTGTCTTTGCCTCTTTTGCAGCCACTTTGGAGAATTCTTTATGGCATGATCATTTGCTTTACAATACTTGCAAAAAAAATCTGCTTTTCTATTTTCTTTTCTCTGTCATTCTTCTTTGATTGTGTAGAATTAGCAGATTTCTGCTTACTAGTAGAAGAGCTCCATTTACCTTTGCCCTTCTGACTAGCCAAGAAAGTTTGATTCACAATACGCATAATAGACCTTTTCTGCCAAGACTGATCTTCTTGCAACAAAACAGAGATTAACTCCTCAAATGTTAAGGCATTCGGATTGCCTTTCATCATCAAATGAAGAGTAGAAGCAAAACTCTGATATGAATCAAGAAGACCATTTAGAACAGTCTACATAAGTGAACTGTCAAGCAAGACTTTATCATGAGAAATTAATTGTTCCTTCAAATCTTTGATCTTTGTTAGAAAATTATCCATAGAATCACAATAATGATGTGATCATTTGATAGATCATAAATTGTACATTTGTCATCAATAAGTTTCACAACCAAGACAATCGTGGCTAATGTTGAAACTGATAACAAATTTTTCTTGATCCCTGGCACAAATAAAGCATCTAAGAATGTAAAAGAACTACTATCCGTAGTAAGAATGATCTTACCAACTCCCATAATACAATAAGAGCAGTTGTTGGTGCATGTGATAGTATTCTTTGTAGGGGCGGACTCAAGTGAAGTGAAGAAACTACGCTGCGAGGTAATTTGTTTGGTTTCCCTACTATCAAAGTATCAAACATTTGAGTCTACTACAAACACACACTGTTCATGAGAAGATGGATCATAACTACAAACAATGGTAAATGCCTATTTTTCATTCTGCACAAGATTAGCATACTATGTTTTGGGTGTAGAGGCCTCTACAACAACCATTCCAGCCTCTTTCGTCCTTGCATCTTTAGGAGCCAGTTTTGGACAACTCTTTATGACATGGTCATTTCCTTTTCAATATCTGCAAAACAATTTTTTCTTTTCTATCTTCTTCTCGTCTCTTTCATCCTTCTTTGATTGTGTAGAACTAGCAAAATTCTACTTAGTAATAGAAGAGCTCCATTTACCTTTGCCTTTCTGACTAGCCAAAAAAGCTTGATCTACAATATGTATAATGGACGTGTTCTGCCTAAACTGATCTTCTTGCAATATAACAGAGACTAACTCCTCAAATGTTAAGGCATTTGGATTGCCTTTAATCATCGACCAAAGAGTAAAAGCAAAACTCTGATATAAATCAGGAAAACCATTCAGAATAGTTTGCAGAAGTGAACTGTCAGGCAAGACTTCATCAACAGAAATCAATTGTTCCTTCAAATCTTTGATCTTTGTCAAAAAATTATCCATGGAATCTTCTTTATTCATATGCTCACTTTCCAACCGTTTTCAGTGGTAAGCAACACAAGCCTCATTCCTTGCCTTGTATAAAGTGGTAAGTGTATCCCAAGCATCCTTAGTTGTTCTGCAAGAGTGAATGTGAAGAATAATAGCATGTTTGACAAACAAGGTTATCAATGCATGTATTTGAGCATCTCTTCCATCCCAACGAATTTGCTCTACAATAGGTGCAGCAGGAACCACAACATGAACAAGAACATGAAGAATATCACCATCTTCAACACCATCTACATCACCTTCAACAACTATGTTTGCAGATGTAATAGGATGTTTTTCAACACCCTACATAATAGTCCAATTCATTTGCAACCAATACATGATATATCATATTTAGCCCATAATGGGTAATTGGTATCATCCAACTTATCCTCAACAACGAACATATGAAATACATCAATACTTTCAACCATGGCCACTACCACTGTCTAAAATACCTTGATGCAAAAAAATGATTGTATCTCAAAAAGTTGAACAAAACTACCCTGTCGAGTTCTACTAAACCTGTAGCAAACTTCGAGATGCTTATATTGGTGAACCAAAACCGATATATATCTTTGGCACAAAAAGACAATTATCTACACACACATTGCGATAGTGCGTTCGAAGGCCGAAACGAACTCAAATCGCGATTTCAACACCACATAGCAAAGCTATTTTGATCTTCTAATCACCTTGAATATGCTCACCAAATTTCATGTGATTATGAGATTGTGACCAGAAGGATTTCGACGATGCCTTAGATGAAGCGACAACCTGCTCTGATACCAATTGTTGGAGTTTGAAGTCTACAGAAGCACGCAAATAGCACAAAGAAGAAGCAGCAACTTGGAGCACCACACAAAATACAGAATATACTACCACTAGAATGTGCAAACATGAACTGTGGACGCGAACGCGGGCACAGGCACGAAGATGAAGACAAAGACAAAGATGGAGACGAATACATATGCATGCACATGCGCCCACACGTACACGTACACGTACACGTACGCATACACGTACGCATACGCATACGCATACGCATACGTGTGAGTGTGTGTTCTGAGAGAGAGAGAGAGAGAGAGAGAGAGAGAGAGAGAGAGAGAGAAAGCGCCCTTATAGATAAAAACGAACTGCTTAGTGAGCACGCTCATACCTAGAAACAATAACGAAAACAAAAGTCACAAAGGTAGAACAAGCGGAAAATACATATAAAAAGTTGGTAGGTGACAGTTAAGCAAAACAATAAACTTACGAAAACAAATATATAATTGAATAAAAATATTGATTTTATGTATGCCGTATTTTTCTTTTCTCCCTTTTTTGGGCAGGATCGGAATTGGAAAAGTTATTTAAACTTTATAAAATAAATAATCGTATATAGTACTTAGATTAAAGATGTTCTTTTTCTCCTTTTATTGTATTCCTATATGAACTAAGGTAAACATACTATTTGGTTATGAACTAAGATAAAGATACTATTTGGTTATGTTACAATGTGTCTGTGAAGACCGTAATTGTACCCCATTTGTAGCGGCCATGGGCTTAGAATAATTTCAAAAGGTTTTCAGCAAAGACAAATTCACAATCAGTATTACATTCTCAATAAAAAGGAAAATCAGAAAGGAGAAACTGACATGATAATAAAAGGCACCCTTCAGAATCAGCCCAAATTATATACAACAATTCCTGCCACCACTCTGCAGAACAAACAACAATGGTCCCACTATAAAGTTACTTTGAAATTCAGATGGGATAAGACATACAGCCCATGCAATCCAACTTTGATTACCCAACCAAAATGGTAACGAACTCAACCATCTCATGATGGGAACTTTCAAGCTTCCAATGAATTTTTTGCCTGTAATTTGTGCACTTCAGACTGAAGAGCCCTCACATATTGAATGGCTTCATCAAGAACAAATGCTGCCTCCATGGACTCCCCTCCTGGGATGATGCCTCGAAGCAGTCGTAGAGTATTCCTTATCCTTTTCTTTTTGGTCTGCTCTCCGAACGACTGTTGCTGCACAGAAGGCACAGTCTTGCTGTGCGATCTACGACAATTAAATCTGTTGCTGTTGGAGCTCATCTCATCATCAGGGACAAAAATCTCAAGCCCGATTGGGTCATATGTTGAAAGTCTCCGAGCTGATTTGTTTACTGAATCCCTGTGTTTGATTTGTTCTAAATTATCACTTATACCACCAACCTTTAGTGATGACAGATACATGGCGTTTGTCTTTCCAGATGTTGCTGTACTATGATTGTCGTCATCCGCGTCAATATCAAATGACCTCTTCTTTCTCTTCATGCCAAGGGACTCTTTACTATTACAGTTGGCACTCAATGATACACTCCTCAAATCACTTGGAGAATGACCTGTACTACTTACTTCATCCTCGTCAGAACTCAATAAGGCTTCAAGATCTTCTGTGTTCTCATGTGAAAAGCAAGAAAACCCTGTACATCCATCAACATGATCTATCTCAGCACTAACCTTTCCATGGTCATCAATCCGGAAGAGAGAAGAGTCCAAATTGTGAGATCCAAAAGACAGAGAATTCATGATAACAGGATCAATGAGATGTGCACCATTATCTCGAGACAATACTGCATCCACTGGGGATATAGCTGCAGATCGCGGATTGACAACATATTCCGTGGCTTTCCCAAAACTTTCTTTTCCCATTTCAGCTCCTACCTTGTAAGTCCGTCCCATCTTCAGGTTTAGTGGTAGCAAGGATGGAAGCCCATCAATCATTTCAGGGTGTAAGATTATTCTTCTCTTTGTCCCACTATGATCAAACATCACAAACCTTTTTCTGCGGCCTTCAGAAAGCTGCACACCAAGCTTACTAGGCTGGGCTTGAAAATGAGAGGATGATACTTCTGAAATGCCAAAAGCACGAGTGGAAGGATCACCAGAGCCCACACTCGTGTAAGTATAAAGGGGTATAGCCCCAAATGTAGGTAGAGAAACAAATGGAGAAGTTGAAGGAAAAGCGGTAGAAATCATGATAGCTGCTCCATTATGCAGAGCACCTGACATACCCATGTGCATAGCAGAGTTGAATTGATGGTTCTCTGTTCTAGCAATTGCATCCATGGTTCCCATCCAATAAGAGGATGAATAACTGGAACCAGTGAGCTTTATTTTTGAGCCATCTTTTTTGGCATCAGCTGTGTCTTGTTGTGTCACAGCATCAGATATTTTTTCAAAGAATTTTTCCATCAGAGAGTTAGTTGTGCGAAAGATCTTTAGTGAGACTGTCCAGTTATCAAGCTAAATCCTGGAAAAATGAACTAAGAGTTTCTTTCTTAATAATAAATAAATCCATCTTTCATTTGCTGAGGATGAATTTGTATTTTCCCAACAAGATACCTGTTAAGATGAGCATATTCTAGCTTGTCCTTGATGAGAAATCAAATGGCTGGCAAAGAGCCAATTGCCATTAAAAAATAATTCTTTGGACCTGGCAACCCACCATACTGACAAATTCCCCCTCGGGCCCTAGACAAAAGTAAAACACTGATTTTTGGCTACGTAACAGGCTTGAGCAAGTGGCGAAAATATTCAACCTGTTGAAAATGAAACCCTATGCTGTTAGAATGATAGATTTGCATCACAAATAACAAGAACATTTAAGAATCTTATCAGGAAAAGTGAATCAGAATACTGCTACCAGAAGGCTTGAAGACTCACCTGGCAGGTTAACAAAGGTTGAAAGCAAGCGAAAATTCTAACAATCACTATAGCGCGTCCAGCAACTCCACGTTCATGTTTAAATGCTCGGAATCTTGTAGAACTGGCTCCTTGGCACATCATAACTACAAAGTTTCCTCACAAATAGATCGGGCAATGTCTGCCGAGACAGCTTTGCAGCAAACGTGGAGCAAAAATGGAAATGTTGCTCTTGCCTGTATGGGATCACAGCTTGGGTATTTTTTTAAGGATCTGGAAAGTTTTGAGCTAAAGACTACGGAAAAATTTTGAAAAAGATTCACAATGTTAAGTTGTTTAAGGGAAGAGGCAGACTAAGGATGCAGTTAGAAAAGCACTGAGGAAGGAGGAGGGGAGAGAAAGAGAGGGGGGGAGGGGGCAGAGAGAGAGAGAGAGAGAGAGGGATAAGCAAAAAAGGCTGTGAGAATGCAGATAGCCAAGGTATTTTTTTATACAAGAAAGTCTAGATAATATATTTCATAGAAATCCAAAACCTTGGTAAGTAATGGCCAGTACCCATTTATGCTTACAGGAAAGCAACCCAAGAATATTCAAAATATGAGTTATAACAGATTCTATATCAAGATAATGAAATGGACAAGCAGAGAAAATGCATGTCTACAGAGAAATTGGATGGAGAGAGTCCCCAGCATGCTGGTATGTGTATGGATAGGGTTTATATAAAATCAAGGGGAGACAATTAATAGGTGCAATGCGGTAGGGCGACCAAGCACAAACTGTAGATCAATATCTGTCATCAGTGGCAAATTTTGAATAGTGATTGGAACGGTTCTCAAGCCAGGGTTATGTTTTGATGAGCTTGGTCCCACTACGAATCAGCTTCAGCTGAAGACAGAAAGAGAAAGGAGATCAGTTTCCTATACAGTACATACTCAATATCAAAAACATCACATAAAACAGAAAGCAAAATGGGATAAAAAGATTCCATCCATACGCATTGAAACAAATTGCCACACCATCTTATACTGGATTTATTTCAAATCTAAACCAAAGTTATGATGTACAGGGATCCAGACGTGCACAAAACAGAACCATTGAAAAACTCATCATAAGATGGTATGGAACTCAAAGCTAATTTACAAACAATTCTCTCTTACCTCTACACATGAAACTATTTAATAGGTCTGTAATACAGCAGAAAACCTGAGATCACAACCTGAGAAATGACAGAGATCACACATAATTCAACTGATATTTCAAGCTACACAGATTATTGATCCTGTGAACCTAGAGAGATTCAAAGTTTAAGGAGCCATTTCCCCATGGACGCATACCAATCAGAAGGTATTCGAATCATCAGATGCTCATGAATATTAGAATAAATAACAAAGAATGCAACTACTCTGCTAAGCAGAACGAATCCCAATGGTCATCATCTTCAAAGACCAACCTTCAGTTGCATAAACAATTTAACAAAACAGTATCACATTCAATGCAACTCCCTGTACTGTGTGAAACAATTTAATAGCAAACAAATCTTTCAGCCAGAGAATTAATAAAACTTAGAGCTAATAACATTATTTGAAAGAATATAATCTGGTGCCTCATATAAGCAACACACAGATGAATCTTCAAAACAATAAAACTTCAGCTTAAAGATGGGTAGGTCACAGGCATCATGAAGTGAAATTTTCAATCCATATGCTCCATGTAGTAGATGGAACTACTAGCTGCCTATATGCATCTTCCTGTCAAATTCTATTGCCAGAGAATGAAAAAAGAAAAAGAAATAAAAAACTTTATCTATTAGAATATAAGGTGAACCCTGGGGCTGATATAAGTATCACAGAGTGACTCTACAAAATAAAAAAACTTTCATTTGGAGATGAGAAGATCAAAGACATAAATTGAATTTCAATCCATGTGTTCCATCTAGTAGGTGCAGCTAGTAGAAATCCCCCCATGCATCTTCCTACACTGAACAGTATAATTGCTTGCTCATTCCAACAAGCAGCATCTCAATTTTTTATGGACCAAAGCACAAAAACGATTTATGTGGTTAAAACCATCGTGTGCTCCAAGGTACAATATAGATACTTGATATTCAACATAGCATATTCCAAAGACTGCTGATCTCGTATAGAATGCAATATTGCAGCTGTTTTAACAAACTTGAATAAGAAACCTCTTTTGCAGTTGAAGAAAACGTTCAGTTGCTAAGAAATACTCAGGTTTTTTTATCACCATGAGTGCAAGATGCAACAGTGTCCCTTCATTTACACATGACCTGTGCACAATAGCATGCTGAAAAAGTCACCATTACCCATATTTCAAAAACCAAAGACTCCTGTGGCATACAAAAAAAACTTCAAATTTTCAAACCTAAAAACAGCAGTCAACTACTAAAAATGAAAATGTCCCTGTCCCATCCTTGGAATTTTCAGACATAATGATCATCTGCTCTTTTTGCCTTCGTTGTTTCCATTTATTGCTGATTTCATCTTTGCTTTTACAAGGATCAATCAATATGAATGTGATAAAACCTGAGATCCTAATTTTCCATCCACACTATTACCGCATTAGTCACCAAAACTGAAAATAAAATGATAGAGCAGTACTTATATCAGAAACAAATTCAAGAAGAGAAAACTCTCTAAGTATGCACTCTCATTTAAGGAAAAACAACAGATATTTTCTCAGACAATAAGGGAATGACTGCCATTCTGAAGAATGCTGTACACAGGCATGGTCATTGCCACGGATGCCGAAATCCATTCTCCAGATAAGAAATAAGACCGTATCTAGAAAAGAGAATTGTAGCTGAGAGCAGTTTCTGTCTATTTCTTCCCATTAACTCAATAGATAACATGAGATGATCGTCATGTAATTTCTCCGTAAGAAACAGACTCGATCATATCTCCAGACACTTCACACACTTTTGACAGCATATGTAGCGAAATTCGAAGACACTGCAATGTCCAAAATATGGAAATAGGTCTATGGCAGTAAGAGATAATATATATCAATAATGATGGTTCATATGGAATAATTACAATAATAGAAAAACAGTTTCTACAATATTGCTCCAAAGTTTCTCTGTACACAGGCTCGCTCAATTCAAATTCTGCTATCTCGAGTAGCAATTTCGCTCCATCACCACATGACACTCATTTTTTCGACATTTAGCCTATGGTGAATAAATTGGCTAACAGATAATGGAGACAAAATAGCTCACAATGAGAGCCTAAATATAGACGCATACCTAATAGAGGCCTCCTTTACTGTGGTAACCATGAAACAAAGCCTATAGTCAGAAACAACCAAAACAGACGGATACATGCAATGCTCAGTGATTCATCTATCATCAACGGATCCATGTAACTGAGGCAGTTCAATGCCTCTACTAAAATACACACGTGCAAGCGTATATAGGAAAATAAAGCGGCATATCCTTTCACATTTCCCACGGCAAAGTTTGTACACTTCGTAAGTTTGGAAGACAAATGAAAGGACGTTACAGTATAGCAGTCGAGGATTCATGAACATGAGAAAAATCATGGAGAAATACATGACATGGGGCAAAAAAGGAAACGGCATAATCATCTAGCCCATAATGAATAAAGTAAAAAGAGAGGAAGAAGGCAGAAAAGGTACCTGAAGGACTATAATATACCAGCACTAAATAGTCTGCATGCCAAAATGAAAGGATTTTCATTAAATGTACTATGAAATGAGTTAAGATTAATCTGGGGAAACTAGTGATCATCCATGACATATATCCGCATTCTCACTTACTAAAGACCAAGGAACGAGCAGACAATCCGACAACTGCTAAACGTCGGAGCATCTTTCCCCTCCAACACCCATTCTCTACAGGTTTTCATCGCCATCAAGTTTGATACAAGCAATTAGGATAAAGGGTTTCCAATAAAACAAAAAAGAAAAAAGGAACGACTCAGAGCTTTTTCCTACGTGGCCCTTGGACTAAGGTTCCCATGTGAAAAAGAAGCAAGGAAGAAAACACCATGCTTACTCTGTTAGGACACACCACAAGACTTAGCATTACACGCAGCAATAGTTTCAGCATGAGAAACATAAAATACCATGAAGATCAGGCTCAAAAGCCAGAATGATTCAGTAAGAGACAAATAGCTACAGAGAGGTATGGAGAGACAGGCATATCGAAGCACACTCGTGCACTAGAATATGAAACGAAGCACTTGGAGAAAAAACAAAGCATAGAGGCATTGGGCGGACAATGGGTACAATCAACAAACACAGAAAATCACTTACCCTCGATGGCAAAATAGCAGGATATGCAATATGCCAAGCCTTCGACGCAACAGAGCGAAATCGCCAGGCGCTGTAGTTTAGAGTCCAAACAGGGGCGATGGGTCGCAAGCAGGTTGATGAGATGCGTCAGGACAGGCATGGCAAAGTGAAGGTATATGGGTGCTCTGCGCGTGGGTACATTGGTGGGCTAAAGGAAGGCAGGCGTGCGCAGATAGAACAAAGCGGACGGAACGAGATGGAGAAAGGTGCACTGCAGTCGTGGAGATGGTGGGGACCAACGCACGCGCATGATGGGGGAGAGGACCCGCGCCCCGGCTAATCTTTAAAATCAAGATGAAGGAGATGGAGGGGTCAGGAGTCAGGACCCACTGACCAGTGAGTCGTGAGTCGTGACCCATCACCATGGAAGTCCTGGGTCCTGAGTCCTGACCCGACATACAGACGGCCTGGGCATACGTCTCTGCAGAGCACATCATATCGCGTCTCGAAATAACTTCAAGTTGCATTGTCGAAGCTCGCTTGTCCTGGAGGCTGGGGTATCGGATAACTCTCAGAGTCGACGTGCGTGCAAAGTGCATTGTGCATGTGTTGCCTCTACCTAGAGGCTAGCCGCCTCTGACCTTCCACTCACGAACAGGAAGAAAGATGGATCCCACAGACTCAAGGCGTACACACAGACACACAGGAAATCGCTTTTGAGAGCGGGTCCGGGGTTCTTCTTGAACAAGGCACGGATGACGGCATTGTCTTGAGCCGGGGCCGCGGGGCATTGTCCTTTTGTGAATCACAAAAATAAGTTGCCATAGCCGTAGACTCGTAGAGCTTTACCTTCCAACTTCCAAGCGAGAGCTCTCATGGAATTCTTAAAGTTCGAGGAGCCCGCTCTGCTGAAGGCTGAAGTTTGAACAATGAACACCGAAGAGCTGTGTAATATTGCATCATGATGGTCTACGTGCTTGTGAAGTTGTGAGTGAACATTGCATGAACGAGAACGACCACGACTCACGAGTCACACTCGTTTCCTCTGTTCAAAATCAGAGTGCTTAATAATTAACACGCGCACAGAGCATCCCCCATCGTCTGCCTCAGAGTCTGCCTTGCATATGCACGTTCCAACTCATGCATGATGTCAACATGTTAGTGGCCTGCCATTTGGATTGGTCAACATCTCAATATCATTATCATCCAATGCATATCATATTGCTTGTCAATGTGGTAAGGCTGGTTTCCCATTGGAGCAAGGGGAACTGCATTTTGTAAGCTTGCTTTAACCTGGAACTGTTTTCAAAATTGAAGCGAAAAAAATCTCTTCAGACATAAGAATGTAATATGGAGCAAAATTAAAATGTCCAATTGTTTTCTTGTCTCTGGTGTGGCAAAAGGTCGTTTCTTTCAGTGCACTCGCCGGATGTTTCAATGATAGCATTATCAAGATTATTCACAAAAAAAGGTAGCAAATCAGGATTGAAAATTGGCATCCAATTACGATGTTACAAAGAGGCTACAAGATCCTTGCAGGCTACAAGATCCTTGCTAAAGTTATTGTTAATCGAATTGCTTGTCACTTAGAAAATTCGATCAATGAGGATAAAAAAGGATTCATCAAAGGGAGGTCCGTCCTCGAGGTATCATTGATGATTGGAAAGGTTTGGTTTTCACTAAAGAGTGCGCTCAAGATGTTCTCTTCCTTAAGATCGACTTTGACAAAGCGTATGACAAACTCGAGTGGGACTTCATTCTCCAATCTCTGAAAGACCTTGGCTATGGTCAGAAATTCATTAAGATGATATCAATGTTACTGGGGAATGCATGTGCGAAGATAAACATCAATGGCCAACTTTCTCAAACCATTAGATTAAAATGTTCTATTAGGAAAGGATGCCCCTTGAGCCCTCTTCTCTTTGCAATTGGTGTAGATGGTCTCAACTGACTTGTATTACGCATGTTTATGTCTTATTCAAGGACTCTTTCTTCTGGTCAATCAAGACTAGATGATCATGAGACTCTTTACTGATGACACAAATGCTTTTGTGCATAATGATCCCCCTAGTATTGGTACCTTTTGGTGTTGCCTAAATACATTTACTGATGACACAAACGCTTTTGTGCATAATGATCCCCGTAGTATTGGTACCTTTTGGTGTTGCCTAAATACATTTTGTGAGGCATCAAATTCCTAAATAGACCATTTTGAAATCACTTTCAAGGCCGTTATTGGGCATCCACCTCAAATTCCAGTTGATCATGGCTATCAATTGATCCTCAGTGGACAAATCTTCCACCTGTTAGGTATTTTGATGGGATTCGATGTTTCGACGGGTCAATGGTGGAACGGGGCTCTTTCTAAGCTCGATAACAAGCTTGCTTACTAGAAAGGTATGCATATCAACTTGGTGGGGTGGGCTATGATGGTTAACATATTCCTTCTTTCTTCAATTATTTACTTTTTCTCTTGTTGGAACCAAAGGACCAAGAGATTGCCAAATTGGAAAGAATTCGCAAAAATTTTCTCTGGATGGGAGACCTTAACAGAAGGGGTGTCCCCAAAATTAAATGGGCTACTTGCATAAGCCAAAACGATCAAGGTGGTTTGGGGATTCTAGACATTGAAGGAATGCCCAATAAACTGGTGGCCAAATGGTTAAGTAAAACTTGGAGCAACAGGGATACCTCTTGGGCCAGACTAATCTTTAGAAACAAGAGTGCTTTTAGGCTTGTGGGCCTTCCAGGGTGGAAGGTTCTAGATCTTCTCACTCTTTTGTTCTCCCCCTATCACGTGTCTCCCAGAGGCTGGAGCTTAGTTTGCTTCCCTTCAAAGAGTTGGAACAAGGTGAAACAGTAAGTGAAGATCAATGAAGATTGGAAGTAGTCGGTATTAGACAAAATGATTCGATCTGGTTCTCTATCAAGGGCATCAGAGGTGTTGATCCTTGGAACCAACTAGGAAGCTTTGAAACAAAGGTTTCTATTTGTGGAAACACCTCTCAAATCAAGAAACATGCCAATGGATTAGATTTGAGGACATTGATATAACCAAGAGAGTGGACTATGAAGAATGGTGCTTGTTGCGAAGTAGATTTGATGCTTGGGAGGGCTCCAGGACTCACCTCCTTATTGGGCATGACTCCCCTCACCTTGAGGGTCTTAGATGGCACAATGGCAACAATCCCCATAAAATTTTGAGATTCAAAAAGAATGTGAACTTTCACATCACACTCAATAGGAGATTGTGTCTAGATTGGTCGAGTTTTAGGTGGGATCTCAAATTCCAATCCCTTTGGGATCCCCTCATCGCGGTTAAAAAAGCCATTCTTATGTGGCAAATCATTCACTCCAAAATTTAGACCAATATAAAAGCTAACAAAATTTGCAGAGCCCCTCCATGGTGTAAAAGATGCCATCATGGCAATTAGGACTTGGGACAGCTCTTCTTTTCTTGCCCCAAGTCAATGTCGATTTGGTGGGCCCTTGGGAGAATCATGTTGCTACAAGGACAAATCAATTGGAAGTGAGTCCTATTGGGTGAAGTGATTGGTTGTTCTTTAGCAATGTGGAATGCTATAAGAGGTGAGACCCTCTAGAATATCCAAAAAGAGAGGTGTGCCACCAACTTTGGTAGCCCCCTTAAAGAATGATTGATAAAAAATTTCTTTTTACTTTTAGGCAAAAGAATTTTCAAGTGTAAGAAGCCCCCATCTTTTAGACATCATAGAGCATTTTTCCTTGAGAGCAACAAAATTAAAAGCAAATGGGCCCCGATGAAAAGCATAAAAAGATTATCAACCTTCTTTGTAATGTCTTCTAAACAAATGATAAACAACTCCTACTTTGTGGGATTCACGATTTGACTTGAACATTTGACTTATAATTTCTAGAATGTGCATAGGTTGTTCATTTCAATCTTTCAAGCATAATAAAAAAATAAATCAATTATCAAACTTTCAAAAATAATATATGATATTTAAAATTCATTAAACCTAGGTGAAGAGTGGAACTTTTTTGTTCGTAAGGGAGAGTACCAAAACACTTTGTTTTCAAGTAAGCCACGAAGTGGCATAAAATTATGTGCCACCATTGTTCAATGTGAATAAACAATGCCAAATTGCAATACTTTATTTCATTTTCCATGTCCAAAAGAAATATCGCCACTCAATGTGAAACCGGCCTAAACAACATCTCTTTTCATTAGTGTACTCATTTCCACCGATCCTTGCTTTCAACAACATGAATTCGCATGGGAAAAAAAAAAATAGTATATGTATGATCTTTGCAAGGAGCTCGAGGGGGGGGGGGGAGGGGGGTAACATTTTGCACCTTCGATGAATTCTAACTCTACATGCATAGTGGTGTTTACTATGCCTTAACCACTCACTCTTTCCGTTTCTTCATCTATGTTCCTCTCCTCCTTGAGGGTGAATTCACATCTTCACGCCCTGCCCTTAGAGGGGGGAGATGGCATTTCACATTGTCTTCCTCAATGGGTAACGCAATAGAATGTTGCACATGGAATGTCACAAACGAACCTTCCTCTTCCCCAAGAGATAGTGATTGCATCTTATATGCAGAAGCCATTCGGCTACAAGATACAAAGGCGTCAATTAGTATTGACATGAACAATAGGTGCTAAAGAGAAATTGGGGGAAAGAGTTGTGCGTGCCCTCTATCATGGGAATAGGCCTTAAGATGATGTCTTAAGGATCCAAGATGAAGAGGACAGGCTACCAAGTCTATGCAGAAAGTGGAAAAATCCATAGACCTAAATAGGATTTGTATCTCTTCGTGATGTCAATGTAAAACCTTAAGAAATGATGCTTCCTAGTCTCATTTGTTTTATCTTCTTATTTTTTAATGGAGGTTCAGCCAAAGCCTACTCCCTTGAGCTTTAATTTTGAAATTTCAATTGTACAATTGAACATGCATGGTACTTATGGGACCCCTTGTATCCCACAAAGCAGGGGTTAGACTGCTCGAAGGCAACACAAGAGAGGACTGATTACAACTAAGAACAACATGATTTTACATTGTCCTTAGCCCCACATTGTCCTCCCATAAGTGGCGATTGAACCTTCGCCCTTACCTCAAGAGGTAGAAGGTTTAGCCAGCCCAACTAACACGCATGCACTGGGTTCCAAAGGGTTGTTCGACCTTAATAGAGCTCTCATTATTAAGAAATGGATGTATGTTTTGAATTGCAAGTCTAACATTATTTGCATGTAGGATGTGAGAAGTGGAGAATGAGATTCCTAGGGCTCACCTCCCAATCTATTCATAACCCTCGTGTATTCAACATCTAGAGTTCTCTCTAAGGTTCCTCTACTCATCTGGCCATCATGAGTAGGTACCTTGTCTTAATTCTATGGCTTTTGGCCTTGGCTATCCCCCAAGCAAATTAGAACTTCTCATTCCTCTAAGGGTGTACATCTTTGGAATATAACACTTTCTCCCCTTATAAAGATCATTGTCTTCAATATAGAAGGAGTTATAAACATGGCAATCAGAACTTGTGATTCCAACTAATAAGAATAGAGTGTGTTGGGTGTCTAAAATACTAGATGCTCAAAAGTAGACAACGTCCCTATGCTCCCTATCTAGCATTTCCACCAAAAAATAGTAGTTCCTGCCTTGGACATACTTATACTTTCGTTACCTCTTTTTTCTAAATTGAGTTAGATAGCTCGGAAAATAGCAAACTAGATAGTTGCGAGGCTCCTGGCTACCATGCAACTCAAGTACCTAGTTTGTTTTCCTAGATGTGATACTTAGATATCACAAATTAGGAGTTAGGAAAAGCAAGCCCTTTGAAAGTAAGTGTTCAATTTTCTTGCTCATTGGAATGGCAAGAAAATAGAGCTTTGCTTAGTTTTGTTTAAGCTAAATAAAGCTTAATGAAAAAACCCAAGTAATCTTTAGGAATCAAGATATTTTCCTAAAAGATACATCAAAGTAATCTTTAGGAATTAAGCTACTTCCTATAGATAAGCCAACAAAGAAAATAGAATGGTTAACTATTTCCTTGGATTAAAAGAAATATCTTTTGGACAAGCAATAAAACATTAAGTCTTGGTCTTGTCTAAAAGTCAAGAATTTCTTTTGAAGATCATTCCAGTTAAGAAAAAGATTCCAAGATGAATCATTGGATTGGAAAGCAAAAGATTCCAAGATGAATCATTGGCTTAGTATTACTTGATTCCTTAGTAGGAATCTAAAGCTCTTGAAAGAAATATATCTCCCTAGATGTGAGACTAGAATCTTTCAAAGTCAATTTAATAGTAAGAAGTTCCCAAACCTTTGGTATGGTTACTTAAGTCCAAATAGTGATATAACCCAAAGGTATATCAAAGATTCTTAGCTTTGGAATCTGAGAATAATTAGTGTATGCTTGGACTTAGTAGAGGAAAGATCTCTAAAAGCCCATGGGTAAGCGAAAAAGATGCTTTTGTTAGTTTAAGAGATCTTAATAATAAAGACTAAGTATTTATTCTAGTCGTAAGGTCAACTAGACTTGATCAAGCTTGGCCATGATTATCCAAGAATGTGCAATAGGAACTACTTTGTAGATTGCCCAAGCATTGGCAATAAAAATTTCTTTTGGGAATTATTCACTCAAGTTCCATTTATCCAATGGAAAAATGTCGAAAGAGTAAGTTGTTCCAAGTTTGAACAGAGGGAAGAAATTCCAAGAAAGTAGTCTACATCGTGAAGATGATACTTAAGTTTGTGGAAGGTAAAACATAATGTTTGCCTATCCTTAAAGGGATTTTGGTACAAATCCAGAAAGCATGAGCAGATGCTTAGAGTTAAGTAGTAGAGAGATTCCGATTAAGTCCTGACCGGGGTAGGTGCCTAAAGCATCAGTAAGAAAGGAATCTAAAGACAAGAAGTCAAAAGCTCTTGTCACTAAAAATTGGTCAAGAATAAACAAATTGAACCTGAATTTGTGAAAATTCAAGTACTTGGAATTTTGATTGGTTTTCATTTGAAAACCCCAGCAAAGAAGGATGGATGTTCCATCAAAAGGTTTTCAAGTTCCTTAAATAAATCACAAGATCGTGACACGATCATCTGAAGGGATCAAAACCTAGAATATCAAGTTAGAGGTAATGCTTGAAACTTCAAAATTCTCATTTAGAATGGAAGAAAGAAGGTACTCTATCAAGAGATGTTTAGACTTTAGGATAAGTATCATCCACATATTAATGTGAATATAAAATAGGGTGGTATGGGACACCAGATTTTATACTCAGATTGATGTAGGGAAGATGGTATGGGACATCGGACCATGGGATGATAATTTTCTTTTAGTCCTAGATTGGATCTTGAGGTTAGGTTTGATCCTCAAGGGAATTAAAACTTCAAAGAAGGAGTTTAAATTCAAGGAGGATAAAAGTAATATCTCAAGATATTTCAAGATAACTTCAAGATCAAGGAAGCAGAATATATGAAGTAAGTAACTTCCAAGATCTTCTTGAAACACTTCAAGATAAAGTGTTGTTGATTCGGAAATATTTCATAAATTTCTAAAGAATTTAGACTTTGACTTTGAGTTGATCTTTTCAACCAAGGATTTGATTGACTAAGTTAAGCACCAAGTTCCTAGTATAACTTGGAAAATTCAATTCTTTGACTCAAAGCAATGCTCAAGAATTGCATTCCCAGTAAGGAGTCATAAAGATTAAATAAAGGCATAAACTTAGTCTCAAGTGAAGCATTATTTGAATACAAAACTCATCAATAGAACCTCAGTGGGTCGACATACTGATGTTGGTTACCACACTAGTATCTTGTGGTTGGATGATGTTTTTCATTTTGCTTTGAATCTTTTTGAGAATCCAGCTTATTTCTCTTAAAGATAGAGAAATGCTTCAATACCCTATTGAAATAGATCTTTGAGAAGTTAAAGTCCTGGGTCTTCTAGACTTTGGCTCATAGCGAGGTTATGTTCTTTGAAGTTTGAATTGGTTGTACAAAGTTTCAATTATTTCTTTTCCCTTTTCAAATCTTTTGGAATCGGCTTAGATATGGTATCTGATTCTTTTTGCAAAGGACTAGGGTTAGCTAGTTAGAACTAGATAACTAAATTGAACATCCTAGATAGATGTTATGTACAAGAACCTTTTCAATCTTCAAAAGATAATAAGTCTAAGTTGACTTATTCATTTGAGTTTGCTTCAAGTCATAGCATAAATAATTTTCTAGAGTCCAATATACTCTAAAGTAGAGAAGTTAGGAATTGCTCATCAGATTGACAATTCTCAAGAACTTTTAGCTCAAGTCTTTGAGAAAAGAGTCCTTAGTTGGACAATTTTCATTTTGAATTTGAATTGGTCAAGTTATAGTCTGGTTGACTCGAATTAAATGGTAAACTATCTTCTACAGTTTACATAGGATTTTTTAAACCCATTTGGACAAAGTAGTCCTTCAGTCGGGTGAAAAAAAAATCAAGTAACTATTGGATAAGAGTAAACCATTGAACAAACATCCAAGTTAGATGTTTGAGACAACCAAACTTCAAGTTCTCCAAACCAAATTCAAGTGAATCAAGATTTCTCAAAGTCTTGCGAGGGATAATAATCCCACCCTATTTACTAAGTCCATGCATCAGTCATGCCTAGAAGTGGACTAATCCATCCAGTTCACATGTTTGTGCCCAGATCGCACCTAGAAAAACTGTGAATTGGCCAGAGATGTTTTTTAATCCACCCTTCTTATTCATTCCCTACTTTGTACTTTAACTAGTTTATCAAAGTACAAAGCAAGACAATGTTTTGAGTCATTTGGGCAAGGCTGCCACCACACAGATGAGACATGTTCTTCCAGTTTTAGAACATGAGGCTCAGGGGTTGCCTACATAGATATATAGCTCTATTTTTGAGGAAGAAAATATTTTCCAAGGGGGGAAGAATGTAATAAAGTAAGGCTATGATATAGGGGTTCGGCTGGTTCAGACGGATCTGAAATTGGACACCGTTTGGTCATGAGTGTGTATGAACAAAGATCTCGAGTTTAGACTTACTAGGAGCTTTTGTGCTCTTGTGAACAAGTGATCCACTTAGCTTAGTGGTTAAGTCTCAAGGATGTGAAGGAGGAGGTCTTGGGTTCAATCCCCATGGGGGACATGGGGAGAGTATTTTGCCCAAAGAGATATAGAGCCTTTTAGAAGCATCCACTTGAGTTAACTCGAGTTAACTAGGACACTTGGTGCACATGCAGTTACATGGATGACACATGGATGGTTAGTATCCACCTACCCAAGAAGGCACTCCCCTGGAGAGAGCTATATATAGAGGCATTTGGTTGGGAGGAGAGTCATCTCTCTAGCATGTGGTGGTCGTAATCCTTAGTTTCTTGCAAGAGTAGATGTTATGCATTCATTGGTGAGCATCATTTTGAGTTGCAGTTGGGACAACTTATGCTTGTCAGAGGTGCTAGGATTGGGCACATGTATCAACTGCAGGTACTTCATGTGAGAGAAAATCTCGTCTCAATGGGAGTTCAACCTTATGTGCAAAGCGAGACTTGTCATGTCTCATTCTATCTACCTACACATAGATCTATTGACATTCATGATGCACATGTATGGCAGGATTTAGATGCTTAGATGGATGCACATGTAGAGCATGTTTTGGATGCGCATGATGCTTATATAGAGCATGATTTTATTGATCATGTGGATGATCTTATGGAACACACTTTAGATGACCAATTGGATGCTTTAGAGCATGATATGGATGCTCATGTAGAGCATTGTGATAATACTCAATTAGAGTATGATCATCAGTTTGATCTTGGTGTTGATGTTATGTAGTTAGCTCATGTGGAGCATGATCATACACTTGGTGTGGTAGAGCAGGATTGCTCTTATGGTACACAGTGTGTGATAGAGCAGTTTAGCTCTCAGGGTGCACAACTAGATACATCCTTGGTTGAGACCATGGCTGATTTAGATGTTGATGAGTCAGCAATCATGCAGTTATTATTGGATTCGCTCATGCCAGATGTTGACACAGACATGTTGTTCTTGACAATGGTGCTTTGGATGCTTTGGATATAGACATGGCTGACATACTTAGGTTAGCCGAGATAGCATATGTTTCGTCAACATTCAGGAGTCTAATATATGAGTTTTCATGCTCAAGACCAAACATTGTAGTTGCTATTGGAGCATTTGCACTTGGAGTTGTTAGTCGCTCGATGATTGAGACATGCATAGAGTGAGTGGGAGCTTTGCAAGAACTTCATCAATTCTTGCATCAATCATATGTGAGCTCGACTCTTGTTGATATGAGTCTAGAGCAGTTTGAGGTGCATGGATACACCTTCTTCGAGGCAGTTGGTGTAGGATGATCTGTATGGGTTGAGATCCAGACTCTTCCTGTACATTATTGTATAGTCCTACATCATTTTTTGTATATTTTACCACTTATGGTCACATTGACCCTTAAGTGGGAGAATGTTGGGGATGGAAGGGTCATGTGACCTTACCCCCATATTCATATATATACATAATATATAGAGCATTGCCTCAAGAGAGATCATTATGTGGGTTTCGAGGCTCCCACATATCTCTGTGCATCTTTCCTCCCTTCTCTCTCCCTCCATCTCCTTCTTACTCCTCTTGTTCTGCACACCAAAGCCCTTTAGGTTGAAGAACAAGATCTTGTGTGTTATACTCTCAATGGATTGAGAGAAGATGAAAGATGTAATCCTTTTATAACTTCCATTAACTTGAAAGATGCATATGTTGGTTTTTAACAACCAATCCCTCATCTTGTCATAGAAGAGCTTAGCTTTGGTGACCCAAAGGAAAGGACAGCTAGAACCAAATGTTATATGTAGGTCGAGGTAAAGGAAGGAACTCAAGAAGAGGCTCAAGAGGAAAATGAAGAGGTCACAACAACTCCAGCTACAATCAAAACAATTCGGAAGACAACAAGGATGCATCAAATGCCAACACACAAGGAAGAGGTAGAGGTAGAAGTAGAGCAAGAGGCCAAGGCTCCTACAATTCTCATAAAGGTATAACATGCTATCATTGTGGTAAAGTAGGACACTATGCTAGTGATTGTTGGCTGAATAATGGAAAACCAAATGGACCCAATCAAAGGATCCAAAGCAATTATGCAAGCACCTCGAGTGAAGGAAGCAAGGACACACTACTTGCAATGAGACATGAGTATAGAAGCTCTTGTGAAGATGACAAAAAATGGTACATTGATTCAAGTTGTAGTAACCATATGTCATGCCAAGGAAGTTTGTTCACTAATCTACAGGTACCAAGTGGAAAAGGATGTGTTGAAATAGGTGATGATACTCAACACATGATTGAAGATATTGGAGATATAAGGCTTAGAGATACAAGTAGAGCAAAGGTACTATCTAATGTTCCTCATGTTCCTACAATTTCAAAGAACTTGATTTTAGTAGGAAAAATGGTAGAGAAGGGTTATCATGTCATATTCAATGAGAATTGGTGCTTCATAAAGAATACAAAGGAAGGCTTCAAGGTCATTGCTCGAGGTAGAAGAGAAGGAAGGATGTTCACTTTGGACGTCCAACATCCACATGGAAAGGTTATGTACATTCAATATAGGAACAAGAAGATTTTAGAGCTAGACTTATGGCACAAAAAAATAGGACACATCAACATTCCAAAGCTGAAGGACATGAGCAAACATGAAGTGGTAAGAGGTCTTCCAAAGTGTAATAGCATTGGACTACATGAGTTATGTGAAGCTTGTCAACTAGGAAAGAAAACGAGGCAACCATTCAAGAGGAGCAATTATGTGGTCCCAAATGTCTTAGACTTGATACATACAGATGTATGGGGACCAACCCAAGAGGCATCAATGGCTAGTAATATATTTTTTATCACCTTCGTTGATGATCACTCAACAAAGGTATGGCTGTTTTGTATGAAGCAAAAATCAGAGGTGTTTTCTATATCCAAAAGATTCAAAGTTGAAGTTGAAAAAGAAACAGGAAGGTCTATCAAAACCTTAAGGTCTGATGGTGGAGGAGAATACTTCTCCAAAGAATTTTCAGATTTTCTACAAGAGATTGGGATCAAAAGGTAGTTTACTTGTAGGTATACACCACAACAAAATGGAGTGGCTGAGAGGAAAAATAGGCAAATTGTTGAAATTGCAAGATGTGTGCTCAACAAGATGAATGTATCATTGTACTATTGGGCTGAAGCTACCACAACCATCATTTACTTGATGAATAGGTGCACAACATTGGGAAAACATCACTTGACTCTAGAGGAGGTATATTCCAGTAAGAAACCTAATCTTACACACCTCAAAGTGTTTGGATGTGTTTGCTTTGTTCATATTCCACAAGAAGTTAGAACAAAGATGGAACCAAGGTTGGAAAAATGCATTTTTATCGGCTACTTGACGGAACAAAAAGGATACAAGTGTTACAACATTAGAACAAAGGAAGTAAGAGTGTCGCGAGATGTGGTCTTTGATGAACTAAGACCATGGTATGAAGATACAGGAAAGGAAAATATTATTGAAGAATATTGTGATGATTATGTAGGAACAATCAAAGAGAAATTCAACCATCAAACACAAAGGTGTCAGGTCCAGAGGCATCTACATCAAATGAAGAATGTTCAACATGGAGGGGGAGTCATTCTTTGTCTCCAAATTCAGCTCATAATAGAGCCGAAAAAGCAAGTGCTACTTCAAACAATGAGATAGATGAAAGTGAAGAAGAATATGAAGAGGTAATCACTCCGAAGATAAACCTAAATAGATTAAAGAAGCAACTTTCTGAAGGCAATGAAAGAAGATCTTCAAGGACAAGGTATCCAACTCAAAGGTTGAGTTATGATAGTTTCACGGTGAAACATTTTCCATACATGATGCAGGTTATCAATGACAAAGAGCTTGAGACATATGAAGAAGCTTGCACACAAAAGGAATGGAAGCAAGCTATGAAAGAGGAGATCAAAGCTCTCAAAAATAATTACACATGGGAGCTAGTGCCAAAGAAAGAAGGTATGAAGATTGTTCCAAACAAATGGGTGTTTAAAGTAAAGAGGAATGATGATGGTTCACTAGTTAGATATAAAGCTAGATTACTTGCCAAAGGATTTAAACAAACACAAGGCATAGATTATGATGAATTTTTCAGCCCTATTGCAAAGATGGGAACAATCAGAACATTATTAGCAATTAGTGCTTCAAGGAGATGGCCATTATATCAACTCAACATCTATAATGATTTTCTCAATGGAGAACTACAAGAAGAGGTATACATGAGTCAACCGGTTGGATTCGAAGATGAAAACCATCCATAGTTTGTTTGCAGGTTGAAAAAGGCACTTTATGGCTTGCAACAAGCACCAAGAGCATGGAATAAAAAATTTGTAGAATATCTAACTAAGTGTGGATACAACCCAAGTACTGTAGATCCTTCATTATACATGAAGAAGGAAGAAAATAGAGAATTATATATTTTCATATACGTCGATGATCTCATCATGACAAGAAATGATGTTATAGGGATTAAAGATATCAAAAGGAGGCTTGGTAAGGAGTTTAAAATTCAGATCTTGGAGAGTTGAAATATTATTTAGGAATTGAAGTTGTTTATGGAAAGAGTGGCATCTACTTGATGCAAAGGAACTACTTGTTGGATGTTCTTTTTAGATTGGGAATGAGTGAATGCAAACCACTCACTCAATGCATGGACACAAATACAAAGATTTGCTCAAATGATGGAGAACTATTGGAAGATGTAACAACATACAGAAGCATTGTAGGATCCTTAATCTATGTAAACATTACAAGACCTGATTTATCTTATGTTGATGGTGTACTTTCTTAGTTTATGCAAGCCCCGACAAGTGAACATTTAAATTCAGCAAAGAGAGTGTTAAGATACATAAAGCATACAATTAATCATGCTTTGCTTTACAAGTTTGATGAAGAATTGTAGGTCAAAGGCTTTAACGATGCTGATTGGGCAGGTTCAAAGGAAGATAGGAGATCAACCTCAGGTTATGTCTTCATGATAGCACATGGAGCTCAAAGAAACAACCTACTATTGCACTTTCATCCATGGAGGCTGAATATAGAAGATTAGCATTTTCCACACGTGAAGCAATGTGGATTAAAAAATTTTGGCTGATCTTGAAGTGCAAGTTGGAACCATTCCTATATATGGTGATAACATGTCAAGTATTTACTTGGCAAGCAATCCTATGTTTCATGCAAGGAGCAAGCACATAGAGGTCCACTACCATTATGTAAGGGAGAAGGTATTGAGCAAAGATGTGGAGATAAGTTCATTAGAACCAAAGAGCAGGTTGCAAATATGTTTAGAAAGTTATTGGATGCTTCTAAACTCAAAGGTTTCAAGGATGTGATAAATTAGTAGGACATGGTTGAAGATAACTCCCAAATGAGCTTGAGGGGGAGTGTTGAAGACAAATGTACAAGCTCATTTTCACATGAGCTATGCTTGGATAAATTTACCAAATATAAAAATAAAGGAAAAGAAGAGAAAAGAAAAAAAAAATTCTAGTCAAAATTCATGATGAGTAAAAGATACAATATCTGCCTTGTAGTAAGTGGCATGTAGTGGGCAATCAAATGAAAGTGGTGAGTTAAGAAGGAGGCACAAACTTCTTCACATGCTCATTGGTTAAAAAAGTTGAGTGGGAGCACATTCTAAAAAAATGAGAGAAAGAGGCAAGAGCTCCCAATAGTCAGATCTAGTCATTTTGTCATTTTCTCTTCCCATAGAGTCCTTCCAGCCGCACGTCATTTTGTACATAGCTCTGTTGTGAAGCTCATATCTCACTGTATATGTAACCATTTCTTGGATTTAAACACTCATTGGAAAGCTTATCTTGAATAGCTCCTTCAAAGCTTATATATCTCCTTCAAAGCTTATATCTTGAATATCTCCTTCAAAGCTTATATCTGTCTTGAATATCTCCTTCAAAGCTTATATATTCTGTGAGATATCAGTCAAAAAGTGAAGTCTAGTTTTTTTAGCATACCTATGTAGATAGGTAGTCTATTTTGGTATTTCCCAACCAAAATGTATCCAAATTGCATTGAGACACTTGCTCAGTGTTTCACTTAATTCTCTATGTACAATAACAATTAGCAAAATTCCTTTTCGAGAACATTAATTAGCTTAATGAGCTACTATTCATGAGTGGAATCATCTAAAATGATGAACCATGTGCAGAGAATTATGTTTAGCAAGTTTGGAACCACTCCTGACTTTTACGGGCATACAGAGTCACAGATGATCTAATGAACCAATCTAAATGAAACTTTGTATGAGTAAAGGAGACAACATGTTGAATATGTAATTCTTTGAATCATGCAAAATGATGCACTACACAGTGAGAATTGATTCAAGCAAGATCATTGTTCTGATTGAGTGTGACAGAGATGTAAGAGTAGGAAGTAATGAACATGTATAGATTAAATCATGTTTAAATACAAGATCATTGGCAATAATGCATTGCTCAATGAGTGTAGAATGAGAGAGCTATATTATAAGCTCCTCTTCACAATAAAAAAACAATTGAAAGATCTCTCAACTTCGAGAGATAACATACGGGATATTCAATTAATCTTTTATAGCATTTGTTGGAGCCTAGCATTTGAATTCAAATTCAAACGCTCACCTAAAAGTGATCCTAAAGTATAGGATTGATTCTCTCTTGTTTCTAGCTACCAAATGATAGGAGTTTGATGCCTCCTAAATCCTCGTGAGTTTGCTTCACTTTTACTAAGAGTAATTATACTCAAAGTTACAAGAGGTAGTAAAAATGAAGCATTGTCAGTTGATATGCTAATACATTAAGGTAATGTCTATACATCAAGTATGTAGGCCTATGCTTAATTGCACCAACAGCTCCCCTCAAGCCTAACATGCTTGATCTTCATTGCTCCTTGATCTCTTGCAATCTAGTCATCAATTTGGACCTCTTCAACTTTGTTCCATCCAATGCTTTAGTAAGTAAATCTGCACATTGCAAATGAGTTGATACATATGCTAACTTGATGTCCTTGCTTAGCAATTTCTCTTTAACATAATGATAATGCACTTCAATGTGCTTAGTCCTGGCATGATACGCATGAGTAGCAGCCAAATGACGTGAGCTGGCATTATCTCCAAATATAGTTGGAGTGTAGGAATGTATCTCCAAATCTGCATAGGATTGCTTAAGCCACATAGGTTCCTAAGTTGCATCGGCCAAACCTCTATATTCTGCTTCTGTGGAAGATAAAGGCCACAATTGGTTGCTTCTTGGATGACCATGATATGAGCTTTGACCCTGCGAAAGATAGATACCCTGAAGTGCTCCTCCTATCATCCTTGGAGCCAACCCAATCTGCATCAGAGTATAACTTTATATCTATGTCAGATGTGAAGGGATAGAATAACCCCTCATTCATTGTACCCTTTAAGTACTTAAGTACCCTTTTTGCAGCTTCCATGTGTGGCTTCCTTGGTATATACATGAATTGACTTAATGTACTCACAGCATATGCAATATCCACTCTTGTCAAGGTAGCATAATAAAGACTACCTACAAGTTGTTGATATCCTGTAATATCATCAAGTGGTTCACCTTCATGTGAACTTAGCTTATGATTGATCTCCATAGGAATACCTACATCTTTAGTGTTCTTCATTTTAAACTTGATCAACATATCATTTATGTACTTCCTTTGTGTGATGAATATACCTGAATCAATATACACAAGTTCTAAGCCAATGAAATAAGTCAACAACCCTAGATCATTGATTTTGAATTCATTCATCAACTGAGCCTTGACTTGCTTGATACCTTTAAAGTCATTTCCTATAATAATGATATCATCTACATAAACATACAAGTAGATGATTTCTGATTTGTTCGTCACAAACAAAGAAGAATCTGCCTTGCTTGCTACAAAGCCTTGATCCTGCGAATAGGTAACAAGTCTATGGTTCCAAGCTCTAGGGGCTTGCTTGAGACCATAGAGTGCTTTTTTAAGCTTGCATACATAACCTGCTTTTTCTTCATCTTCAAAACTTGGTGGTTGTGCCATATACACCTCTTCTGATATCCAACCATTCAAAGAGGCATTCTTGATATGATTCTAACTGATATAAATTCCAATTTTTGGATGCAACAAGACTTACCAATACTCTGATTGTTGGCATCTTTGCCACTCGAGAAAATGTTTCTTCATAATCTGGGCAAATCCTTTTGCCACTAGTCTTGCCTTGTACTTGTTTATAGAGCCATCAGAGTTCTTTTTAATTTTATGTATCCATCTTGAACCAATTACCTTCATATCTGGCTTCCTGGGAACTAGGTCGCAAGTGTGATTCTCCTACAATGCCTCCACTTCTACTTGAGTACCATCTATCCATTCTTTCTTCTTCTTAGCCTCTTCAAATGAAGTAGGATCCTCTACCATTGAATCTTTAGTGATGTACACAGAGTGCTTTGTGACTAAGGATGTATCATATCCATACCTTATGGGCTTCTTACTTTCTCTCTGTGACCTTCTTAAGGCTTGAATGGAAGACTCAGGTAGATCCTCTAATTGCTTGTGTTTGCACTTGCCTCTTGACTTCCAAGCTTTGAAATCAACATGCTCCTCATCTTCTGAGTTGATGTCTTCTGTCTGGTGTTGGTCTTCTTGAGTTAGGATTGGAAAATCATATTCCAAGTGGTAGTTTAACCTTTCTGCAATCATTTTCAAACCAAGAGTTATTCTCATCAAAGACTACATCCCCTACTAACTATGAATGCCTTGTTAGTGGGATTATAAAGTCAATAGCCCTTTTGATTCTGATCATACCCAATGAAGATGCACTTCTTAGCCTTAGGGTCAAGTTTCCCTCTGATTCATGATGGGATGTGTGCATAGGCAATGCACCCAAATATCTTGCAATGGTCCAATGAGGGTCTCCTGCCATTCCAAGCTTCATATGATGTCATGCCATCCAATGACTTGGATGGAATCCTATTAACCAAATAAGTAGCTGTAGAAATAGCCTCTGCCCACAAATAATTGGGTAGTTTTTTCTCATTTAACATAGACCTAGCTGCCTCAACAATTAACTTGTTCCTTCTCTCTACCACTCCATTCAATTCAGGAGTATAACTGGTTGTTACTTCCCTTTTTATGCCTCTGACCTGTAGGAATAAATCAAACTCATGTGAAAAGTACTCACCACTTCCATCAGACTTGATTCTCTTCAAGCTTTATTTGGTTTTCCACTAATGCCAAGTATTTCTTAAAACCTTATGCTTCATAAAATAGAGAATTGTCCACCTACTGAATCATCAATAAAAGAAACATAATACCTTGATCTTGAGATGGACACATCTTTGCTAGTACCCCACACATGAGTGTGTACAAGCTCCAAATAATCTTCATGGATGTATCCTTTCCTATTAAATGTTTGCCTATGAGCTTTGCCAAATTGGAAAGCTCCACATTTGTAGATCATATGTGGCTTGGTCACATTAGGAAACACTTTGATCCTTGCAAATTTGCTTCAAAGTTCTTTCTCCAATGTGCCCTAGCCTCTTGTGCCATATTTCCAACTCAGTTAGGGTTTGGTTTCTATAATTGAATAGTGTTATGTTCCTTATGTCTTCAATTTCAAAAGTAAACAATCTACCTATCTTCTCACCTTTGGCTATTCTTTTAAATCCTTTTTGGGAGTCTTCCACATATGCTCCATGCTTTGTGAACCTGATTTGTAGACCTTTCTCTACTATCTGCCCAACACTAATTAAATTTTTAGTTATGGTAGGCAAATACAAAACTTTGCTCAAAAGGTTCATACTACCATCTGATGTCTTGAGATTTCAAATTTGCTCAATTGAATGCTTGGTGTCATCACCTATTTGTACCTCATGCTTTCCCTTTGGTTCTTCTAGGTCAAATAAGAGTGCTACATTCCCTGCCACATGATTTGAGCAACCTGAGTCAATGTAAAAGAGATGCTCATCATCTTTACCTTGCTTGGATGTCATGTTCATAATGAGCAAGGAATCCTCTTGATCTTCAGTGTAGTTATTAAAGTCCCTTCTTCCTCTAAAGACTCCTTGATAGATTTTTTTGTTGTAGCCTTGATTGTAGTTGTGATTGTAGTTGCCTCCACCATCGCTGTACCTACCTCTTGCTTGACCATAGACTCCTCTATGGAAGCCTCTTCCCCTTTGGTTCCTTGTATTTTTGTAACATTCTTCAATAATGTGGTTGTTGAGACCACATATGTTACATGGTGAGTTGGTGTAGTGTCTCCCCCTACCTTGCTTACCTCCTCTGCCCCTACCTCTGGTACCTCTTCCTCTACTTGTAGAATTGGCTTGAGAGGTAATAGCCTCTTCATCTTGTTTCTTACTTTGACATTTATCCTTAGATTTATTCTTATCTGTAAAGAGGCCAGAAGATTGGTTACCTCTTGAGTTATCACCATTTCTATTGAGCTTTGCTTCATGGGTGAAGAGTTGTCCCATCAAGGTGTTGAGATCACGTATCTGCATATCCATGTAGAGATCCATTGCAGTGGTGAAGGATTCCCGCTTATCATCAGCTTTAATCCCATTGATGATTTGCCTCACTATGTGCTCTTCCTCTATCTCCTCTCCAATACTTGCAAGTTGGTCTGCAACATCCTTCATTTTGGTTACATAGTTGGCTACTCCTTGCTTTGATTGCTTCTTGAGAGTTATTAATTCCATCCACAACTGATTCTTCCTAGCTCTTGTGTTGGAGGAGAAGAATGATGAAAGCATTTCCCAAGTCTCTTGGGAGGTTTTACAGTTTCTAACATGAGGTAACAAGAAATCAGAGATTGAGTTTAGTAAGTATGACCTTGCAAGGGCATCCTTTGCACACCATGTGGTTAACTTCTCTTGTTCTTCCCTTGTTGGCTGATTCTTGCTCCTGAGAATTGACATGTCTTCATCTCCTAAGATGTATCCATACAAGCTTCTTGGGGACATATGCTTACATCCTTAGAGAACATGTTGAGTAGTTGTCCCTATCCAATTTGTCAATGAAGGATGGAAAACCATCTTCCATCTTGATTTTATTTGCTCTGATACCACTGTTGGGAGAGATGGTGGATAATCACAAGAGATGAGATGGTGTAGCTAAATCCTGCTTCACACCTACTATGATTGATGGTTGGAGAGTGTGGTGAACCTCCTTAGCTAGTTAATAAGCATAAATGATCATGTATGTTGCTTGGAAGATGATGCACAAATGATAGGATCAAAACAGATAGGTAAGTATATGAATTGATGCACAAAACTTGCTATTTTGGTTGAGACACCTGCTCAGTGTTTCACTTAATTCTCTGTGTACAGTAGCAATCAGCAAAATTCCTTTTGGGGAACTTTAGTTAGCTTAATGAGCTACTATTCATGAGTGGAATCATCTAAAATGATGAACAATGTGTAGATAATTATGCTTAGCAAGTTTGGAACCACTCCTGACTTTTACGAGCATACACAGTCATAGACCCGTGAGTAATCATCAACTAATATCAGATGATTTAATGAACCAATGTAGATGAAAATATGTTGAACCTTCTTGTTTTGAAGATAATCGAAAATGTAGATATGGAGAAAGCTATGGATGAGGGTAAAGAACTTAATCCAATTGGATGAACGACATCAAATACGGAAAACTTAAGTGCTCCTTACGACGCATACTTAAA
This sequence comes from Ceratopteris richardii, assembly GCA_020310875.1. Classification (NCBI taxonomy): domain Eukaryota; kingdom Viridiplantae; phylum Streptophyta; class Polypodiopsida; order Polypodiales; family Pteridaceae; genus Ceratopteris; species Ceratopteris richardii. Next base: position 145,313,546 of record CM035417.1, read on the forward strand.
GACAAGAAAATGCACACTAAAAAAACTTAAAAAGAAACAAGTGAGTGATATTAAGGAATCAACAACATGGTTGTACAAGGGTCATTGGGCTAATCAATAGGGCATATGAACTTAAGGTCAGGTAGACACCTAGGGAGAGATCGACAAAGTATTAGATCATCAAAGGCTAGTGTCAACCATCTTGGGCCCAACAATTGAGCGATTACCCATACATTCTAAGTTCATAAGCGAGTGTCTTGGAGATGTCTTATAGCATGGAGAGACCTGCAGGTAGCTTAGGAACGGTGTACCTAGAAAAACCAGAGGGCCCTTACAAGACCCAACTAGAATATATCATGACCAATCAACTAGGTGCCCGCATCTATGAGGATGGTATGAGAAGATCTGTTATTTAGATTAAAAACCTAGATCAACCCATTGGACTAGAATATCTAGTTGTCGATTTCAAAAATGGTTCATACATAGATAAAAAAGGAACAATGTATGTGGTCACCAACTAGCCAAATAGAACAGATGAATTTGGCAATATAATCTCAGAGACCGAAATAGGTGACATAGAGCAAGGGATCTTAGGAAGAGAGCCAAGAACCCCTCAAGGCAAATCAGTTCTAACTAGAGTGATCTCTCCAGAGTGGGTCCCCCAAGACAATAAGAGCATAGAATTGCTCTTAAATTGAGAGATAGAAGAGGCCTTTTGGAGGTATAAACCTGAACAGCCTAATGAAGTGGGAATGCTTACCATAAATGAATTCAAAGACCTAGAGGCACCAAGCAAAGTGACCTACTTAGACAATACTTCTGAGAGGGTCTTTGTGGCCTTGGAGCATGGTAGGCATGCCTATACTTGGAAGGGTGAATTTGTTTTTTCCCAATCAAGATCCAATGTCTCTTTTGGTCACCAAGGAGCAGGAACATCTCAAGCTCATGGAACCTAGAGAGACAAGGGTAGAGATAGAAATGAGGTAAGCTTCACTAACCCACTAGGAAGATAAACAACAAGAACAGAAATGGATAGAATGGAAAATGAGAGACATAGGGACCCAAGGAATCAAAGAAATGCAGATGAATTCCCTCTACCAAGGCCTAGAGAACACACTAGGACCTTGAGGCCTACACAATTGGTTAAGACCATGAAGAACTACTTCAATGGCATTGGAGACCCATATGATCATGTGGTAGAATTTAGGCAAGTCTTGAGAGCTGAGTAAGTTGATGATCTGTTCACACAGTACAATGCTTTTGGTCTAACCTTGAAGAACACTAGTACAAACATATGATAGAAGAAGATATGAAGGATGGAATAAAGGAAAACTTCCTTTAGATGGAGAGGTTTTTAACTTTTGGGATAATTGCTATATGATTGCTTCATCCACTATTACTAGTGTTGGTCATGGTCTCTTTATTGTAGAGGATTTGTATGTGCCTCCAGACTCTGAAGTCACTCTTATGTCATTTTGTGGTCCTATATATGGATGGGGAGATTGGCATTGACTTGCACATTATGATCAAAGCATGAGTACTTATGGAATATGCTTGAATGAAGCGTTCCTTACTAGTAGATGGATTTCATATGCAGAAAATGAAAGATTATATATATATATATATATATATATATATATATATATATATATATATATATATATATATATATATATATATATATATATATATATATATATATATATATATATATATATATATGTGTGTGTGTGTGTGTGTGTGTGTGTGTGTGTGTGTGTGTGTGGAAGACCTTACATGCATGGGAATATAGCATGTTTAATAAATATTAGTCGAGGGTTACATAATATTTCAAGGACTTATTGCACATTTGAGGAGCGTGAAAATAGTATGAATCACCATACATGAGTAGAGATCTAGCAAGATACATAGTTGTCAATGCTATTACTTCATTACATGCTGGTGATGAATTATTAGTGAATTATGGATGGTGTAGACATCCAAGAGCACCTTTTAGCTAGAGAGAGAATGAAAAATTTCTATCCACCGATCTTGTGTTGCATTGGAAAACTCTAATTTTTATCTCTTTTCAAAATAACTTACATATTTAATTTTATGTTTAAAGTTTACTTTCATTCATTTATGGAATATTAATGATTTTTATTCATGTGTGTAGATTCCAATGTATGATGTTGATGATATTCCACCACACCATTCACAATTGCCAGTAAGACCTCATTTATCAAAAGCTTCTATAAGGAGGCTACACAAAAATGATCATGTGGAATATGCAAGGTTGAAAGACCTATATTCAAAAAAAGATAAAGTGCAAGATTTGTGCGACAATGATGAAGATGATGGTGTGGCAGATTTTATTGAGGATTGGTATCAAAATGACAATGAGAGCATTGATATTTCTAAAAATGAGAAATATCTTCGAGAGGAATGTCTAAAGCATGTATATGAAGGAGGTCATTTGACATGACTAAGTGCAAGATTACTTATTCTCAATCTTCAAAATTGTTTTGGATGGAGTAATGTATTTGTTTCGGCACTATTAAGGTATAACTTTTATTTTTCTATCTATTTATATTTATACATGAATACATATATAAATATAAATATGTACATACATAGACATACACATATACATGAATGCATACACACATATAAACATACACACACATACACATGTTATGAAAGTAAGGTCAATTTATACATACATGTATCAAATGAAGATATGATCTCCATCTAGCCTTTGGGATTGTCCGTCCAACCTTTAGAATCTTCTTGACATATCAGCTTCTCCTATTCTAATCGACATAATACCTGTGCTGCTAACTCTTTTATCAACTTTGCATACAAATATTAAGTATCAGTTAGCTATGGAGGTATTAGGTCATTTGAAAAATGGGAGAAGCAAACTTATCTAGAAGATTTTGAAGGATGGAAGAATAATTTTAAAGGATGGGCAGAAAGAAAGTGTCCATTCAATGCAGGTTTTTGTTCTTACCTTAACTAAGGTAAAAACAAGAACCTGCATTAAATGGATGCTTTCTCTCCACCCATCCTTCAAAACTATTTGTCCATCTTTTAGAATCTTCCAAATAAATTTGTGTTGGGAATCCAACTCACAACCTCCCGGTTAGGAGTGCGATGGGCTAACCACTTGCCCCAAAAGCCATGGTTGAGGATTACTTGCTAATCCTCTCTCTTAGAGCGTGGTTCAACCATCTCCTACTAGGATTATGTGACATTCCTCCCCCCTTAGATTGAGCATTGCCCTCAATGCTCACTTGTGGACCTTCCTAAATCTCTTGGACCCACTTTCCATGCATGAGTGCTTCCACCTACCTCAAACTCTAGCACATGGACCAAATTTGAACCTATCCCACCCTCCATGGGTGCCCAAATGCCCATGCACCTTCATCCAAGATTAGTTTCACACTCACCACAAATAAGCGCTTCCAAGTGCCCACAGATGTACCCTGTCTGGATGTACCCTGGCAGGATGTACCCTGACCAGCTATGGGACTGGCAGGATGTACCTTGACAAGTGTACCCTGAGACGCGCCGCGTCGTGCCGCTGTCTTGCCCAATTTCGCAACTAGGCTCTGATACTAATGTTGGGAATCGAACTCACAACCTCCCGGTTAGGAGTGCGATGGGCTAACCACTTGCCCCAAAAGCCATGGTTGAGGATTACTTGCTAATCCTCTCTCTTAGAGCGTGGTTCAACCATCTCCTACTAGGATTATGTGACAATTTGCTCCTCCTATTTTCCAAACTACCTAATACCTCCATAGCTAATTGATACTTTATATTTATAAACAAATATGTAAGTCTTAGTTAGCAAGGCAGGTAATTGATTGATTATAAACTGTGAGATAGCCAAACGATTCAGTGCTCTAGATATCTATATGAAAGTCTGCATACCACAATAAACAAAAAAAAAAGTAAAAACAAAATAAAATATATACACCTACGCATACATACACATACATACATATATGCATACATATATGCATACGTATACATACATATACACATATACACACATACATCACATATACACACATACATAACATATACACACATACATACATATACACATACACATGTATACGCATGCACATGCATATACACATCCACATACACATACACATAAGCATACACATATGCATATATATATATATATATATATATATATATATATATATATATATATATATATATATATATATATATATATATATATATATATATATATATATATAGACATATATATATTATTTTTATTTATTTATTTTTATTAATATGACTTTTTTTCATGAACTTACAAGTTATTATCTGAAAAGCTTTTACCAAGTCAGAATATTCTTCTTACCTCACATGATGAAATGAAGAAGATAATCAACAATCTTGGAACAGTTTATCAATGTATACATGCATGTCCTAACGATTTTATTTTATATAGAGGTGAATATGTAGAATCTTTGACATGTCCAAAATGTCAATCTCCTCGATATAAGGATGAAGAAGGTAAAATCCCAAAAAAGGTATTGAGACGTTTCCCATTGGCTCCATGTAGATGGGGTTAATCCATTCTCCATGAAATCTAGTAAATGGTCAACATGGCCAGTGGTAGTCATAAACTACAATCTTCCACCATATCTTAGCATTAAAAAGAAATATTTAATGCTTTCACTTTTGATCCCAAGAAAAATACAAGTTAAAGATATGAATATATATCTTGCCCCTCTCATTGATGGTCTCCAAGAGTTATGGAAAGACATTAATGTCATTGATGTATCGAAAAGCATAAATGACAGATATATTACAATTCGTGGTACTGTGGCTTGGACTATTCACGATTTTCCATGATATGGTGTTTGTTCAGGTATTGATGTAATTTTTTATTTAATATACATACAAATATATGTGAGTTAATCTAATAATATTTTTATCATTTTCATGATGCAGGAATATCTATTAAGGGTTATAAAGCTTGTCCATATTGTGGTGATTGGTTGAGATCAATTTATAGTAAGAATCTCAACAAAAATATATATCTTCGACATCAATAATTCTTGCCTGATGATCATCCACTAAGATGTAAAAGAGAAGCGATACATTTTAATGGAAATCTTGAAACATGCTAGTGTCCAAAACCAATGACACTTGTGGATTGGTATCGAAAATGGACAGATGGGTTTAGAATCATGTACTGCACATGCCAAATCATTTATAGATCTTTCATAGTCTATGAGCTTATACAACCCACGACATAAGATGCTAGAAAGCAATAATCATGTCTCCATTTGATAGATCATGAACTGTACATCTGCCATCAATAAATTTCACAACCAAGCAAATCTTGGCTAATGCAAAAACTGATAGCAAATTTTTCTTGATCCCTCGCACAAAAAAAGCATCTGACAAAGTGAAAGAACTACCATAAGAAGTAGTCAAAATGATCTTACCAACTCCCATAACAGGATGAGAGGAGTTGTTGGTGCATGTAATATTATTCCTTGTAGGGGCAAGCTCGAGTGAAGAGAAGAAACTGCGCTGCGAGGTAATATGTTTGGTCGCCCCACTGTCAAAGTACCAAACACCTGAGTCTACTGCAGACATGCACTACTCATGAGAAGATGGGTCAAAACTGCAAACAATAGTAAACACCCATTCTTCTTCCAGCACAAGATTAGCAGACTCTGTCTTTGGTGTAGAGGCCTCTGCAACAACCATTCCAGCCTCTTTCTTCTTTGCCTCTTTAGCAGCCAGTTTTGGACAGTTCTTTATGATATGATCATTTCCTTTACGATACTTGCAAAACAATTTCTGTTTTACTGATTTCTTTTCATCTTTGTCTTTCCTCTTTGATTGTGGAGAATTAGCAGATTTGTGCTTACTAGTTGAAGAGCTCCATTTTCCTTTGTCTGACTAGCCAG